>OY720224.1:12252500-12877500 GCA_963082605.1 Rhodophaea formosa | reverse complement strand
GTTTTCCCGAAGAAAGGGGATTAAATATAGTTTCCTAAAAATTACGGTTAATCTGATAAAACTTAAATTACTTTATACAAACATACATACATATTATCACGTCTTTATCTCTTATAGGATAGACACAGCCCAAGGTTATAAAACACAAAGGAAACGTAGTTATAGCGTAGGTAGTGGGCGTAAAGGTGAAAAGCGAAATCAAAATACTGATGGATTGCTAGCCGCATTACTTTTTGTCGTAATTCCGTGAATTATCGCCCAATCCGTAGACCAAGTTTTACGGTCTGCGCACAAAAAAAAACAGCTGCCTTATTATATGTCTTTCCTTTTCTTCCAAACCAGCATGGAAGGGTATTTAATAATAATAATAATAATAATAAAGCAGACAACACGGTATATCTTGTAGACATAGCTATCCCTAACACCCATAATCTGCAAACTACACACACGGAAAAAATGACTAAATATAAAGACTTGGCTATAGAAATTCAGACACAATGGCGGGTACAAACCGTAAAAATAGTACCAATAATCATTTCCACTACAGCTGTCATACCCAAAACCCTGCATACAAGCCTACACATATTAGACATCCCCTCATACATTATACACACACTGCAGAAGGCTGTCATTCTAAATACGTGCCGCATTACGCGAAAATTTTTATCCTAGATTTATTAAGCACTTGGCTTTGGCCCGTGCAATCTTACCTCTTTTGCAAAGAAAAGAGAGAAATGAACAAAAAAAAGAACAAAAATAATAATAATAATAATAATAATAATTCTTTATTTCAGGCAATAATATTGTACCTACAATTACGTACAATATCAGAGGCCCATATCATATATACCTTAGACTAACATACATATAATACAATATAACTTAAAACTAGGTTTACTAATTTAATCATTTCAAAATTAGGTAGGCCGGTCGTCGCCACATAATTCGTCCTCTATTCGCCAAATATTTGGATATTTATAGAGCAGGTTATTCTTTTACAAGCAAACACACATACAAATCTTTACTTTTCATAAGATGAGTCATTTTAACTTTTGTACATTCAGTACTAAATAAGAAGACGTGCCGTCTCTAAGTCCGGCCCTGCATTCCACGAAGGCTAGCTGTAGGCTTGTCTCTTAATGGATATTAATAATACAGATAATTGTGGCGTCCTTGCGCCCACACACAATGAAATTGTAAGATAATATACCCCATTGTCTAGATGTCAATTTCTTTGTTGCTGGGAACAAGAGTAAGTAGATAACTAGATTATGGTAGAGGGTTAACTTCATTCAGAGTTTATTTTTAAACATACTATTGAATCCTATTATCAATGTGATAGTTTTAGGGTTCCGTACCTAAAGGGTAAAATCGAGACCTTATTAATGAGACTTTGATGTTCCTCTGTCTGTCCTACTGTCACCAGGTTGTATCTCATAAACCGTTATAGTTAGACAGTTGAAATTTTCATAGATGATATATTGCTGTTGTCGCTGTAATGACACCCCACAGTAAGTTGTGAACTTGTGTCTTAGGATGCTCAATAATACTATATTTTAAAATAGATAGTTAAATAGATAAATATCCAAGACCCAGGCCAATCTGCAAAAGATCGTTTTTTATCATAACCTGACCGAGGATCGATCCCGGGTCCACTCGCGTCACGGACCATGTTAACTACTGGTTAACTAAACGACTATATCGTTAGACAACCATATTGTAGAATCACTGGATGGATAGACTAAATTCCTAGTACTCTCACGATGAGCTTCTATGCTTCGTGTGATGAGTGAGGGAGCCGGGCCCAAAAAATAAAGGCGGCAACGCTCTTATGACACCCTTACAGTCAGTAACTGATTAAATGTTTAGATTCTGTTTGACAATATTCTTCAGGGCGAATATGTATCAAAACGTAGCACACACGTAGTATCTCAAATATCTGTCCCACGCGTTTGTTTATCAAAACAATCGAATCCGCAATCCGTACTTTCTTGAATTTCACACAATTCACAAGCAAACCTTGATGTTGGTTCCGCATTGTTTGTCAACTATCTATGGCCGTATCGGAAGCAGCTATCAACATCAGGATATTGTGACAATAGCCTATTACAGCGGTAATTAGATTACGAAAGAAATTACACTTATAAGAAAATCGTTAAACGGTCCATTAAAGACAAGTATTTTGAATTGATACTTCCTGAGTATTTGTTACTGATTTGAAAAGAGAATTGTATAAGTGTAATATTAGTCGTCTCAACCTACGGACCAAAGCGTTCTTCAAATATGAAAAAAATCGTTATTTTCATATCTATGGTTAGCCGGTCTGGCACTATGCTTCAAAATGACAAATTTTTTGGGAAGGTCTATGGGATCCAATGGGACCCATGGGACCAAAAATATATAAATCGATTTTTTTTACATAGGAACAGTTTATCATTTTGAAGAGTTGAGTGGTTTATTACATGTTGTATAAAAAATTGGTTAAATGTTTTCCGTGTGTGTAAGTGACCAACGCTGGTGTCAGATTTTCCAAGCTGCCTAAAGGTATCTGACATAGCTTAACGACTGCCATCAATGCCGAGTCGACAGGTTAACGTGCCTTCCGAAGCACGGAGAAGCTAGAGATATTTTTATGCCACTTGCGCGCACCCATCCAAGTGGGACTGTGCCCTGGGTTGCTTAACATGCGGAAGTGCTAATAATGCTCACGTCCACTATAGGCCATGGGGCTCCTCAAAAAATAATTGGTTGAGACTTTTAACCCTGGATGCGCACATCATTAGTAGCCCTTCATCAATTATTTCATGCAGATAGGACCTATGTCCTATAGGACATAGGTAATATGGCTGTTTAAAAAAACTTTAATAAAAAGTACAATCCTTGATTTCAAAAATATCTTGTATTGAATTGTTCTACATAAAAAATTGCAATATTCCTGGTATAAGCTGAAACTGAAAAAATTACATACAATTAAACAGTGTTTACTTTACAATGTTTACTTTTACGAGTATAGTATGTTTTATGTTATGTGTTTTCTTTTTGTACATTGCAGGAGCACGACCCTCTCTGTACTACCAGAGCCATATATTAGCCAGGGCAGTCAGAGGATTTGGCCTACACTCTCCACACTGGCCAATGTCTCTTTAATGTTTATAGCTTTGTTTAGCTTGTGTTTCCTTAGTCGGCTTCTATGACATCCACGTCAGACTTAGAGTGGTCCTAGTCTACTCTGTCGGGAACCACACGGCAAGATATTAAAAACTATTAAACTTTATTCTTCAACAAAAAATCTTAGAACAATAAAATTTCCGATAATTTCGTAATTACTCGATGAACCAATACGGCCTTGCCGGTATCGACTCAAGACTCAAATATCTACAACAAAGATGTTTTTTTTAATTACATAGAAAACGTTTTGTTTGTAATTTCACACATCACGTGCACCGCACGTTTTGGAGTCGTTTGTGGGGGGATAGTCTAGGAGCCTAACGCCGTTTGCATATTTTATATATAAAAGGCAAATCTGACTGACTCACTCACTTTTAACAACGCACAGCCTATTACTGTAACCAAAAACTTATTACAGAGATTCTTTTCATGTTGTAAGTCAGGATTAAGAAAGGATTTTTTGAAATTCAGCCCTTAAAATGGGTGAAATACCCCTATTTCACCTTCACCCCCCTTGGTGAAGGTTTATGCGGATAAATTCACAGGGAAATTGCTAGTAGTGTAATATCGATTTATAATTATGCTGTAAAGGTTATATGATTCGCAAGAGAAAGAAGCTAGAACGTGAAAATGCAAATCTTTCTTTAAATCAGTAGCACATATTTAATCAAATACTGCAAAAACCACATTGTTATACAATACTAGCTGTTACCTGCAGCTTCGCCCGCGTTTTTTATAGCCTATGTCCTTCTCGGTAACCTAACCTATGTGCATGCAAAATTTCATGATGATCGGTTCAATAGATACGGCGTGAAAGCGTAACAAACAAACAAACAAACTCACTTTCCCATTTATAATATTAAAGGCGTTCCTAACTTTTTTTCGAAAATGCATTCACAAAGCTCTTAGATTTTTTATGAATACCGCAGGTTGCATCGGGTTACTATTACCATCATCATCATCAAGTTTTTTTAGTCTCTACTACAGGGGCATGACCGTCTCTGTACTACCAGAGCCATATATTAGCCAGAACTGTCAGAGCATTTGGCATAGACTCTCCACGCTGGCCAGACGGGTTGGAGAGGTTACTTTGATGTTTAAGCTTTGTTTAGCTTGTATTTCCTAAGTAGCTTTCTACGACATCCACGTTAAGACTTGGAGTGGTCCTATAATATTCTACTCTTCGAAGAAACACACGGTATAATACCAAACTAACGGTAAAAAAGAAAAAGTAATATTCATATCACGCTGTGTCGAGCTCACAGAACAACAAACACACTAGAAATGGCAAGGGAACGTGCCCGGCGCGCCGACACTACGCTCGATCATCGCACTTCACCCCGACCCCGCGAATCACCTTAATAGTTGTCCCGCAATCGTCAAAGGAACAACAGTGCATTGACATATGAAAAAAACCAAAAATATGCCGGCGTGAACTATTGTAACGTGTAAAGTGACAAGTGCCCGTGCAACTTTGATCAAATTAGGTGTTTCTTATCACCGGCAAATCAGAAAACTTATTAATATGATATTTAATTGGTTTTATTCATCCAACATAGCGACTGAACGAAAATATTAAAAATAAAATTGCAAAAAATATACATTGCGGGTAATTTACTCGTCTGACTTTCGATAGTAACGAAGTAAACGCTCAATGTAATACATTACGTTCGAAAAGTCCAGTATGTAATGATAGTGGTACAAGTCTGCCAGTGTTGGATGCATTACTTCTACGTGATTGGAAGTTAGTAAATGTCACGTGACGCCTATCCCGCAATCACGAAGCGGCATTCGAATTTGCAAATAGTGTGCGTATTAAGTTGCGTTAGTAGTATGTATGAAATGAGGCGACGCTGGTTTTCATAGGAATCACGCGTTATAACACTTCTAATGTGTTTGTTGTTCTGTGGTCGAGCTCTTGGACTACAAGGATGAACAAAATGAAATCACTTCAAATTTTTATTGCGAAAACGTGTGTGTTGAGTTACATGGGCCGCGTCGCGCTGTGACGTCACGTGGCAATGGCAATGGCGGCTGATACTGGTGACATTCGAGCCTTTTGACCCATTTTTGTTAACCGTCTTATAGAAAAGAGATATATTGTTTGTATAGTTTTGCATCGTACCATCATCATCAGGGGTACGATTTTTGAAATTACGCCGTTCGCAAACGAGAGGGTTTTCCATACAAAAGTCGTTTGAAGACGAGTAGTCACATGTTCAAAAATAGTACCCCAGGTCTTTTTTGGGGATTTGTTGGAGGCTAACAATCGCGCCGTCCAGGTGGCCAAATTCTGGTCTAATATAATTTATAAAAATAGCTTTTTTGACTCGAAAAGAAGAAGAAGGTCTTTTTTAGTCTCTACTGCAGGAGCATGTACTACCAGAGGTATATATTAGCCAGAGGATTTGGCCTACACTGTCCATGCGGGCCAAAAGGTTGGAAAGGTCTCTTTGATGTTTATAAGCTTTGTTCTGCAAGAAATTACACGGTCTTACATCTCATATATTGGTAAAAAAAAAATTAAAAAACTACTCTATTCAGAAGAATGAAGATTTAACAATGATAGTTTATGCCACGATTTGGTGGAAATACGAGTAGGTAGTTTTGATCTAAGTAAGGTTGGGGATGAATATTCCACGAATACTTGTTTGGAAAGGACCATTACACTAAATTGAACTCAGGGACTCTCCTTGTGGTGACGTCATGTTGATACTTGATCCGGGTGACCATTTTACAAGGTTTGATGATTTAGGTAATAAAAAAGAGATAAACTGTTGATCACAGAGCTATAATTTCTGGGTAAAAAATTATCCTTGATGTAGTTCCCTTGAATTACTATTAATTTAACTGGGTGATTTTTGCGGTGGCGAAAATTGCATAAGAAACCTTAAAGAGGTTGTTTAAGCCTGCTGACGATAAGGGTTAATAAACTAAGGTTAATAGCCACAAGTCCTATAAAACAATTAAACATACATACTCACTAATCACATCTTTATCCTTTGCGAAGTTGACAGAGCTTAGGGATTTAAAACCTAGGCCATATTTAGCATGTATGGGTAAGTTAAGCTTAGTGTGAATAGGCGAAAAAGGGAAGCAAAAAAGTGATAGGTTGCTATTCACCCATTTCCTTGACCGACTTTTACAATTCTATAGAATCCCCTTTATTGCTCCAAACATTAAACAAAATGACATAAGAAAACAAAAAAAGTTGTTTTAGTTCTATGAAGTAGGTAAACAAGCATACAGCCCTGGAAAGCTGTTACCGACGAAGCCATGGATGCCTGCCAAACCAGCGGTGCTACTCGCGCATTGTCGACCCTGAAGAAGTCTTTTCACACCCTTTTTAAAGGAATCCATGTTGTAATTTTTTGTTAAAACCATGACATATTCACAACTTTAACGTAAAAAGTTTGGTTTAAATGGTATCGCTTTACCGATAGATTTTACGGAGAGATAAGAAACATCTTGTTTGATATGTTATATTTTTTATTTACCTATACCACGTGAATGGTTACTACCAAAATTATTATTTAAGCACATACTGAGGTCAAACTTGTGGCATGTCTATAAACTCGTGATACAAAACGTGACGATCTTGTGTGATCCTTTTGTACCGGCGAAGTTTGGCCAAAGTTCCTATAATTAGATACTAATGGGCAAACGTTTTAGAGAAATGTTTACCCATAAATAATAAAAAACCGGCTAAGTGCGTGTCGGGCCACGCGAAGTATAGGGTTCCGTAGTTGCGAATGACAACTTTGAGTTCACACTGTTTACATTCGCACCTCACAGTTTAACGACCAAAAACATCTAACAATAAAGATTGTATGAAATTTTACATTTTCCAGTACATTTTATAAGTTGGTTGCCTATAACTTTTTAGTTTGTACTTAGTACCCAGCTCTGATAGTTTTCCTTTCAATTTCAGTATATATGCTGCTGTAATTTTTTTCACGTATCTATATATAACCGTTTAGCAGATAGAGGGGGGGGGGGACACGTACCTCTAACAAAAATTTGCACTTTAAAACCAAATATTTCGGAAACGGATCCCTAAACCGAAAATTGGTGTTGTCAGCCTCACAATATTTTTCAAAGACCTTTTTAACGATACCCCACACGATGGGTAAGTAGAGAAAAAAAAATTACTCCCCCATTGTACTTGTATGGGAGCTACCCAAAAAAAATTTTTTTTCAAGATTTTTTTCTACGACTTTTTTGCCATGATTAATATACATACTTATACCAAATTACAGCTTTCTAGTACTTATAGTCTCTGAGTAAAACCACGGACGGACAGACAGACAGACATGGCGAAACTATAAGGGTTCCTAGTTTACTACGGAACCCTAAAAAGGACATATCTATCAAGGCTTATAAGGTATATACTATAGGATCTACAATTAACACCAAAAGTTAAAACAGAGCCTAGGCACACTAGGCACACTAGCGACGCGAATAATTTTATTCCTAATACTTTACAAATAGAAAGAAATTCAAGAATGTAAATCATATAAGCCTTAGTAAATAACCTGTAATATTTTTGGAATCATGTTTTAAATTTATGAGAATATTAAAATACTACGATGTTAATTTTTCAAGCATTTTTTTACTAAAAATGTTAGGTACTTTTTTACCTAATCATTGAAAAAGGAAAATAAATCTATACCTAAAGGTTAGAAATCGAAAAAAAATTAAATTCATGCGTAGCCTGCACGCATGAATTTTTTTTCGATACTATATATTTTTTGTACAACTAAATTGTTTTAAAAAAATAATAGCACAGTCTCGTAACAATTGTCTTAAAATAGTCCCAAATGTACCTATAAACCATTTTTTGCCACAAAGAATTAAAAAAAAATTGTTCGTAAATTCAAGCGTTTTTAAGTAAAACTCAGGATTTTTTTAACTTAACTATTGAAAAAGGAAATCAATCAATACCTAAAGGTTAGTGACTGCACGCATGGCGCTTGCGCGTGCGCAGGCATGTGCAACATCGATATCGATCGGGTGTCGAATAACCTCGCGTCACCTGCTGCGCTAAAAAAATTGCTAAGTTTGAACGCAATGTCGCAAATTTCCATTCGGTACCTAACATCAAATAATTATTTTAGAAATAAAAAGCTAATTAAATTAAATTTTCGTTGATATTATTACCCAAGACCATTAACCAAAAAAATCGTTTGCTTCGGCATAAGAAAAGTACAACCTTTATCACTCGGAAGGGTGTGCAGGGTTTCTATTTTACAACCCCATACGTTGTTGTACCATCACATACCATCTGTTGATACATGTAGTCACATAACTGACATAAAAAAATGAACTCGAAAAACAATACACTCCTTATTTGTTAGTCGTGTAAAATAGTCGTTTGTTGTTAAATTTGTTTTAGTGGTTAATTTGTGGAATTCCTTCAACAAATGGACCACAAACGTTCGGCATTTTTTGTGACTTTGACAACAATGTATGGTCATCATCATTTCGTGTAGGTGACACGGTCACTACGGTCAGTCGACCATGCACATACACACCCTGGTGTCAGAGTTCTTCGGAACCTTTTTCAAAGACCACGGTGGTAGAGCCACGCTACCGGCGAAAATCACTTTTGCTGGTAGCATGAATGGGCCGGCTCGTCCGGGGAAGTACCACACTCCCACAGAAAATCGACGTTTGAGTAGTAGTTTTACAGCTTCTATGCTTCGTTCGGTGAGTGAGAGCGCCGGAGGCCCATCCCCTCCCCTCTGGGGAGGGAAAAATAAAAGGCCGGCAACGCTTTTGTCATACCCCTGGTGTTACATTAGTCCATGGGCAGCGGTGATCACTTACCATCAGGTGACCCGCTTGCTCGTTTGCCGTCCTATGACATAAAAAAAAAAAAAAAAAAACCGCCACTCGGCCTCTGACGTGGTTCCTTTAATGACTACCAGATGGCAGCCGGGACCACCGGCTTAACGTGCCTTCCGAAACAATGCATGGTGACAGGTGGCAGCCACAAACTACGAACAAGATACTAGTTTAGTATCAGAGAATTATCGCGATTGGTTTTAAGTTTCGACTTACACAAACGAATCATTTTCTCTCGTTGGTCTTTATTGCTTATAGTAAACAGAACTGCCTTCTGTTTACTATAGGATATAAAGTCCATGTCCAATTCGTTTCAGGTGCAGGCTATACAACTGTGGAATGCTCTTCCAGAATCTGTTAGAAGGGCTCCCAATAGATTTGCGTTTAAGGAAGCGAGGAGTACACAAGCTTTTCCTAGAAAATTCTTCTTCTCCTACTGTGTAATCATCCTAAACTTGTATTTTGTATATTATGTAGTATATTGTGTATTTTTATTTTAATATTTATTAGTAGATATATATGTATTTTGTGTAGGTATAGGTATGCATTTAATATATTTTATACTCATTTCATTTTCTTATTTTTTAATTTAAATAACTATTTCTGAATTTTATCGCACCACCCATTATAGTTATCTCGGATTGGTCTCAAGGTTTGACTGGCAGAGAATGCCTTATGGCATTAAGTCCACCTGTTTGTACTTTTTGTTGTCCAATAAAATTTAAATAAATAAAATAAATAAAGACCAATGAGAGAAAATGATTCGTTTGTGTAAGTCGAAACAAAAACCAATCGCGGTAATTTCATTGTGAAAATTAGAATTAAGTATACTTAATGCTAAATGATAAACAATGTTTTAGGGGAAAAAACATACAAATTTTTTTTACACAATTTCACAAATTTTAGAGTTCTCCTTATTCAAAGTGCAAGGTCCCTTTAATCCCAAGGTAATTTTAACATCTCTGTAGAGTCATATATACGTAGATAAAAACATAAGTGTAAACTAGAACTGGTTCCATTTGTAATATAAAGAACAATGTTAAACACACTCTTCCTATATTAAAAGAAAACCTAAATTCTTGCGCCCATTTCTAAGTCTTATCGCATCTCAGAAACCATCTCATTTCACGTCTAAATCTAGACATTCTAGACAATGAAACATGCTAGGAAGTGAGAACTGGAAACCTAGAAACTCAATACAAGTGTGCTTTGTTTCGGCTGCATGGGAATATACCTGTGTTAAAACACTGAGTCATGTCTTAGAATACAAAGGGCACAGAAATAATGCTGCAAGATTATAACTTTCTTGGACGTTCAACGATATGACAGGCCTATGCTGATTAGCATCATTATTTTCACTCACTTCACGTCTAAATCTAAACATTCTTGACAATGAAATATGCTAGGAAATGAGAACTGGAAACCTAGAAACTGAATACAAGCAAGCATGCTTTGTTTCGGCGGCATGGGAATATACCTGTGCTAAAACACTGAGTCACGTAATAGAATACAAAGTGAATAGATATAGTGCTGCACAAATATGTAACCTGGAAAATCACCAGATGTGCCTGCATGTCTGCCTACTGATTGGTGCTTGTTTATTGACTTAATTTACCTATATATTTGTATTATGTAAAAGTGACCAAAATCATTATCTTTTATATATAGGTATTCGTTCTATTTTTGGAAAAAAATGTGTTAAGGATCAATTTTGTCATCAAACTTACATGGATATAGATATATATACGAAATCGAATCGTACCAGGGGTACTATTTTTTAACATGTGACCACTCGTCTTCGAATAATTTTTATCTGGAAAAACCGCTCTTTTGCAAAAGGCAAAATTTCAAAATTCGTACCCCAATAGTTTAATAAAGTTGCTATGGTAGAATTTAGATAGCGTTATTCATGGACCAGTACAATTTTTAAGGATGACATCTATTTAGAATCGACTTTTTCATCCTAAATACTACGTGTATTGGTATCACGACTATTCTACATTGATAGTCACGACTATTTTACAAGGTTAAAAAACCTTTGAAACTTTAAAATTGGCCCAGTATTTGTTGTTATAGCGGCAACAGATATACATCATCTGTGAAAATTTCAGCTGACTTGGTCTATCGCGGTTTATGACATACAGCTTAGTGACAGACAGACAGACGGATATTGAAGTCTCGTGAATATTGTCCCATCTTTTCCCTTTGAATACGGAATCTTAAAAATAAGACTTAATAACAGTATGGTTACGAACTTTGTTATAACCTTCCGTCAAAAATGAAGTCTTTACAACTAACTGTTCTTCCGTCCTTTAAGTGTTTTGTGCTCGTATTCTTCGTTCACAATAATGAATCAGATTTGTTTATACGCAGCTTTATGGATTTTTCTTTTGAAGGTGGCGTAAAACCAAAACAAATCTGTAAAAAAATAAATTGTATTTTGGCCACGGTGTTATTTGGTCACGAGCTATATGTATATACGCACATATGTAGGACAGATACTTATTTATGGACAGAAATAGCACATATTATTACTTAAAGAAAATAACTGACGTACCTACTTGCCCGTACGAGCAAAAAATATAAGTTCCGAACATTTACGTCGTCTGAAGAGTGTCATCAAATCAGTCAAGCGCGAGTTGGATTTGTTTGTGAAGTAAATAATTAATTTCTTGTATTTCTGAAAAAAAGGCTCTAACATAGGGAACAAGTGATCTTATAAGAGATCATTGACCTTTGGGGCACGAAACCCTAAAAAAGAGGAACAACAAAATGATTAAAAAGAAAACATACCTATGATCCATGCCTGCCAGTACCTACCACGGCCCGATCAATTTTAATATCTGTCTTGACAATTTAATATCTGGCTTTATTATGGTCTCTACGAGTTTACGAAATGAAATGATGTTTGGGTAATCAGTTGATCACCCTCTCAGTCTAACCATCAAATAAACCCGTCAAAATTAATGATTTTTTCAATAATACCAATATGCTGGGTACCCGAAAAATGTTTCATACTAACTTGTTCGGATAACTCGGCAATTTGTATGAAAATATTAAATAAAAAAGTGTCCAATATTGATCCCATAAGAAATTGTTAAAGTACGGTTTTTATAAAAAAAATTGTCCTTTAAAAATGGTCCTATTCAACCAACTTCAAAGAAGCTTTAAGATCACTTAACGAATTGATATCAAATTAAAAGTTTTCTTAGTAGTGTTTTTTGATAGAAATTAGTAACATTTGAAACAAATTTTATGTAATCTTAACATTAGTTAACTAGTACCGTATTTAGAAATTTGTTTTTTCGCGTCGCCCCCAGCCGTGAGGACTTTTTTCGTGTGTGTAAGTGGCCAACACTGGTGTCAGATTTTTCAAACTGCCTCATTTTTCAACTAATTTTTTTATATGTCGCATATCAAAGTGCATGCAATGTGTAAGTAAAATTAGTTTTTTTTTATCTCATTAATTTATAAATTGCTGTACTTTGCCCCACGGTCCATTTTGCAAATATCGTAAAATTACATAATCTATAATTAAAAAGAAAGTAACAGGTTAACAATGATTGTCTTAAAATAGAATTGCTTAATACATTTTTTTTTCTAGAGTTCTTCCGTTTAGGGGTCTTTTACAATGAAGTGTAGGTACCCACTTATAACAAAATAATGATTTAGATTTTTACCCAATTAAACAAGCGAGCATACGAGCCAGTTGTACTTAATACAGGATACCTCCATGGCGCAGTGGTTAATACGCCAGCTTGCGACACGAAGGGCCCGGGTTCGATCCCCGGCCAGGTCATAATCTTGACTTCTTTGGGACCGATAAGAAATCGGAAGCACGTCTAACCTTCGGGTTATGTGGTAGTTACCCCATACATTAGTCACCCTTCACGGTGATTCCCAAAGAAGGACTGCCTAAGCTTCAGGATATCACTTGGTGCGTAGTGCCTATAGTCCTCTAAATCAAGAAGCCGATCCCAAGAGTTCCAAACGCTTAACAGCCAAAGAGTCACAGAAACACAAGATGTGTCTCATTGTCTCCTCCGATTCCTTATAATTATACCCTACAATCCTACATAGAGGGCTTTCGACAATTTTCAATTTGGAGAGTTGACTGATATTTCAAAAAGCTTTCGCTTAAAAGTCTTGTCTGTTTTCTTTTATATTTACTAAACTTTATGTGCCACTTGGCGTTCTCGATATCAAGTGTCTCTGGAGTATATGTGTCCACTCAGATTACATCATTGACTTGGTGTCTGCTGTCGACATATGCTTTATTGCAGTTGTTACTACTCTGTATGATAGGCCTAAGAAAGGTTCAGGTCCAACGTATGACATATCCGACCCTTTCCTAGCCAGATCATCGGCCGACTCACTGATCTTAAGCCCTACATGACCTGGTACCCAGATCAGTCTCAGATTGTTGTGCCTGCCCAGTTGATTTAAGGCATTCATACCATCCAAGATTAATCTGGAAACGATTCTGTCGGGATGAGAGTGGCCTGGCTGTGATGTATTAAACTTGGACTTTTAACTTGAACTCTTATCTATTCTGTAAAATGTAATTTTGTGCAATGTTATATTTTATTTGTAAAATATAGCATTGCACAAATAATCTGAAAATTAAGATCAAATGTGTTCAGGGGTGTTATCCTCAACCTGTAGGTATGGTATCGAATACGCGCTCCTGGCATCCCAAATGCCTTTATTCCGTTCCCACTGTCCAAAAAACTCCTTCTTTGCTTAAAAATACGGTTTCGGTGGGCAGCAGCGTCGGAACCGACATAAGCCGAACAAACTCACCAACCCGTTTGTCAAGCTTGGTGTGCGTTCACCAACCCATTTACCAAGCGTGATGAGTATGACCAAAACTCTCCCAATGATAAAAATCTTCTGGCTGAGATGATTATGAGAAAAAGAAACAAGCAAATTAAAAAATAAGTGTAAAATTGCCTTAACAAAACCAGCATAAACTGGCTAGCAACAATATTGCAGAAATCAATAATTCAAACGCATCGATTTGAGAACACGTCAGCATTTTGAGACTCGTGTAACACAGTTTCCTATTTGAGGTCATTTTTATAAGATTGCTGAAACATTATCTTACTTTTCACCTGTTATATAAGATTTTTTTTGCATTCAGTTTTGGTGTAGGTCATAGTTTTAGAAAAAATGAATTCGTCGTCATATTAAGTAAAAAATCTTACATCCGTTTTTCAACATTCAAGGTAGTTTTTAAGATTGCTGAAACATAATCTCATTTTTTACTTGTAATATAAGATTTTTTAAATTCAGTTTTGGTCATATTTAGTCCATATTTTAGAAAAAAATATTCATCATCATCATCATTAATTGAGAAAAAATCTTACACATCAGTTGTCGACATTCAAGATATTAAGTTAACAAAACTTCTTATTTTTTATCTGTTTTGTAAGAATTTTTTGAATTTTGATTTGAAGTAGATCATAATTTTAGAAAAATAATTGAAATCATCATCATAATAATGGCAAGTGCCAACGAGCAAAGGTAGAGATAGAGTGTCAGATGAAGAGGAAGGGATGTGACGAAGAGGATCTTGATAGTAGAATTATAATTATTATCATCTTCCACGCTGGTCTGGGAGTAAAGAAAAAACATAGAATATAACAGCTGTAAAAGCTGGTCGAGGGAATGGGCGATAATCTAAAAGGAATGACCCATCACTATTTTATATACCGTTTTCCGTCTCCATGCCAACCACCACGCTTAACGTGGCTTTAGGTCTTATAGATTTGGGCTCTGTCTACTCCGCAAGGGGAAAAGACGTGGTAGTAAGTACAAATTATAAAACTAAAAATGTAATTTAGTCTAAATAAAGGTAGACAGGATAATAATGACTGAGAAATGAGGTGAAAAGCAAAACAGCATGAAAGTATCATGCAGAATCCGTTACACAGTTACTTCGTCATAGGTAAAAATGAGGATGACGAAGCAACCACGTGTAAATATCGTAGAAGTACTTATCCAATGCTGTAACACAAATTATATCTAATTTAATAAGGCGTCCTTGGATAGGCAGACAAATCATATGAGTGTAAACAACGGAAAATTCTACGCGTATTGCAGAAAATTATTGCACCGTATACTCCATTATTATTTGTAAAGATAACCGCTTTCTGATTAAGGGGAAGTTTGGTTCTTATTCTCATACTTAAATATAAATGTATATTTATAGAGGTACAACATCATCAGGTCTTTTTTAGTCTCCACTGTAACAGCATTTTTTCTTTTATTTGTTTCATGAAGGTGTGTCTCGGCCTAAAGTTAATGTTGCTACTTACAGAGAAGTGAAACAACTGGCGGAAGAAAGAGAGGAATGGAAGAAGCTCCACCGATAAGAGCCCAGCTCTTAAATTTGATGATGATGTAACAGCATTACCCTGTACTCATAGAGCCATACTTTAACCAGTGCAGTCAGAGGATTTGGCCTACAGAGGCCAGCGTGGGGGGCCACGCTGGCCAGACGGGTTGGAGAGGTCTCTTTGATGTATTTAAGCTTATTTTAGCTTGTTTTTCCTAAGTCAATTCCGTCTACGACATTCACGAGAAGTCTTGGGGTGGTCCTATTTTACTCTGCCGGGAACCACACGGCAAGGAAGGATACTTTGGTCATGTGGTCCCAACCTCTAAATCGTACGATTTTTCTGACAGCTGCACGTAGATGGCACATATTATGAGTAAACGAAAGCATCATTTACAAATTATAGCTTTCTTTAAATCAAATCAATATTTTTGGAATAATATTTAAAAATTATGAAATGTTGTCAGGGGCTTGGCCCGCGTGATTTATAGCCTATGTCCTTCTCTATAGCATTATCAACGTGTATGGCAAGAGTATTGTTTCAGTAGATAAAGGGTGAAGAGGTAACAAACAAAATATACAAACTCACTTTTGCAATTATAATATTAGTTGTGTGGGATATCTTCATTTTAGCAAGTTAAGGCCTACGCGGATTAACGTTATCTAGTGACGAGTGAAAAAGGACTATACAGCAACGTTTAATATGCACTGTCATAATTGAATATTTTGCAAAATTAACTGATTCGTTTTTACATTGATTCTTTTAAGTACAATATGAATCATCGCAAAAATTAAGTAGGAACGGCAAATAGGTTCGAGTTTATTTTTATAAGTGTGTTAAAAATTAAAGTAATTCATCATTGATCTTAGCGTGTTTCTACAATATTGCGTAAGTACTCCTTACTTGTTTTCTTACATCTATTTTGCAGCAGTTGGATTTAAGCAACCGAGAGAAAAATATTATTGGTGCGTAGGAAGGAAATGCAACCTGTCTAGCCAGCGTCTAGAGTGTAGGCCGGATCCTCTGTCTGCTCTGGCTATTATAGTGTTTGGCTCTGGTGGTGCAGAGAGGGCTTAACTTAAGCGTCAAAATGTTCTGGTTGTAATGAGGGGTTTTCAAGGTGACATTTAAAAAACCAAAATCTTTGAGTTCGCTAGATGACGTTGATAAAAAGGCAAGTGTCAATGCCATGGATGACAAAATTTTATAGTCATTTTATTTTTTAACTATGGGTGAAATATGGCCTCATTTGACACTGGGCTTGGATCATCGCCATCTAGTGATAAAAATAGTTATCATTGTTTTTCTTAAATGTCACTTTGAAAACCCCTGATTGGCAAGTATGTACTAATAGTTACGAATACATATGTCTACCCCTTAAGAGTAACATTACGAAGATTTTCCATGTGCTTGACCATTGGCCTTCAGTTACAGTAACTAACTATTATAGGTGAAGCAGTACTCTGTTGAATTTTGTTACTAATACTAAAATACATAATATATCACGAGCTCCGTGGCGCAGCAGTCAACACGCCGGCCTGCGACACGGGGGTCCCGGGTTCGATCCCCGGTTAGGTCAAGATGAAAAACGATCTTTTTCAGATTGACCTGGGTCTTGGATGTTTATCCATATAAGTATATATTATGAAATATGGTATCGTTGAGTTAGTATCTTGCGACACAAGTTCACAACTTACTGTGGGGCTAGCTCAATTCGTGTGATATGTCCCTATATATTTATTTTATTTATTTATTCACTTATTTATCAATAAAACAAGTGTGTGGCAAGAGCGTTGCCGGCCTTTTGTTTTTACCTCTCCAGAGGGGAGGTGGGGATGGGCCTCCGTCTGTCTCACTCACCGAACGAAGCATAGAAGCGGTAAAACTACTACTCAAACGTCGATTTTCCGTGAGAGTCTGGTACTTCCTCAGACGAGCCAGCCTATTCATGCTACTAGCAAAAGTGATTTTTGCCGGTAGCGTGGCTCTACCACAACTACTACTGCCTCCGTGGTCCAGTGGTTAAGGCGTTCGCCTTGTTGACCCGGGGGTCGTGGGTTCTATTCCCACGGGAAGCATACTTTGTTAAGTTGTTTCCAGTTTGGTCAGGACATTGCAGGCATGAATCGCCTGATTGTCTGATAAGAAAGATGATTCCGTGCTTCGGAAGGCACGTTAAGCCGGTGGTCCCGGCTGCCATCTGGTAGTCGTTAAAGGAACCACGTCAGTGGCCGAGAGGCGGTTCCGCAGAACTCTGACACCAGGGTGTGCATGGTCGATTGACCGTGTCACCTACACGAAATGATGATCATGAACTACTACTACTACTAGGTCAGGTGCTATTTACCCGACGATATCAAAGGTGCAGGGAAAAAATTGATTCCGCTTCCAACAAATTTATTTGGTAACACCCGGGGGATAAGGCTGATATGATTTAGTGATTTTTACGGCTGGATTGCTAATAATGCCGGTTCCCGGCAGAATATGACCACTCCAAGTCTTCCAATAGATGTCGTAGAAGGTGACTAAGGAAACACAAGCTAAACAAAGCTTATAGACAGCAACGAGACCTCTCCAACCCGTCTGGCCAGATAGAAAAGTGTAGGCTAAATCCTCTGACTGATCTGGCTAATGTATGGCTCTGGTAGTACAGAGGTCATGCTCCTATAGTGGTGACTAAAAAGACTTGATGATGATGATGATAATTATGATTTGACATTTATTACTAATTCATTTTTAATTCATGACATGACAATGTAAGCTCTAGTCGACTTAAGTGATTTTAAATAGGTAAGTCGTAGATTGTAAGTTGACGTCATTTGGAGAAAATGCGCTGTGCAGTTTGTTGCCGCTTCTTCTGCACTCCACTCCGCCTTGGAAGCGGTGTAAACTTAGCCGTAAGTACATTATTGACGTCAACAATAATATATTTTTGTAAACTAATTGTAATTATGAAAAAAATTGACGTTCACTAAATGATATTGAAATATCTTATGATGAATAAAATGATTGACTTTCACTTTGACTTTAATAAAGCCTTTGGAATAGGCAACCTGAGGTCACGAAATCTGAGCAAAAGACGTGCGTTTGTGTCATCAACGGTTTTAGATTGGTAGGTCAGCCCCCGTAGCATGGCACGCGCGACAACGTTTATCGACTATCGCCATCTTGTTTTTCGCAATACTGAAGAGCGAGAAGTAGATAGTTTATCGCGCGATATAAACGGCGTCGCGGGACCCATGCTACGGGGGCAGGTGTTATTTACTCGAAAATACCGGGAACTGTTCATTTGTTTGAAGTGTTTAATTTGCGCAGTTGTAAAAATGTCGTTAACTGAGGCTTTGATGTATTGTAATGAATTAGTCGTAAGACGGGCAATTCGAAGGGTAAACAAAATGAAACTTCTTACTTACTTTATCTACACCCAGGCTTTAAATCCTTTCTAAAAGTTTCTGAAACATCATGCCAACATTAAAATAACATTGTCATCTAGTGTTATACCTACTAATTATAATATCATTCAAACGAGTGTATAATGTTGCTAAATTTCATTTATGCAACTTGAATTTCAAAAAAGAACATTGAACATATCATACATTCACGCGTGTTTCTCTCTACCACAGCTCCGTAATTTAAAAAAAATCATTATAGGTTTGTATTTTTGTATTGTTTGTATTATTTTTCCCGGCTGAGTAGAATAGGACCACTCCAAGTCTTCCCGTGAATGTCGTAAAGGCAGCTTACGAAACACAAGCTAAATATAGCTTGTAAACATCAAAGAGACCTCTCCAAACCGTCGGGCTAGCGTGAATAGGCCAAATCCTCTAACTGCTCTGACTAATATAGGGCTCTGGTAGTACAAAGACGGTCGTGCTCCTGCAGTGAAGACAATAAATGACCTGATGATGGTGACCTACAGGAACAACGACCTCGTCAAAGTGCAGACAAGCCTAGTGCCTTTGAATTGGATAGTTAGGCCTATCAGCGGTAACCTTCAGGATGCTTTAATGCTTCCATGGAGTCTGCGCACCAAGGCAGCTGTTCTCTTGCGTACTATCGCAAATATTAAACAAGATTTTCAACCTATCTATAATTTAAGAACTGTGTTCTTGTCGGTGGAGTACTCTCCATGTCTCTCGGTTCTCAGCCATTTTCTTGATCTCCTTATACGACACAACTCCTGCCTTTTCCTTTATTTCATCCAAATATGTTCTTCGGGGTCTTCCTTTCCCTCTCTTTGCGGCGATTCTTCCCTCCATAATATGTTTAATAGATCGGTCGTGTCGTATAAGGTGGCCAAACATCCTACCTCATCTGATTTCGATCGTTTTCAATAGTTTTCTTTTTTCATTTACCATTCCCAAAACTTCCTCGTTCGTCTTTTTCTGTGTCCAACTTATACACTCCATACGCCTCCAGCACCACATTTCAAAAGCTTCGAAGAGTTCGTAAGTAAATTAAATTGCTTTTTAAGTACATACATAGTATATTACGTCTTTATCACTTACGGAGTAGCCAGAGCCTAAGGTCATAATGTCCAAGTGCCTCGTTTAATATATTGATGGGTTGCTAGCCGCATCGCATATTAATATTACTTATAGATTAAGACCCATTGCCTCGACCGGCTTTTACGGTCTGTACGGGAAGACAAACAGCTGGCACATTATTCTTTTTTCTTTACTTTCATCCCATCATAGTAGATGACATAGTATTACAATGCTCGATAGATATTATAATTAAAATTGAAAATATGTGATGGCACACTAAGGGCGTAAATCTAAGAGTCGTGGGTTCGAATCCTACTTGTGGCGAGTACATCACATATTTCAAATTTAAAGATTGTGCTAGTTACGTTAAGCCGTTGGTTCCGGATGTAGGCATATTTTTAACTATCGGGATAAGACTTCCTTTTTACTCACACGAAAGGAAACGGAATAATGCATTCCAACCCATTTGATTACGAATATTGTGACTAACATTGTTTAGTTTTGTTGTTGTATTAATACTGGAAGGTCAAAGTGCGATGAACCACGCGTAGAGATAGTTTAGGTAACCATTCTGGATTTGATACTCCTTTCTATTTATTTTCTTATTATTTTCTGGTCCTTAATTAAATTGTCATGTTGTTCACGGCAGAGTAGAATAGGACCATTCCAAGTCTTCCTGTAGATGTCGTAGCAAGCAACTAAGGAAACAAGCCAAACAAAGCTTATAAACACAAAAGAGACCACTCCAAACCGTTTGGCCACCATGGAGAGTGTAGGCCAAATCCTCTGACTACTCTAGCTAATATGGCTCTGGTAGTTCAGAGAGGGTCGTGCTCCTGCAGTGAAGACTAATATAAAAACCCTAATGATGAAATCAAATAAGGTACTGCTTTGATATGTTACTAGTTACGAAAATCTCCTCTCTATCCAAATAACCACAAAAATACCCGAATACTCAATTCTCGTTCTGTCTCTTTTTAGACAGTCTAGAAGACGAAGACCGAACGAGATAATATAATAAATAAATATAAATATATACGAACAAATCACACAGATTGAGCCAGCCCCAAAGTAAGTTCTTAAGAAAGACTTGTATTATGGGATACTAACTCAACGATACTATATTTTATAACAAATACATATATGGATAAACATCCAAGACCCAGGTCAATCTGAAAAAGATCATTTTCCATCTTGACCTGACAGGGGATCGAACCCGGGACCATCCGTGTCACAGGCCGGCGGGCGTGTTGACCGCTGCGCCACGGAGGATTAATATTGATGTGGTAGACAGAGCCGTGTCATAAGATATCAAGGCTTTTTTTCAACACCAACATCACTCTAAGCCCAAGTTTTGCGTTATGGTGAGTGTAGATAAAAAGAATTTAAAACGTATTTACTTAAATCCTAGCAATTTTTTTAATTGGCCTATTTGGGTGACTCACTGCTGAGCAAAGGCCTCCCCTTTTCGTTTCCAGACATCCTTAACAAGAGCGGTTGGCAAACTAATATTATATTCTAACTTCCTAACTAATATTATAAATGCGAAAGTGAGTTGGTTTGTTACGCTTTCACGCCCTAGTTACTGAACCGATCATCATGAAATTTTGCATACACGTTGTCTGTAGTACAGAGAAGGAGATAGGCTTCTTTTCAACGCGAACGTAGCCGCGGGCGCAAGCTAGTTATAAATAAAGTGACAGTTATTTTTTGACGGTGTTTTTGCCTGTTCTTCTCATAATCCAGCTTTAGAAAATAGAAATCTCTTTATTTTAAGGCTCCGTCTTATTTTTGTCAGCACACATGACGTTCTTCTTGGATGTATCGAATACGCGCGCCTAGCATCCCAAATGCCTTTATTCCGTTCCCATTGTCCAACAAACTCCTTCTTTGCTTTAAAATACGGTTTCGGTGGGCAACAGCGTCGGAACCGAGATAAGCCGAACAAACTCACCAACCCGTTTGTCAAGCTCCGTGGCGCAGCGGTCAACACGCCTGCCTGCGACACGGATGGTCCCGGGTTCGATCCCCGGTCAGGTCAAAATGAAAAATGATCTTTTTCAGATTGACCTGGGTCTTGGATGTTTATCTATATGAGTATCTATTATTAAATATAGTATCGTTGAGTTAGTATCCCATAATACAAGTCTCGAACTTACTTTGGGGCTAGCTCAATGTGTGTGATTTGTCCGTGTACAGGGTGTAATCGAATTCATTTGCATATCCAAATTTTTTTAAAATGGAAATACATTTCTTGCTTTTACACTAAATTGCTGGTTATGTACCGGCCTAAAATCACTTGCTTTGCGTAAATTTCACCGATCGACTGATTTGATACAATTTAAATGAATTTATATTTTGGCCTTTTTGTTAATTTTGTAATATTTACATTTTCGGTTTTTATCTAAAGTACTTAATGGCCTCTATAAAAGCGTTGCAGGTAGTTTTTGAGCTTTTCTTAAATTTGAAAAATGTGTTTTTAATTTACTTAGAAGTAGTCTTACATTACTTTCAATCATGTGTACAGTCTATATTTAAAAGGATGCTAATGAATTAAATATTTTTGTAACTTGTTTATTAAATACATGAATATAAATATAAATATGTAAAAAAAATATTGTTGTGTTCGTTAAAATATCAAATAATATAAAACTCCTTGTATATTTACTTATTTAATGGAAAAAAATACGCATGGACTTGACTATTTAATAATCTTATTACTTCAGACATACGATGTGGCGCCAACAATATCATAGACTGTTATTATTTAAAATTAAGTACTTATAATAAATATTATATTCAGCAACAAAAGGACTGCGGAAAAATATCTAATGCCCATTTATCAAGGGCTTTCATATGTAATATTTATAAGATTAAGAATTTATATAACTATTTCCTTCTGCATCTAGCAATTATTTAGTCATTTTATTTCGCAATGCGCTCGAACCGTTCTAGATTTGCACTATCAACATTAGACACTGTAATAGACACATTCAAATGGCGCCATCCTACTTCCTACTATATTTATAACAGTGTCACGTCTTTCCCGTTGCGAGGTACACCGAGCCAGGGAGAAGAGAGGGAGTGACGCTACGTTTTGTCAGATAACCAGAGCACAATCAAACCAGCCCTTCCGAAATAAACAACTTCTCCAATGGGACCACAGCTAAGAAAAAAAAAAATGTTATTCTAGCATTAGCCGTATGAAAAGTTGTTGTTCCTGATGCATTTATAGATCAGTAGAATATTCGATAATATCTAGTTACTGTGGTGTTTTAAAAGTTACCTTGTATGGACAGGTGGCTAACCTTATTTTAAATGAACTAGTTGTAACCTGCAGCTTTGCCTGTATCATATATAGCCTATATACTCTCAGTACCCTAACCTATATGTATGCAAAATTTCATGATGATCGGTTCAGTAGATACGGCGTAACAAACAAACAAACTCACTTCGCATTTATAATATTAGTTAGGATAGTTAGGATTAGAATACAATATCATTAACATAATTGATAAAACTTAACCGTTCTTTATTGATGATTTGAGTGGGTTCGACCATCTTGCCTGGTGGAACCAACGTTAAGGTATAGTAGTGTCCAAGCAAACTTAAATAATGGCTCTTTAATCTTGACTTAATAATCATTCGTTAATTTTATGACAAGCACGAGAAAAGAGACTTCCAATACAGCGTAGAATCGTTGTTTTATAACAAAATTGGAGATTTTATGAATATTTGTATTTTTAGAAAGGCGTAATGCAAAAAGAGGGTTTACAAACCTCTTTTTCTTCTGAAATTTTTGTTTCTGAATATTCCCAAAGAAATGCTTTGTGCAGGTGTATATTGGTTAAAATCGCTCAAGTAAATTTCAAGTTTATCCTTCATAGACGAAGCTTAGTAGGTGTCTTGCTTACTCGAAAATTTGATACTTATTAAATTCAATACAATATTTTTTTACAATTTATGTAGGTATGGTAAATAACGAAATATTATAAACGACGAGCTCCGTGGCGCAGCGGTCATCACGCCTGCCTGCGACACGGATGGTCCCGGGTTCGATCCCCGGTCAGGTCAAGATGGAAAACGATCTTTTTCAGATTGACCTGGGTCTTGGATGTTTATCTATATATGTATTTGTTATAAAATATAGTATCGTTGAGTTAGTATCCCATAATACAAGTCTTTCATAAGAACTTACTTTGGGGCTAGCTCAATCTGTGTGATTTGTCCGTATATATTTATATTTATTTATTATATTTATAAAAATATTAAAGAGAAATGGCATTTTTCCCGTTTCAGTCCCAGGCCCGCCACCTATGTTAATCTGTACCATAAACCATTTCTCATGAATGTTTCATACAAAATAACCCGTTTTTTTCAACAAACATAAATCAGTAAACGAGTCCAGTGGACTGAAATAATAAACCGTGAAAACCGCTCACCTAGATTACGTGTTTTTGGAACGAAGCTTTTGCAAAGTTTATTGTGACAATTATTGCAATTCACGACGTCAAATTGGGATTAAGAGTAGAATAGAATATATTTTATTGCACCTAAAAATTACATAAGATTGGAAAAAATACAAAGTTTGTAGAAAACGGAACTATTACTTTTGATACATTAAGTACATGTTTTTTGAATTAAGCTTTTGTAAAGTTTATTGTAATTCACGACGTCAATTGGGATTTAATGTTGTTTTTTTCTGATTTCTAAATATTGGTTTTGTAGGAAAAAAATTGATACGGACGGGTCAGTCACCCCTTTAAAAATGTCGAGGAAACATTTACACGCCGTAGAGAATAAATCTCAAAAAACAATTCAAGGCTTATTTATTAGGCTATATAGGTATTAGAACTAGCAATCCATCCTAGCTTTGTCCGTGGATACATATATTCGTGGTGGTCTATAAATTAATCACTCAGGGATAATGTACCCATCAAACGGTGAAAGAAATTTTTAAATCGGTGCAGTAGTTTCTGAGATTATTAAACTACTACATTAAACTTAATAAACAAATTTTTCAGCTTTTTATTAGTCCTTTCATTAGACCCTAGTAATTAATCTTTAATTAGATTTCTCATTATCATCTTAGTTTTTTCTGGCCAGACGCGCCAGGCGCCCGTTCCTAGGACCGGAACGGCAAAATTTTTTGGTCATCATCTTCATCAGGTCTTTTTTAGTCTCCTCTGCAGGAGCACGACCCTCTCTGTACTACCAGAGCCTCTTTAGATACTCTAAATGTTTTTGTGAAAAAAATTGGCTGCTGTAAAAAAAGTCAGCCGGTATAATTAACAAAAAATTTCACGCTTTTTATGGTTCTCTTTAATTCTATTATGCTTTTTATGGTTCTCTTTAATCAGACTACTATTTAATGAAAATCGATTGGACCAATGTAATCTATGCGTAAGAAAGGGAACTTTATGCAAACGGCACTTTCTTCGGCGGCTTGTCGTGAGTCGTGACAAGCATGGCCGCCACATTCATTAGATATTAATGCATTTAGAAAAGCTAACAAATCGAAGTTTCACCTTTCATTTAGACACAAGCCTTATCATAAACTCGGAGCGGTAAAAAGACGAAAATTTGCAAATTTCGGAATTGCGAAAAACAACCAAATTTGACATTGTAGACCTTATTTCATAATATCTTTTAATGACATACTTTAAAAAATCTTTCAGTCTGACAAGTAGGCGTTTTCATAGAGCACAGTTCAGTTCTTTCGGCATAAAAGGGGTTAATCATCTACGAAATTGCTCGGATGACTAAAAACATGTAAATGTCTTTTTATATTGAATTCACAGCAGTAGTCCCACATAAGAAAAATTATTAATTCGGGCTGAGTCACCCCATTCCCACATAAGAAAAATTATTAATTCGGGCCGAGTCACCCCATTAAGGGAATATCGGAATAGATTTACACGCTGTTTATATGTGTTTATTCTAACAGCATCAAATATTACAGTTTGCTCATAATAAAAGCTTCTCCTAAGAAATACAAGAAAACATTTGTATCCAATACAACACACATTACTAGGAATATGTTTTCTGAACACGTGGCTATGTTATTGGTTTTAGCAGCATACTATCGTGCTGAGAAAATTATTGCGCAATACAAAAACGATCTTTCTTCTATATCGAAAATATGAAAAACGGGAAAGACCTTCAGGAAGAGATAGAGACAGGAGATCCAAAGATAGAGAAAAAGTAATATTACAAAAAGAAAAGTCCTTATCCCTTGATCCTAAAGCTAAGAGATCTGAAGTACATAGACCCTCACCGGCACGAAAACGGAGGAGTCCAATCGTCATTGAACACAGCGATGGATCTGATGAGGTAAAGCCCGGTTCCTACTACAGTATGATACCTGCTATTGTCAAAGAGAAATCAGAGGAAGATTCCAGTGAAATAGATTCTTCTGACGATGAAAAATTAAGAGCTAAGCTTTTAAACTTAGAAAAAGAGCTTCACAAAACTAGAAAGAAAAAGCAAAAAGAAGAGTTCGAAATCAAGCAATCACGACAGAGAAGAAGAACCAGCCAGCACTGTAGAAGTTACTAGTACAACTGATATACAGGATAATGTGAATAATGATGAACATAAGATATATCTGAATATCTGGAATGAAGTTTCATTCTAATTTAGTAAATCACAAGGTCGGAGGTTGCTTTTAAGAATTTGAATTATGTTCTTAAGCAACCCCTTGTACGAAAATTCCTCTATCATGAACCGATTTTGATAAAACATGTCTAAGAACTATCGCCAAGAGACTTGCTTCCAAATACATAAAACCGCATCCTATTCACCTATTTTAGAGCTACGGTTTTTAGTTTGTTTTTTGTGTGTGTAAGTGGCAAACACAAGGGCTACGGTGTCTCAGACAGACACACGCTCACACACAGCGGTCTAACTTATAACACCCGTCTTATTGCATCAGGGACTAAAACAAAAAAAATACTAGTACCTAAGATAAAATAAAAAAATTAAATGAAAATAAACAGAAAAATGGTCCAACAGCTAGCTGATTCTTCTTATTCCTTTACCTTATCCCACTTTTTTATGTGGCGTCGGCACATGAAACAGTAGCTAATTGCACAGATCGTAAAAACCGGTTAGGAATTTGGATGAATATGAAGAAATGATGTTAATGCTAGTAACACTATTCAACCGACTTTAAGCGAATGAAGACTCTATTTGACTATTGGTTTTTGTCTCTTGTATCTTTATTTATTTTTATTACGGAATAACAAACAGTTACAAAATGAATAATAAATAATAAAGGTTTATCTATAAGAATCTTTAAATAATTAATGAATTTACAGGTGAGGTACCTACCACACTCTCACAGAAAATCGACGTTTGACTAGTAGCTTTACCGCTTCTATGCTTCGTTTGATGAGTAAGAAAGCTGGAGGCCCATCCCCCTTAACCCCTGGGGAGGGAAAACTAAAGGCCAGTAACTCTCTTGTAATACCCCTGGTGCTGCAGTTGTCTATAGGCAGCAGTAATCACTTATCATCAGATGACCCGCTTGCTTGTTTGCCGTCCAATATAATAAAAAAAAATATTTTTTTACCAAATTATTTATTATGTAGGTAGTACGCAAGCCTAGATGCGTGTAAGAGGAATGGGATATGGTGGAGAAATTCGGCGCCGGGGCTCGAAGCGCGGTGGCGTAATTTGCAACGCATAGATCGTACTGAGATCTAGACGCAGGTTCAAGTTCTGCCCGCGTGGTATTTTTCACCATTTCTTATTCTCTTTATTTAATAAATAAGGTAGTTTTTTTTAATTCCAATCCCAACTAATATTATAAATACGAAAGTGAGTTTGTTTGTTTGTTTGTTACGCTTCCACGGTGTAACTACAGAACCGATCGAGATGAAATTTTACACACACGTTTTCTGGACTACGGACAATGACATAGGCTACCTTTCATCCCGGAAAAACAGACTGTTCCATAAAAAGAATAGATAAAAGTAGAATTTGTATTATTTAACCACTCAAAATATCAAGGAATTTCCTTGCATTTTAGTTTTTATGTATAAGAGATGGCTAATGGAAGTGTTGCATTTTCTAAGGTCATTCCTCTAAACTTAGTTCAAGGAACTATTTTCTAAAGTCCCTTACATCTAAAGTCACTACCCTCATTTGTCCAACCTTCTAGAGTGCCATATAGTTTCTGTCTCAGTACCCTGGTAATATACTACTCCGGTCCTTGTGTTATCAACTTAATTTTATTTTTTGTTCCATTCGAGGGTTGTTATAGGTGTTAAGGTAATACACGGAACCCAGTGCTGCCCCTATTTCAAATACTTCATTTGAAAGAAAATCATTATTTAAAATTTTGAGCTAGGAGGGTCTAGAAAACCCTTTAAACTATTTTATGAACTACATTCTAACAGTTTAAAGTGTGAACATGAAGTTTTACTTAGGTGTTTGTTAAAAACGGCTACTTTTGGTGAAAATGCGAAATGAACTTTATGTTCACCTTTAAAAAGGTATTTTATCTGTGGTTGACATAGGCCATAATAATACTATGTGCCTGTAAACTAGGGACAATGGCGGATAGTCGAACACCGGGGTGTTTTTAGTGGGTTCAAGCCCCACATACCCACTCTGCTGTACCCGCAGTAGCGTGTTATGCGACAGCATTTTCACCTCGTCAAAAAAAACAAGGCTATATTAATACTAATAAAGGATAAATTAAGGTTAAATTTTTAAACTTTGAATAAGCAGTATCACACCATAATATGCTGAAACGAACTTCTGGGATCTCAAAAAATACTACACCTATTATAATACAAAACTATTCCTTGAAATAAAATCATAGAAATATAATGCAACGGAACTTTTCCGTGAATGCCTTGAATGTGTTTGAAGTTCGACCCTCGCAGACAGCGAGGCTAACTGTGATGGACAGTCAATAGCAAATATCCAAAGAAAAACTAAGGATTTATTTACAACGAAATAGTGTATTTTAATCGGAAACAGTTAATTTCAATTCTATTGAATATATAGTGTTCTTTTTGACCATTTTACCATTAAAATACCAATGATGTTTTTTTACCACAAGTATAACGCTTCATATTAGCGGCGCTTAGATTAATAAAATAGACTTTATTAGCCTAAAAACATAGAAAAAAACTGTATTTAACTTATTTACTACTAGCTGTTTCCCGCGGCTTTGCCCGCGTAATATATAGCCTATGTCCTTCTCGGTACCCTAACCTATGTGTATGCAAAATTTCATGATGATCGGTTCAGTAGATACGGCGTGAAAGTGTAACAAACAAACAAACTCACTTTCGCATTTATAATATTAGTTGGGATGGGATTGGGATAGTTGGGATGGGATGATGCGCTACCGATTTGATGGCATTGACGAGCTCCGTGGCGCAGCGGTCAACACGCCTGCCTGCGACACGGATGGTCCCGGGTTCGACCCCGGTCAGGTCAAGATGGAAAATGACGTTTTTCAGATTGACCTGGGGTTTGCATGTTTATCTATATATGTATCTATTATAAAATATAGTATTGTTGAGTTAGTATCCCATAACACAAGTCTCGAACTTACTTTGAGACTAGCTCAATCTGTGTGATTTGTCCATATATTTATATTTATTAATGCCGTGTGGCTCCCGACAGTATGCCGTGTGGTTCCCGGCAGAATGCCGTGTGGTTCTCGGCAGAGTAGAATAGGACCACTCCAAGTCATCCCGTGGATGTCGTAAAAGGCGACTCAGGAAACAAGCTAAACTAAGCTTATTAACATCAAAGAGTCCTCTCCAACCCGTCTGGCCAGCGTGGAGAGTGTAGGCCAAATCCTCTGACTACTCTGGCTAATATATTGCTGTGGTAGTACAGAGAGGGTCGTGCTCCTGCAATGGAGACTAAAAAAGACCTAATGGATTTATATTTATAAGTGTACATTACACCATGTGCTAAATAGGTCAGTTTTATAATCATTGAAATAAAGGCATGACGGTGTCTAGGAAGTATACAATATATTAATAAAGGTTAGGCCATGGTTTGGCCGATCCTTAAAGGGATGACTCAGCCCAGAAATATGAACAACTTTTCTTATGGGATTAATGCTAGAAACTTGAAAAAAAATACTTTCCAATACAAAAGCGTTCAGCCAGCGGGGCAACACGTATTAAAAATATTGATTTCTTTTTGAATTTTCATCATACGTTCTATAGCAAAAATTGTTCATTTCTTACATTGATTTAAAAAAAAATTTCGTCTCTCTGATTTCCTATAAGGATCGAACAGGGTTTTACTAACATATTGTAGAAATAGACTTTGCCAGACTAAAGGCGAAAAAAAAAATTAAATAGTTGTGTCCAACCCATACACTATAGATAGATAAGTGCTGAAAGTTGTCTGTATTTATTTTGAAAGGCTTCTTATTCATAACTTTCCTGATAGTTTTGATCGACAAGTCTGTTTTCAAAGTAAACCTATTACTTGGACACAATATCAATATTTCCTATAGTGTCAAGCAATCAAGTACCTACCGGCCTCCGACCGGGGGTGAACTTGGCTGCAAGGTTTACTAAAGATGAAAACATATTATCGGCTTTTATGGAGGCTGTATAAAGTCCGACATTTCGTTGCATTTCTTCTGCTATTAATTTACTAATGCACATGATGTAAGAATTGTAGTGTAGGTAAACAATTATCATGTTTTTAAATTTCGGTTTAAGTCACATTCATAGATTTACTAATTTAATTCTTACAAGCTTTAATTTATCTTGCGATGTATGCTGTAATAAGTATCTATTAGGTATATATACATTTTTTATAGTAACGATGCCTTAGTATTCGTAGAGTACTCTTATTATTATTTCCTACAGTGTCAAGCAATCAAGCACCGGCCTCCGACCGGGGGTGAACTTGGCTGCAAGGTTTACTACAGATGAAAACTATTATCGGCTTTTATGGAGGCTGCTTATATGTAGGCTGAGTTCTCGATGCATTTCTTCTATTAATTTATCGATGCACATGATTTAAGTATTGTATGTATATAATACATAAAACATGTTTTTACATTTCGGTTTCTGTCACAAATAAAGTTTACTAAAATGTGCTCGTAATATTATGCAAAGTATGAGAGATTTATTTTTTACAAGCTTTTATTTATCTTGCATTGTATGTATAGGTATATAATAAGATTCTTTTGAAAAAATATAGTATTGTTGAGTTAGTATCCTACTGTTATCCTTATTTCCTACAGTGTCAAGCAACCAAGTACCGGCCTCCGACCGGGGGTGATCTTGGCTGCAAGGTTTACTACAGATGAAAAAATATTATCGGCTTTTATGGAGGCTGCTATATGTAGTCCGAGTTCTCGGTGCTTTTCTTTTTCATTAAATTTATTTTATCATGTTCCCAATGTAAGTATTGTATGTTTACGATACGAATAGAATGTTTTAAAATTACGGTATCAGCAATTGTCATATTTATACTTACATGTAATATTATTTTACAATGTAGCTAGCTCCTAGTGAGCTTTCGCTACTAGCCAATCATACAAAATATCCACTTATGATGAAAAAAAGTCATTTCAGCAATCATTTTAACGTGTAAAAACATGTGATTTTCTTACTTTTATATCAGAAAGAGTTCTTTGTTTAGTAATGTATTTTTTCTCTAATGTGTTTATTTTCAGAAGGTCTTTCCAAAGCTACGTGAAACAAAAGTAATTCGTGAGCAGTGAGTGAGGAGCAATAAATAATTTTTGCATTGTATTATTGCAGTGAGCTCTTGTTCTATCTAGAAAAGGTTATGTACGTGCACGTATCTATCTCCGGACGTCCGTACGCAAATGAAATGACACCAATATTTCTTCATGACTCCTTGCGTCACTATTCAAATCTGAATTTACTGCTTTAGCTTAGATTATCCCATTTTCCGTCTCTGGTGCCGATTAAGTATTACGTAAGCATAATATCGGCTTTCAACCCCTTTCCTCCACTGATCAGAGAAAGTTAGAAAACCTCTTCCCCGTTCCCCCAAGCTTAAGTAAACATTAGAATAATTTTCCTAAAAAACAAAATGTTTTTAAATTTTGCCAAATCACATTACATTTGCTTTACAGCATAGATAGGATTGGAACTAAATGACTCAGGTTAAGCACCCTGGGTGCGATCCCGGCTGAAATGGGTTTATTATTATTTTTATAACAAGCCATTGTTGTCCCAGTGTTGGGCAAATGCCTCTTTCTGTCGTTTCCATGTCTGTCGGTCTGCTATTTTTACTGTCCACTGTTTATCGAAACAAGCCGGCCTATTCATGCTACTAGCAAAAGCTTTTATTTTAATTTCGCCGGTAGCATGGCTCTACCACAACTATAATAATAATATGTCTACGACTTTTCAAAAAAGATCTAGAATCGGTATTCTCGAGAATTTCGCCGTACAATGGTAGTTATGTAGTCCAAACAGCCACTGCAAACATTTACTGTTGCTATCTCTAGAACCTTGCTAACTAGATACAGGACAACACACGCTATTTGACGCGTGACCACGTGCGAAACCACAGGTATGGCGCTTCATACAAGCAGAGTAATATTATGCCTAATGCTACTAAAACGAAACTTCATTTTGTATTGTATACTTTATATTGTATAATTAATTATTATTATTAATACAAGCCTTTTTAAGGAAATAGCAAAAAGGTTAGTCGACATCACAGTGACCGAAGAGCTGGCAGCTACCTCGGACAAAGAATTAGTCTCGCTATTCAAAGGGGGAATGCTGCCAGTATCTTTGGAACCTTGCCTAAAGGGACTCCTTTTAATAATATATTTTAGGTATTTTATCATATTTTTTAAGGTGTTTAGTTTTAGGTTAATTTTTCATAATTATTTAATATGTAATTAGTTTATTTTAGTTTATTCTTAATGAGAGTTAATATTGAATACATACATACATACGTATAATTAAGTAAGCTGCATTATTTTGTAAGTTGAGCTTGTATCCAGAAGTGAGAGCACTGGAGATCTGTGCCACAGGCCTAGCCTTTTACAGGCTCCAGTCTCTATTAATCTGAGACGACATCTCAACATAAAAAATATTTGTTTTTGTTTTTTCACTTTGTAACTCAGATTGAATAAATAAATATATTTTTATCTTTATCTTCTGTGTAGATTTGCTATATCTCAATTCTGTATAATACATTTTTTTTATATCTATGGTATAACATCTCACAGAAATAAAACAACATGAAAACAATTATTTCAAAAGAGGTCACAACTTACGTACCTACTAGGTAAGTGCCTAATCTACATCTTGAAAGTGTGCAAGCCAGACTTTCGCACGAAGGGTTCGGTACAATATCCCAACTATCCCATCCCAACTTCCCAACTAATATTATAAATGCGAAAGTGAGTTTGTTTGTTTGTTTGTTACGCTTTCACGCCGTATCTACTAAACCGATGATCATGAAATTTTGCATACACATACGTTAGGGTACAGTGAAGGACATAGACTATATATTACGTGGGCAAAGCCGCGGGTAACAGCTAGTTAACTATAAAGCAAAATGCATTGCATTGCCTTAAATATTCAATTCTGTTTTTAGTATTTTTTTGTTATAGCGGCAACAGAAATATATAGTCTGTGAAAATTTCTACTATCTCGCTATCACGATTCATGAGATACAGCCTGGTGGCTGACAGACAAATAAACGTTACATCATAAGATCTGATCTCTGACTGCCTGGTTGTACAGAAAGGGTCGTGCTCTTGCAGTGGAGACTAACAAAGACCTGATGAAGAAGAAGAAGAAGATCTTAATAATAAGGTCCTATTTTTACCCTTAGGTTACAGAACTCTAAAAATTTTAAAGGTATGGCCCAAAGCGTAGCAAATTGTGACGTCACGCGACACGACTAACCCCTATTGACAGACACACAACAAAAATATATATATACTTACGTCTAATATTTTTAATTATCTAACTGACGGACTGATTTTGATATTATTATTCAAACTTTTATGAATCTATCGACTGTGTTTGACCTCTATTTTGCCTGAAGGGAAGAGAGAGAGGAAGAAGAGATGTTAATTCAGAAACAGTGACGCGAGTACGGAATGTATGCATATATGTTTAGGAATACATACATGCATACATAGTATTAGGTCTTTATTGCTTGCGGGGTAGACAGAGCCTAAGGTCGTAAAACCTAAAAGCTACGTTTAGCGTATTAGAAAGCGGAATCAAAATAGTGATAGGTTGCTAGCCGCATTGCCTACTGACATGATTCCTTAACCCAATCCCTTGAACGGATTTCACGGTCTGCGCAGGAAGAAAAACAGCTGGTATATTCTATATTTTTTCTTTTCTCACAAACTATTCTTATATTAAAAAACAAGCTCTTGCCCGCGGCTTCGCTCGCGTTAAGAAATATAGTTTTTGCGGCTTTACTTTTGTTTAGCGTGTGTAAAAAAATATTAGGGCCTACAAAACTTCTTTGAACACTGAATGAATATCCCCTAAGGGGTGGAATTTATCAAAATCCATTCTTAGAGGATGCCTACGTCATATTAGCTTTATGCATGCAAAGTCTCAGCCCGATCGGTTTAAAATTGACAAAGTTTCATACAAACTTTCATCCCCTATTTTTTCCCCTTGGGGGTAGAATTGATCAAAATCCTTTCTTAGCGGATGCCTACGTCATAACATCTACCTGCATGCCAAATTTCAGCCCGATCAGTCAGTCACCTTTGAGTTATATAGGTATATTTAGATTATATCTCTATTATTAAAGTCGCCTAGGTCACTTGGACTTGGGTCAAAAACACTCCATCATCATCATCATCAGGCTATACTCGTCCACTGTTGGACATAGGCCTCCCCAATTGCACGCCATCGAGATCTATCTTCGGCTGCTCGCATCCAGCTTCTACCAGCCGTCTTGCTCAAATCATCACTCCACCGTGCCTGAGGACGTCCTACACTACGTTTGCCGAGACGTGGTCTCCACTCAAGAACTCGTTTGCCCCAACAGTTATCGGTTCTGCGGCTAATATGGCCAGCCCACTGCCACTTCAGCTTGCTAATCCGGTGGGCTATGTCGATGACCTTGGTTCTCTGCCGGATCACCTCATTTCTGATTTGATCCCGCAGAGAAACGCCGAGCATAGCCCTTTCCATAGCCCGCTGAGCGACCTTCAACTTGTGGATCAGCCGTGCCGTTAGTGTCCACGTTTCGGCTCCGTATGTCATGACGGGTAGGACGCACTGATTGAAGACTTTTTTCTTTAGGCACTGTGGGATCGACGATGTGAAGACCTGACGTAGTTTCCCAGCAAAAACACTCCAGCTATGCGAAATCGATAGTTCCAATTTGTGCAATGAGTGCATCACTGATGCGTAACTGTGACAAGAGCCAATATCGACATGGCCGATAGCGTAGCCCTGGTGAACGTAAACAACTTGAGTTCATAGACTTCTATAGCATAAACTGCACAATATTAATTAATAGCATTTTTCCCGCGACTTCGTTCGCGTAAATTATAGCCTATGCCACCCGCAGATAAATTAGCTATCTTTTGGTGACAGAAGTTTGAAAATCGGCCCAGTAGTTTCAGAGCCTAGTTAATGTAAAAATGTTTCCTCTTACGTTCGTCAGTTATAATATTATTCAACCAATGACTGTTATTATATCCATAACAGCTGTGTGGTGCCCGGCAGAGTAGAATAGGACCACTCCAAGTCTTCCCGTGGAAGTCGTAGCAGGCGACTTCGGAAGCAGAGTCTAAACAAAGCTTATAAACATCAAAGAGACCTCTCTAACCCATCTGGCAAGCGTGTAAGTAGAGTGTAGGCCAAATACTCAGACTAGCTATTATTAGTGCAAAGAGGGTCGTGTTCCGGCAGTGGAGACTAAAAAAGACCAGCAGGCCTATTTGCTAACTTTTGACAGCTACGGTGTACATAATTTTCATGGTAACTTCAATATTCATTACGGCTTCGGTAGGAATGACTATTTTTATTTAAGATATGAAAACCGTAATGGATGCTAAAGTGACAATCAAATCGTTGTACACCGAGTTAGTAAATACGGGCTGGTGATGAGAATGATATCCATAACACCTATAATAATTGTCACCTAGATGCAGTCATTTAGGTACTTTGTTTTAAAGTCGACACGGTAGAGATGAGTCTTAGGAACGCCAAATTTCAATACAAAAATGTTGAAAATAAACATTGCATTTTTGATATAAACAATACTTACCCTGAGCTATTGAAATATTGAATGACTAGTCCATTTTTAAAAGTCTATGTTTAAACGGTAAACAATGTTTTAATCAGTTTACGAGATTTCACCGAAAGTTTGTTTACGTTTCAACTAAATATGACTTTTCAGTTGAAATACAGTTTATATTTTATTATTTCGGTTGAATGATTTATAGTTCTAAAATCTGATTCGATCTTAATATCTTCTTTATTATTTCTTGTTTGAAAGACGCAAATTGATGCGAGTCTTTTCTTACTATCTTAATATTTTTGATGCTTTGGAGGCCGAGGTCCACTATAAGACAGATGTCATGCTGTGCTATCATTTGGCGAAAGTTTTTACGGCCGGCTACCTGCCTAGTCCTTTTTCGGTAGCTCTCGAACCGCAAACAAATAAGTATGACAATGGATTATTTAAAAATATATGCCCGCACTGGAATCGCTGTTGTGAACGAAAAATATCCAAGGACAAAATAATAAACAGCATTGTAAATTGTAATTTGAAAAATTGAGAGAATTTATTCATTGAGCGAGCGCAGCGAGCAAGGTCTTCAAGCCGAGTTGGGGCGATATAACAGTTTTTGGGTGTAGATACTCGTAAATATGTATGCAGATATGTTTGTTACGACATTACTCTAAAACCGGCGCTTAAAACGTTTGTGGTACTACTAATGCAATTTTAAAGTTTATTGGGCATCTAAATTGGTTCAGCACCTTGTTTATGAGACCTGTAAATTATAGCCTATGACATCCACAGTTCATAAGCTATCTTAGAGCAACAGAATTTGAAATTTTCCTTCAATACTTCACAAACTTGGAAGAGTCTGAGGAACTATTAGTATGAATAAATATATTACTGAAAGTACACAAAAACTTAGAAATCATGAAAGAAATAAAATATAAAAATATGTAATGTTAAATATTTCTACGAAAAATAATAAATTAAACAAGATTAAAGTCTACTTTCATTATTCATTGTAATACATGTCAGTGGGACTTTCATTTATTAAATTCCCACCATTCAAAATATACTCACTCTCAAAATTGCGAGCATGTCAACAACCTCTCTTTTAATCTAATCGAGTAAAATTAGGTCGTGGAGCTAACATTGTTTTACTAAACTTTGGCGTAGCCAGGACTTTTATAATAAGTAGTTTTATTTCTGCATCATCATTACTGCAGCAAGAATTCCACTGCTGGACAAAGGCCTCTCCCAAGGATTTTTATCATTTGGATTTTGCCATACTCACCACGCTTGGCTGGCGGGTTGGTGAGCGCAGTTTGTTTGGCTTATCTCGGTTCCGACACTACTGCCCATTGAGACCGTTTTGGTGGGTAAGAGTTTGTTGGACTAGGGGAATGGGATAAAGATGTTTGGGATGCTATGTGCTCGGATATAGGGGATGAAAAAGTTGTAGTTCGGAAGGCAGGGTGCGCGTACCCAATACCATACTTGCAACCACCGGATGACATGACCGACCATATTAATGCACATCCCAACTAATATTATAAATGCATAAGTGAGTTTGTTTGTTTGTTTATTTGTTTGTTTGTTACGCTTTCACGCTAAATCTAATGAACCAATCATCATGAAATTTTGCATATACATAGGCTAGGGTACCGAGACGGACATGGGCTATAAATTACGCGGGCGAAGCTGCGGGAAACAGCTAGTTGACAATAAAACCAACTCTTATAACGTAATGGCAAACGAGATGGCGTCACACTTGATAGTACTCAGTAACACCCAGGCCCTGGTATTAGACGCCGGATGGTTTTTCATTTATTGCAGTACTTTCTATCTAAATGAAAGGTCCTTTTGTCATTTTCAGTACAGTAATAGGCTGCACAAACCCTCCTCGTGAATCACTCTATCTATTGCTGAAAACTGCATTAAAATCCGTTGACTAGTTTAAAAGATCAGAGCGAACAGAGAGCGGATGCGACTTCATTTTTATACTATGCAAGGATAACATATTAGGGTGCTTGACACCCGCCCTCGCTTTAGCTACGCCCATGGCACAAAAGCCCTTTGTTGAACATTCTCTAGCTTCGGGTTTAATTAAAGATTCATGTTTATTAGTTCCAGAGTGTTCTGCGATGTAGGCCAACCAAATACACCTGATGGTTAATAAATACTGTTTCATGCGTAATATTTTGAAAACAATTATTAGGTATGTTTGAAGTGCGACGGCCTCATTTGTATGGGACTTTTCTAACAATACCCTAAGAACAAATTTAGCGAATATATATCCCAACTAATATTATAAATGCAAAAGTGAGTTTGTTTGTTTGTTTGTTTGTTACGCTTTCACGCCGTATCTACTGAACCGATCATCATGAAATTTTGCATACACATAGTTAAGGGTACCGAGAAGGACATAGGCTATATTTTACGCGGGCGAAGCCGCGGGTAACAGCTAGTATACATATAAAAATGAAAAGTGAAATACCGTACTATATGTCTACAGTTTAAACTTGAAGGTTTAGTTACCGTTTTGGCCAAAAGTGGCCGTTTTTGTCAAAAAGCTACAAAAAGCTTCACGTTTTCATTTTGAATTCTCAACAGTAATTCATAAAATACTTTGAAGGGTTACATAATAATTATAACGCTGGCAATAATGTTCCAGTAAGGCCCTTAACCGCGGCTTAAACGATATAAGATGAAAATACGTGCAAAACCTAAGGCCACAGACAATAAGAAATATTTTGTTTTTTAATCTGATTCATGTAATTATTGGTTAATGACCTGTTTCTAAAAGCGTTTTGGTGTGTTTACATGTATATAAAGATTTTCCATAAAGTACGCTTGAAAAAACTAATGTAAATCAAAATGTAATAAACTGTATTATTCCTTAACCATCTACTAATAAAACAGCCGTAAATCTCTTCAAAATGAGCATGAAACTGAACGCACTCAAATTTCCGTTCCGTGACGATTACGGAACGAAAACACATGACCGGAGTACTAGGCTCACATAAATTGAGAACAGTTCGCAAATCGGCCGACGGATTTACCACGCGCGCCGCTGCATGCTTTGTTTACAATGGAATCTGCGAACCAAAACAAGCCTCCAGAAACACCCTTATTACAACGCAATAAAGTCCATATACTCGTAAGCAAGTTCTTTCCAGCTCTTGCACGTGTTCAGATGTGTGCTTTGTTCACAGAAATATAGTCGTTATGCGGTCAAAAATAGAGTTGAAGTAGGCGGTTATGGTGGGCGGGTTTGAGTATCTCTTTTATTTTCGTGGTATCCTGGTACTTTCCGGTATGAAGAGGGTCGGGATACGGAATAAGTCCGTAGAACCGATTACGGAACTCGTTAATTTTGGGTACATCCAGTGGAATACCGAATTTACACCTGCCACGGTATCGCAAAGTTATCTTCAAGAGCCCGATGGTCCAGTGGGTGTGAGCTCTATGAGCGCTGACGTATGTTAAGCAACCCCTGGTGCAGTCCCTACTTGGATGGGTGACCGCAAGTGGCATAAAAATATCTCGAGCTCCTCCGTGCTTCGGAAGGCACGTTAAGCCGTTGGTCCCGGCTGTCATTGTTGATGGCAGTCGTTAAGCTATGTCAGATGCCTTAAGGCAGCTTGAAAAATCTGACACCAGTGTTGGCCACTTACACAAACGAAAAAAAAAAAAGTGGGGAAATTTGGAGCTAGGGATTTTCATACTATAATTATAGATTTTCAGAATCAGTGAATCAGAACGTTCATCACTGAGCATAAATGGTAAATTTTCAAACTGCAATACTGTATTGTGACAACTGATCAGATTTTTTGTCGAAAATAAACTTGAAAGAAAAAAAAACAAGTACATCCGTATGATGTTTCAACATAAAAAAAAAACACAAGTATTATAAAAATGTGTGATTGTATGTACGATAAATAAGACTTTTATTTCTTTTTGCTTTACAGAAACAAAACCATTGCTTAAAGAAAAAAGTTGTACTAGGTAGAGGGCGAGGGCGACTAAGAAATCACAAGCTAAACAAAGCTTATTATCAAAGAGTCCTCTCCAACCCGTCTAGCCAGCGTGGAGAGTGTAGGCCAAATCCTCTGACTTTTTTCTGTAACATTAAAGACGTTTTGTATTTATTGCCATTGTTTTTATCTGATTTTACTGAATTTAACAATAGTTTGGTTCGAGGTTTTTTTGTTGCACTTTTTTAACCTGACAGTTTTGTATTTCTAAGGCATTTATGCACTCAATATTCAAATTAACACAAAAAAATCCAATTCCAAATGGTTTTCCACACGTGGTGGCTGTGTGAAGCTTCTTACGAGCATAGTTACCGCATGACGCATTGACCAAAGCGCAAAGACCTCCCGATAACCTTAGGGTCTCTCCTAGTAGGGTTATGTTTGCACAAAAACTTGTTTAATACTCTTATTAAAATAAGACATGCATATTATAACGTCTTTATCTCTCGCGGGACAGACAGAGCCCAAGGTCATAAAACCGAAAGGCCACGTATATCATTTGCAATAAATAAATATATAGAGAAAAATCGAATCGGCTGAGCTAGCCCAAAAATAAGTTCAAGATTTATGCTATGGTATACTTACCGACTTAACGATACTTTATTTTATAATTATGATGATGATGATTTTATAACAAATACTTATGCAGTTAATCATCCAAAACCTAGGTAAATCAAACCCAGGCCTTACGATTCAAGATTCAAAAGATTCAAAACGTTTATTCAGAAAATAGGCCCTTGCAGGCACTTTTTCACGTCAAATCACATTTAAAATTATCTTATTAAATATTATGCATTTACTCATTATTGTTCAAAAGCTACAGACTACTAGCATTTCGGAACCGACCACTGCAGAGAAGAAATGCCGAAAGAAACTCTTTTCAACAGTATAGGTCGCCTACTCGCCTGAAGGGCTTTGTATGATTAATGATTATATTATATTTCTTTCTTTTTTTACTTTTCTTTTTTTTTTTTCATCTGTTTTCATTTAACAATATTATTATACATTCATTATTTTTGGAACATGTTTATGTTTACGATCGAGTGAGCAAATCACAAAAACAACAGAACATGAAGTAGTCTCAAAGAGGCCGACCAGACCAGTCCCCACTGGCAGCACCCGTTCACGAGTTGACGTATGGGTCAGCCATCGTTAAACTCAACCATATTAGAGGGAACTCAACGACCCGACACATAACGCCACCACCAGTTTGAACATTTTAGTGAGCATGACTACTCAGCCTCTAAGACATTGTCAAAACAGAAATATGACCCTGATCTACAGTTGTCGATCGCAAACATTTACATATTTTACAATTAATAAATAGTTGATTCTATACAATTTCAATTGGTTGTGAAAAACATATTATTATTATACAAATAGCAAGCGTGTCTCAAACAACGCCAAGGCTCCAAGCATTCTTATCTGCTAAATAGTCATTAACTTTGTAATAAGCTTTTTTTAATAAAATATTTTTTGTAAGTTCTTTGAATTTTGGAAAGGGCAAAGCTGTAATATTTTCTGGAATTTTGTTATAAAAACGAATACTAAGCCCTAAGAATGTATTACTTGTTTTATGTAGTCTAAAGGCTCTTGCGGCAAGTTTATTCTTATTTCTAGTGTTGTACGTATGAACTTGACAATTTTTGACATATTTCTCAATATTTTGATGTACGTGCAGTATGTTTGCAAAAATATACTGTGATGTAACCGTTAAAATTCCAATTTCCTTGAATAACTCTCTTAGGGAATCTCTAGCCCCAAGTTTATAGATTGATCGAATAGCACGCTTTTGCAAAACGAATATACTGTTTATGTCTGCTCCATTTCCCCAGAGCAATATCCCGTAAGACATTATACTGTGGAAATAGCTAAAGTAAACTAGGCGTGCGGTTTCAACATCTGTCAGCTGTCTTATTCGCCAAACGGCGTAAGCTGCGGAGCTTAGTCTTGCAGCAACAGTTGTTATATGTGGACCCCATTGTAACTTTGAGTCAAGAGTTATTCCTAGAAATTTAGTAGAGTCAGCAAATTCTACCACTTCATCATTAACAACTATTTTAGTGGGCAAATGCTTAACATTAGGCGTACAAAATTTAATACATTTCGTTTTTTTAGCGTTAAGAAGGAGATTATTAGCTGTAAACCAATCTAATACCTGAGCAAGAGTGCTATTTACATCGTCAAAATTTGTCTTCTGTCTATCAACTTGAAAAACAAGTGATGTGTCATCAGCAAATAACACAGCTTTACAGGCACAGGCATGGAAAGGCAAATCATTAATATAAATGAGAAATAATAAGGGCCCTAGGATGGATCCCTGAGGAACTCCCATTTTTACAACAGACCCATTAGATTTTACTCCATTAAGGCTAACTTTTTGAATTCTATTTGCTAAATATGATTTAATAAGTCTCAAAGATTCATTTTTTATTCCATAATACTTTAATTTATTTAAGAGGGTTTCATGGTCTACACAGTCGAAGGCCTTAGAGAGGTCACAAAATATTCCTATTGCATTCTGCGACTTTTCCCATGCCTCTAGAATGTGCGCCAGTAAAGCAACTCCCGCATCAGTGGTAGAACGACCTTTAGTGAATCCGTATTGCTCACTATGGAAAAGTTTATTCTTATTAAAATATGAGAGCAACTGTTTGAAAATTATTTTTTCAAAAATTTTACTAAGAACCGGCAAAATTGAAATTGGACGAAAATTATTAGGATCGTCCTTACTTCCCGCTTTATACAAAGGTATAATCTTACTACATTTCATTAAATCTGGAAATGTTCCGGTCACAACGCATTCATTAAATATTAAGGCCAGGTTAGGAGCTATATCTTTAATAATATTTTTTACTAAGGAAACGGATATATCCCAAAGATCCCCAGTTTTCTTTATGTTTAATTCTTTAAAGGTATCGATAATCGTTTGGGGTGTCACATGTTCAAAAATTAAAGTATCCTTACATTCAGGTATATTATCGCGTAATATTTTTTCAGCTTTTTGAGATGATGACTGAAGCGAGGCAGTTGTCTTAGTAGGAATTTCAGTAAAAAAGTCTTCAAAACATTGAGCAACTTCGGCATCAGTCTCAAACTTTTGATTATTAACTTGTAGTTTTAAAGAATCATTATCACGTTGTTTGATTTTACCCGTTTCCTGATTAATAATGTTCCAGGTCGTTTTTATTTTGTCCCCGGAACTGGCAATTTTTTTACACAAATATAGAGACTTGGCTAACGTACATACTTTTTTGAATATTTTAGAGTAATTTTTGACATAATTTAAAAACTCAGGTCTTCTGTCATATTGTTTCATAGCCAGCAAATCATATAATTTATTTCTACTTTTATAAATCCCTACAGTAGCCCATTTACAGAATTTCTTTTTACTAGATATAGTACGAGTCCTAGCTTTGAAAGTTTTGTTAAATTCTGTGTCTATGGTTTTAAATAATTTTTCATAAAGAATATGCGGATTATCCCTCTTATCACAAATAATGGGCATTTTTTCTGATATTTTGCTTTTAAATTTATCTATTTTAGATTTTGAATATGGTCTATAAGTTACTTTTGGCAAATCAATGTTAGTATCAATATCTGAAAAAACGGCTAATAACCCAAAATGATCAGATGATATCTTTTTGACTACTTTTTTTTCAAGAGCCTCACAACTACAAAAAACATTATCAAGACATGTGGCTGACGTTTCTGTTACTCTAGTTGGTTCAAGAAAAAGATATTCACAATCAAAAGACTTAAATAAATTAACAAATCCAATACTTTCCTTGTTACTTTTTAATAAATCGACATTGAAGTCACCACATACTATAATTTTTTTGGAGCCTTGACTTACTTTATTAAGAACATCCTCCATAATTGTCTCAAGTAAGTTATAATCTGATGTAGGAGGACTGTAAACACATACTATTATGAATTTATCCAGTTCAATACAGGACAGCTCTACTTGCCGTTCCACCGTAAGGCCAGCTACATCCTTTCGCTCTTTACATTTTAGACCATTTCGAATTAAGATTATACTGCCTCCATGGATGGCGGCCTTTCGGGCGAACACACTTGACATACTGTAATTATTGAAATTTAATTGTACATTATGTTTTTCTTGAAACCAGTGCTCTGTTAAGCAAAGTACATCAATACACTCAGTATCTAAAAATAGTTCTAATTCTAATAGCTTGCTGGCCAGGCCTTGCATATTTTGATGAAAAATGCTGAAACGTTTGACTCTGGCCGTTGTCTTAAAGTTTAGTTTAAATTATTACTAATACTGGCAATGTTAATACTAACATTTTTTGAACTGTCTATATTCTGCTTTGTACAAAGTACTGCAGCAGAGTCTTGTATATTGTAAGCTACTAATGTAGCAATTTGTCGTTTCGATTTTATTGGGAGATACAAAGTATCTCCTGTCAACTTAAGTCTAAAAATAAACTTATTAACATCTAAGTAAAAAATAACGTCGCTATGACGGCACGTCAAATTGTACAAGTGTACATTAAGGTCATATATGTGGTTGTTTAAATTACAATCAGGTGATTCCAAGTATGGGAAAGCACATATAATATATTTACAATCTGTCTTATTACTAAGCTCTAAAAGCTTGTCAATACTTAATTTTATGTCTTTCTTTTTAACAGAAGAACTATCACCACATAGAATTAATATTGTGGTATCTTTGTCTAAAATGTCACATTTTATATTATTAATTAAATTGATAAAAGGAGCCCCGGGTGAACATGTGTTATATACTGTTATATCACCCTGAATGTAGTTTTGGATATAGCTGCTCAGACCTTGACCGAGTTGATCTGAATATACTAATAATTTTTTACATAACATTTTCTTATTAAAAGAATTGTCAATAGTACTAATCTTTGTCTGCAAACCAATATTAACATTTGGACACTCTTTTACTTCAAGATCACAGTTCATTACCGTTGATGCGGTGATGTTGTGAGCGGAGTCACACTGAGGTGCCTGTAAGGCAGAGCTACACTCAGGTATCAGTGACGCATTGCTGCACTGAAGTGCCTGTGATACGGAGTCGCACTGTTTGTCATTGCAGTGGGCTAAATCAATTAAAGCTTGCGCTGCATATAAATGTAATTTATTCTCATTTTGAGAAAGTTGATATTTTTTTGTAAGGGTATCTAGGGACTCTTGCAATGAGGTAATTTTTGACTGTAATTCATACATCTCAGTGTCATATATACGGCTAGCTAAATAAAGATTTTCCTCACTGTGCTTTAGTTGATTAATTAAACATAATTTTTCTTTTCTTAACTGCACTAAACTCTTATTATTTTTTTTCTTTGAGAGCATTTTCCTAGTACGTTTTATCATTTTATTTATTTTCACATACTTTTTAATTTTTTCATGACTAGTTAAAATAAAGAAATGAGACTGAGGGGTACTTGCAGGTATTTCCACAGGAGGCCCCGAGCCACACTCCACAAGTTCGCTGTATAAAGCAAGAGTGTTGCTACACATTTCATCCTCTTTGCGGTGTTCTAACTCGAGTGCAGATCTTTGTGCATCATGTAAGCTGTGTTCTAACTCGGTTATGCGACTTAGGGCCTGTTCATGTACAATACTGCATTGCATGCTTTGTGATAAATGTTGTTTTAAAGTTATGTTTTCTTCTAATAAATCAGAGCTTTTACCATGTAAAATATTACATTCATTCTTTAATTGTTGATTTTTATTATTAATTTTTTGAATTTCCTCTTCTGATTCGTCCCGTTCACGCAAAAGTTGAGTATTTTCTTCACGGCAGTCCTTTAATTCTTTCAGTGCCTGCCTCAACTTCATTTCCAGGTCTCGGGCTACAGCTCTGCGAGTCATCATTGTGAAGCAGAAGAAAGCAAGAAGTGAAGGAGCTGAAAATTTGTGTCAAGTTAATATACAAAATACTTACAGTTTAAGAGTTGAGGGATTTCTATTTTTAATTTAAATTGACTGTCCACTAAAGCAGTATAAGTTATGTATTGGAATTCAACAACATACAAGTCTAATCTATAATATTGTTTCAGATGTTACTTAGAACTTTGCCATAAGAATTTGGAGATATAAAAGTTATTTTTAAAAAAGGTATACTGAATCTCAGGAGTTACTCTTCTAATTTAAATTTCTTTTAAGCTTTTGTTATATGTATAATACACTCAGCTTTTCAACAATAAAAAAAAAAACCAGATGTAAGTTGCTGCAATATAATAAGTATTATGTAGACTATTTACAATTGTGTTTTGTTACTGCAATTCTACAAATGTAACAACTATGTATTCCTTTAATTTTTATTTTCTCAAAGTAGGTAGTTGTCACTTTGCAATTAGCAAAAGGAATAAGAAAAATGCATCTAATTTCTCGCTGTTTGGTGCAAATACTTAGCTAAGTTTAGTGCCAATTGTCTGTTACCAGAAATGTTTGGTTTTTAGGTCTTTAACTTTGTTTGACAATGTTGTATTGAAACTCAGCTAGTTATGTTGGTGATAGATAACTCATGTACATATGTTGTGATTAGAAGATGCCTAGCTTATTGTAAATTGATAAAAACTGTATACTCCCCGGTAAAAGTGATGATAATCCACAGTTTCCGAATTTAAATTCGAATTCTGTTTGACAGCTGCTGTGAAGTCCAACCGGCCGGTCAAATTTTAAGCAAGTTTTATTTACTACTATAGCACTGTTTTTCAATAACTTTTTGGATTTTCACAATATTAATCAGATTTTCTTTAGGTTTTAAACACATTTACATATAAATAAACACAAAATTAATTAAATTACAGGAACAGGTGATTTTGACATGTCACCTGGGCTAGGGTTGCCAGTCGAAAAAAGCCTGCCTGGCATGATAACCACTATGCTAGACCACGACAGAGTTCGTCAAATTGTAAGGAATGTATTTGTGGAGGAATATCGAAATTTATTTAATTTTTTATCGAACCACTAATATTGACAAAACGAGAAAAATAAAATAAAATAATTTTAATAATTTGCTGTTACCAACCCCTTTTTCTAGACACAGGAATATTCCTTGTCTTTTATCCGGGTAAAACACGTGTTTGATAAGGACTTAAGCATCCTATCCACATTTGCCGCGCGTCATGTTGCACAACATGTTGTAAGTTAGCGTGGAAAGCTTCTTCAGTAACGTAGTCCGTCCGCGCCCTTTTTTTTTGAATGGACTATGTAGTTCCAAGTGAGCTTTTGCTACTTCACCGGACTTTTGATGTGATAGCAGAGTGCCTTCAACCTGTAAGGCGATCATCACGGAAGGGCCTCCAGGAAGGACGGACCTCGGCTTTGGGCGTTGTCTGTGTGCACAAGGCTTGAAGAGACAGCAAACTCTCATATGCCTGATGGGCTAGCTGAGAAACAATACCAAATTCTGTGCCTTTCGAAGCACGACGGAGTTCGAGTAATGAACCATCATGTTTGGATTCATTTGATTTGTCTTGGTAAACATTTCACAAAATGAATGGCTCATAATAAAAGCTTATCACAAAAATGTTATTTTTGAAAAAGAACAAAAATTTTTGGGCGTTGTCCCACAAATGCACGTCATCGTCATCATCAGGTCTATTTTAGTCTCCACTGCAGGAGCACGACCCTATCTGTTCTGTACTAACGCCTTTTCTTAGCCACAGCTGTCAGAGGATTTGGTCTACACTAGAGTAGAGATGTCTCTTTGATGTTATAAGCTTTGTTTAGCTTGAGTTTCCTAAGTCACCTTCTACGACATCCACGGGAAGACTTGGAGTGGTCCTATTCTACTCTGCCGGGAACTACACAGATATTAAATACATATAAACGCACGTATTGCGTATAATTTGTTGCGTAGTGAATAAGCAGCCTTAGACTTTGCGCCATTAACTTGTATTTTGGAACTTTGACAGTCTGTGTCAGTCAATAGTCGGAGTGAATCATATATATATATATATATATATATATATATATATATATATATATATATATATGAGTTAATGGAATTATACAAAGTCGTAATAAAGTATCTTGAAATCAGATGTCCGCCTCGGCTTCACCCTTGGTAATCATAATCATAATCATTTATTTGCCAACTAAGAGTATACAAAAAGGTCTTATATCTAGTATTGCACTTTACAACTTACATATCTATTGCAGTCAAGGATAGCGTACCTATCCAACGGTGAAAGGATGTTCGAAGTCGGTCCAGTACGTAGTTCCTGAGATAAGTGCGTTCAACCAAACAAACAAACTCTTCAGCTATAATATTAGTATACATTTTTATAGAAGGTTAATTGTAAAACACCAGTAACTTCGCAGGTGTAGAGAGCTATCAGCAATTATCTTCTAAATATGCTTCAAAAAAGCTGGGCATTCTCTTCAAGGTTCAGCGGTATTTTACTCGGCCAGCTATCGAGCCTTTACACAGCTCAAGTCCGCTCCTGTATGGAGTATTGTTCCCATCATTGGAATGGATCCACCCGCTATCAGCTCGAAGCCCTGGATGCTATCGACAGACGACTCGTTGATAATGAGACGATCACAGCAGGGTGGCTTCAGAGCCTCAAATACCGGGGATAAAGAATTCCTCCCCCAAGGATTTCCATTATTGGGTTGTTTTAACCATACTCACCACGCTTAGCAAACGGATTGGTGAGCGCAGGTAATTAGGTTTAATCGTTCAGACGCTGTTACCCATCGAAAAATTTTAATACTAAGCGAGGGAAAGGTAGGAGTTTGATAGAATGGGACAACGGGATAAAGGTATTTGGGATATTTCTTGCTGTGATGGATTGGGGATAAGAAAGTAGCAGCTCGAGAGGCGGGCGTAATTACGTACCCGATGGTACTGCAACCACCACAGGCAGTTGAGGTTGCCACCCTTGACCAACTTCAAAAAGCCCAACAAATAAAGCATTATTTTTTTGAATGGACTATTACGTAACTCCAAATGAGCTTTCGCTACTTCACCGGACTTTTGAGGTGAGAGCAGAGTGCCCTCAACCTGTAAGGCAAACATCACCAAAGGGTTCCCGGGAGGGACAAACCTCCTCTTTGGGCGTTGCCTGGGTGCGCAAGGCTTGGAGCAAAGACAATATAATAGGTACTAACGTAATAGACTGCCCACCTCATACAAAAATATTGGACCAAATTAAGGTTGCGAAAAGCAGGCGAATGTATGACGCAGAAGAGTTGCTTGCTACTCGATACTAGATGGCGGTAATCTGCGTTAGCCTTTAACTTACTAAATATACGGTGTCATTTTAAAATATCATGCCTAAAATTTTGTTTTGATTTTTAATGATATATATTTTGTGAATCATGTTTTTATATTCTCATATTACGGTAGATACAATGTTGCGTAGTTTCGAGTGGCGCCATCTATGCGAGTCTTTCAGAACAAGACCACATAGCTTGGAGAGACAGCAAACTTTCATATGCCTGATGGGCCTCGATTTGCATGCATGACCTGAAGGGCCGAACTGAGAAGATAAAGTATTTTCCAATAACTAGCAATTTAACTGCGACGCGCAAACGAATCAGTTTTCTGTAGGTGAAAGTATTTTGAAAATATGTCTTGCAATTTCGGTGCCTATTCAATGCAAGCAAACAAACAACAAATTCTTTCCCTTTTATAATATTAGTAGACATAACTTTGACTGCATAAAAGCCTTTTCCATTAGACCCTCATGTAAAGGTTTTTAATACTATCTACTTCTATTGTTCACTGTTTTTGTACCACCTGGTGGCATGCATCCGCCGCCCGTATAATAAACAATGCAATATTGTATTAGTCTCAGCGACAAAAGGAAATAGATTTCTAAAAATAGCCAAGGTCTAATATTGTTATTTCCGTCTTGAACTTGAATTTGTCACAGATTTATAAATAAATTTGGTTAATTGACCGTTGAGAATGACGACCGGCTAGGGTCAAATGGAATGGTCGTGAAACTTTTTATAAACACAGCTGTTTGACGAGACTGGGTGTGGTTTTCATTTTTATCATACAGTCTGTAACAATACGCATGATAACTTCATGCTGCATCTTGCTTTTTACCTCATTTCTCAATCACCATCATCCTGTCCACTTTTATTTCGAAATTTAATTCATTTTAAATTCCTAATTCCATTTCCAATCTTCTTCTCAGTCCTTCCTCATCAGTCAGTCATTCCATTCGATTCCCTTCATAATTTTGGTCGTGATCACTCGACCCTTGCTTATAGGCACTCGCCTACCATATTATTTTTATTTTTTATTTATTTTATTTTTCTGTTAGGAAGATTATCGACTACAATAACAATATAGAACAATAGGGTAAAAACATTCAGTCATTTACAAATCTCCACTTATAACTATTACATAAGCAATAAAAGAATCGACAACAGTATAACAGTATGTGTGAAGCATAATATAATATCGTTATCTGTGTTGTGTTATGTTCTTTCGCACTGAGCTCCCTCACTCCTCTAGCACCTAAACCCACACCTACATCGTACTCATGTTGGGCCTACTCTAACAAGAGCTGGGTGAGTAGGACCCGACAAGTCTATCCTGGTCGGGCTAACCCCGGGTCCCAAAGCCTCTCAGGATGTAACAGGAAACACGCTGAGATTTATATTACATCACCGAGTTAGGGTACGTATGTCCTATTTAAAGAACATGTTTATTTATATACATAGGGTATGTAAGGTCAGGTCAAGATGAAAAATTTTCTTTTTCAGATGGACCTGGGTCTTAGATGTTTTTCTATATAAGTATATGTATGTTTTACAATATAGTATCGTTGAGTTAGTATCCCATAACACAAATCTTATTAAAGAACTTACTTTGGGGCTAGCTCAATTTGTGTGATTTGTCCGTATATATTTAGTTATTTAAATAAATATTATATAGCCTTTTGGCTGAAACTCTATTTAATCTATGGTTTTACCAACAAAAGCTACACACTACCTGGCCCCTGCTTAAGTAACATCTTTGGTCTCCGACAAGAACTTTTGAACCAGGAAATTGCTGATCATACAGAAAACAAACGAACATTCAATAGCATAGCACAATAGCAATAAAATGAAGTTTAATACTTCCTGAAATATCTACGCAGTATTTCAACGTTATCTTTACCATGATTCATTGTAAAAATACCTATTTTAATAAAGGAAATAAATTGGCCAAGTGCGAGTCGGACGCGCCCATGAAGGGTTTCGTAGTAGCAAGCATAGATTAGCCTGAGGAACATTAACATTTTAAGCCAGTGAAAATTACTACCTATGTTGAAATAAATTTACCAACATTATTTTATTCATACAATGATCTCTTTGCAGTTATATTTTTACAATGCTTAGAGCCTTTACATCTTAATTTTATGTCCTGTTACGATTGTTAACGTGTTATTATGAATGACAAAGTAAAATTTGCTATATCTCAAGAACTGCTGACTATATCTCGTTCAAAACAATTTGCTTTAGAAGTATTTATTGAGATATATAGTATACACAGGGTTATTTTAAAAACATTAATAACCTCTTAATTTCAGATTTATTAGATTCAGTTGTATGTAAGAAAATCTTGGAATCTTAATTTGACCCACTTCCCGGTCTTCGATTAGGATGAAATTTTGCACACGCTCTGAGTTCTGATGACATGACTAGCGTGCGTGTTTTTTGTTTTTAAAGCTAATTATAAATTATATTTGCTCGAATTAACTCTGTCGGGTAACGCCTTACGGTTGCGGAACCTTAAAAATCATGAAACTAAAATTACCTACACTCTTTTACATTTTTCATTCTTTATTCCAAGACAAGTTATCGCAAAATGTATTGACGCACACGACACAATACCTATGGTACTCGTGATTTAACATTATTTACATAGTACCTACCATAAAAAAGAAAGTTTTGTATGTAGGTAAAACATCAAAAGACACTACAACGTTTATTGAACCTCGCATGTACGAGTTTCATTTATAACAATACGGCATATTTTTTTTCTGTTTGTTGTAATATGTTGGGGGGGGGGGGGGGGTCTGAGTAAGGAACTTATAAGTAATCAGTGAGTAAGATCCAAAGATAAAAAAAAAAAGTCGTCTTGTAAAATCCATAGAAGTAGGAAGGAGTTTGTGGTGAAAAGTCAAGGGGTGCAGTTGGGGTCTACCTTGGACGATTTTGCAAATTGATTTTGGTGGTCTTTATAATATGAAATTGGTGGTGTTGTTGTTATAAATGCTCATGCTCATGGAACAATTTGTGAAATAGTTAAAGTGGACTGTTATATGGACTTGTATAGACCTGTCGCCATAAGCTCCCGACCACGAGGCATTAAAGAACATACGCCATCTTTGATGCTACTTGTTATAACACCGATACTTGGTATCTCAATTTACTGGACATTGGCAGAATCACTGAAATCTCGGTGGAAGCCATTTTATAAAACAGAAGAAGAAGGGATTCTTAAGACGCATTCTTTTACTCTATTGTAAGATCTCATCCAAACATAAATCAATAACGTAAAGATGGAAGCCAAGTTTTATATTATCATATGGTGTGGTTGTCCACTTCACTGACCACAATAATTAAGATATAAATAAATAATGATACAGGGACAAATCACACATATTGAAAAGGTTTATTCCACTTTGATCACCTAGGTGATATCGCCAAAACAAAGTACTCTTTGTTCACCTCGGAATTTGGTGAAATCATCTGTGTGATCAAAGGCGACTTTTTAGTGCACTTTGTTGACCTCGGAATTATATAACCTAGGTGATCAACGGCGACCCTATTATCACATGCTTGTGGAAATTGATCACCTACATCAAATGCCAAAGATATTTAAGTTTTTATATAAAAGCTATATAAATCATTTTCTATATATGTGAATGTCATGCATATTAAGTCATGCATATATATTTTCATGCGTATTAAGTTCATTATTATCATTTTTTATATGTGAATGTCATGCTTATTACATTTATTTTGACATACAAAATCCACTATGAAACGGACTGGAGTGTTTTTTTTTTAACGGATGTCTACTCTAAACCATATTAGTGTTTTTGCAATGGATAATGGTTCTATAAGTAAATCATTTTCACGCGTCAAGGAGCTCCATGTCGCAGCCTGGCGTGTTGACCGCTGCGCCACGGCGCTCGTTGACGCGTGGTCCCGAGTTCGATCCCCGGTCAGGTCAAGATGAAAAACGATCTTTTTTAGATTAACCTGGGTCTTGGATGTTTGTTCGTATATTATGTATCGTATATTGGAATATTGTACCGTTGAGTTAGTATCCCATACACAAGTCCCGAACTTACTTTGGGGCTAGCTCAATCTGTGTGATTTGTCCGTACCTATATATTTATTTATTTGTTACTAGCAGCCCTACCCGGCTGCGCCCGGGTATGTATTATACCTTAAAACCTTCCTCGTGAATCACTCTATCTATTGGTTTTTGTTTTGTTTTTCGTATGTGTAAGTGGCCAACACTGGTGTCAGATTTTTCAAGCTGCCTTAAGGCATCTGACATAGCTTAACGACTGCCATCAACGATGACAGCCGGGACCAACGGCTTAACGTGCCTTCCGAAGCACGGAGGAGCTCGAGATATTTTAATGCCACTTGCGGTCACCCATCCAAGTAGGGACTGCACCAGGGGTTGCTTAACATACGTAAGCGCTCATAGAGCTCACACCCACTCCGTGGAGTAGTTTTTGAGTTTATCGCGAACAGACAGACAGACAGACGCGGCGGAGGACTTTGTTTTATAATATGTAGTGATTTGATTTCCGAAGATGTAAAGGAGCACTAAAGTGAGAGAAAGACTCACACGCTTTTTACAGGCAACAAGCGATATTCTAACCTTTAAACAAATCTGGGGTCATCGCCGAGTCGTTCTTACGTATCTCTGTTTTAAAATATAATTTTTTGCAAAGTAATGACGCACTTGATACAAAAAATAGGTATTTGCAGCACGTTTGTTATACGTGGTTCACGTTATTTGCAGCAAATCTTGAAAATACTTAACTCAAAATTTGCTGGTTACATTAACAAAAGCCTATGACAGACAATTGTTTGAAATTATATAAGTACATACATTATATGTAAATCTGATATATCTTAAAAACCGATCATCATGACATTTTCATATTTTCTCCACGCTGGCCAGATGGATTGGAGAGGAAAACCTAATAAACTTTTCTATGATTTCGCGAATAAAAAAAAAATTTTGTTACACATCAGATACGTTAGATACGGTTGTATCTCATTTTTACATTATTTATTTATAAGCCTAAACCTACGAATGCCTAAACTCATAATTGTGTTCATGTTCTGTACACAAACACGCATAAAGTAACACACGCGTTAAACCCGTATTAATAAAAATTTTAGGTAAACTAAATAAAAAAATTATATAGGAGTCAAACGTATTTTGGTACGCTTTTTGAAGTTTAGTATTTAATTGTGGTACGGAACCCTTCAGGTGCAATGCAGGCTCGCACTTGGCCGGTTTTTATTTCTCCCAGAACAGCATGATAGTCTAAAAATTCCTACAAAAATGCTAGTGAAACAAACAGGAAAAAAAGTAGGTACAAAATTAATAATATTTTGATAACCGTTAGAGATGTTAAGCTGTCATTCATTAAGAAAGACATAATATTATGACAAATGTGTTTGGCTGTTTGTCAGTTTAGCCGTGTTACCTAAATAATTGTTTATTTGAGTTATGAAACTATGTTTTGGCCATTTGGATGCATGAAAACAATTTTAGCTGACCGAGATTTTAATCTGACTTCAAGTCCTATTACTAAACCTCCATTGTCCCCATTGTTCATCCGTCACAGGGTTGTATCTCACGAACCGTCATAGGTAGAAACATGATATTTTCATAAAATTTGTACACTTGTTGCCAGCTTAACAAAAAGTAATAAAAATTAAATTAGAAAGGTGACTCAAAAAACATTTTATTGAGCGTTTTCGTTGTTAAATATTGTACGGTAGCACGGAACCCGTCGTGTGCTATTCCGGCTCTAACTTGGTCAGGTTTTATTTCTTTACTCCCATACCAGTGTGAAAGTGAAATTACTTCTTAACTAACGACAATCACTCCGTCTGCACTTATCCCTTTTCTATAATTTTACTTTTACTACCTCCGTAGCACAGTTGTTAACACGCCAGCGGCTGAAGTGTTGTCTGTCGCAGGCTATCAGCTAGCCTGCGCCGCGAGTGGTCCTGGCTTCGATCCCCGGTCAGGTCTTGATGAAAAACGCTTTCTTTTTCAGATTGCCCTGGATCATGGATGATGGAGGCTGCCTTGTATTAAATTAAATACCTTATTTTTAAAATGTATTGTAATTAAATAGAAAATTGCAATTGAAGGCAAATATTTTAAGTGACATTTATATATATCATACTTTTACTTAGGTAGGTATATAGTTAAACGACGGTCCAATATTCGAAAAACCCAGAATTGGTTTATGTAACTGTACTGTGTATTGTAATAATAATAAGTCATAAACTTATGTAATTCTTGTGTCTTATAAATCCGTGTGGTTCCCGGCAGAGTAGAATAGGACCACTCCAAGTCTTCCCGTGGATGTCGTAAAAGGCGACTTAGGAAACACAAGCCAAACAAAGCTTACAAACATCAAAAAGACCTCTCCAACACGTCTGGCCAGCGTGGAGAGTGTAGGCCAAATCCTCTGACTACTCTGGCTAATATATTGCTGTGGTAGTACAGAGAGGGTCGTGCTCCTGCAGTGGAGACAAAACAAGACCTGATGGATGGATGGATGGATAAATTAAATAAATAAATATCTATTACAAAATATAGTATCGCTGAGTTAGTATCCTTTGAAACAAGTTCACTACTTATTGTAGGGTGTGATTTGTCCCTTTATATTTAATTATTATCTGATTAAGTATCATATTTTTGTGCTGGGATTTATTTTCATTGTTTGAATAGGATATTCATAGATGCTTCATGAAAATTAGAAGTAATTTAACACTGCACGAGGTATAAATAAATATAAATAAATTCGCAAAAATTAAGCTAGATTAAATGTAAGCTATGTAATGTGATGCTTACTCAACGATACCGTATAGTAAATACATTCTAAAGACGCCAGGTCAATCTGACAAAGATCTGTTTCCATTTTGACCTGACTGGGGATCGAACCTAGTACTTGCTCAAAGGCATTTACTGCACTGAGCTACTGAGATATCGACGGCGACGCGTTGTATTGATTTCCTACACTAGGTACTCTTAAAAAACTTGGCAATATAACTTTAAAATACTGTGATGAGTGGCCTTTGACATTGACATACACAACTCATGGCCACAACCAATACAATGGGTAAACATTACATCATGACTCATAGTCATGTCAGTCAAATATGAAAATCATGAAAATCCGATGAGGCTCCGAGGTGAACGGCCGCGTGACGTCATCGGTGACGTGGCGAGAGAAGGCTCGGTTCGCGGGATAACGTGACCTATTTCGACACTGCTCGCAACGACCGTGTGGCCTAATGGATAAGGCGTCGGACTTCGGATCCGAAGATTGCAGGTTCGAGTCCTGTCACGGTCGACATGAAAAATATTTTTGAGTAAATTTATTTGGAGTAAAAACTTGGAAAATTGTTTACTTGAAAATGAAAAATAATGAGGAACAAACAATGTGATGGAAAGAAAAGTAGGGAAAACCAATTTTTTTAAGAAATATAAAATGGTTTTTATATTTCAATAAAAATAGCAGTCGGGTACCCAGAAAGAGGGTACTGTTTTTCAAGCGAATGTAAGATTCAAATATGCACATCTGCGTTGCGGTGAGCATAAGTACTCGTACTATCTCTATAAATAACGGTTCTCGTTGTTATTGACAAAAATTGTTATTAATTATATACCTGCTTAAATTAGTTTTTGATGAATTACTGTTAATTTGTAACTGTTAAGGTTTTATTTTATTTTTAATTCGATTCTTATTTTATATAATTGTGTTATTTTTATCACATTTTGACACAATCTAAATTACTTTTATAAATAAGTGACCTTGAACTATATTTTGGCAAAATAATGTTGTCTATTTACATTTAGCCTAGTGTTATAAACAGCGATAGGTAAATGCAATTAACAACATTATAACTAACTTAAATAAAAAAAAACAACCTCTCCAACCCGTCTGGCCAGCGTGGAGAGTGTAGGCCAAATCCTCTGACTGCTCAGGCTAATACTTATATATTTATATAGGCTTTGATAGTACAGAGAGGGTCGTGCTCCTGCAGTGGAGACTATAAAAGACCTGATGAATAACTAACTTTAGTATTGTAATTTTTTAGCAACTTTTTCAAAAATATCATCTTGAGTTTTTACTAATGTGAAGTTTTCCTAACTAGAGGCGGCAGCACTGAGGCGTCGGGTCCAGTAAGCTGTTATTGGGAAACAATGTTGCTGCTTGTCATATATTTGCCAATGACAATCGCTATTCGGACCCTATGTTTCGGACCTGTCATCTAGTGGTAAAACATTTCACAAAAACCCTTATTTCGTAAAAGCTTTTACAGAAGCTACTTTGCTTTTTATTGATCACCATCATCATCATCAGGTCTTTTTTAGTCTCCACTGCAGGAGCACCACCCACTTTCTACTACCAGAGCCATATAATAGTCAGAGCAGTCAGAGGATTTCGCTTCACTCTCTACGCTGGCCAGACGGGTTAGAGAGGTCTCTTTGATGTTATAGCTTTGTTTAGCTTGTGTTTATCGATAAAAGTTTTAAATATAACGATATTTAAGAAGAACTCTATGACATATTCTTTTATCCCGAAGTAAATAGTTTCCTAACATTTTTCGTCCTCCATAGATTAAAACCATTATCACGTATCTATGTCTTCCTCAAATAAAAAATGAAACAATTGAATTGAATAATTGAATAGCAATGTATGTCGTGTTAAAACCGGGTAAACCCCGTAAACGACTAGTTTAGGCGTTGTTTTTTACCAAACGAACTGATTACGCACACGCACATCGGTACATGGTTTGTGGACGTCGTATGAATTTAAATCACTTATGTTGACTACGCTTAACGGTTATTGTCCCGGGTTCGATCCACAGCCAGGTCATAATGGAAAATGATATTTTACAGATTGACGGATTTTACGTATCTATATACCTAAATTAAATATAGTATCATTTAGTTAGTATCCCACGGTACGACACAAGTTCAATCCACCACGTACTGTGGGGCTAGCACACAGATCACTAGCATAATCTGTGTGATTTGTTTGTCCATATTTATTTATAGGTAAGTATGGTATTTTATGTTTCCAGCTCACCCAGCTCTGTAAGAGTGGGCCTCACATAAGAGATGAGGTATAGAAGGTTATGCTCAGCAAAGAGAGAAAGAGAGGGAGAGTTCTGAGAGTAGTAAGCAGAAAATTAGAACACAGAGAAGCACATATAATATAACACAAGATATATGTATTAAGTATTTATTCACTGTTTTACAATACTTATTTGTATAAAATACAGTTAGATTTTAATTTAAAATGTAACAGTAATTTTCTTGACAGAGTGTCTAGAACCAATAGTCTAGATCTTCGAGCAACACGGCTTTTGTACCAGAAGGCGTGTTGCTCGAAGGTCTAGATAGAGTATGTCCATGGAGATATATGTATGTACTACGAGTATGTCAGATGACAAGGAAGGTCTGTAAAAGAGATTTTGAAAATGAAATTTGGAATTAAATTGGATAGGATTACGATGATAGAAAAATGAGGTGAAAAGCAACATGCAGCATTATGGGTTCATGTACTATCGTTTCATTATAATTAGTTACTACCTCTAGGGCCAACCCGTCTGGCCATGGTGGCGAGGGTACACCAAATCCTCTGACTGCTCTGGCTCTGCTCAGGCTCTGGTAGTACAGAGAGGGTCATGCTCCTGCAGTGGAGACTGAAATAAAACCTAATGATGGTGATGACTGTCTCGGGCCCATTATTTATATGAGGTATCTACCAATACTCGTAATAGTCATTTTGTTTATTATTGGTAGATTTATGTTTTATGGATAACTAGCTGTTACCCGCGGCTTCGGCCACGTGAAATATAGTCTATGTCCTACTCAGTACTCTAACCCATGTGTATGCAAAATTTCATGATGATCGGTTCAGTAGATAGGGCGTGAAAGCGTAACAAACAAACAAACTCACTTTCGCATTTATAATATTAGTTAGGATTAGGATTAGACTTAGGATTAGGATATCCTTCTCAGTACTCTTACCTATGTGTATGCAAAATTTTATGATGATCGGTTCAGTAGATAGGGCGTGAAAGCGTAACAAACAAACAAACTCACTTTCGCATTTATAATATTAGTTAGGATTTGGATTAGGATTAGGATAGGATAAGGATTAGGATAGTTAGGATTAGGATTAACATAGGATAGTTAGGATAGCAATAAAAAATCCATGGAATTGCAAAAAAACTGGATAAACTTGTTATACGTTATACCTGATACAGCACACAATGTTCCCAGTAATTCGTAGGCCATAAAATTCAAATTGGAACTTGTAACTTGAGACATTGTCCTCAAAGAACTATACTGGTAAAGAACCTAATGGTAAAGAACCGCGTTGAGGATATTTTTTTTTAAATATAAATGTATATATGCTTTTATGTCATGCTCCTGCCGTACAGACTAATAAAAGACCTAATGACGTCATAAGGAAAAATTTTGACTTTGTAAATAAATTAGAGTTTGACTTTTAACTTGATTAATTGAAGAGTTAGCGGAGTGCAAAGTAATTTATTCACTGAATTCCTATTTTTAAGAGCTACTCATAGCACAACGAAAAAAAATATTTGCAAGTTTTCCATCGGAATAACTTGTGACGTTATCCTTAAAGGTGCTCACCGGTAAAGTACCGCGTTAAGGATAGCATTAACAGATACAATCGTTCCAATTTACATAAACTTGGTAGTTATTGCTAGGATTTACCTTTACCTATATTATTATGCAATATTAGTTTTGTAAAGAATGTTTTAATGGGTACAGTCCGAATCAAAATTTATGGCGGCTTCTAAATTAGCTGCGAGCTGTGCAGTATACGCGCCCCACCACCCCGCGCGCGCTCCGCTGATTTTACTATTGTGTACTGCGCATCGACTCGCGCGATGTTCTGAGGCGTCATAAAGTTGTTTTGGAGTGTATAGAACTTTGCAGATAGCTATAATTATTTTTTGTTTGATATTTAGTTGAGGAAAGTTGATCTTTAAATATCTAAATGCGAAAGTCAAGGACATTGCACCTGCACTGCACTTATAACAAAAAACACACGACGTTGGCTGATTTAATAAATTTAATAGTGATGAAATAATTAATAATTATTTATTTTTGGCGTTGATTGATGATTTTTGGTGATTCATTTCTAGTTTTTTTCTTAAATAATGAATGATCTTTAACAAAACGTTCAAGGTATTTTTTGAGCTTTTCTTAATTGCGAAAATTTATAATGTTATCTAATTAAGTAATTTAACTCTACTTCTATATTAATAAGTATACTTATTAATATAGAAGTAGAGTTAAATAACTTCGAATCTTTGGTATCCCTATATATATCATCATCATCATCATCATCATGTCTCTTTTAGTCTCCACTGCAGGAGCACGACCCTCTCTGAACTACAAGAGCCATATATTAGCCAGAGCAGTCAGAGCATTTGGCCTAAACTCTCCACGCTGGCCAGACGGGTTGGAGAGGTCTCTGATCTTTATAAGCTTTGTTTAGCTCGTGTTTCCTAAGTCGCCTTCTACGACATCCACGGGAAGACTTGGAGTGGACCTATTCTACTCTGCCGGGCACTACACGGCGTGTGCCCCTATATATATAAAAGGAGACAATGATGTGACCTTGCGGGGTAGACAGACCCCAAGGTCAGAAAACCTATAGGCCTTATAGGCCACGTTTAGCATCGTAGTGGGCGTAAAGGTGGAAAGCTGAATCAAAATAGTGATGGGTTGCTAGCCGCATCGCCTATCAATGTGATTCCTTAGATATTGTGTGATATGTACCTTTATATTTATTTATTATTATATTGAAAAGGATGCCAGTAGTTCTAATGCACCCTACAATAAAGTAGATTTTTCCGCATTATGTCTACGAATATATTATAACAGCCTTATGATGTAAAATTCCATTAAAATTTATCAAATAGCTTACGCACCATAAATAAATCAATCAATCTATATTGCCCTAAATATTTAGCGTTTCACCAAAATTGGCCAGTTTTGACAATAGTTCATGTTCAAAAATAGCGCTTACACCAGCCAACGAGCGCCACCCTTGGTTATATTTCTTTTACTACTTAATAAGATCAAATTGACAAAATTCACGTAAGTACTTCACTAGTAAATGACTTCTAGTATTTTTTGTATTGCTTTTCATTATTTTCATCATCATCATCAGGTCTTTCTAGTCTCCATTGCAGGAGCATGACCCTCTCTGTACTACCAGAGCCATATACTAGCCTGAGTAGTCAGAGGATTTGGCCTACGCTCTACATGCTGCCTGGCCAGACGGGTTGGAGAGGTCTCTTTCAAGTTAACAAGCTTTGCTTAGCTTGTGTTTACTTAGTCGCCTTTTACGACATCCACGGGATGACTTGGAGTGGTCCTATTCTACTCTGCCGGGTTGCATTTGGTAAATCAAGAAAACTACGCATTACCGCCAAAAGCGGCAATTTTGGGCAGTAATGAGTAGTTCTCTCAATCTGAAATGCTGATGTCGATGAAAAGTTCTACTAAAAATACTACAAGTAATTTTCCAAGGAAGTACTGACGTAGATTTTTTCAATTTGTTCTTATTTCGGAGAACAAGAATTAAATAACGGGTGTCGCTAGTTTCGGTGATTTAAGCCCATCTAAGGGGTATCTAAGGCTTCGCAGAGCAAAATTAAATATCTCGAAGTTGTATTTGAAATGCTCTGGTCACATTAGGAAAAAAATAATAGATACAAACACTTATACAAATAAAAGGGAGAGAGAGGGAGAAAGTAAAAAAAAAATCTGCAGCAAAAATACCTCAAAAATCTGTTACTTAAAAAATCTATGCCACAGATTTTATATGTTGATTATTCCATTCTTTCCTCTCGTTACAAGATGAAAATTCATTTTCGATAAAAAAAACATCGATATCGGCCGTGACAGGACTCGAACCTGCAGTCTTCGGATCCGAAGTCCCACGCCTTATCCATTAGGCCACACGGTCTATCTACGATACTGACAAAACAACTATTTATACGTCTTTAAACTATACAATTAACCATTAACTATTTGTCTGTCAACCGCTTTTCGAAGAATAACGGCCTAAATATCCATAATATGTTTGCTTTATTCGTAATTGAACTTCGGCTGCAGAGTTTGGCCGTGTTGTTCCCGACAGAGTAGTATAGGATCACCCCGAGTCCGGCCAGCGGGGAATGTAGGCATCTTCTCACTGCTCTGGCTAATATATGGCTCTGGTAGTACAGAGAGGGTCGTGGTATAATCGTGGTACTGCAGTGGGGATTAAAAAAAGATCCGATGGTGATAATGTTTACATTAACCTCGTTAATAACCTAGTAAATTTAGAAATCATACGTTCCGAGAACTATTAGATCCCATTTGGTATGAAAACGAAAGTATGGTTCTAGCAACTTGTCGAGACAATTGTTTCGCCCACGCGTTTTTTTCTTAGCCCACTGACAACTTGTACTTTTCTTAGAACGATTGGGTCAAAAACCTCATTACATGACTAATGAGATAAGTGAATGCTTTCCTGTCATTATTTTACCACTTGAGAATAAAAGCCGTCTTCCTTACGTTCGATTTGATGATAAACACCCAGATATTTTTTTTTTTTACTTTCCCATACTCATACAGTCCCGGCGGCTGAACACTTTTGTATGAAAATGTCGAAAATGTTTTAGAGTTTCCAGCTTTCCACCCGAGTTCAACTCGCACCGAGTTAAAATCGGGTGGAGAAGGGTTCCATACATTTATTTTCCTCTCTTTGACTCGGTATAAAATTCTACTGTTATTTCTTGTTCTTGCTTTTTATATAATAGGTATACGTCAGAATACATATATTTATTGGTATGTATTTATATGTCGCAGTCATCTGGTTGAATCTGCTATTTGACTGAATGACTAGCGCGTTCATTGAATGACAACATTTAAGGCGCTCCTATAGTAACACTAGCGCCACCCAGCAATTAATTCTTTTAATCCTAAATTATATCGAATTTAAAAATCTAACAAGTACATAAATAATGAATTACTTGCAGTATTTTTGTATTCATTTTCACTAATACCTACTCGTTTGATAAACTAAATATGGCACTAGTAAATTAATTGTAATATACAAAAAATTCTATAAGCAATTTAGTAGTTTTGTACTTGTTAGATTTTTAAAATTCGATACAATTTATCATTTAAGGAATTTAATTGCTGGGTGGCGCTTGTGTTACTATAAGAGCGTCTTGACTGAATGTTCGTCATTTAGCGATGTCGTTGAATCCTAGCCGACTTTGTAATGTTTGATGGTAGGTAGCATGATTTCCAAAGCTTTATTTAAACTCATATTTTTGCAAATTTTTCTTAGTTTTTAAAGGCGGCGTAATAATAGGTAAATCCATGATATCATACTATTTTATTACAAATAACGCACTTAAAGTAAATTTAATCAAAAATATCAACACTGTTATCTGTGCGAGCTGTTTGACGCCATATTTGTTCTGGTAACTACTAGCGCCGCTAGTGGCCACTGGAAAACAAATAACTAAATTTGAATCACCTGACTGATTATGACTATGTTTTAATCCGCTAACTAGTTGGACGTAGAGGGACGCTTGTTCAATCAACGTTCGGCCTAGTCATTCAATTAAATGTGGTCATTTAATGAACGCGCTAGTCATTCTAGCTACGAATCTGCGCAAAGGCACCCAACATCGAAGCAAGACAAGGATCGCAACGCTCAACCTTCCCGGTGCGGTGAGATAGCAACACTTTTATAGTTTTCGTCACCCGGCAAGAGCTCAACTTATACTGGACGGTAAGCGTTTCTATTGGACAGCGTCGATTGCCCCCAGTTAACGAAGACACCTGGCCTAGACTTACTGCTTACTCCGCGTGACTTATGCTCGCCTAGTATTGCACCGTTAGACGTTCAGCGTAGAAATTACATTACTTCCTGCTGCACTCACTCTGCGTATCATACGTAGAATATGCAACACTCGCCCATTAAAAAACAAAGTCCAGTCTACGGATCGGCCCCAGACGTCAGTCAACATTCCGATAGCCACGACAGAGACGCAGTTTCATTACGCTCGAGCAAAAGGCGACGCCCTTGCGAATGCGGTTCTAATAGCGAATCAAAATTGGATATTTTTATTGAGTCCCTCACTGAATGGAAACAATCAACTGATGATAAGCTTTCTGATATAAAATCGTCCATGAGTGATATACAGCGCCAAAATAATGAAATGATTGCGACTAATGTTGAGATAGAAAAGTCGATCAGTAACCTATCAGTGAAGTACGAAGATCTATGCTCACAACTATCCGCCTTTCAACTGAAATCGGAAGAGTGTCTCGAACGCGTGGCTAAAGTAGAGCTTACCACTGAAGAGATTGACCGCTCTTCCCGCTCCGCGTGCGTCGAACTCCGTAATATTCCCCACACAGCAACCTCAACCCAAGAAGAGCTACTAAAAATAGCAATTAATACCCTAAAAGAGCTGTCGATTGACCTACAAGCATCTGAAGTATTCAACGTTCATCATCTTCCCTCTAAGTCCGAAAATAAGACAATACTAATATCTCTCAACTCTGTCCTTACAAAGAACAAAATACTATCGGCCTATAGACAATATAATAAATCTAATCCTAAAGACAGACTCAATTCCAGTATCTTCGGGGTGGGTGTACCAAAGGTACCTATTTATATAGCTGAACATCTGACAGCAAAAGCTCGCCGGCTCCACTATTTGGCTAGGGAGCTTGCAAGAGAAAAGCAGTACAAGCACTGTTGGACAGCGGGCGGTAGAGTTCTGTTGCGGAAGGACGACAACGCAAAACACATCGTCGTGGCCTCGGAGGATCAGCTCACGGCCTTAAAATTAAGTTATTAATTAAGTTTTAGTATACAGTAGTTTAGTAGTCAGTAGTTCATTTTATTTTATTTTTTATTTCTTGTTTCTTCTATGATCGCCGACTAACTTGTACTGCTAAAAATCTATCTATTTAGATGTGTCTTACTTAATCTATTGTAATTACACTCAAACCTTTGATTATTTAAAGACTCAAACCTTAGGCAGCAGCTACATATTCATATGATTGTCTTTCATGTAGTACCAATGGCCGTGATTATTTCACAAGATATAAAAATGTTCTCCAAAACGCTTAGATGAATAATACGTGAAAAAACTTAATTCAACGTTGGACCGGCATCCTATAACACAAGGAAACTTACTTTAGGGCTGTCTAACCGATTTAATGTTTTTCATTCAGTAAGTAGCGCCTATAAAGAGAAACAATATTTTACACTTAATTATACTAATAAAAAAAAAAAAAAAATATCAGTACGTGGATGAACTATAATATATTCCCTAATCAAGTTTGTATACTAACTAACCATTAATAAAACCAAAATGAACCACCTAAATAGTCTAAAAGATGTAAATTGCGGCCTGGATTCCATAACAGTGGCTGACGCAATAGTTTGTGATATCGAAGAAGTAAAGAAACTAATTTTAAATAGAAAACATCAATTATCATTAAAAGTTATATCACAAAATATACGTAGTATCAATTGGAACATTGATAGCTTTAAAACTCTTCTATTACGATCCGCAACGGAGTGGGACGTCATTGTTCTCACAGAATGCTGGCTACCCAAAAACGAGACAATACCAGAACTAGAAGGGTACAGTTATCTAACAACCTCACATAATCCAACACAAAATGAAGGAGTTGTCATCTACTACAATAAAAATATGATAATTACCTATGAAGAACCGGAAATATCAGACGCAAATTGCCTAGCCCTAAAAATAAATTCTGATACTTGTATCATAGGTATCTACAGATCTCCAAGCGAACGCGACAAGTCAAATTTCATAGAGTCCTTAAATGTACTGTTAACTAAATATAAACACTATAAAAATATTATTTTATGTGGAGATATCAACATAGATATCTTACCACACACGACAGAGGATAGCTCACACGACTACCTTAATATGCTTGCATCACACGGTCTACTCCCAGGACACACATTTGTCACCAGAGCCAAATCTAAATCATGCTTAGATCACATGATACTAAAAACAATGGCCGAGGCAACAGTTTGCGTCATGGAGTCATCAATAACAGACCACGAGTGTGTTGCACTTGCATTGGACAAAAACTCGCCACTCCCATCGCACCCAAATATACTATCAAGTTTAAACTACCAAAGCCTTGATGTCACCATGAATAACGTAAATCTGCAACAAATACTAGATTGTAATGATGCAAATAAAGCTGCAGATAAGCTTACCGAACTCCTCACAAATGCAATAAAAACCAACACGTCCACAAAAAAGAACTCAAACCGGAAAACAATTAGGAAACCATGGATTACGAACGGTCTGCTCAAATGCATGAGGAACAGGGACAACCTATATAAAAAATCCAAAAAATATTATGACAACGTAACTCGGCAGATAATCTATAAAAGATACAGAAATTTTTGTAATACCATATTAAAAAAAGCAAAAATCACCTATGAGAGACAGGAATTACTAAAGGCAAAAAAAGATACTAGAAAACTTTGGGATACTATAAAAGACATAACAGGAAAGAGAAAAGCTGCCGACCCTTCCAGTCACTTGCTAGACTTAACGAAACATCCGAAACGTTCTCTGAACAAGGTAAATAGTTATTTTGCTGAAATTGGGAAAAAACTGGCTGAAAATGTCATAAATTCTATTTCCCCAACCGATGTTACTCTCAGCAAACAAGTTTTCTCACCCAGCTACTCTTTTACGCTACTACCAACTGACGAGACAGAGATTGCACAACTTATCTGTTCGCTGCGGGATAACTGTGCGGTGGGTTTAGACCGGATTTCGGCAAAATTCTTAAAAAGATACGCCAACTTACTAATAGGACCTATCACTCACATATGCAACTTAGCATTGTTATCTGGCGTGTTTCCACGAGCCTTCAAAACTGGCCTCATAAAGCCGATCCATAAGGGTGGTGAGAAGGATAGTGTCAATAATTATAGACCCATATCAATTTTATCAGCACTTTCTAAGATTCTGGAGAAAATTATGAATAATCGGCTCATCAACTATTTAGAAACAAACAATCTGCTCTCCCCAAATCAATACGGTTTTCGTGCCAATTTATCAACGAATGATGCAGTCCATGATCTTACGAATGAAATAGTACACAGTCTTGACAATAAAAATAAGTGTTTGACGGCCTTTCTGGATCTTGCAAAGGCCTTTGACACTGTCTCAATTCCTCATTTAATTACAAAACTAGAAAATTTCGGTATAAGGGGAATACCTCTTCTTTTGTTTAAAGACTACTTGTATGGCCGGAAACAAATCGTCAAGATTGAAGGGCAATGCAGTGACGAGATGACATCTACTTATGGAATACCACAGGGAAGCAGTATTTCTCCTACCCTCTTCCTAATCTACATCAATGAGTTGTGCAACCTGGAGATGCCTGGTGGGAGGATTCTCACTTTCGCTGACGACACAGCCCTTTTCTTCAGAGGTGCCACCTGGAATGAGGTTTTCTCGAAAGCCCAATCTGGATTTGACAAAGTATGCTCATGGCTGCGTACAAATATTCTGAGCCTAAATGTCACCAAAACTAAAATAATTCCCTTCGCTCTGAGGTCTGACCTCCTCCCGGATCCATCTTTTAAAATATTTGCTCACTCCGGTGTTTGTCTATCCCATTACCACCAAGACTGTGCTTGCCCACATATAGAACGGTCGGATCAGATTAAATACCTAGGCATAATGCTCGATCGGCACATTAACTTCCGTCCTCATATTAATATGTTGATACCCAAATTAAGAAAACTTATTTATATATTTAGAATCTTAAGGAAAGTAGCAGACCGGAAAACCATCAAATTGGTATATCAAGCTCTTTGTCAACCTCTATTAGATTATGGTATAACAAGCTGGGGAGGTGCGGCAAAAACTCACATGATAGAAGCAGAGAAAGTACAGAGATCCATACTGAAGGTGGGTTTTGGCTTTCCTCGCAGATTCCCGACATTCAAACTCTATAAAGAATGGGACACTCTAACTGTACGACAATCTTTCCTGCAGCAAACCATTTTAAAACAGCACTCCAAAACACCATATGACCCAAACCTGAAACGAGGCAAGCGACGAAAAGGTACAGTCTGTCACGAAAAATGTTTCCGCTGTCAATTCACCAAAAAATTCTTTTGTTTCCTAGGACCTTATATTTACAACAAATTAAACGCAAAACTATCTTTTTACCCTTTAAACAAACGTAAATGTAAAGAAGTAGTTACTAGATACCTAAAAACCTTAAATTATGACCTTACGGAAAACCTATTAATTATCCCAAAGTAATCTACTAAAATTTTTCAATAATTGTTAAATTACCACCAGGTTTCGTTATTATTTTAAGTTTTGTTTCATTATGATCAGTGCATAAGTTTTTCTTGTTATAAATTTACAGAAATTTAGTACAGGGAACGAGGGCAATGGTGACCAGTATAAACAGACTTCCTAGAAGTCTACTACTGGCACCGGGCTCTAACAATGTTTATAATAATACGCTTAAGTACTTGCATGCATGCGTACATGTATTATGTGTCTAGATTTAGTGAGCCAAAATTGTAAACATTACTAAGAGCCAAATAAACGTTTATTTATTTATTTATTTATTTAATCAAATAGCAGATTCAACCAGATGACTGCGACATATATACGGTTTTTTCAATGAATACTGCGCCAACCCTTCCTCTATTTGAATATGTTCTATCCAAAGGTTGGCTGAAAGAGATTGCGTTATGCGTTAAGCCCGCCTTCTGTACCGATAAGTTCCATTATTTGTTTGTATTAAATTCCTGCATTGTTCACTTTTAAGTGTTGGTGCAATAACGCATTCACTCAGTCATTCCGTACAATGCCAAAGTCAAATGTTTTTATTCAATTGTGATGTTTTACAATAGGTATTCTTACTGAATGAAAAATGAACGTATTATATCACTTTATTATCAATTGATAGAATTCTTATAGTCTTTCCTGTAATCTACAAGCAATGACCTGTATTGCAGTTCTTATAAGATACTAGACAATATCAACTTAGTCTACCTGCGACCACGAAACGTTCAGTGTAAAAGTAATGTAACAAACTCGTACCTATTAAATTAATTTTATTTAAGTAACTTGTATTTTCTATTTTTTTTTAATCTCAGGCTCATTAGTTCCCGAGATCAGGGATGTAAAATTTTCGTCTACTGTCATGAATATAATCAAAACTATTTATTTTACAATAATGCTCGAGTGATCCTATAAGAGATCCGTTTTTCAATTTATTGTACGAAACCCTAAAAAATAACTTTCAATACCTACCTACAAAAGCCTTAGTAACAGCCAAACTCGCATTTAGCCAGTTTTTTATATCGCTCAAGGCTGAAATAGCAGCCTCTAGTAACAAGTTCTAGAAAAACACGTGAACGAACATATGATCGAATCAAAATGTCGACGACAAAGTCTGTGTTGAACGTATAGAACTCAGCAGGGGTACTTGACCTTCGTGATTTCTTTTCAGTTTTGAAGCTACCGTTGCGTTGTCATACCCAGGTGTACCTAGAGCCCTTAAGAAGCATACATCAGGCAACAAGCGCCACACCTCATTTTATTTTATTTTTTTCTTAAGATGAGATTAAAAACATCTACGTCTGCACTTCGGTAGTAAATTACATACCTGTAGTATTTTTTTATAATTTTTCGTCAATTTCATCATTTTAAATTAAGAGAACTACTCATTGCCGCCATAAGTTGCCCCTTTTGGCTTTCACCCTTATTTTTATATTATACCAGCGGCGTGATGTCAGTTGCATCACTGTCTTATTCTGAGTGGCCCCATTTTGGTGCTTCACTTTGAATTTTCGATTTTGCATATTAGAAATAAAAATAATATGAATGAAAAAAAAAATGACGTTCAAAAAGAGATACAATTATCCAATTTTGAATAAAAATCTTTGACTTTGACTTTGAATGTATTTCGGTGTGGCTCTGAATACATTATATTACCTTCTTTCTCTTAATATACTAAATGGCAAAATAATGAAAAGTCATACCAAAAATACTAAAAGTATTTACAATCGAAGCTCTGAATTAGATTTTTTCAATTTGTTCTGATTTAGGTAAATGAAATGAAATAACTGGTGACGCCTGTTGGCTGATCTAAACCCCTTAAGGTACATTTCCATCTATCGCGGCCGAAAGGAGCATCATGCTTGCAACTGACGTGCGCTACCGATGCGTAGGGTTGCCAGGCGTCCGGATAGAGCCGGACACAGTTAGGCTTTTTTGTTGGAGGTCCGGCTATATTAATCGGAGCCCGGGCTGTCCGGATTTGGTTAGGCTTTTTAAAATTGACGTTTATTATGAAGACTGATAGAATTTAAGAAGAATCTATGGCAACAAACACCTGCCTGTTTTATATCAAAAATGACGTGTTATAAGTATACTGCGAGTAAAATATGAAGGGACTCCGGCCTTTTAACCCAAATGTCCGGCTTAACTGGCAGCTCTGTCCGGCTATTCACTTTAAAGACCTGGTAACTCTTCATGCGACAATAGTCCTACTATGAAAGTGTATGGCGCCGCTTCGGAGGTCTGCGATTAACGCGCCACATGTGTTAGTCACAGTCCTTGAAAGCGAAGCCATATATTTTCATAGTATAATCATAGATATTATAATTCTACAGGAATAGATGTCACATTTAGAGCACGAAACGTTGTATATTATTCATGATCTGGAGGACCGTGCTCTGGCAAGTTTAGTTTCAAAACGTCATCGTTAGATGGCAATAGGTCCACTGCTACAATAACTAGGCTAATCAGAATGTGTTTGAGCGTACAAAAGGATATAAGGCATTTATTTGAAATAAAAAAAAAATATCTGAATAAATACAAAAATGATTAATATTGTGAGTCATATAAATATCTTTTAAATAAGTAGGTATAGTGCGTAGTGCCATCTGTATACAGTTACAGCGCAACTCTAGTTAGTAAAAATCTTCGTGGGCACGTCAAAGATAATAAATACTCTTTGTAAGTATGACTATTGTCGCAACAGTCGCACGCGCACGGCAGTCGCAAGCATTATTCGCATTATTCGTCGATTATTCGCAACTCGCAATGCAAGAAAAAGAACCTTTAGAATCTATTTAAGTTGGGTCTAGTCTATAAAAGTGTAAGAATTTTTGACACAGAATTTTCAATTGAATACAATACTTGTATCTGTTTTTTCCTTGCGTGTAGACAGAGTACAGGACTAAGGCCTTTTGGGGGTTGCGAATCCCCTTCGTTCAATGCTCCACAGTCGCTGTTGTTGATGGGGTCCAAGTCGTGAGGGAGTCCGACGTAAATGAAACTGTGTCGTTCCAACAAACGGTTATATTTCTCACTCACAAATACACGGATACAATATCACGAAAGCGATAGATATCACACCAAAGTACATTTATCAAAAGTAATCACACACAAGAATAGTGGCAAAGGTAAAAACTTGTCGTGTCCTGACTTGCTAGTGTCAGAAATTTTTCGGTCCTTGTGAACCCCGGTTTCCAAAATCTTTTCAGGAAATCCGGTCGCACTGACAGCCACGCAGTGTTGCCAGCGCGACCGAATTTAGCCAATTGAAATAGGTGGCGCTAGTATAGCTTTTTGGCGCTAGTGTCGCCACACCACCCCCCTACGGAGAAAAATAGTTAAAAGATAAAAAACTAATCGAACGTTTTAAATTTTACCCGCCGCCCAGACCGAGTTGTAACCGGCGGCTGGACAGGCGCGGGAGCCGCTGGAGGGTAGGCTACTTTAGTCGGAGGCTGAGTAGCCTCATGGCTTTCTGATGGGGCAGACGACGAATTGTCGATGTATGCTGGTTTGGTGCGATCCACGCTGACTACGACCGTTCGTCCCTTGCAATCGATGGTAAGGGTCTTACCATCAGGCGACCGTTGTAACACTGGAAACGGACCTGTGTAAGGCGGTTGCAAGGGACGACGAACGGCATCGTCGCGAAGAAAAACGTGGGAGGCTGAAGCTAAGTCTTTGAAAATAAAGGGCTTCGGACTAGTGTGCCGCGAAGCAGGCGTAGGTCTTACTTCGGACATATGTGTCCGCAGTGCAACGACAAGGTCCGCGGCATTATCAGAGTTGGGATGCGGAACATGCACCAGAAGTTCCCCAGGAAGACGTAGAGCTTCTCCATAGAGCATCTCCGCAGCTGTAGCCTTGATGTCTTCTTTGTAAGCGGATCGCATTCCTAACAATACGAGAGGAAGAGCCTGCGTCCAAGAGGTGCCATGGCACATAAGGGAGGCTTTTAGCTGTCGATGGACCCGCTCAATCATCCCGTTTGCGGCGGGGTGATACGCGGTGGTCCGGATGCGTTTAGTGGTAAAATTGTGCAGCAATCGGCGGAACAAATCGGACTCGAACTGAGTTCCACGATCGGTCGTGATAACCGACGGCACACCAAAACGCGATACCCACTCTCTTACGAAAGTGGTTGCTACTTCCTCAGCAGTCATGGAGCGCATAGGCCACACCTCTGGCCACCTGGTAACTCTATCAATAGCTGTCAGACAGTATCGGTACTCATCGCTTACAGGCAAGGGTCCTATGATGTCTATGTGGACATGCAGGAGTCTACCAGATGGTACATCGAATGTTCCAAGTGGGAAAACGTTGTGTCTAGATACTTTGCTCCGCTGGCAAGCCTCGCACGTACGAGACCACTCCCGGCAGTCTTTTTGAATCGAAGGCCAAACATATCGTTCGGATACGAGACGCGCGGAAGCTTTTCCACCAGGATGGCTTAAACCGTGAAGTTTTTTGAAAATAATACGACGCATGTCGGGAGGGACGTTGGGACGGGACTTGCCAGTGGACACGTCACAGTATAGGGACAACCCAGTGCCAGGAACATCGACCTTAGTCAATTTAAGGCTTGATGAGTTGGATTCCAATATGTCTGACAGCTCTTTGTCAGATTCCTGCGACTTTGCAAGAGTTTCATACTCTTGCTCCAGAGAGATTGCCTCAATACGAGACATGGCGTCAGCCACTACGTTGTCCTCTCCTTTAATATGTTTAATGTCAGTGGTGAACTGACTAATAAAAGAGAGCTGATTTAGTTGAGAGGGAGGTAGCTTTTCTCGACGCTGTACGAAAGCGTACAGGAATGGTTTATGGTCTGTATAGATGGTACAATGCTGTACTTCGAGTATATGACGGAAATGTTGTACGCTTTCGTACACCGCCAAAAGCTCTCGATAGTAAGCTGGCCACTCAGACTGCTTTGGGGTAAGCTTCTTGCTAAAGAAAGCAAGGGGAAACCACTCTCCATCTCGATGTTGCTGCAAGCAAGAGCCAATGTGGACGCTTGAGGCATCAGTGAAAAGGCCTAATGGTGAACTACTGATAGGGTGTTGCAGTAGTGTAGCGTCACACAAGCTTTTCTTACACTCCTCAGACTGCTTCAATAGCTCGGGTGTCCATGGATATGGTTTCGACCCTTTACTTTTTGTTGAAGCCAGAGTGTCAATCAAAGACGCCTGAAATTGAGCGGCGCGAGGAATGAAACGGCGATAAAAATTCACCATTCCCAAGAACCTTCTCATACCTTGCACGGTTTCAGGAGGGGGAAAATCCAGTAGGTTCTGTATTCGGTCCTGAGGAGGACGAGTGCCTTCGGAGCTGATATCATATCCTAAAAATGTGACTTGGCTAGCGCCTAGGACACATTTGGAGGGGTTGATGACCACACCATAGTCTTTAAAACGCTGGAAAAGTATCCGCAGGTGTTCTTTATGGCTCGCCTCATCAGGAGAAAATATAAGAACGTCATCAATATATGGAAAACAGAAATCGAGACCCCGTGTGACCTCATCTATGAACCTTTGAAAGGTTTGACCCGCGTTGCGAAGGCCAAAGGTCATAAAAGGAAATTCGAAGAGGCCAAACGGGGTAACAATGGCAGTCTTCGATATATCTTCTTTGGAGACGGGGATCTGATGATACGCCTTCACCAGGTCGCAGGTGCTAAATATGGTGGCACCAGCAAGACCGTTGGCGAAATCATTGATGTGCCGAACAGGATACCTGTCCGGAACAGTCCTAGCGTTCAGGGCGCGGTAGTCGCCGCATGGACGCCAGGTACCTATCATCCTTCTTTGGAGTCATATGCAGTGGAGAGGCCCATGCACTCTTAGATGGTCGAGCTGTACCGTTGCGCACCATATCCTCAAATTCTCGCTTGGCTGCGGTGAGTTTGGAAGGCGCAAGTCGACGAGGACGACAGGATACAGGAGGTCCATCAGTGGTCTTTATGTAGTGCACGGTGTTATGCTTCACGACCCTGGGCAAGCCAGGTGGTCGTGTCACTTCTGGGAACTCAGCCAAGACATCAGCAAAAGGAGAACTTCCAGTAGAAACAGCCTTGACGCTTTGCTGAGGAGATTCAGCTATGGAAGCGCATACATGAAGCTTTGTTTCTCCATCAATCAGCTTCTTGTTCCGGCAATCTGGCAACAAGTTGTAATAGCTCAGAAAATCAGAGCCGATGATAGGAGTGCTGACATCAGCAACAATGAAATTCCACTGGATGACTCTTCTGAGTCCTAAGTTGAGATGGAGTGTGATGTTACCATAAGTCTGTATCGAGCTCCCGTTAGCTGCACTGAGGTTATAGTCGGCCTCCGGTGTACGCTTCTTCAGCAACCGTCGAGGAAAACAGCACAGGTCCGAACCAGTATCAATAAGAAATTGGTGCTTGGATGTGCGATCCGTGACAAACAATCGGCGGCCGGTAGACAAACAATCAGTAGCCGCCTCTACTGACTGTTGGCAGAGTTTTCCGAGGCCGTCCAACTGCAAGGCTTAATGCATTTAGCTGCTTTACTGCTAAATTTCTTGTGATACCAGCACAATCGGTTGGGTGTGCTGCTCCTCGACTGATTGTGAGAGGATCTGCTGCGGGCTCTACCACGGGGGACAGAAAGTGCAGCAACTTGCCGGCTCAGTTCTTCTACCTTCTGAGCCAACTGTTCCAATGCCGATGCTGACGGCTGTGGGGCTGCGCAAGCAAGCACTTGCCTTGGGCTGCTGATTTCTGCCACCTTGTCAGCTAACTCCGCCAATTTATCTAATGGCAGTTCTAACTGGGAGGCCACGATGGCCTGGACCTGTTGTGGTAAACGCCGCATCCACAGTTGTCTAACTATGTTGTCGTCTGACAATACTGAGCCTGCCAGTGAGCGGAGGTGCCGGAAAAACTGGGACGGTTTTCTCTCACTCGCTCCTCTTCTGACATAGACAGCCTGCGTATAAGCTCCTCTTTTAATTTAGTGTACCTCTCACCTACTGGTGGGGGGTTGGTGATAAGATCTTCGACTTCCTGGGCATATTTGAAATCAAGATGACCAATGAGGTAACTATATTTAGTAGAGTCCTTCACAATACCTGCTATTTCAAATTGTGCCTCTACTGTGGCAAACCACACCGCAGGCTTGTTTGGCCAAAACGGAGGAATTTTAGCAGTTACCTTACAAACACCTGACTTTTGCCTTAGCTCCTCATTTCAGCCTTCAGCAGTTCTAGCTGTGATTGTACCTCATCAGAAGCCATGATGTACTACTAAAATCCTTCAAATAAAATAAATTAAAATACAGGTGGTGCGGGACCCAAGCAAAAAAAAAAAAAAACTTAATTTTTAAAATTTAAGACAGCACAAGGACACAAACAGCATGCAAGTTATACAGATATACACAGGAATGCACCCAAGTACCTAGCATTAAAACAAAAAAATCAAAATGCAAAAAACAACACAATGCAAGAGATAAAAAAATATCAGGCAATAAAATGTATGTAAAAAATGTACCCGGATGAACCATAAAATTAATACTGACAAATGCAGTTAAATTTGACTACCGGTTATAAAACTTGAATTTTAATGCTACAGAATTACAAAATGTTAAAAATTTAATTTTAAATTAATGTAGTCATGCAATGACAATGTAATTAACATGCAAATTCAAATGCAATTGAATTTATTCCAATTCACAATGCAATTAAATTAGAAAATTAAATTAAGTATGTAATTAATGTTATATGTATAAAGAATTCCAGACAATTAAAATAATTAACCAACGCCAAGGGTACACCAAGTCAAAAAGATATTAAATTGCTTACCAGTCTCTAGGAATGCGGGTAAAAAGTAGTTGCTCACCGCACCGTTGACACTAAAATGAACTGAGTGAACGCACTTCTTTGAAAATTCACTGCACTAAGTAATTCTAATAATGACCAGCACGTACTGAGTCACTAAGTGGTAGGGCTTGAACTATTAATATCCGACCGACCAGGCAGATGGAAAATACTGCTGCAATCTCCCGGCAGGAACCTTTCCGTCGCCAAACGGTACCACCAACGCGGCGAAAACGGCGCACAAAGCAGCGCCTAGCGCCACGCACACGCAGGGGTAGACAGGCACACGTAGGGTCGCCAGAGAGCAGCGACAGTGGAGCAGCTCAGCATCCAGCGGATCACCGTTGTAGGGTGACGGCTGCAACGACGACCGAAGGTCACCGACTCGGGTGATAACGGCGTGTCGACGCAAGAGTGCCACCGATGATGAGTGACTGCAGCGCAATGCACTTAGGGTCACCGGTTTGGGGTGACGATGCGCGCCGATTCGAGGTCACTACTACAGGTGACCGCTGCACGTATATACTCGGAGTCACCAATTTGGGGGTTGCGAATCCCCTTCGTTCAATGCTCCACAGTCGCTGTTGTTAATGAGGTCCAAGTCGTGAGGGAGTCCGACGTAAATGAAACTATGTCGTTCCAACAAACGGTTATATTTCTCACTCACAAATACACGGATACAATATCACGAAAGCGATAGATATCACACCAAAGTACATTTATCAAAAGTAATCACACACAGGAATAGTGGCAAAGGTAAAAACTTGTCGTGTCCTGACTTGCTAGTGTCAGAAATTTTTCGGTCCTTGTGAACCCCGGTTTCCAAAAACTTTTCAGGAAATCCGGTCGCACTGACAGCCACGCAGTGTTGCCAGCGCGACCGAATTTAGCCAATTGAAATAGGTGGCGCTAGTATAGCTTTTTGGCGCTAGTGTCGCCACAGCCTAAAGTAACCTTTAAGTTGTAGGTGAGCGTGTAGGTGCTCTAAATTGGCCTTTGAGACGTATATTATCGTTATATTTAAAGTTCTATTTACCCCGTTTAGCTTGTGTTTCCTAAGTCACCTTCTACGACGTCCACGAGAAGACTTGGAGTGGTCCTATTATACTCGGCCAACACGGCTAGTGTTGACGTACGACTACTTTATTTGACAGTATTATATGGATTATATGTCTTAAATACTATACACTACATCTCCCATGCCATGTAGTGAGAGGAGGCGACGTAAACATGGCGAAATTTTGATCGTTCTGGACCCTTAAAGGGGTGATTCAGCCCGTCGATATGAACCATTTTTCCTATGGGACCAATGCTGGAAACTCAAATTTTATTTCGACATTTTCATACAAAAGTGTTCAGCCGCCCGGGCAATTTGTATAGGAATGTCGAAATTTTTTTTGAGTTTACAGCATTTGTCCCATAGGAAAAGTTGTTTATATTGACAGGCTGAATCACCCCTTTAATGGTCCGGAACGATCAAAATTTCGCCATGTATAAATTCACATTATATACATACATGTCTATCTTTTAAATAGATTTTACATCTTAATAATTTGCACGCCTGTAAGCAGGCTGAATACTAAGACTCACCAATTTTATGAAGAACTATATGTGATGTATTCATGCAAAGAAATGTTTGATTGATTGATTGATACTTAAACTACACTTTACCTTGTCGCAGATCGGTACGCCTAACGCATTTTTCACATGTATATAGGTATGTATAAAAAGTTGCCAAGTGCGAGTCGGACTCGCCCAAAAAGATAAGGCAAGCAAAAATACCAATATCATATTTGCCAGCAAAAATAACTTTGTTTTCCATAGAGTTTGCATGAATGACAAAGTTAAATTTGCGGTTTATAATGTTTTTATGTCTCAGAAACTGCTGACTATATCTCGTTCAAACCAAATTTTGTTGAAAATGTTTATCGAGTTATCTATGCAGCATAATATATTATAAGCTGACCTCAAGTGTACCCTACCCCACCGGCCGCGGTGGCTATAAATATCTGGTTGGAACCGTCAACGAGCCCATTTGCTGCCCGACAGTGCTACGGTGCACATCTACGGTTCTTGGTGAAATCTTCCTTTTATGTTTTATTATTTTTGCAAGCTATTAGTAATTAATTGTTTTAGTGTAAAAAATCATTATTTCGTTTGTTATTTTCTATTTTCAAATTATAACGTTTTTGTTGGTTATCGTGTTGTTTTTTTTAAATAATTCCTCTTCTGATTGCTAAAATCAGAAGTGGGATAAAGGACGCATTTGCCCACTAGTTCAAAATTTCATTTATTACTGGCTTGCACATTTTCTTTTGCTTTTTATTGTTTTGTTGTGTGTGTTTAAAATGGTGCGAACAAAATCGCGTACCCGCAAACGAAATTATAAACGGCGTAATTCACGGGATAGTAGTGATTGTTCGCGACGTGACAGGAGTGATCGGCGTCGTCGAGATTCGCGTAGTGTTTCACGTAGTTCAAGTGACCGGCGATATCGTCGAAATGATAGGCGGAGTGTTTCAAGTGTTTCGAGTCCGGATCGCTATAGGAGTGCATCGCGTAGCCAAATCCGTGTTAGCCGACATGATAGGAAGCGCTTTCGATCGCGAAGTAGGAAAAACCGTGTGTCACGCAGTGTTTCACGTCGGACCTCGCGACATTGTCATGATGATAATAGGTCCCGGTCCCGTTTACCTGTCGCGTCTCGTCAGTCACACGACCCCCTTCGGGAACAGCTTCCCGTGGATAGGTCAAGTACTCCACCGTTACCGCCATACTTTGAGCCTTCGCGTGCGTGTCACTCTAGTGAGTCGGTGATTCCGGTTTCTGAGGCATCCACCCTCGCACATGCTTTAATGGAGGCAATCAAGAGTGTTCAGCCTATGAAATCGCAGCACTATTATGTGTCCAATTTTGACCCATCCTTGCATAACATTGAAGCATGGTGTGAAGAAGTGGATCGCGCCAGGGACACGAATGGTTGGAGTGATCAGGAATGTTTGTCGCGCGTTGCCTCGTGCCTTAAAGGAGATGCGAAAGTATGGCTGAGTGAGTGGGTGACGAATGACAGAACGTGGTCGAACTTTAAAAAGGAGTTTAAGTCACTTTGCCCTAATAAATTGGACTACGCAAATATTTTGTTCAGTGCCATGAACGCGACTTCAGATAAATATTCAACGTACGCTGAATATGCTCGCCGAACTTTATTACGGCTCCGAGTAGTCCAAGGTATTAGTGACGAGTTGCGAACTCTTATTGTCATTCGCGGTATAGACAACGCCCAAGTCCGAGCAGCTGCTGCTAATGCAGATCTGACTCTTGAAAACCTCGTGTCATTCTTGTCTATATACACGAAGCCTAGCCGGGGGAAGCAAGATAGTGTTGCTTTTGGCAGTAGTAAGAAACAATCTTCTCAGAAGTCACGTTTCGACACAAAATGTTTTACTTGCGGTCGCCGTGGCCATGTTAGTCGTGAGTGCAATGTTTCTAAAGCTAAGCAACCCTCCAGCACACAACCTTCTACTGCTAGAACGAATAGCAGTACGGTTTCTTGTACATTTTGCAAAAAGCAGGGACATACCGAGGAAAACTGCTTTTCAAAGGCTCGATCAGAAAATCGTAATCCTCGGAACATTAACTTTTGCTCCCATCATACAGATGTAAATAAGGACATAGTTACGGCAGTTGTAAGTGGAGTACCAGTCGATGTCTTAATCGATAGCGGTGCCCTTGGTGTGTCACTCATTTCCTCTGACGTGCTTAAATACGTTACTTGCCAACCCAAGCCGAAACGTTGTGTGCTGAAGGGCATTAGTGAGAAGGAAATAATTGCCACCTCGTACGTTACCCTTACGGTAGAATTTTGCAACATATCAATCGAGGTCGATTTAGTGGTAGTCCCGTCTAAGTTTATGAACTGGCCGATCGTAATAGGTACCGATGTACTTAACCGAGATGGAATAACTTACGTACGAACGAAGGACAGTCAGTACCTTAGTCATTCTTCTAAGACTCATGTTCAAATAAATTCGATATGTTCCGATGACGACCTAAAAGTCAACACACCGCTTCTCGGTGATGAGTTAAAGGCGCTTATGTCTGTGATACGAGAGTTTGCAGATTACTTAATTGCGGGCACGGCCGCGACTACTGTAAAAACTGGTGAAATGGAAATAAAACTTACCAGCGATGCCCCGGTGGTTTACCGTCCTTACAAACTCTCTTATCAAGAAAAGCTGAAAGTTAGGGAAATCACTAATGACCTTTTGGAGAAAGGGGTTATTAGGCGATCTAAATCGGAGTACGCGAGTCCAATCATACTTGTTAAGAAACGCGATGGGTCGGACAGGCTTTGTGTTGACTTTAGAGGTTTAAATCGAATAACGGTTAAGGATCGATACCCGCTTCCACTTATTGATGATCACATAGATAGGCTAGGTGGCTATACGTACTTTTCAAGCCTTGATATGGCGACTGGTTTTCACCAGATCCCTCTTAAAGAGAGTAGTATTCATCTTACTGGGTTTGTTACGACGGAAGATCATTTTGAGTACGTAAAAATGCCTTATGGTCTAGCAAACTCGCCAATTGTCTACCAGCGTATAATTAATGACACATTGCGTGATCACATAAATGAAGGCAACGTACTGGTATACGTAGATGACGTACTTATTCTCAGCAATACTGTAAATGACGGAATTGTACTGTTACGCAGGGTGTTAGCTACTCTAACTCGAGCAGGTTTCTCTATAAACCTCCGTAAATGTTCGTTCCTTGTTACCGAGGTTGAATACTTGGGCAGGGTTGTGAGTAGAGGTCAGGTTAGGCCGAGTCCTCGAAAGGTAGAAGCCCTTACTCTTACGTCACCACCGGAAAACGTAAAACAAGTCCGTCAACTTCTCGGCTTGGCGGGTTATTTCAGACGGTACATTAGGGATTACGCTTCAAAAACCGCTCCTATTGCTCATTTAACTCGCAAAAATGTCCGTTTTAATTGGTCGGAAGAATGCGAGGCTATTCGTCAAGATTTAATTAAACAACTGACGAACGAGCCGGTCCTCGCTATCTTCAATCCCAGTCTTCCAACTGAAGTCCATACGGACGCAAGCAGCGCAGGTTATGGAGCAATCCTCCTGCAGGTACATCCCGATGGTAAGAAACACGTCGTGGCATATTTCAGTCGAGTGACTCAAGGAGCCGAGAGTAAGTATCACTCGTACGAGCTCGAGACACTCGCAGTAGTGAAAGCTCTTCAAAACTTTCGCCACTATCTGGTAGGTCTTAAGTTTCTTGTTGTCACGGACTGCAACGCTCTTAAGTCGACGGAGCGAAAAAAAGACTTGTTACCAAGGGTCGCCCGCTGGTGGATCTATCTCCAAGACTTCGAGTTCACCATCGAGTACAGAAAGGGAGTGCTGATGCCGCACGCGGACTATTTAAGCCGCAATCCAGTTTCCAGCATCAATCAGATAAGTAGACCTCGTAACTGGGCTCAAATTGCTCAAGCGGCCGACAATGAAACTCAAAATCTTGTCCAGAAGCTCCAGGATGGTGTACTCGACTCAACTCAATATGTAGTTCAGGGTGATGTCTTGTATTACAAGTACACGCCGGTGGGTGAACAACCACGGTTACTGTGCTACATTCCAAAGGGTCATCGTCTTAGCCTTCTAAGAATATTTCATGATGAGCACGAACATATCGGCTCAGAAAAAACACTGGACCTGATATTAAAGCACTTCTGGTTCCCCGGGCTCAAACAATTTGTCTGTAAGTACGTGGCTCACTGTTTAGTGTGCATTTCCCATAAGCGAGTGCCACGAGCCCCGCTTCAGAACATTACCTCATGGGAAAAACCAGATATCCCGTTTACCACAGTGCATGTGGATGCCCTGGGCCCCCTTCCAGCATCGAATGGATACAAGTTCGTACTCTTGATTGTAGACGCCTTCTCTAAATTTTGTCTTTTATACCCGATGGCCAGACAAGATGCTGTGGAGTTAAAACGTGTCATCATGGGAGCAGTCTCACTGTTCGGAGTGCCCAAACTTATGGTTACGGACAAAGGACGTATGTTCGAATCTAGTGAGTTTGTAAAATGGATTAATGATCTGGGGTGTGAACTGCATTACATAACTCCTGAAATGCACCACGCCAATGGACAAGTCGAGCGATACGTCAGAACGGTCCTCAATATGTTACGCATACAGGTAAACTATAAGGGTACATCTTGGCCTGACACTCTCTGGAAGCTGCAACTGATATTGAACATCACAAAGCAGAAGACGACACAAGCTTCCCCGTTGTCTCTACTCATAGGGACGGAGGCTACTACTCCTATCATCCGTGCGCTGGTACGTGATGTGGCCGTGGAGGGATCGTCGCCTAATCGAGAGGCCCTGCGTGAAATCACCAGGACCCGATCACGCCAGTTGTTGAAAGACAACCAGGCCAAGCAGGACACTTATGTCAATAAACAGCGCTGTCAACCTCGATCATTCAATATTGATGATCATGTGTTCGTAATTAAATTTTCTCAGTCGACAGGGAAACTAGATTCCGGTATGCGCGGGCCATATAAGGTGGTCAGGGCGCTGCCGAGTGGGCGCTATGAGCTACGCTTGCTAAGCGGTGGCTATGGCAAAACGACGCAGGCTGCGGCACAATACATGGTGCCGTGGCGTGGCGAGTGGTGCCCCGAGACGTGCGCTGCATTCTTTGACAGTAAGTGGCGCCCATTGACGTTTGTCGTCTCTTGGGTAAGGGTGTGGGTGTGGGTGCGGGTGCTAGTATCCCTAGTCACTCTGGCGTTCGTCGCCCTTGGCGTTTGTCGCTGCACCCTGGCGTTTGTCGCCCTTGGCGTTTGTCGCTGCACCCTGGCGTTTGTCGCCCTTGGCGTTTGTCGCTGCCCCTGGCGTTTGTCGCCTCATAGGTGGTTCGTAATGAATGCACCTATGGCCTGTAACGTCTGTCGTCAGGCAGGACGCGTTTGTCGCGTTGACTCGACACGATAAGGACGACGGTAATAGCGCTGGATGGTAACAAAAAACAAATAACTTTCCTAAAGTTATTTAATGGCCAAATTGGTTTGTATTCATACGAGACGTCTCCTATTTAGATTTAGAGTGATGTATACGAGGTTAAGTTTGCGCCTTCGATCACTTATAAAGTAACTCATATGTGATCGGAGGATACATCCCAAAATTACGAGTGTACTTTGTGTGACTTGGATTTATTAGACGATGAATAAATTAACTGAATGTAAACGAATGGCGAATAATGAGCAGTTGTGTAAGGTGGAATGCATTTTGTCCTCTAGTCCGAACTATTTGTGATACAATGTGCTTTCAGATGGTGACAATGATGATGGCACTCCTGCTGCAGCATCAGCTCCCGTGGCTGGACCCTCGATGCCTTCACTGGGTGTAAACCTGGAGGGCGACACACCAGCTTTGGCCAGGGGTCAACCTGGCGGGATCAACGAGAGCCTGGATGTCGAGGACGACATGCGGTCAGGAGAGGCCGTATAAGCTGACCTCAAGTGTACCCTACCCCACCGGCCGCGGTGGCTATAAATATCTGGTTGGAACCGTCAACGGGCCCATTTGCTGCCCGACAGTGCTACGGTGCACATCTACGGTTCTTGGTGAAATCTTCCTTTTATGTTTTATTATTTTTGCAAGCTATTAATAATTAATTGTTTTAGTGTAAAAAATCATTATTTCGTTTGTTATTTTCTATTTTCAAATTATAACGTTTTTGTTGGTTATCGTGTTGTTTTTTTTAAATAATTCCTCTTCTGATTGCTAAAAATATTTATTTAATAATTTTCTTTCTCTTATTTTAAAAGTTAGAGGGGAGGAAAATTTGTCCCCACATTTAACTAATTTATAAGGTCATATCTTATAAACGATTGACTTTGAGAAAAATGATTCTACGAACCACGATGTCATTTTTAAGACCTATCTATAGACGGTATAGGTTTAATTTTTATTTTTAGTTTCATTACCATGTATGGAGAATATCCCCCTTATTCTTTTAAATATTTAAAGTAAGTCGTGAAATATGTACATATATGCATATATGTTACATTACACGACCAATGAACACGAAACTGATCAGCAAATCAATCGATGTCTATAATTGTGTCAATCGATTCACATTGAGTAGGTCGCCGTGACATCACCCATTGAAAATCGCATACATAAAACATGAGTGGCTCAATATTTTCAGTTCATTCATAAACACCGGTGTTTGGCAACATTACACCGATACAAATGAATGAAAATGTCTCGCATTTTCAGTTCAGTAGGTTGTGAGTGAAGAAATTTTTACAAGACTGACCTAGCCAGATTCGTAGGTATGTATATAAACAGCGTGCAGATTTACCCTCGACATACCCTTTAGGGGGTAACTTAGCCCGTCAATATGAACAACTTTTAATATATGACCAATGTTGGGAACTCGACATTTTCATACAAAAGTGTTCAGTCGCCCGGTAAGTACGGCAAAGTTAAAAAAAATCGAGTTCCCATCTATGGTTTGATAGTAAAAGTGGTTCATATTAAAGGTCTGAGTTACCCCTCGAAGCGGTGTTGAGGGTCAAGTAACACACTGTATATGTATGTAAGTATGTCTGTTACTGTAAGGTGTCAAAGATTTCTATCACTTTGCCATACTCACCAAGCTAGGCAAATGGGTTGGTGAGCGCATTTTTTTTGGCATATACCTATTGGTTTCGACGCTGCTGGCCTTCTAAACCGTTAAGCGATATAAGGGTAGCAATTTGTTGGAGTAGGGTATGGGATAAATTTTACCAATTTAGAAGTGCTTATCTTTCGAACTATTAACTTTGAAGACCAGGAAGACAATTAAATCTTTAAATATTGATTTTTTTTAAGTATCTGTTCCAGGAATGGGGAGCCTAAAATCTTTAATGTTTGTATATATAAATCGTTAAGCAGTCTACAGAATACAACCTCCTGCCAAGTTTCAACTGTGTAGTCTCAATAGTTACAGAATAAAATGGCTGTGACATACGGACAGGCAGACAGACAGACGAATGTATATATAAGGGTTCCTTTTATTGTTATTCAGCTACGTAACCCTAAAAAAGAAAATATTCCGACGATTTAAAAACCTATTTTTTATGTGGATAAAAAGTGTGTAGGTAGTTCATGTAACAATCTAGACGAGAAGTCGGTACCAGAGACGGGTCCTCATGCAACAAGTTTGTTATACAATAGGTCTGGTACTGTCTTCATTAGTATTCCACCCTTTGTTAGTTATTTACGCAATGTCTTATATGAGTATCATGAACTGGCTTAGCCTTGTTTATGTGCAGTGATAATAATACACTCTGTTGGGATAACGGAAGAGGTTTTCTACTATAGAGGGTATTATTATAGGATTCGGTGTTGCAGAATAATAATAATATATAATATATACGGACAAGTTACACAGATTGAGCTAGCCCCAAAGTAAGTTCTTAAGAAAGACTTGTGTTATGGATAACTCAATGATACTATATTTTATAACAAATACATATATAGATAAACATCCAAGACCCAGGTCAATCTGAAAAAGATAGTTTTCCATCATGACCTGACCGGGGATCGAACCCGGGACCCCCGTGTCGCAGGCTGGCGTGGTAACCGCTGGCCACGGAGCTCGTCAATCAGAACCATCAATAGTTTATCGATAGTGAAAACTGTTTTCTTCAAAGAAAAAACAATTTAGTATTTCTTGGAGCTACATATTGGATGGAGGTAGAGCAGGACTATTTCCTAACTTTTGGTAGTTACGGTGTACTTACACTTTTGACTCGTTATGCCTTTATTTCAATGATTAAAAAACTGGCCAATTTTACAATGCCTATGTGCGTAACAGCTTTGTGTTAGCACACGCGTCCTGCCCCCTTATTTACTAACTCGGATGACAGGTGTCGATTCCTATCAATCTAGAATTTACAGTTACAATGCGGGGTTTGCTTGCTAAAAATTTTTATTTGGAATACATAAACCGCATTGTAACAGCAAATCCTAGATTGATAGGCATCGACACCTGTCATCCGAGTTAATAAATAGGGGGGCTGTTCCTGTCGCATCAAAATCCATATTATAGGTAGCTTTGTGCTTTTTTTTGTTGTTTTTTACGCTTTTAGGCTAATAGAGTCTATCTAGGCTTTAAATAATCTAAGAGCGTACGTACATTGTTTTGAAAGTCATTTAAACATGCATAACGGTTATTAATTATTTATTTTTTGATAAGCCGCAATGGATGTTAAGGTGACTTTCAAAACGATGTACGTACACGTAGCTGTCAAAACTTAGCAAATAGACCTGCTCATAACGAAACTCTTCGTGTACTTTTCCGACTCGTGCTTTGCCGGTTTCGTTTTGGGCACCTAGTTTAATAAATTCTTTGAGATTGTCTACAGTGCTACAATGATGTTTTGGCGCGTGGCCATAATCGGAACTAAACGATACTATTGCCGTCATCTTTTAAAGCATCACTTTTGGAAGATAGCTTGAATTGATGTTTGTTGCGGATATTTCGTGTTTATAATTCTATTCATAAAACTAAGAATACTTCGTTAGCTAGTAGTCCTAATTACACTTGTAATTACACACAGCGCCCCATTTCAATATCAACTAAGCGCTAAATGATTCTTGTCGCACTGTAATAGCCTTTCTTTCTTTCTTCTTTTAAATTATGGCTTCCACCGAGATTTCAGTGATTCTGCCAATGTCCAGTATAATGAGATACTAAGTTGTACCAATGTTGTACGGTATGTGGCATCAAAGATGGCGTAAGTTCTTTGATAGCCTCGTGGGAGCTTCTGATGACAAATCTATACGAGTCCATTTAACAGTTAACTATTCCACATATTGTTCTCGAGCACGAGCATTTAAGTATAACACCAAACTACACCAATTTCATATTATTAAGTCAACTTTAATAAATTTGCAAAATCGTCTAATGCAAAAAACAACTGTACCCCTTGACTTCCCACCTAAAACTCCAGTAATAGCCTTGACCGCATTTAAAAGCATGTAATTTCAAATGTTGTCACATAATTAATATAATTTGACTAATCAAGTGTCATTATTTATCAAATTTTGGCGGAAACTGATACACGAGTATCAGGGAAGTGGAAGTCACAAGTAAATAAACAAATTATAGCAATTTATCCGTATTCAATAAGTCTCCCGTAAAAATGGGTACACGTGCCCACGTGAAGTAGAGATAAAGATACGGTCAGACAGTCGTTGTTTTTGTAGGTTAATAGATGGTTAATAGTTGCAATTCTTATAAAAATAGAATATAAAAAATAAGAGTGATATTTCACATTTATATAGGTCGATCAGAAATTTATTGTAAATACGAGTATATTTATGTTTTAAATGGTGCACTAAGAAAATAAAAATATAGTTAACGCCATATATATGTTGCAGTTATCTAGTTGAATTTGCTATTTGATTGAATGACTAGCGCGTTCATTGAATGGCGACGTTCAATTGAATGACTGAAGGACAGCTGGTCAAGTCGTTGAATGTAACGTTCAACGTCTTGACTGAATGTCATATAGCGAAGTCGTTGAATGGGATATAGCCGACTTTGTAATGTTTGGTGGTAGCATGATTTCCTAAGCTTTACTTAATCTCATATTTTTGCAAACTTTTTTTAATTTAAAAGTAGCAGGAGTAATAATAGGTAAATCCATGCTGTCATACTATTTCATTACAAATAACGCACTTTAAAATAAAATTTAATCGATAAAAATATCAACACAGTGCTATCTGTGCCAGCTGTTTGAAGCCATATTTGTTTTGGTGACTTCTAGCGCCGCAGTGGGAAAAAAATTAACTAAATTTGAATCACCTGACTGATTTATGTCCGCTCTGTTCAAAGGGCTATGTTACAATCCGCTAACTAGTTGGACGCAGAGTGACGCTTGTTCAATCAACGTTCGGCCTAGTCAAGTCATTCCCTTAAATGGAGTCATTCAATGAACGCGCTAGTCATTCAATCAAATAGCAGATTCAACCAGATGACTACGACATATAAATATATATATATATATATATATATATATATATATATATATATATATATATATATTATATAGCAGATATATATATATATATTATATAGCAGATATATATATATATATATAGCAGATTCAACCAGATGACTACGACATATAAATATATATATATATATATTTAGGGTCGTTTAAAACAAAATTATTTGAAAGAAAATGAAAAGGTCATCGATGATTTGATAAGCGAGACCCTAAATAGCCCTTCAACCTATGTTTAACCGCCTTCAAAAAGGGAGGAGGTTCTCAATTCGTCGGAATCTTTTCAATATGTTTATGTATGTCTATATCTTTTTTATATATTTTTGTATGTTTCCCGATTTCTGGAACGATTTAAGAAATTCCTTTTTTGTTCGACAGGTATTTTTTTATAGGCGGTCCCATTTAATTTTTATCGACATGTGTCGGCGCTTTTTGAAAAAATACACAAAAACCAAAAAATGTTTACACGCATGCCGTTTGGTTTATATTTCCATTTTATTCTCATGCTTATTCAAACAAATTAACAGGGTAGAAGTCGGTTTTTGTTGAAAATATGTTATATGAACTAATGTTTACAACTCAAAGTAAAGCTTTACTTTAAGTTGTAATAAGAAAGCAATGTAAAGTTTTTAGCGTTTTTGTCAAAAACAGTCATTTTTGACGCAAACGCTTAGCAAAGCTTCACATTTAGCGTTCACACTTTAATAGTTCATAAAATAGACTGAAGGAATATGCCTTGTGGACAAAAATTTACTAAAATCTACGTATTTTTTTTCCAAAATGTTTCCAAAAAGCACTGGACCCGAAAGAATCATGGATGGCTTTAAAAATAAACCAAATTGAGAATTTATTAACTCAAATACATCTCAACCCTTATTCCGAAACAAAATTCAAACTTAAAAATAAAAATAATTTGAGAATTATATAATTTTATTAGTAGGTTACTTCCCTTGCTAAAAATAACTGTAAAGTGACCCCAAAAAATATTTTCATCCGCCCTTGACTTCGTTTAGAGGGTGTATTTGATAAAAGCAGCTATCAATCAATGGCTTACGGGAATTGGACACACTTATATCTTACATGATGCGTGGTTCCATTGTAGACTTTTCAAAAAGAGAAAACCCAAGGTGTGAAAAGATCTAATGATGATAATGATTATAAATAAGCAACTAACATTATTAGTAAGAGATATTACATACACCTGTAGGAGCGAAGGAGTTAGGATCACCATTAAAATCTCCGTTGTTCATGATAACTTTTTATTGACAAAACTAAACACCAAACAATCCACTAATTTACTTTCAACGTAATACAAATCTCCAAATAATCAACTTATTAACTTTCAAAATCAAAATAATCAATAAATTACATATAATCGTATATTCGACTAGCAGAGTAACGTTCACCTCGAGAGCGGACGAGTGAATGTGCCTCTAGTCTCGTTACTTGCGTTTATAATGACTTGAACACGTGTTTTTGCAGGTGGCTTGTGCACGTGTGGTTGTTGTTGTTTTGCAACGATAGTTGTTTACGACGATTTGAACACGTGTTCTGCAGGTGGCTTGTGCACGTGTTTCGATGTTGTTGTTCTGCGCCGATACGGCCATACTGCAACTAGGCGCGTCCCTGCGCCTATTTTATAGTTGGTTTATCTGAAACAGAAGAAATCTATGAGTTCAAGTAAATATTACCAAAATTTATCTTTAGGCTTAACAGACTCCAAAGCCTTAACCAGACCAATTTACAATTCATCTGTCTTAAATTTCACAACTTAACTGTTCGCCATGATTATGACAGTTATTAAGGCTGAGTCTCAATCATTCAAAAACCTCATAGCCACCACCAGTGCTAGTATTGGTTCAACAATAGCTCACCACTCAAAATCACAAAAATAAATAATATAATGTTATACTCAACTTTATGCAATCTTATTGAGATTGTTGACTAGTCACAAATTGTTCTTTATTCATCGCCGATACGGCAACATCGCTTTGCACTCCAAATTTGGGTGCACTTCTCAAATGTTCATGGCACACTTTTCTAAATCGACCACGACCATTTATTCTTCGTATTTCGTATCTGTCGTTAGGTAATATTTTTTTAACTTCAAATGGTCCATCGTATTTGATACTTAATTTTGTACCTAGTCGCGGTGGTTCTCTGAGAAGGACATATTCACCTTTCTCAAATCTTTTGACCTTAGCTTTTCCCTTATCATATCTTGCTTTATCCTTTTCAGCCTTCTCGGTCATCCTAATCGACACAGCTTCCCTTAAAGATTCTGGATTAACGCGTTCGTTGAATTCATCTATTATATTTAGCAGTTCAGGGGGAACGCTGCCTCTTTTTCCAGTCAATAACTCAATGGGTGTTTGCCGTGTAGTCTTTGATATGGTACAATTAATGGCTAGCTGGAGTGTTCCAATCGACTTGTCCCAGTGTGTCTTTTGCGTGTGTTTTATAACCGTCAATCCATTTTTAATTATTCTCATGATTCTTTCAACTTGGCCATTTCCCCTACTAGTGTATCCTGCGCATTGGTGTAATTCAATACCATACTGATCACAGTAGGCTTTATAATGGGAGATAAATGCTCCGTCGCCGTCAACAATGATTCTTTTCGGAGCACCGAATAAGAAAACAATTTCTTGTAAATGTTTTAATGCACTAGCTTGAGTTTTACTCTTAGCATGTTGTAAAATAACAAACTTTGTGAAAGCGTCGATTGCAACAAACACATATTCCTTTTGAGAGGCTGTTCCACTAAGTTTACCTGAAATATCAATATGAACAGTGTGAAATGTTTCTGGGATTTTCTGTATTGGATGTAAACGAGTCTGTGTGGCTCCAGATGATCCTTTCATAGTTTTGCATACTACACAATGTTCTACAAAATATCTAACTGTTGATGACATTTTAGGGAACCAAAAATTTTCTTTAAGTTTGGCTAGTGTTTTTTCCCATCCCATGTGTTTGAGTGCTTCGTGATAGGTGTTTATGAGACTCCACTGATATGACTGTGGGACAACTTTCGTTAGCTTCGTCTTACCATTAACATTGGTTTTGTAGTATAAGATGTTATCTTTTATTTCATACTCAGCATGATGTTGTACATCCTTATGAAAGTCTGCTATAATTTTAGATATTTCTTGATCACGACGTTGTTCTACTATTAGCCAGTCATCTTTTGTCGATAAGTTCATAACAACTTTTAGAGGATTTCTGCTAAAAAAATCAGCATGTTGCATTTTTTCTCCTTTCCTATATTCGACTTCAAACTCAAAATTTTGTAAAAAGGCCCACCATCTATGGACTCTAGGAAGCAATTCTTGTTTATAGCGGGAAGCTTTCACCGCATTACAATCCGTCACAATCGTGAATTTTCTACCATACAAGAAATGACGAAAATGTTTTACTGCTCGTATTATGGCTAAGGTTTCAAGCTCGTAGCTATGGTACTTGGATTCAGCTGCAGTTGTCCTCATGCTAAAGTAGCCAACCACATGACGAATCCCTTGTCTAATTTGGATGAGGACAGCTCCTAGTCCCATTGCACTAGCATCGGTGTGTAGTTCTATTGGAGAACCTTCTAAAAATATTGTAAGCAGAGGTGCTGACGTGAGATAATTAATAATTTTCGAACGTACTGCTTCATGTTTTGTTGTCCATTCCCACTTAGCATCCACTTTGGTCAGATTGTACAATGGTATCATCTCTGTGGAGAAATTAGGTATAAAGCGACGAAAGTATCCAGCAAGGCCATTAAACTGTCTTAATTGTTTGACGTTTGTTGGTGGAGGAGATCTAGCCAAGGCTTCCACCTTTGATGGACTTGGTCTAACTTTTCCATTACTTACAACAAATCCAAGATATTCGATAGAGGTCTTCAAAAAAGAACATTTTTTTATATTAATCGTAAATCCTGCTTTTGTAAGAGCTTCTAATACCTTTTCCAGTTTCAAAAGACCTTCGGGGATTGTTTTGCTGGGTATTAACACGTCATCCATATAAACAAGTGCCTCTTTTCCTCTTAAACTTCCTAAAGCCTTGTTTATTGCTCTTTGGTAAACTGACGGAGCGTTGGTTAGCCCAAAAGGCATGGTCAGGTACTCATATTGCCCATCTGGAGTAATAAATGAGGTCCTTTCAATTGAATCATCTGAAATAGGAATTTGATGAAAGCCTGCTGCCATATCTAAGCATGTAAAGTATTTAGCTTCAGCCAAGTAATCAAGCTGTTCAGAAATCAGTGGCAAAGGATAGTGATCCCGCACTGTATTGGCATTTAGTTCTCTATAATCCACACATAGCCTATCTTCGCCGTTCTTCTTTTTTACCATAATTATAGGACTAGCAAAAGGTGAATTGCTTTCTCGAATTATCCTTTTATCTAGAAGATCTTGAATAATTTTCTGAACCTTCTCGCGTTCAACTGGAGCTAATCTGTACGGTCGGCGATTTACTATTTTATCTGGATTTTTAAGTCTTATCGTAAGTTCACCTGTGGTTATTCTAGATCCTGATAAACCTTCTGAGAACGAATTTTTGTAAACGTCCAATAAGTTTTTCAAGTTAATCAATTGCTCGTTATCGCTTATATCTGTGTCAATTGTGCTGGAAACCAGTGAATACATCTCTGCTTCCTGTTGTTGATCACTCCTGCAAACTACAACGCCATTGCTTGATAATGTAACTTTGATTCCTTTCATGCAAAGTAAATCTTTACCAATAAGAACATCAGATGGTATTTCGTGATCCAATACAATGTGAAGATCAAGTTCTATGTTCATTTCATTAATTTTACACACAGTGGTTATCTGGTTCAAGGATACAGTGGGTACTGGTCCAATACCTTTCAGGTGAGTAGTTTTAGTTATTCTTGTTCCAGGCAGGGATAATGCTATGGATTCTCTGATCAATGAACAATCTGCACCACTGTCAAATATAGCATGCAACTTTTTGTCGTTAATTGAGATGTAAATAATATTTGAAATATTCTTACCATTCTGACATAAGTTGACGTTCTTTTCGGCGTTATGTTTTTCTGCATTCATTCTCTTAAAACAGGTTTCATAGCTGTGACCAGGAATAAGACAATACGAACATTCCTTTCTGTCCTTGTTTTGTGTTAACATGGCCGAAGGTTGTCTACACCAACGAGCTCTGTGGCCTGGTTTTCCACATAAGAAACAATTTATATTTGGCACATTATCTGTCTTTGTTTTCTTGATAGGTAAATTATTTTGAGATGATGACTTACGTTTTCGCATCGTTTTTGCTATAGCAATTAGTTCTGGAACTGAATTTGACTTGCTGTTGAGGAGTTCTGTGCGGAGGCTGTCGTCCTCGATACTCCCAATAACGAATTCTACTGCATCTTGTTCTGTTGGGTCCTGTTTAACAATTTTCTTGAACATTTTCCAGGTATTCGATATAAATTCTGGAATATCAGCAGCATCGTCCACAGTGTATCGCCGATATTTAAGAACATGCGAAAAGTATCTAGATTCTGGCTCAAATGTTTGAATCATATCTTCTTTCATTTCAGACCATGTAGTCGTCCTTAGCAAGCAGTCGTCAGCCCATAGTTGTGCTCTGCCTTTCATCACACCAGCAGCTTTAAGCCGTACTTCATGGTCTTTTAATTTGTATTCATTTTGCGTCCTTGATATAAGCTCCACCCATTCTCTCACATCAGTTCCTTTATCTGGGTCAAAACTAGGAAAGTAAATATCGGATATACGAACTGAACGAACTTCCTCTGGACGCAACAATTTCATCATTTCTGACAGTGCAGTCTGGTTATCTTGAGATAGCTGACTCATCATTTCAAGCATGGTATCACGAAATGTGTTTGCCAAAAATGCGGCAGTTGATGTACTGGTCGAAGGTTGTTGGCGTTGATTCGTTCCCTCTTCCGATGTAGGAGCGAAGGAGTTAGGATCACCATTAAAATCTCCGTTGTTCATGATAACTTTTTATTGACAAAACTAAACACCAAACAATCCACTAATTCACTTTCAACGTAATACAAATCTCCAAATAATCAACTTATTAACTTTCAAAATCAAAATAATCAATAAATTACATATAATCGTATATTCGACTAGCAGAGTAACGTTCACCTCGAGAGCGGACGAGTGAATGTGCCTCTAGTCTCGTTACTTGCGTTTATAATGACTTGAACACGTGTTTTTGCAGGTGGCTTGTGCACGTGTGGTTGTTGTTGTTTTGCAACGATAGTTGTTTACGACGATTTGAACACGTGTTCTGCAGGTGGCTTGTGCACGTGTTTCGATGTTGTTGTTCTGCGCCGATACACCTACATATTATCACGTCTTTATCCCTTGCGGGTAGACAGAGCCCTAGATTATAAAACCCAAAGGCCAAGTTTAGCGTGTTAGAGGGCATTAAGGTGGAAAGCTGAATCAAAATATTGATAGGTTGCTAGCCGCATCGCCTATAACGTGATTGATAAGATTTTTGCCAAATCTCTTGGTTGGCTTTTACGGTCTGCGCGGAAAGAAAATCAGCTTGTATACTCTACGTATTTACTTTTCTCCCAAACCAGCATGGAAGAGTACGAGATACTGTCTTAAAATAATACCCTCATCTGTTATTTAAAGCAAAGACAATATTACAAAGTTAGCCGTGTGGTTCCCGGCAGAGTAGAATAGGACCACTCCAAGTCTTCTCGTGGATGTTGTAGAAGGTGACTTAGGGAACAAGCTAAAGAAACCTCTACAACCCGTCTGGCTAGCGTGGAGAGTGTCGGCCAAATCCTCTGACTGTTCCGGCTAAGTATGCCTAGTAGTACAGAGAGGGAGTCACGCTCGAATGCATCGGATACGATCCAAATCACCCCTTTACGATTTGAGGGTCAAATTACACGCTGATGCTATACAGCGTACAGTACAGTTCTTGCGTCTTCATTGATTTATGTGATTAGTCGTGCCGTCTCTCATTGTCGTACGACATTGGATACGAACTTCGCGTGGGCCTTTTCGCCGAAACATTACAAGAATTGATAGCCATCGCTCCAAATGCTGCAAACACGCCTACCGTTTAGTATGAGCAAGCCACAGAGCAAGAAATGTTGATCTTACCCTACTAGACACAAAAGTAGTCCCAACTAATATTCTACATACTAAAGTGAGTTTGTATATTTATGTGTTTTTTTTTTTACGTCTAAAAGCTTCATCTACTGAACCAATCTTCTTGAAATTTGGCATACACATTGATTATGCTGCGGAGAAGAACATAAGCTAGCATATAACAGGCGGGCAGCAGCTAGTAATATAATAATACCGCGTATCAACCCACACTCGACTGATAGGCAAAAGTCGCATACTCAGCCTGTCTGTTCGTGCTCAAAAAATATAAAAATACTCCGATGTGCTGTGATATATGACAGTAAATAAGTGCAGTAAAGGATGCAGGAAAAGAGCCACCCCGTTTGACGTAGAGATTCCCAATACGTCCCTGGACAACAATCTGCTTTTCACCACAATATGGTAAAAAACCATTTCAACACGACAAGAAGAAGTAAAAAAGTTAATAAATAACATTCTGATAAAAACTATATCACAAATAGGAAAATAGCAGATTTTTGCATTTCTATATTACCTTAAAACCCAAAACCATAATAAACGGTACCGCCCCCTGACACGCTTCATCATCATCATTATCATCAGCAGGTCTTCGTTAGTCTCCACTGCAGGAGCACGACCCTCTCTGTACTACCAGAGCCATATATTATCTGACACGCTTGTTTCGTATGAAATGTGTTGATAACCTGTCTCTTGTAGCGCGCGAGCAACACCTACATTCCCTGCTCTGTGGAACAAGCAATTAACGAATTAAAGAATCCAGGCCATGTTATCGTCACCCTAACGGAGTTGTTAGGTAATTTGGTCCTTGCAAGAAAAATAAAATTTGATAAAAACTTTGTGAATCATAATAATACAAAAATAGATTGAAACCTTGCACGGATAAACGTGTTTTCCATTTTAGACCAAGGTTTTTCAGGTATTTATAATTTGGTGTTTCGTCATTCCAGACATTATAAGTTCACTGCTTTATAAGGCTTCTTGTTCATAAGCACCTCTATCATCTTCATTGACCCTTAGTTGGGAAATACAAATCACACATATTGAGCTAACTCCAAGTAAGTTGTGAACTTTTTCGTGAGATACTATTTTTCTAATAGATACTATATTTTAAAATAGATACTTATATTGATAAACATCCAAGACCCAGGCCAGTCGTTTTCCATCATGACCTAGCCGGAGATCGAAACCGTGCCTCTCGTGTCGCTAGCTGGCGTGTTAACCACTGCGCCACAGAGCCTGTGTGCATTACGATAAAAGGAAGGGTGCTAATACTACACCTATTAAATTTATCAACAAACAAAAGTGTATGTTTATTAAGAGCGTATACTAGCAGTATTTTTTCAATATGGTTTCCATACAAATGTATTTCTCTATTTTCTCGCTGAAAACTGATTCTGGAGCCACAATTCTTTTTTCATAAAATATAGTACTAAAATAGGAATGCCCCTATTTTTTATTTTTTCCAAAAAACCTTTTTTTGTACAATTTTTTTTTTCTTTTAAAAAGTTTTTTAGAAAAAATAAAACATAGGGTAACCTTTTTTAGTAATAGATTGTATGTAAAAAGAATTGTGCCTCTAGAAGCAGTTTTCAGCGAGAAAATAGAGAAATACATTTGTATGGAAAACGCACTGCTAGTATACCCTCTTAAGTTAAAGTCAAATATTTTTATTCAAAATTGGGTAATTGTATCTCTTTTTGAACGTCTTATTTTTCCACTATTTTTCTTTCTTATTATTTGTAATTTTTAATATGCAAAATCGAAAAACTACTAGCGTTTCACTGAATATCGGGAGAAGAATACGCCAAAAGAAACTCATTCTTTCGGCGTATTCTTCTCACCCGTAACATGATTCCAAAAATACTTTAGGTTATTTACTAAGGCTTATATGATGTACATACATGAATTTCTTTCAATTTGTAAAGTATTAGGAATAAAATTATTGGCGTCGCTAGTGTGCCTAGTGTGGGCCCTTAACGAGTCTTTTTCTGAAGGTATATAGAGCCTTAGGCAAGGCGACGTTTAGTGGACGTAAGTGTGAAAAATCTAAATGCGATGGTTTGTTTGGTATTGGATGTTTAAATATAGGGACATAAATGTATTTTTTATAAGATAGAGTTATTAAGTTAGTATCTCATAACAATCTGTGTGATTTGTCTGTATATATTTATTAATTGTACCTCCTTGATACTTTCTTATCACCAACGTTTTGCCATGTGGTCCCAACGCCTAAATCGTACGATTTGTTCTCAGAGACTCGCATAGATGGCGGTATTCATTGCTACACAACATTGTATCTTCCGTATTATGAGAATATAAAAGCATTATTCACAAAATATATCTTATAAATAATTAGAACAATATTTTGACTTTTTATTTCAAAATTACACCTCAGTTTTAGTAAGTTTTAGGCTAACGCAGATTAAATCAACCACTCTAGACTAGATGGCGGTAGTCTGCACCGCCATACTTGGCCACACATTCGCCTACTTTTGGTTCAATATTTTTGTATGAGGTGGCCAGTCTATACGTTTGTATTATATTGTCTTTGGTCTTGCCAACTGACGATACTTAAAATATTAATATCTCAAAAGCAGGGGTCAATGTTCCTACAAAGGTTGACACAGTTCCGAGTCGACATAACTTTGTCGCAATTAAATTTTATGAATCTAATCCAGGGTTATGACGGGCTGTATACGCGATAAGTATTTGCTGGAAAGCAACCCTTTTGCTCAACTTAGTGATGGATTAGATTACGTGACCCTTTCAACCAAAGAAAAAACTGAGGAGGTTTTCATAGTTGGTCAATGTTGGTGAAAGGATGAGTCAATACGTATAAAGAATTGACCCTCAACCTTTGACTATTACTCTCTAGACACCGTCATGCCTTTATTTCAATGATGAAAAACAGGCCAATTTTTCAATGCTTGTGTGCGTAACAGCTTCGTGTTATCACACGCGTCCTGTCAATTTATGACCTCAAAATCCGTCAAATTGTTAGCTGTGTACACACACAGCTACCAATTTGACGCACACGCGCGACTGACTATGGGTTGGACACTTCGAGCAATACGGCTTTTCCGTACAGGTTGGACACTAGATTTTTTCTACGCTTTTAGGCTAATAGATTCTATCTAGGCTTTATATAATCTAAGCCCTCAATGTCAATATGGACCATCTTTCCTATGGGATCAATGATGGTAACTCAAAAAATTCATATAAAAGTTTTCAGTCGCCCTACAATTAGTATGGGAAAGTTAATAAGAAATTAGAGTTCCCAGCATAGGTCCTATAGAAAAAGTTGTTCATATTGACCGTCTGAGTCACCACTTTACTCGCTGTGTACATATTTTTTATGTATGACAAGTGACAACGCATAACTTTTTTCAGAGAAATCCGATTTTGACAATTATTTTTTTAATGGAAAGCATACACCGCAAAGTTGGTCCCAAATAAAGGAAAATTCCAATTCTAAGGGTAGGAAAAAAGGGAACGAAGTCATCTTTGTGAAATTTAAAATCTGACTTAAGTTCAACTCAAACCCGGATTAATTTACGGTCAGCGTGAGAATATTTCTTTTTTTTAGTATGAATAGAAATTCGAAAAAATATTAGGCACACCATTTGCCAAAATATAACAGGCATGTGCCATGTTTTTTTTTCTAAAGGGTTCTGTTTTTATTTCCCTGCAGTGTATTTCCTGGACTCCGATAGTAGCGATTTAGGAAAATTGGGCCAAACTCAAATCAGATAAAATCACGGTCAGCGTGGGACTAGCCCTTTTTGTTTATAAGTTGTGAGATTTACTTACGGTAACTAGTAAACAAATAAATACTATTTACAGCCCGAGATTCTTAAAGGAAAACTAAACTCTTAGTGTGGGCAGTTGTATTTTAAACCGGCTTCAAAAAAAGGAGGAGGTTCTCAATTCGTCGGAATCTTTTTTTTATGTATGTTCCCCGATTTCTCCAAGACGCCTGGACCAATTTAAGAAATCCTTTTTTTGTTCGATAGGTATTACTTTACAGATGGTCCTAATAAATTTTTATCGAAATGTTTTGAGCGCTTTTTGAAAAAATACACAAAAACAAAAAAAAAATACAAGTTTGCCGTTCGGTTTACTTATTTCTATTTTACTTTTTATGCTTGTTCAAACAAATCGATAGGGTTGAAGTCGGTTTTCGTGCTTTGTTAAAAATATCTTAATTAGAGTTCCGTACAAAAAAAAACTGACTTTATTAATAAGCCTTCGCTGACCGTCCGTCGGGGAGAGATTTGTTAATTTAATAGAATTGCGGCTATAACAACAAAAGTAAAAAAAACGTAAAAACCGTGCGTTTGTTATTATGTCAAGTGCAAGTTGGCATCGCACACCAAGGGTTCCGTACTATCATCAAACCTAACTACAAAACGCTCACAAAATCGTTCATTGTATGGGTTAAAATCAAGTTTAACATTCGACCTCCTTCAAAATCTTTCTTACATACTAAAGACTAATTAATTATTTTTGATAGTCTTCAGTAACATCCTCTGAATAGGTAAGAAAGCTGTTAAACATTGTATACATGGGAATAAGTAAGTAGTTTCGAGACTTAGCATATTAAACATTTAAATATGTACCTATGGCCGTAAACTGAAGGTCTTGAAACTTTTATTTTAAAAATATCTGAATTTTAGTTTGAGTCGTTTGAAACAGAATGTGTCACACAAAGTGTAAGATTGTCCCCAAATTCGATTCGGTTGGTCGCGGCCCTGGGACACATTTTCACCAGGCCTTTATAAACAGCAACAAACCTCTTCTAACCACCTTTAAGCTCCTAACCTCCTAGTCATACTGCGCAATGAGCGGCGCGGCGCAGCCACTTCCCTACAGTATCTATGGCGGCCGTTCACCCCTAATCCACGCCCCCCGAGGTCATTCCTCACTGCAATTTTCATTTTCCTAACACTCTATGGACTCCTGGTAGCCGAGGTCGCAGCGCGGGGAGATTTTTCCGCGAAAAGCGAGTTTTTACAAGAAATTCTCAGGAGAAAGTGGGGAGAAGATGCTTAAATTTCACAGTCGATGGTCACAGGTAGAAGTGAAGATTTTCGAATAAAACTGTATGCGGCAATGTGTTTGTGAATTCGAATAACGAATCCTCGACACACGAAATTGTATTTTGGAAGTTTGACGCTTAGTTCTATTTCTGCATGTCAAAGTCATCGTCATAGTAGCACTGGGTCGTAGGTAGTACATATATCTCCATGGTCGTAGCTCATTGCCGATCCTGACGTTTAAATGATATGAGTTTTTTTTCTGGCAATATCATGCAAAAAGCATATAATCACTACTTTTTTTCAATTAGGTAGGTATTACAAGTTTTTCATTAAAAACTTGATCGGTCAAGTCACGAAGTTACAAATTCAAAGATCTGGACAGGACAGATAGACCGCTCTAACTTTGATATTGTTGTTTTGTTTTTTGATTACTTTGGTTCTCATCATCATCAGCCTATAATCGTCCACTGCTGGACATAGGCCTCCCCAATTGCACGCCATCGAGATCTATCTTCGGCTGCTCGCATCCAGCTTCTGCCAGCCATCTTGCGCAAATCGTCACTCCACCGTGCCTGAGGACGTCCTACACTACGTTTGCCGAGACGCGGTCTCCACTCAAGAACTCGTTTGCCCCAACAGTTATCGGTTCTGCGGCTAATATGGCCAGCCCACTGCCACTTCAGCTTGCTAATCCGGTGGGCCATGTCGATGACCTTGGTTCTCTGTCGGATCACTTCATTTCTGATTTGATCCCGCAGAGAAACGCCGAGCATAGCCCTTTCCATAGCCCGCTGAGCGACCTTCAACTGGTGGACCAGCCGTACCGTTAGTGTCCACGTTTCGGTATGTCATGACGGGTAGGACGCACTGATTGAAGACTTTCGTCTTTAGGCACTGTGGGATCGACGATGTGAAGACCTGACGTAGTTTTCCAAACGCAGCCCAACCTAGCTGAATTCTTCTATTTACCTCGCTCTCGAAGTTGTTTCTACCTAACTGCAATGTTTGCCCGAGGCAAAGAAAATATAATATAGGTTATTGTCTTTGCCCGAGGTATACATATTTTTGAACAACTTCGAGAATGGCACCGTGTACTGCAATCGGTTCCGGTAGTACATGTTCGTTGAACATGACCTTGGTTTTATCCAAGTTCATCCGTAGGCCGATGCGTATAGAAGAGTCAGCCAGGTCATTCAGCATCTGTTGTAGGTCCTGCAGCGTTTCTGCCACGATGACGATGTCGTCTGCAAATCGCAAGTGAGAGATGTACTCGCCATTTATGTTGATGCCACGTCCTTTCCATTTCAGCGTCTTAAACATATCCTCCATTGCATTTGTGAACAATTTGGGAGATATAACGTCTCCTTGTCTCACTCCTCGATGCAACGGTATGGGACTAGTTTGCTGATTCTGTACTTGGACGGACATGGTGGCGGCCTCGTACATACATCTCATCACTTGAATGTATCGCCAATCTACTTGGCATCGCTGCAAGGGACTCCAGAACGGACCAGATTTCAATCGAGTCAAAGGCCTTCTCATAGTCCACAAATGCTAGACACAGGGGCTGATTATACTCTTCGGTCTTCTGTATAATCTGCCGCACTGTGTGGATGTGGTCTATGGTGCCGTATCCGCCCCGAAACCCAGCCTGCTCCGGTGGTTGGAATTCGTCAAGTCTTCGCGCAAGACGGTTCGTGATCACTCTTGAAAACAGCTTATAGACGTGGCTTAGAATCCCTTCTAAGCCACGTCTATAAGCTGTTTTAATGGGTCGATAGTTCTTCAGCAGGGTTTTGTCTCCCTTTTTGAAGAACAGGACGACTACACTTCTACTCCACGCCTGCGGAGTTCTCCCTTCGAAGAGGACAGCATTGAAAAGTTTTTGGAGCTCCCTCAGTACGGGTTTACCTCCTGCCTTCGGTTCTACGAATAAGTAATATTCGTAGTTTATCGCTTTCTAATAAAATCTTTGGGAAAAGCATCAGGGTGGAAAATTAAATGTAAATTGTTATTCATATCATGGCTATGGATTAATGTTCTAAGTACCTCAACAGTACATTTACTGTCGAGGTACTCAGAACTGCTGTATCATCATCATCAACAGGTCTTTGTTACTCTTTGGAGTGGTCCTATTCTACTCTGCCGGGAGCCACATGGCAAACAAACCCTGTAACATATTTTACCCTCAACAATTTTCATTACACCAGGTTTTGGGGTAATGCTTTCTATTTAGGTAGGCAATACTTCCACTCAATTGGATCCGAGTGGGTAAGGGTCTATAGGACTCGCGAATAAGTAAATTCATATAAAAATCTGGGCCAATAACCTAACCAGTGTAAGTTGACTTGTACGAGGAATATTTAAACCCTTAATACATTTTAACAGAGTGTAGTATCGTCTGGCAACTTCTGTTAATATAATGATAGATTCTTTCCATTTTTGCAAACTGTATATAGATTTTATTGAAACATTTTTGCTGTACATAAATGTAACCTGATCCTAATAAATATCTATAGAACCTATATTTTTTTTGAGGAGGTAAATTTAAATTTTATGCAATGGCACAATAATGAAAACCATTTTTCAGAAGCAAGACAATAAACTGGTAACACTGTTCTACCTTACACTTGTTATCTTTTTTTTTTTGAGGAGATAAATTTAAATTCTATGCAATGGCACAATAATGAAAACCATTTTTCAGAAGCAAGACAATCAACTGGTAACACAAATTTATTACAAGTTGAAACATTAACAAAGCGGATACTACTTAAAAACAATAGAAATACAATCTTTCTATTATAATACCGACTTCAACCAAACTACTTAATTACAATCTTTCTGTTAAAAACCGACTTCAACCAAGCTACTAAACTTATTTTGATGAAATTTTAATGAGCTCAATCTGGAGTATCAAATAAGTATATCGATTCTTAAATTACCAAGTTATTTCAGGATACAAATATACATAAAAAAACACACAGTCGATTCAAGAACCTCCGCCTATATTAGGTTAAAAATTAAAACTCAGTCTTCTGATCGCTCGATTTGTTTGGATGGTCCAAAGGGAATTTGTTGAGCGGAATTACTTCAAAAACCCTTTTTAAGTATTGCTAATATTTTCATTTGTTATTATGTATTTTGACGAACAAAGATTTTCTTTCTTATATATAAATAACTATTAAAATCAGATAGTATAGTCTTGATCCCTGTGACTTAGTATTTCTCGGCTAGCACACGGGAGATCCCGGGTTCGAACCCCGGTCAGGTAAAGATGGAAAATAATCTTTTTCAGTTTGACCCGAATGTTCAATTTGTGTCAAGTCTCGAACTTACTTTGGGCTAGCTCATCAAATATAAATAACCATTTTTTTAATTATATCAAAGATGAAAGTTGGGTAATAATATCCTCAGATAAATTCATTAAATGAGATAAAAGTTATAACTGTATGTAAGTATGGCAACTTTTTACAACACATAAATTTTATCACCGGTTTTTTTTATCGCTTTACGACATTTTTATTACAAGTCTATCGTGAAAATGTAAAGAATTTTGTTTAGTAATTTAATGTGGAAAGTAAATACTATACTAAGTGAAAACGTAATATAGGTTATCTTATTTTAAAATGTAATAACATACTGGGTGGAAAGTTTATAAGCGATCTATTGAAAAATGTCTGTTGCAAATTGTCGAGCTCCGTGGCGCAGCGGTTAACACCTGTGGTCAACACGCTCCCGGGTTCAATCCCCGGTCAGGTCACTATAGAAAAAGATCTTTTTCATATTGCCCTGGGTCTTGGATGTTTATCTATATAAGTATATATTATAAAATGTAGTATCGTTGAGTTAGTATCCTGCGACACATGTTCACAACTTACTGTGGGGCTAGCTCAATTTGTGTGACATGTCCCTATATATTTATTAATTTATTATTAAAATATTATTCACTAACAAGTTTCCCGCGACTTCCTCTGCAGAAATTATAGCCTACGTCACCCGAAAATAAATTAGCTTTCTTTAGGTCAAAGAATTTTGGATTTTGAATTGATCCAGTAGTTTTGGTTGGAGCCTATATATTCAAAATATTTCAAAAATCAAAATCAAATTTTATATGCAAACAAACAATTCGATCTTGCCTCTTTATACTACTCGTATTAGAATATATATCACTAACACTGTTGAATATTGAATAGTCCATTATTTAGCAGTCTGACGTGTTCTCCACTGCGATCATCATCAGCTGGTCTTCGTTAGTCTCCACTGCAGGAGCACGACCCTCTCTGTGCTACCAGAGCTAGAGCCGTCAGAGGATTTGGCCGACACTCTCCACGCTGGCCAGACGGGCTGGAGAGGTATCTTTGATGTTTATAAGCTTTGTTTAGCTTGTGTTTCCTAAGTCGCCTTGTACGACATCCACGGGAAGACTTAGAATGGACCTATTCTACTCTGCCGGGAACCACACGGCGACCGGGAACCACACGGCAACCAGGAACCACACGGCGAATCTATATTAAGGTAAAACCTTTTAATAAAACTCTTTGCAAGGAAACTGTTACTTCAAACGGGCAAATATGTGGTTCCTGCCATAAGCACACCAGTACTTGAAAAGACCGATAAGTTAGTTTTATTCATTCATTATGATGCAAGTAAGCTGGTTATTATAGTGTAAAGCTAAGCCGAGTGCTAATAATACATCAATGACTTTTAAAGCCAGCTTGTTGAGTACGAGCGTCATACAGTGTTTTTAAATTTATTTGCGATCACCATAAAAATTTTGAGCAATTGAGATTGGTGTAAAAAAGGGCCTAATCTGTAAGATGTATCTTACGTAACTAAATTTGGATCGTAATATTGTAATATTACGATCCAAATTACCATGACATAAGGATGTAGGTATTTTAAACTAATAATATGAAGAAGGGAGGTTAATCCTTGATATAGGCATCATCTCCTCTAATGAAAACATTACTACTAAAAAATCATCTCTTGTTTATAATAATGATCTCATTGAAAATTAAATACCTAAATAAATATACCTATACGGACAAATCACACACAAATCACATAATAAGTTCGAGACTTGTGTTATGGGAAATAAACTCAACAATACTATATTTTATGACAAATGCATATATATATATATATAAGTATAAGGATCCAAGACCCAGGGCAATCTGAAAAAGATCATTTTTCATCTTGACCTGACCGGTCATCAAACCCGGGACCATCCGTGTCGCAGGCAGGCGTGTTGACCGCTGCTCCGCGGAGCTCGTGAAAATTATTCTGATCTTGATTGAAAAGTTTATTGTTGAATGAAATATTGATATCTCTCCAATGGATTACTGCGAGTGAATACTCAGTATGTATTACAAAGAAAATTAAAGGTACTTATCCTGAGTTGAAATTGTAGTAACAGTTCTGAAATGGTACTTCGCTCCAAGATAAAAGTTAAAGGTGAAACAACTCTCTCACTTACAATTTTGCGAAATGAAACTACAAAGTTGTGAGTCAATTAGTTGTAAACACCTAACTTTATTACATTTTATTTACTTTTCCCAGGATTGAACTATACCGAAGTACGATCCCAACTTATATTGTCTAAGTTCAACGACCTTTCGACCTTATGAACATCAATTTAGTCCGATTCGGGGAAATTTTCGAGCGCAAATGCAACGGACACCTGTCGAATAGAAAGAGATAGGGCGCGGGATATCGAATATTGATCGGTTCGGAAGAACTCTTATGCTGCTCTGTGCGCCTAGTACTTTCCGATCGGTTGTCCATTATCGGTATTTGCCAATACTATTCCAATAGGTTCAGTACCGATTGGCTGTCAATCGTTTCAATTTATCAATCGAAATACTACCCTGATCGTAAAAAATATAAAATGTTCAATACTAGAAAATTAAAGTCATCGCATCTAAACTTTATCGTTCCATCAAATTGATTCGTAGTCGATTAATGATTGGCATAGATGTAGATAACCAATGTAAAGTGAACTATCGTTTCATACAAAATATTCGGAAAGATAGGCCAATAATAAACTTTATGTAGGTTTAAATTTGAATTGTTTTCATTGCATGTCAAAAATCAGCGGGAATTAATTTTACACAACCCTTTTAGATTCCCGTAGCCGAACGTTAAACTACTTAACCCGTAGATTCGTTCTGTCTCTCTGTCTCGTATGTCACAGCCATTTTAATACTAAAAACACTATGTAGTGGTAGGAAGATGTATTCTGTGAATTTCTGTAAACCGCTTTACGCACGGAACTGAAACCAAAAAAAAAAACATCAAACCTATAACTGAGCTATAGACCTATAACGATATGTCATTGACATATCATAGATAGGTCAATAAAGATGATATAGAGTTTCTTGGAGCCATTTTTTCTCAATCATTTCAAAGATAGGCACTTCCATGGAGACGATATGTACTACGTGGGGCACTTCTAAATTTGTAAAATGTGCCAGTTTTGTTATGTTTGAAGTGAGGGAAAACAAGGTGAGTAGTATATTCAACAGTTGTTTTTCTCACATGAGAACAATTAATAAGAGAGAAACCATGATACAGATTAACGACATTAAACCCTGAGCAAACTGCGTTGTACCAAGCGCTTTACCAAAATATTATCAAAATAATATATGGGAAACAAAACACTACGTAGCGTAATTACGCGTCACCCCGACCCGAAACGGTCAGGGTTCTAGGCAAATGGGGTACGTATTGCGCGATATATCACTGTAACCCAGTCACACTTACACTGTACTGGTGATTTATAAAGGAGCGTTTATACAACACTACCTTTTCTGACGCAAAAAGATTTAAAGCTAAATACAATTTGTTCATCTGTCCGATGGGGTACGTATTACGCGATATATCACCCAGTCACACTTACACTGTACTGGTGATTTATAAAGGAGCGTTTATACAACACTACCTTTTCAGACGCAAAAAGACTTAAAGCTAAATACAATTTGTTCATCTGTCCGATGGGGTACGTATTGCGTGATATATCACCGTAACCCAGTCACTCTTACAACGTACTGGTCATTTCTGTTGTAGCATTTACACCAAGCTACCTTTTAAGACTTAAGTAGTTTTTTTTGTCTTAAAAACTATGTAGCGTTACACGGTACCCCGTCCCGTAACGGTCAGGGTTCTAGGCAAATGGGGTACGTATTGCGCGATATATCACCGTAACCCAGTCACACTTACACTGTACTGGTGATTTATATTGGAGCGTTTACATCAAGCTACCTTTTCAGACTTAAGTAGTTTTTTTTAACGCTTATAATACAATATGTTAAAAACTACGTAGCGTTATATGTCACGGTTCTGTAACGGTCAGGGTTCTAGGCAAATGGGGTACGTATTGGGCGATATATCACCGTAACCTTGTCACAGTTACACTGTACTGGTGATCTATATAGGAGCGTTTACACCAAGCTACCTGGGTACGTGACTAATGCTGAAAATTCGAATAAAAAATTTAAAATTCAATATTTTTATACAACTTGCCCGGCTGGCTGAACAGTTTTGTATGGCTTTGTTTCTTTTCGAATTTACTGCCTTTGTCAAAGCAATAGTTGTTTGTACTGACGAGCACCTTTATGGACCGGACACTGTTTTATTAACATATTTAAAAAACAACACAATAAGTACATAGTAGAGTGATAAAAGCTTTCACATACTCGTTTGTGGAGGCCTCCTTGCAAGTTGGATACCCAAAAGAAGATCCAGAATATCGCAAGAAAATGTAACTGCTTACGTGTAAATTAAAGCAAGGGACAAAACCGAACGTTTCTTTAACTTATTTCTAAAGAAACAAAGAGCTAAAGACTGCTACCGGATGAAGTGTCTAAAGTGCGCCAATTTTGTCATGGGTGCAGCACAGAAGCTATAATTTAGAGCAAAAGTAACTGGAAGTGAGTTATAAATAATGCTACTACCGGGTATCGGAAATACAGGTGGAAAGAGAATAAGATGTAGACATGTAGACATAGTAAATAAATAAATATATACGGACAAATCACACAGATTGTCCCCAAAGTACCTAAGTTCGAGACTTGTGTTATGGGATACTAACTCAACGATACTATATTTTATAATAGATACTTAAATAGATAAACATCCAAGACCCAGGTCAATATGAAAAAGATCATTTTCCATCTTGACCTGACCGGGGATCGAACCCGGGACCTCCGTGTCGCAGGCAGGCGTGTTGACCGCTGCGCCACGGAGCTCGACGGAGTTTATAATGAAGTCACTTCCGCTGACGGATTTTAATGCAGTTTTAAGAAAGTATGCCTTCTATGAGAAAGGTTTATAAGTAATACATTCCCGGGATGTGGGACTAATGTATTATCATTTTAAAAGGGAAGAAGAAAAAGACTAAAATATTTTTAACAAAAACAAAAACCGACTTCAACTCTATCAATTTGTTTTAATAAGCTTAAGAATAAAATGAAAATAAATGTAATACAAACGGAATTAAAAAATATTTTTTTTTTTGTTTTTGTGTATTTTTTCAAAAAGTGCTCGACACATTTCGCAAAAAAATGAATACGACCATCTGTAAAGAATTACTTTACAAACAAAAAAAAGAATTTCTTAAATCGGTCCAGGCGTCTTCAGGAACACACATAAAAAAAATATTCCGACGAATTGAGAACTTCCTCCTTTTTTTGAAGTCGGTTAAAAATAACGTGTGACAAAGTGCAATGTAGCTGAAACTCGAACAACACAGATCCAAAACCACAGAACAGGGAATATGACTGTCGCTCACGGGCTTTCGAGCCACATTTCCTGCTCTATCCAGGAAATCAGACCTGTGACGTCATAAGTAATGCGATATCGTGACAGTACAGCGTGACCGGAGTGCGTGATACGGGCATTGTCTGTCCGTGCTTGCGTTTTTATTAGGATATCCTGTTCACACTATTTTTGTTCGAGGAGTCAACGAATTTGCATTCATGCAGTTTTTAGCAATATACAAAATGATTTATGAAGAAGACCTGGGGACAGCCGGGGAAAACAGCTAGTGTATTATGATTTTTAAATTGAAGAAGGAAAGGAAGAAAATAGCCTTTGACAAAATGCAGTGCAGCAGTAACTCGAACATTATACAGATCCAGAACCACAGAACAGGGAATAGGACTGTCACTCACGCGCTGGCGAGCGACATTTCCTGCTCTATGACGAGCTCCGTGGCGCAGCGGTCAACACGCTGGCCGGTGACACGGTTGGTCCCGGGTTCGATCCCCGGTCAAGTCAAGATGAAAAAATCCTTTTTAGATTGACCTGGGTCTTAAGTGTTTATCTATATAAGTATTTGTTGTAAAATATAGTATCGTTTAGTTGGTATCCCATAACACAAGTCTTACATAAGAACTAACTTTGAGGCTGGCTCAATCTGTGTGTTTTGTTCGTATATAATTTAAAAAAAAATATATGTCCAGTACAGTATCAGTCCTGTGTCGTTACAAGTAATGTGATATCGTGACAGTACAGCGTGACCGGTGTGCGTGATACGGGCATTGTCTGTCCGTGCTTGCGGTTTTATTAGGATATCCTGTTTACACTATTTTCGTTCGAGGAGTCAACGAATTTGCTTTGCATTCATGCAGTTTTTAGCAATAGACAAAATGATTTATAAAGAAGGCTTGGGCCGGGGAAAACAGCTAGCTTATTATGATTTTAAAATTGAAGAAAAAAAGAAGAAAATAGCCTTCGACAAAATGCAGTGCAGCTGAAACTCGAACATTAAACAGATCCGAAATTATATATTAGTATATTCAAAAGTCATTGCGAAACAATGACTTTTGAATATACCTACTGCCTTGTAAAGCAGGGATTATGCAGTTTCCAAATATAATCCCTTAGACTTTCGCTCGTCCTTACCTTGAAAAACGATTCCTGATGCATTTTAAGTTAAAATTATGTAATCAATGTTTTGAACTTCAGCGTAGATCATTTGTTTTTATAACAGTATAAATGTTGACGTCAAACATTAATTACTAGGCATTTTTACACAATAAAAACCAATCTTTTAAAAGAATATACAATTTATAAAACTCCGGAGTTAGTGAAAAGAAACGCCGAAAATTCTGGATAAAGAAACCGTATGAAGCATTATTTGTTATAAAACTCTGTGCGTCATCGTACCTTATAAAAAATCCTTTGTTTCTTCTCTATGGCTATGGAGATGCTGGTTTGTTTAGAGTTCTTTACCTATATACTAATAACCTTTTCTAAAATTGGCATGCGTAGCTATTAGGCCTTTTAAGGGTTATTATATTCGTATAAAAAGTAATTACAGTAATTGTATGATCATCTACTTATTGCATATCAAATAAGAAGTTAACTCAATTACTTAAGCATAACCCCTCGATATCTTAATATGCCTGCAGTTTTGACTTATCATAGGTTATTACTAACTATACTAGTTATTGAAATAATTTAACATACATCAATAGGATCAAAGCGCGGTGCAGAAGAAGCGGCAACTAAGCAGAGCGCATTATCTTGTTATCATAATTCTGAACACTTCATAATTTATATATGTCGCAGTCATCTGGTTGAATTTGCTATTTGATTGAATGACTAGCGCGTTCATTGAATGGCGACGTTCAATTGAATGACTGAAGGACAGCTCGTCAAGCCGTTGAATGTAACGTTCAACGTCTTGACTGAATGACTGTCATTTAGCGAAGTCGTTGAATCTTAACCGACTTTGTAAAATTTGGTGATAGCATGATTTCATTTTTCTTAGTTTTTAAAGTAGCCAGCGGCGGCGTTATAACAGGTAAATCCATAATGTCATACTATTTTATTACAAATAACGCACTTTCAAGTAAATTTAATCGAAAAAATATCAACATAGTGCCATCTGTTCGAGCTGTTTGACGCCATATTTGTTTTGGTGACTACTAGCGCCGCAGTGGTAAAAAAATGAACTGAATTTAAATCACCTGACTGATTTTATGTCCGCTATGTTCAAAGGGCTATGTTACAACCCGCTAACTGGTTGGACGTTGAGCGACGCTTGTTCAATCAACGTTTGGACTAGTCATCCAATTAAACGTGGTCATTCAATGAACGCGCTAGTCATTCAATCAAATAGCAGATTCAACCAGATGACTGCGACATATACAAGGCTACGGAATTCTCCCAACGTTTACTTCAAAACACATTTGCCGCTTATTTAAAATTAACAAATGCGAAACCATAGCCAGCAATCAGGCGAACAACAAAGCTAACGAAATCGCTCTCTGCCCTAGATCCGTTATGAGCCGAACCATTCGGAGATTGCGCGAACGTTACCGTAAAAAGTTATTGTACTGCTTCTACCAAAATATTTACTTAGGAATTTCTTTTTGGGGCAAGTCCTTTTCGATTGAAGGGTTGGATTATTGACATTTATCATATTTGTACTATAAAAAAGAAATTCTTGAGGTAAGCGTGAGATATCAACCTCATCATCATCATCAGGTCTATTTCAGCCTCCACTGCAGGAGCCTGACCTTCTCTGTACTACCAGAGCCATAATTAGCCATTGCAGTCAGAGGATCTACATACTCCACGCTGGCGCGGGTTGGAGAGGTCTTTTTGATGTTTATATGCTTTATTTAGCTTGTGTTTCCTAAGTCGCCTTCTACGACATCCACGGAAAGACTTAGAGTGGTCCTATTCTACTAAACCAGGAACCACACGGCTCAGCGAGAGAATTCTTGAGAAGCAAAATGGCGCGACCTTAGTTACGTTGAAAGTTCCAGAACCTTCTGTACATAATAATATTGTGTGTAGTATATTGGTGCGGTATGCTTATTGATGTTAATGTAGGTAGGTTGATTATTCTCAATAAATCAGTGTTTAACCAACTTGCGTGTGTTTCACTACATGGTGGCAGCGGTGTACCAAATTAATATTTATTTGGCGTAATTCACGTGAATATTGATCTGTGGTGTGTAGTTTACACAGAAATCGGTGTGTGTTGTATTAAAAAACATGGAACACGCGCGTCCTCCCGCTGAATTGGAACTCGAAGGTGGCCCTGCAGCGCGCGCCGAGGCGTGGCATAAATGGCGGCGGCAGTTTGAGGTCTTTCTAAAGGCATCTGGAGTGAGCAAAGAGCCTAATGACGTTCAGGCTAGTCTGTTGGTAAACCTCATAGGACCGGCAGGATACGAGGTCTATACGACGTTCACGTTCCTGGAAGACGGCGATAGTGAGGCCGACATTAAATGTTTGTTAAAGAAATTTGAAAAACATTTCGGTACAAAGTCCAATATTACGGTGCGACGGTTTAAGTTTTTTACTCGCAATCAAGAGGAACGGGAGACTATAGACGAATACGTAACGGCCTTAAGACTGTTAAGTCAACAGTGTGAGTTCAGGGATTTGCAAGAAAGTTTACTTCGTGATAAAATCGTTTGTGGCATCATCAATAATAAAGTCAGGGACCGACTGCTTCGTACAGACGAATTGTCGTTGGCAAAGGCTATACAGATATGTCAAGCGGCAGAAATATCTAAAGAGGAAGGCCTTTGCATCGAGGGCGGTTTAGAAGAAATGCAGGTGAACGCAATGTCCTCGCGAGGGGGAGCCGGGCGGTCACGCGGAGCGGCCGGTGCCGAGCGGCCGTGGCAGCGCGCGCGGCGCGGCCGCGGCGGCCGGCAAGCGGCGGCGCGCGGCCAGGCGGCGGCGGCCGGCGCGTGCAGCTGCTGCGGGGGAGCGCGTTGCGCGGGCGGCGACCGGTGCCCGGCACGAGATGCGTTGTGTTTCGTATGTGATAGGAAAGGCCATTTTTCGCGCGTGTGCGAGCGCAAAGAAGTGATAAGAAAAGTGCTAAATTTAAGTATAGATTCAGGAAGTGAGAGTGAAGAAATGTTGTACGTGAACACGGTAGGAGAGGACAAAAAACTGAGTAAGTCATCAAATGAGTGGATTGAATATATTTTTTGTAACGGTAAACGGATATCTATTAAAATAGATACAGGTTCTATGATAAACGTGATGTCTAAAACTGAATATTCGAAATTAGGATTTTCAGTTCAACAACTGAAACCATTTATGAAACGGGTTCTTTCTTTTACGGGAAATTGTTTGCCTATTATTGGGTTAGATAACTTGGATATTATATACAAAAATAAAAATTATTTGTTACCGTTTGTGGTGGTTGACTTGAACTGTCAAAATGTTTTGGGATTAAAAGCCTGTAAAGCATTGGAGTTAATAAATCGAGTAGACATGATCAATATCGATAATTATTCTAGTTTATTTAAGGGTTTAGGTAAGCTACCGGGTAAATATACTATTGTTGTAGATAAAAGCGTGCAGCCGGTTATGTGCCCTACAAGAAAAATACCGTTAGGGCTTAAAGATAAATTACATAAGGAATTACAGAGGATGGAAGGGCTCGGTGTTGTGAGAAAGGTGACTCATCCGACTGACTGGGTTAATGCAATTGTGTTAGTAGCTAAAAAAGATGGCAGCATTCGTGTGTGCTTAGATCCGAGACCTTTGAACCGAGCGGTGCGGCGCGCGCAGTACTCGCTGCCGACGGTGCCCGAGCTGGCCGTGCGGCTGCGCGGCGCGCGCGTGTTCAGCGTGCTCGACGCGCGCTGCGGATTTTGGATGGTTGAAATTGATGACACTAGCGCCGACCTTTGTACCTTTTCCACACCGTTCGGGAGATATCAATATCTTCGACTTCCGTATGGTATTAGCTGTGCGCCGGAAGTTTTCCACGGAAAGCTTCGCCAACACCTAGAAGACTTAGAGGGAGTAGAGTCATTTATTGATGATGTCATCGTATGGGGTACGTCACAGGTAGAACACGATAATAGGTTACAGGCTTTATTACAGCGAGCTCAGAAAATAGGTATTAAATTCAATCGCGAGAAATGCAAGTTTGGTGTGTCGGAGATAACTTATCTTGGTCACAAATTTGATGTTAATGGAATGCGGGCTGACGACAGCAAAATAAAGGCCATAGTGGATATGCCTCAGCCAACGGATAGGAAGGCCTTAGAACGATTTCTGGGGATGGTCAATTATTTGTCAAAATTCATACAAAACTATTCGGAATGTGTTAATGTACTGAGAAGTCTTTTGAAAAAGAATGTAGAATGGGTGTGGGAGGCACATCATTCTGCAGCGGTTGAGCGGCTGAAACAGAAGGTGTCGAGTGCGCCGGTGCTGGCGCTTTACTCGGCGGAGGCGCCCGTCGTGCTGTCGGTGGACGCCAGCGGCGTGGCGCTCGGCGCCGTACTGCTGCAGGACGAGCGCCCGGTGGAGTTTGCGTCGCTGACGCTCACAGACACGCAGACCAGGTACGCCCAAATAGAGAAAGAGATGCTGGCAATTGTGTTTGCTGTAGAACGGTTTAGGCAATATATTTATGGCAGGTCAGATGTCATAGTTCATACAGATCACAAGCCGCTCGAGGCTCTGTTTAATAAGCCGTTAGTGTCCGTGCCGGCGCGGCTGCAGCGTATGATGATGCGAGTGCAAGGGTTCGATATTAAAGTAATGTATGTGCCAGGAAAATATATGTATATTGCGGATACGCTGTCGCGAGCTCCACTGAATGAATGGATGCATGATCGCGTATCTGAGGAGGTTGAAGTGCAGACTTGTTTTGTGTTAGAAAATGTAAGATTTAGTGAAATTAAAAGAGAGTTAATTAAAAAAGAGACGGAGTCTGATAGTGATTGTAAGTTATTAATTCAATATATACAGAAAGGCTGGCCTAAGTATAGACGAGATGTAAAAGAAAAGATAAGAGTGTTTTGGCCGTATAAGGAGCAACTTCAATTTATTGATAGCATGATTTTTAAAGGTGATTGTGTATTTATACCGCGCGCAGTCCGAGGTGAAATGTTGAAGCGAGTGCATGAAGGCCACTTGGGCATAGAGAGATGTAAGCGTCGCGCGCGAGAGGTTATGTTTTGGCCGGGGCTCGGTGAGGATGTGGAGCGCGAGGTACGGAGATGTGAGGCGTGTGCCCTGCACGCGCCGCGACCGCGCCGGCAGCCGTTGCTGCAGCACGATGTGCCCCCCCTGCCCTGGCATAAACTAGCGTCAGATATATTTGAATACCGAAAAAAGAGTTATATAATATTGGTTGATTATTTTTCCAACTTCGTAGAGGTAGGCGAGTTATCAGGTATCGGTAGTAAACAAGTAATTAATTTCATGAAAGCGCAATTTGCACGGCATGGGATACCGGCTGAACTGGTGACAGACAACGGTCCCGCTTATAGTTCCATGGAGTTTAAAAAATTTACACGTGACTGGGAATTTCATCACATTACTTCATCGCCATTATACGCGCAATCAAACGGAAAAAGTGAAAAAACTGTCCAAACGGTAAAAAACTTGTTAAAAAAATGTATAGATTCTGGTCAGGATTTCTATGTGAGTTTACTTAACTTTAGAGCTACGTCGCGTGATGATTTGGACTCGCCTGCGCAAATGCTTATGGGCAGACGTCTTAAAACAAAACTTCCGATTACTTCAGAGTTGTTGAGTGAGCCGGTGGATAATAATCGTAATTACAGGGCATTGATGGCTAAAAGACGTTCCATCAAACAGCACTACGACAAGGCCTCGCGGCCTTTAGGGGAGGTATCAGTAGGCGATAGGGCAACGTTAGTGTGCAATGGACGTAGGAAACCGGTTACGATTGTAGAACGCGCGCCCGAACCGCGTTCATTCATAGTAAAGGATGAACACGGGAATAAATTCCGACGAACGCGCGGCCATCTCGTGAAACGCTCTTTACCCGGTAGTGGCGAACATCAACCATGCCCATCCCAACCGGTTTTAGGAACACATCGTGCGGCCATGGTACCTAGCGCAATGACAATTAGACGCAGGCGTAAAAACTTCGTGGATTCCGGGTATGGTGACGTATCGCAACGGGAGTGCTCATCAGTGGTTGAAAAGGCTTCAGAATCCTTGCCTTCAGTGGGCACACCACGAGCAGACCAGGATGGGTATCACATAGATGATTCACTGCAGTCTACTAGTGGTGAGCTGGTTGTATCACCATCTCCTTCGCCGCCAAATATTACGATTGAAAGGTCTCGGGAACGGGCGGCACGAATGTTGACGAATTTAATTTTCGGTTCTTCCTCTAAAGACTAACTTATGTTAAAACAGCTTTGTTATTTCTTGTATTTGTTTTTTGTTTTCAAATAATTTGTTTTTTTTTTTTTGCCGTCATGTTGGTAAGTGACAACCACAGTAACAACTAAGTTACAGGTATTGTAAAAGCAATATATAATTGTAGTTTTAGATGTAAGTTTTAGATTTAAAATATTTTTTTAATACTCGGTCAATAAATGAGTTCCAAAAATAAACTTTATAGTTAAACTGTATCCACATAGTAAAAATAGCACTTGAGTTTTTGTAATAAGTTCTACATTAATTACCTAGTATAACTAGCATACCTACATTATTAGTAGATAAATTGTTATATACCTACTATAACATTGTGATAATTTTTGTTGTTTTTGTTTTTTTTTTTTCATAAAGGAAGAGATGTAGTATATTGGTGCGGTATGCTTATTGATGTTAATGTAGGTAGGTTGATTATTCTCAATAAATCAGTGTTTAACCAACTTGCGTGTGTTTCACTACATTGTGAAGTGCAAGTAATAGTTATTTCAGAGTGTTCCAATTAAATCCTTACAGCAGTTAGTTCACGGGTGTAATTAGTTTTGTTCGTTTGAAGTCGGCTTCCCGTGGAGTGCTTCTAAAAAGGGCATTGGTTTCTAAATGCGTATTATTATTAAAATTAACAGGTAACTAGGTAACTACGTAATTTATAGGATCTATAATGATTACGTATTTATTTTACAACATTTATTGCGTAGCAATGATTTGCCTTACAAATTGAAATGTGTTATTTTTTTCAATTTCACTTCTATGAAAAGGTTTTATTATGAGCGTCTCATACTGAAAAGTTTTTTTACCAAAAATTTATAAAGTTTGTTTAATTTAAGTAGGTTTCTTACAATAATTATTTATTTCATAATGATCTCAAACACGAGTTCTCTTTAGTTTAGAAATGCCTTATACCATCGACTTCATCATTATAGTAGGTATGTGTATAAAATGTAATATGTACCATATTATATTAAAATCAGATTTATAAGAGTACACAAAATTTCAGCTCAATCGGTTAAGGATAAGGACTTCAAAATTGAGTTGCTAGATTTGACCTGCACAGACTAGGCAAACGCACTAACAGGCCATTTGTTATTGCCAGACTGCGTGATAATTATAAAAAACCTGCCTTCCGAAAATATTTTATTTAATAACGGCAGTTCGTGTTCCAAAGAAATGATTTCATTTTGGCAAATCGAGCATCCATTCTCTCCGCTGGCATAGTTTGTAATATGTACGAGATAGAAACTGCAAACTGAAATCTAGGGGGGCTCTATGGTTCTCGAAACTGGAAATATTCTGCCAAACTATTGCTTCTATTTTAATACCCATGGTCAATTTTAGAAAAGCCATTTTCACTGGTAACAGATAGAGTTCAATTTACTCTGTCAGAATTAACTGAAGTTTGGGCTCCGCAATAGAGTTCCAAGCCTCCACATTTACCAGGCGCCCAGATTACAACAGGAGGTTACTGCATTCCAACGCTAGCTCCGATCCTTCCCGTCCCGTCCCGTCTCAGCCCGACGGATGCGCCCGACGCGACGGTCAATGAACCAGACAGAGACCGAAACGGGACGTCTAGTCCCATCCTTCTCTACCGTAAATAACCTACATCCGATACTAATATATCGCTCTACGATATAAAGTTCAAATTTAAAAAATCTCAGTCAGGATGCAGGTAAAATTTATAAGAAAATTCCAGCTGATTTCCAGCTATTGATTATAACATCGTATCATGTCAAAACCTCAAGCAACTCTGGACTTAACTCCACTCATGTCAAATTTCACATTAATTTGAACAAGTTATTTTGGTTTTGTTAAAAATGGGATAGGACCGTGAGAAATTCGGGAAGAAACTTCTTCGGTGCTACCAGGATCGCATGTTTTGTAAGGACATCTCGTTCCCGTGTTTTCCCACGTTCCTTGTCGAAGTGTTTCTCACGCCTCTTTTTTGGTAGTGTGCGTAGCGTAGCTTACCATGTGTGCCGAATTGCTGATGTTGAGCGATTGATTTTATTGACCTAATTATTAACGTAACATTGATTTATAAAATGAGGTACACATTACCATAAGTTTTCCATTCCATTCCAAATTCAATTTATATTTTATAGTTTATACTACTACAAACTTATTTTTATTGAAGTTAGATCATAAAAGTCAATTTCATCCAAACATTTTTATTCCGAAAGACAAGTCCAATTCGCGAATAGCTTGCGAATGGCCGTTCATTTGGACAAACTATTATTAGGGAGTTGAACAGAGGGTGGCAGTTCGAACCCGTATCGGTTATTGGCAATTGCCGATAATGGACAACCGTTCGGAAAGTACTAGGAAATCATAGAGAGCGAGGAGGGTCGCCGAACCGATCAATACACCGATATCCCATACCGATAGCTGTGGCTGTGGCCGTAACGCACACGTACCTGCGTATGTGTGCATCCTGTTCCCACATTTTTTTCTCGTTTCCCTCGATGCAGGTTCGTGGAATTTTGTGATCACACGGTACGTTAACGGTTTTCGCACAATGGACTTCATTGGCTGTATGAAAAAAAAGTAGTAAGTTTGGTAATATTATTTTTGTAGATAGAAATCAAAATAATTTTGATTAGATGCATGACATTGAGTTAATAATTGCATTAGTTAGCATAGCTTAGTTAAAAGTCCTAACTTCAAATTCTTCAAAAATCCATCTAGGTTTACCTACTTTATCTCAATATTAAGTGTGTTTATGTAAATTTAAACATAGCCATGACATAAAACATAGTGGTAGTAGTTCAATCAATGCAGAGGAGCCAACCACGAAGCAACGATCCACTTGTCTTAATTCGCAAAAGTATAAAAATAAGTTAAATCGAACGGCATTCAATGCATATTTTTGGTATTGTTTATTTTATTTTATTTTTTTATTTTTGAAATACACCTAATTACTTTCCATCATTATTAACTTCCGGCTACGACATGTAAAAAGTTAAAAATTTAAATAAAGTTTTTACAAAAAAAATTTTATCAATCCTAACCAAACATAAACTGGGACTAAAACGTAAAAAATTTTATTTCTTGAAAGCAAATAAAATGAATTTTAAGCGTGTAAAATAGATGAATCGTACAAAACTGTTTTTAATAAAGCTTTAAGCTAGTTAAATAATTTAAAATCCCTGAATCAACCTGCAAAATATACTTCCTCGATAGTAGTAGTAGGCTGGATTCAAAAAATATTCGTTTAGTAATTTATGAATACTCAATACCAAAGATCCTAAAATAACATTGAATAATAATATCCTAAAATAGCATAAAGAGAAATTAGCAGGTCAAATGGTGCCATTCTTTTCACAGAAAAGATCCTTCGAGTAACGTGTGGGCTCTGGCACAAAAACGCCACATCACATGTGTTAATAAGAAATTGTCCTTTTTGGGACATTAGTGAAATTTGATGACGCAGAAGTAGATTAGGATACAATCTTTACACTATTATTATTTTTACACAAAAATTGTTATTACATTTATCTTTACAGAAAACAAGACAGCTCTAACGGAAATTTATTTCAAACCATTTGTGTTTATTTTAGTTCTTTCCACATAGACTCTAGTGATAGTGAATTTTCGCAAACTAACGAAAATTTTAAAATAATATTTTTGTAATATTATCCATATACAATATTATGTTAATAAAACCCTGTCCGAGTATCTCATAAGTCAATATGAACTTTGCTTATAGAACAATGTAGGTACCTACTAAAAATTCGAAGAAACAACATAATTTTCACACAAATGCCCTACCGGCTGAACGGTAATCATTCGTTGTCTATTTGAAGGCCTGAGTCGCCTCTTTAATCATCAGACAGGGTTTTATTAACATATCGTAGGTATATGTATTTAAGAATATATATAAAAAATTGTAATTACATGTTTTATGTACAATACTTACGTAGTTTGACCTTTAATTTTTTTCTTACTAGAAATACAGGTTGTGGTCAGCCACAAATAGGCTCCCCATGTAAAATGGTTGAAATGTTACTTCCAAAATGTTTTAAATAATATTTAATCGTCACCATGTAGTATGTACTCTTTAATTTTGAGCGCAAGCAAATTTACGTCAGCATTTTAGAATTAGATAACTTTCCTAATTTTATTTTCTTATCTTACCTTTCTTTCTGTTTTCAGACTAACATAAGTTACAACACAAGTTTAAAATATCCATTTGAAAACTCTCCGAATGTCATGCATGAATGAATGATACTCTTGCAACGACGTATAGAAATACGTCTCCATAAATAAATGTAGTGAATGGAACGGACGTAGTACGGATGCACTTTTGTGATTCATGTAGGTACTACTTACATCTTTCATTCAAACTTACGTTAAAATGTCTAGACTATTTGGCATTTACAAATTTTTATAAATATATTCAATTTTATCATCCGAGCATTGCTAATGCTCGGATGATAAAATTGAAATTTGTAATGAAAAAGAACTAACCACAGCTAGGCGGTATACAAGTCTCAAAATAAAAATAAAATAGAGAAATTCAGTATTAAGTATGTACTTCTCGTTTCGACGGATATTGAGGATCTTCTAGCCTGAGTAGATCTCAAAGTGTCTGTGGCAGCTCTATGGGAAACGTTAATTAACCACCAAATCGTGCGACGCAAATGGATGTGGATCTGCCACACACTCCAAAGGGAAGCCATCCTCATTCCTAAACCGGCACTGGAGTAAACCCCGCAAGGAAAAAAGGCGGCAGAAATTAAGTTCATCAGACTAACCTGGCCTGGCCTGTTAACTGGGCAGGCATAACAGTCTGAGACTGGTCTGGGTGCCCGGTCACGTCGGGGTTGAGGGCAATGAGTCGGCCGATGAGCTGGCAAGGAAAGGGTCAGATACGCCATACATCGGACTGGAACCTTTCTTAGGCCTATCATACAGCGTAATAACAACTGCAATAAATGCATATGTCGTCAGCAGACACCAAGCCGAATGGAGTAATCTGAGTGGACACGTACACTCCAAGGAGACACTTGGTATCGACAACACCAGTTGGCACAAAAGGTTCTGTAAATTTAACAGAAAACAGACTAGATTTCTAATGGGAGCCCTGACCGGACACTTCGAAAATATCAGTCATCTCTTCAAATTGAAAATTGTCAAAAGCCCTCTATGTAGTGCATGTAAGGAATCAGAGGAGACGATGAGACACATCTTGTGCTATTGCGACTCTTTGGCTGGTAAGCGTTTGGACCTTTTCGGATCGGCGTATCCTGATCTACAGGCACTACGCACCAGGTGATATCCTGAAGCTTATGCAGTCCTTCTTCGGGAATCACCGTGTAGGTGAGTAAGGCATGGGGTAAGTACAAAATAACCCAAAGGTTAGACGTGCTTCCGATTTATAATCGGCCCCAACAAAGATAAGATAACCTGGCCTGAGTTGAAGGTTGTTGCCAAAGATAGAGCGTGATTCAAAATTCAATAAAAAAAATCAAAGCTGTTATATTTATTTATTTTTCTCTCCAAATATTTATCTATCTACAAATACAAATCTTAGTACAAAAGTGTCTACTTATAATAAGATTGTGAGAACCTGGTGTCTGAACTAAGCAGAGCCTGTGTCTCAGTACACCAACCTGTCCCCTCACGAATAAGAAATGGAGATGAAGAAGCAATGTGGAAGCCCTTTGTCCAACCTGCGGGATATATTGTACTAGCAGCCCTCCTGGCTACGCCCGGGCATGTATTATATCTATAAACCATCCTCATAAATCACTATATTGGTGAAAATCACATAAAAATCGGCGCAGTAGTTTTTGAGTTTATTGCGAACAGATAGACGCGCCGGAGGACTTTAAGAGCGTATACTAGCAGTATTTTTTCAATATGGATTCCATACTAATGAATTTCTTTATTTTCTCGCTGAAAACTGATTCTAAAGCTACAATTCTTTTTTCATAAAATCTGGTACTAAAATAGAAATGCCCCTATTTTTTATTTTTTCCAAAAAGCTGTTTTTGTACAATTTTTTTTTAAACAGGTTTTCAGAAAAAAATAAAACATATGGACATACCTATTTTAGTAATAGAATTTATGTAAAAAGAATTGTGCCTCTAGAAGCAGTTTTCAGCGAGAAAATAGAGAAATATATTTGTATGGAAAACGCACTGCTAGTATACCCTCTTAATGTAATAATATGTGTAAAATTTTGGACAAAACATGTAGTGATAGGACATAACTTCTACGCTGGTCTGGGAGAAAAAAAAACATAGAATGTACCAGCTCCTTCTCTTACCGCGTCGTAAAAGGCGATCGAGGGAATGGGCGAGAAGAATCATTTCAGTAGGCGATGCGGCTAGCAACCCATCACTACATATTTTGATTCCGTTCTTCACCTACAAGCCCACACACATGCTAAACATGACCATTAGGTTTTAATAGACCTGGGCTCTGTCTACCCCACAAGGGAAAAAGTTGTGGTAGTATGTATAGGACATATAAATACAAAACAAATAAGTAAATCATTTCTTGTTTTAAAAGTTTTAAAAGCTACAAACTTTAGTAACACAAAAGTCACATATTTTATTGATATTCTAATAGATGCAGTTAAGTGAAAAGGGATCTCCTAAACTCACAAACACTCCTTAGAAATGTCAATACCAGTCTCCTAGTTGTTTTAGTTTTAAGGCGCTGTGGTATTAGACACTAGCGCCACAATTTAAAAAATCTAATAGCTGAATGCCCTAGTACCTACATTACTTGTTGTATTCTTGATATTACTTTTCATAGATACATTATAATTAAAGTTTAAGAGAATAACTTATTATTGCCAAAAGTGGCCACTTTTGGCGGTAATAAGTAGTTCTCATAATTAATCAAATTAAAAATAGCGAAAACTTGTGTGTGTCAAAAATACTACAAGTAATTTACTAGGGCAATCAGACATTACATTTTTTAAATTTCATATGTTTTAGGATTTAAAGAATTAATTGCTGGGTGGTGCTAGTGTCTGATACCACAGCGCTTTAACACGACATAGTACTCGACTTGATCGACCATTGACCTAAGGACGACCCTTTCAACGTCAAAATATTCGAAAACGTCGAGTGGCAATTTCAATGTTACATGAGTATAATTCAATATTATAAGAATCTACTTACATCACTCACTAGGCTGTCTGAGGCACGTGCGTAGCCAGGTTTTGTTTCGTGGAGGGTTCAGAAAAATACAATGAAAAAGTTCATGGAAATACCATCACTACACTACATATTATAAAACAAAGTCCCCGCAGAATCTGTCTGTCTGTTCGCGATAAACTCAAAACCTGCTGCACGGATTTCATGTGGTTTTCACCAATAGAGAGAGTGATTCATGAAGACGGTTTATAAGGTTTAGTACCCTACTAGTCTATAATATTCATAAAAGAACAATAACAAGAACTTAATTACAGAAGGGAAGACATTTTTTTTATTCTAGAAATAACTTTTGTTAACTATCCTGGAAGCGTAAACATTGAAGCAAAAACATCGATTTTCAATATTATGTATTATGTTTGAGATGAGATGTATAGAATGGGCCACTTCCAATAAGAAGGTGGAACATCAGAGATAGGCTTCGGGATTTATCATATTTACTACTACTATAATAGTCATATTTATCCTGAAGTCCATTATAATGACAGAATATTCATTTATATATTTGTCATATTCATATTTGTGTGACACGGATGGTCCCAGGTTCGATCCCTGATCAGGTCAAGATGAAGAACCTTTTACAGATTGACCTGAGTATCTATAAGAAAATATAGTATCGTTGAGTTAGTATCCCATAGAATAACTTTAGGGCTAGCTCAATCTGTGTGATTTGTCCGTATATATTTATTTTATTAAATTATTTATACTGTTCTATTCGAGCTAAATGGGCAAGGTTGTGATATATTTTTAATACCTTACGTAGTCATCCTCATGGATCCTAAAACTATATTACATCTGTAAAACTGATCGATAAAAATCATGGATCCTTAAACTAAAATACATTTGTAAAATCTTTATCGATAAGAAGTAGCCGCAGCCGCGATATCCGTCTATAAACGTGTTAATTAGTACTGCAATGTGTTACAAGTGTTACCGAAGCCTCATTTCTAAATTAACCAGACGATATAGGTTGCATTACATTACTTAGCGCTGACATGAATTAAAATAGACAAACCAAAGATTATTCTTTTTTATTAACTTTGATTATATCATATTGGCTGGTATATGGCTCTGGTGGTACAGAGAGGGTCGTGCTCCTGCAGTGGAGACTGGAAGGACCTGATGATGATGATGATGATATCATATTGTTAAATGGGTTGGGATAATATGAAATTTTCATACTCTATTCCCCATGGTTTCAAAAATGCGTCTTTCTGCTGGGCCCTGTAAAATGCAATAATTGAATTTTTAATATACTTTATTAAAACCGAGATTTTACCTACATGAAACATCATGTAGGTAAAATCTCATTTAATCTCTCTGGGTGTGCCTAGGCATATACTTTATGTAAAACCTTCCCGAAAATATGCTTTTCATGTTAGTGATTTCCCCATCAAAATCGCCCTGGCAGTTTCCAAGATTATCCTGAACAGACAAGTGGCTTCAATTAATAGCAGATTATAATATAAAGTGCATTTATTTTTATCTTTTAATTTTAAAATTAATGCTATACCCTGTATAACCCTCCATATTATTATCGTGCCTACATACATTATCATTTTCCAAATATAATAAATAGTTTAAAGCATGTAGAACATTGGTAAAACATATCGTAACTTTGCAGAGTTTAGGTCTCGAGAGTTTCAGGACCGGTCTTGGTTATTGGGTCATCTAAATTGAATTATCTTCACCAGTTATGCAATTGCGATAATATGGGTGATCCCAACTTTTGCGTTATAAGTGTATTTGTTCTTGTGTAAGTTTATGTCGTAGTAATAAACAACATTCACAGCTCAACCAAGTTCTATTGCTGCAATCTCAAGTAGTTGAATTCATCATCAACCATTCCATTCTACACTGGATTGAATAGAAAAAGGTCAAGTACCGGTGTGTTCTCTATCCAAATAGTTTATCAGCGCTCCTTCGTGTATAAACACAGATTAGATTCGGGTCACTCTAACAATTTAGGTGAGATTACACCAAAGTAACTTATAGTGCGCTAATAGCCTATTCTACTTCCTGAGCCACAGGGACAGGGGCGGATGTAGGGAGTTTTATTTCTTTTTAGGAAGGAGGAGTATTATTTCGGGATTTTGAATAGCACTCTTTTTTGTAGAGATGAATAAGCTTAATTATATATCCTAAGTGTACAGTGTCTAACAAAACGGCGAAATAATATTTAAAGGGCAGGCAGCTTCTGACATTAAACCACTATCCTCAGGGATAAGAAAAAATCTAAAGCCATGTACGAGTCGGACTCGCGCTCGAAGTGTTCCGTACTATTATTTGTACTTAAATCATTAGACTATCGAGCGAAAACGGCAAAAAGTAATGTTTGGTGTATGGGCCCGAAGTCCCTTCATTCTGATTTATTTATTTATTTTTAAAGTGAATATACAACGTAGCACAATGTCATGACTGTTGTATAGAAGACCCCTTAAACATTTATTTCATTATGTTTTTTGTATTTGTTGTTATAGCAGCAACAGAAATACATCGTTTGTAAAACTTTCAACAGTTTAACCTGTCACGGTTCATGATATAAAGCGTGGTGGCACACGGACAGTAAAGTCTCATGAAATTAGTCCTATTTATACCCATTGGGTACGGAAACCCAAAACGTGACAAGTTAAATAAAAGCTAGTAAAAAATCTAAATAACCTTACGAACGATTTTTCATTAAAAAATTCGTACCCTCAGTTACCTACTTACTACTCGCAGTCCGTCCCTGCGAAGGTCAGAAGTTCAAATTCACTAATCAGATCAACGAAGCAAGCCCTGATTGGCACAGTTATGATATTTATTGCACCCTAAAAGGAAACTACCGACAAATTGAGTAATATTGAATAACAATTGGGGTAGTTTTCTGGGTGATCTCATTTTATGTCGAGTGGGAATTAAGGTTGTCTATTCCTGACACAATTGGGACGAGTGTAGATGTTAGATGTAGGTAACTGATGACAAAGTAGAACTGACGACCTCCGTGGCGCATTGGTTATGCCATAATGGTACCCTTAGTACTTTGAGCCCCACACTTCTTAAGCTAAAGATATGGGCGGGATGTAAATGTTTTAGTTTTAAAGAGGCCATAGGCTGCACGAGAGGTGATGCCTCAAGCAGTAGCTCTGGCTCTTAGTTTTCTGAAATAAAGCCGCATGGAAAACTTTTGTACTATTTTTAGGGTTCCGTAGTAAACAAGGAACCCTTATAGTTTCGCCATGTCTGTCTCTCTGTCTGTCCGTCCGCGGTTTTACGCAGAGAAAGTACTAGAAAGCTGTAATTTGGTATGGGTATGTATATTAATCATGGCAAAAAAGTGGTAGAATAAAAACTTGAAAAAATATTTATTTTAGGGTAGCTCCCATACAAGTAAAGTGGGGGAGTATTTTTTTTCTCTCTATTTAGCCATCGTGTGCGGTATCGTTAAATAGGTCTTTCAAAAATATTGTGAGGTTAAGAACACTATTTTTCGATTGCAAAGTTTTGTTAGAGGTAAGTTTCCCCCTCTATCTGCTAAACGGTTATAATTATATAGATACGTGAAAAAAATTACAGCAGTAGTATATATGCTGAAGTTTAAAGGAAAACTATCAGAGCTGAGTACTAGGTACAAACTAAAAGGTAATAGGCATAACCAACTTATAAACTGTAAAATTTCATACTATTTTCATTGTTAGATGTTTTTGGTCGCTAAACTGTAAGGTGCGAGTGTGAATAGTGTGAACTCAAAGTTGTCATTCGCAATAACGGAATCCTACACTGCGCGTGGCCCGACACGCACTTGGCCGGTTTTTTCAAATATACAACACACGAAAATAATGCCTTTATTGGTAATTGATACTAGGAAACGAGCCTTATTCTGTGTGGAATTTATTCCTAACTCGAGCTTAAACCATAAACGCCTACAAATTTTATTAAGCAAAACATTAGCAAAAAATCTTTGCATATAGACCTTTACAGGCGTTTGTAATTCAAACAAACAATAGTTTAGACTACGCCGCATCGCCTATTGACATAATTCCTTACGCCCATTCCTCGATCGGTTTTTACGATTTGCGCAGGAAGAGAAACAGCTGGTACACTCTACATTTGTTCTTTTCTCCCAGACCAGCGTCGAAGAAAAGATAATATTATTTGTCTTATCTTATTACCACAAATTATCCTATAAGATACACGTAGGTATTCCTGCGAAGGATCGCCATACATCATTTACTGGATGCGGGATAATGTTATCCCGGCTTACGACTGACCTTGCGCTAAGACCCTTGATCGGCGCTCAAAGGAGGATGAAGGGATGAAGGTACAAGGTTCCAGTTGTTTACTTGATAATGTACTTATTATACCAGACCCATCTCATGTCGGTTGACAGGAGCTTAGGTATTTTTAGGTTAATTGCCTGGATTTTAAGTACTCGAGCCAAGACAAGTCGAGCTTTGAGGTTTGAGGGGCGCACATACTTACTTCATAAAAGCTTTTTTTGACAAAGCGAGCGGGAAGCGCGACCGAAGCGTCTCTTTATGTCATAGGCTTAGAATAATAAATCTCCAGAAGGATTCATCTGTCATTTTTCAATGCGTCAGACTGAGTCCAAAAACGCGGCAAAACCCCCCGCGCCCGCGCGTTTCACACCCGCTTAGTGTTGCTAGACTATAAGTTTTTACCATTAGTTGCGAAAAACAAAAATAAATTTCGGCACTTCCGTACAAAAGTGTGCACCCGCCCGGGGATTTGTATGGGAATGTCGATTTTCTTTTTGTTTTTTGACCGTTATTTTAAGTTCATTATACTAAAGTGATCTAGTCTGGCCCGTGGTTCGATTTATTACGGGTATGTCCTTCCACTTTGTATAAGTACCCAGTGGTTTGTGTGGTTGTGCCACGTAATATCTGATTAGTACCTCCCTTATGGTATACTTACATGTTACACGCCAAAACTGATTTCGGGACAAACTAGTTAGTCCTGAAATATTTAGGACAAACGACTCTGGCGTAAGACAGCCTGACTTATGAATATTTTTTCAAATAGCTACTGGTAAAGATCACAAAAGAGACCTCATTTTTGAAATTCATGATGGCGGATCAGATTTTTCTTGTGAAATCGACATGAATATCGTTGTATGGGTTTTGTCCGGGTGTAAATTTAAAATGTGACGTCACTTTTGTAATCCAAAGTGGCGAAGGCGGCTTTTGGTAAAAAACTAACATGTATGTCGTTCTATGGGGTTTTCAGGGTGAGTATTTCGAAAATGAGGTCAGTTTTGCCATCCAAGATGGCGGACGCGACTTTTCATGCGAAATCAACATGGGTATCGTTATGTACATTTTTAGGTGTAGATTTCGAAAATGATGTCAGTTAAGATATTGGTGGACGCAATCATTCATGCAAAATCGACATAGATGTCGCTGTACAGGTTTTGCAGATAATAGATTTTCGCGCCAGTTTGGAATTCTTCCAAAACAGCAGTAATTTTGGAAATCTACACCCCAAAAACCTATAAAACGACACCCAAGTAAATTTTTTATGAGAAGTCGTCTCCATCGTCTTGGATTCCATATTTGACGTCTACACCCCAAAAACCTATTAAATGACACCCAAGTCGATTATTTATGAAAAGTCGCGTCCGCCAATATGGATTCCAAAAATGACGTCACTATTGTGATCTATACTCCTTTAAGCTGCTAAAAACATTTGAATAAATATTGAGTTATTCCTGAGAGACATTTATACAATGAATAACCTAATTAACACAATAAATCAGATCATTCAATATACTCTACTGAAAATTTTCCTTATTAAATACTTTATTTGACTAAATGCACCTCAAAACGTTATAATTAGTTAATAGTTATACTACTTACATAAATTTTATCTTAAAATAAAGTTTAACATACTGGGGAAAAATATTTTATAGAGCAGCAACACTTTACAATGAACGTCATATGGACTTGACATTGTCTTTGGCAAAATAATATTTGTAAAATTTTATCTGTAAATGATTTAAATAGCTCGTAGATATTTAATTATACGTGAAATGTGATCTCGTCATTTTTGTTGTTACGTCCAGTTGCAATTCTGCATGTGGGAACTGCACATTACGGTATAATGAAATTAAAATTGAAGAGCGCCGACACGTTAGCCGGCCGCCATGACAAATGTCAATTGACGATCCATGAGCGTATCTCAGGTCCTTTGAGCGTATCTTTTTGTTCCTCAGTTTTATATGCCAATGCGGTTTCTGGAGATTTATTATTCTAAGGTCATAGGACGGCATAAGAGCACGCGGGTCATCTGATGGTAAGTGATCACCGCTGCCCATGCTGTCTCCGTCTCAGCTTAGGCAAAATGTTCTTGGTATGTCTGTCCGGCTGTTCCGCTCTACAAGTCGCATTTCTCAACCGATTCTCGTGAAATTTTGTGATCAGGTTCAATAATTACGTAGAATTTTTTAATCGATTCAGTTTATGGATTTTTGCGTGGTGAATGTTTAAGACAGGTCGCGTCTCGCGACGTCTATAGCGATAGTCTTTATAGTTTTAAATGTGACCGCTGAGAATGCAACCGGGAATAAGCTCGGATGATGATGATGATGATGATCAACGGTAACATCACACAACGCATGAAATGCAACAACATATATGCGATCATATACGAAAGTGAGTTTGTTTGTTAGTTACGCATTTACGCCCTATCTACTGAACTGATCATCATGAAATTTTGTATACATTGTTCCCAAGGAATTGACATTTACGCGAGCGGAGCCACGGGCGATAGCTTGTCATATATAATTTATTTCTCGTGTGTGGCCCAACACTGGCTTTTTTAGGGTAGTATATAGTAGTACCGTAGTAAACTAGGAACCCTTATAGTTTCGCCATGTCTGTCTGTCTGTCTGTCTGTCTGTCCGTCCGCGGTTTTACTCAGAGACTATAAGTACTAGAAAGCTGTAATTTGGTATGAGTATGTATATTAATCATGGCAAAGAAGTCGTAGGAAAAAATCTTGAAAATAATTTTTATTTTGGGTAGCTCCCATACAAGTAAAGTGGGGGTGTAATTTTTTTTCTCTATTTACCCATCGTGTGGGGTATCGTTAAAAAGGTCTTTGAAAAATATTGTGAGGTTGAGAACACCATTTTTCGATTTACTGATCCGTTTCCGAAATATTTGGTTTTAAAGTGCAAATTTTTGTTAGAGGTACGTGTCCCCCCCCCCTCTATCTGCTAAACGGTTATATATGGATACGTGAAAAAAATTACAGCAGTAGAATATATACTGAAGTTGAAAGGAAAACTATCAGAGCTGGGTATTAAGTGCAAACTAAAAAGTTATAGGCAACCAACTTATAAAATGTACTGGAAAATGTAAAATTTCATACAATCTTTATTGTTAGATGTTTTTGGTTGTTAAACTGTGAGGTGCGAGTGTAAACAGTGTGAACTCAAAGTTGTCATTCGCAACTACGGAACCGGAGTTAATTTTAATAAAAATAAGCACATTTCGAAGCACAAGTAGGCAACTCAAGATATTTTATACCACTTGTAGTTACATAAGCACACATGCGTGTGACCGCCCCTTCTTAGTAAGGACCGCGCCTCGGGTTGCTTTACTTGCGTTATCGCTATTAAACATTGCGGTCACAGGGCCATCACCCCACGTACTATTTAAATATCTAAGATACCTTAATAGTAGATAAATCTAAAATGTGGATCACCACAAACAGATTGGTGTCGCAATTACACGCAACTCTGAGCTTTTAAGCACAAATTCCAAAGCTTTATAGTCTACTTCCTTAAAAGCTTTGCGTCACCCGAACGCTTTTTCAGGGCAGACCCTAATTTATTTTCTGAAGAGGTGTGATTTTTATAATGTTATTCCTTAGATTATACAGGGGTGATTCTGAACGCCCTGGCAACATTTCAATGACGTAATTGAACGTTTTAAAATATAAAGGAGGAAGATAATTGGATCACTTATACAAATTCAATGATCAGCTGGTAAAATTTAAATAGATTTTTTTAAATAATTTACTTTTTTTAGACCTATGCCATTAACAATTCTGATTTTCGTCATTAAAATATTGCCAGGGAGTTCAGAATGATTCTGTATAAAAGATCACCCTAATAAATACCACACAGAGCAGGCAATGTGACTGTCACTCGAACGCGTGCGACATTCCTTGCTCTGTAACTTTAACGATTGACTAAGACGCCACGTCAAACATTTAGTACAAAATTAATTAAAACAACAGCATACAAATGTCGAGTATATATTTCCCATGACATGGTTGACATAAAAATGCAAAAGCAAAACGAAGTGCACACAATTTGCACCAATCCAAACACGGTCATCAGCGGTACGCGCCTTAACCTGAAACAAATATTTAGAATTAATAACTGATATATGTATATGTCTTTCTTCATAACGTTTAGTAATTCTGTAGAAAACACTAAATGAAGGGTAATCTAATTGCAAATGTGGAATAAATATGACGTATTCATATTTGTTCCACAATATTTGCAATTAGATTATTAGATTTGTTACAAATATTTAAATTATTAACGGTTTTTTTTTCTGTGATTTAAAGTAAGGTTAGATAATGTTTTCGCGATTGTTACATATTAAAAAAAATTAATACGGGTTTTATCGCGTTTATTACATTACTAGCTGACCCGGCGAACTTCGTACCGCTTTACAGTCAATGAATGTCGTGTTACCCTTTTTTAAACGGTTTTTTTAAAATAAATTTCTGAACGCACACATGAATAGTTGTTACAGTATTTGACAGGATTAGACAAAAAATGTTTGACATGTAATAAACAAATCAGCATTTATTGAAATGATTAAGTATTCATTACACATATCGAGTTTTTATTGTTTTTTAGATGTATTCTGCTATTGGGGGCGGAGACAAATCCAACGAATTAATAACCATGAAAATTGCTTCGGCAGATCTCGAGTTATAAGTGTTGTAACAAACCCGTCTTTGTATATACATTTATTTATACACGTAACGTTTCGTTGAAATTAAATTGCTTGAAACGTAAGGTTAGATAGTTTTTTTTTTTTAGATAGTAGTATTACTTATAAATTTATATAATTTTGCATTGTCATCTAGTAGGTCAGATGACAATGCAAAAGATATATAAACTTTTAACTACATAAATAATTAATACATACATCAATATTTCAGCTAAAACGGTTGCAAATATGTGCTTCAAATATTCAAAATATTTATTTCAGACATAGGTACAAAACCGGTTTCACAACAACCCTTAGCATCTTTATCGTTGATTATTTATTCCGTTTTATATCTCAAAATAATTTAATTACTCATTAATTAAACATAACAAAACTTGATAGGCCTTTCAACTCTAAATTCCTATTAAACGTTATTCAAAGACCCAAAATCCAGTTAAAACTCATAGAAAAATAAATAATAACCTACCTACATCAATGAATTTCAAAGAAGTTAAACAAAGCCGAAATTGCGAAGTTGCTCGACATTTCTAAAGAATATAATACAAAGGAGTACGCAAGCACCAAAAATTATGTTTGTATTAACCAAAACAAATACTCTGAAAACATAACATCGTCTTTGTTTACCGAGAGTTCAAGACTACGTAGTAGTCACAGATTAATATATAGGCTAGATATAGCTTTTTAATTTAAAGCTAACGTGACATACTTGACCGTCGACATACCCTTAAAGGGGTGACTCAGCCCGTCAATATGAACAACTTTATCTATGGGATCAATGCTGGGAACTGGAAAAAAGTTTCGACATTATCATACAGAATTGTTTAGCCGCCCTGACAATTAGTATATTAATATAGCTTTTATTTCTTTTGGTTTTACAAAAAGACGGACAGTTGTTTCTATATATTACACGTCGGGGAAGAAATACGAATATAATGAAACGGCACTCTTTAGAATCAGGCAAGCCTTTTAGACTTCAGGGGGTCACAATGGAACACACCCACATACATTGGAAATCCTTAGGGAAGGCCTTTCTTTGTCCAGCAGTGAACTTCTAACGTCTGAGAAGATGATGATGATGTTATACGCAAAAAACATTAACTCTCCTTCTAAGTGTGTTAGTCAGATACCTAATTATAAGTAAAATGTAGCATGCTCAATTTTTTTAAATAGTAAATTTCCATGCTGTTAAACCTCATGCGGCATCTAACGTAATAAACAAATCTGTGCTACTACGCCGTAAAATAATACCACATGTTGATGTTGCGGTATTAACTTTTTGTTTATACGTACTTTCGATAATTAGGGGCGGAATTTACACAGAATCCTTTTTGGGGTTACTTACCAAAAGTTTGTAACTCTAACTCGTGTAACACGTTTTCATCACACCTACTCTTTAACCGTGTCAATAAAGTGGGCTGGATGGTCTCTAATGAGACCGTGGGCTAATACAAGATTCCATACAAATTACATTGCGCCTTAAATATTTTTAATGATGTGATTATTTTTAACCTAGCAGTATGTTTTCCATACACATGTAATTCTCTATTTTCTCGCTGAAAACTGCTTCTAAAGGCACAATTCTTTTTTCATAAAATGTATTTCTAAAGTAGGTATGTCCCTCCCTATGCTATATTTTTTTTTAATTTTTTTTAGAAAAACAGTTTTTACGAAAAAATAAAAAGTATACCCTATTTAAGTACAAGATTTTTTAAGTACAAGGGCATACCTATTTAAGTACAAGATTTTATGAAAAAAGAATCGTGCCTCTAAAAGCAGTTAGTTCCCTAGCACAACAACAAAATATATACTATTTGTAAATAAAACACTGTTCTTTCAAACATTCGAAAATAAAATCAACATTTCCATACAATTTGCTAAGCCGGCTCTTTCGTATGGCAATGTAATTTTTTTCCGAATTTCCTGTTCCCATAGGAAAAGTTCATATCGACGGGTTAAGTCACCTACGGCTTAAAGAATCTAATAGGGTTTTATTAATATATTGTAAGCAGTTTTTATTACTGTTAATAATTCCATGATGCTGCAGCCACACTAATGGGAAATCTATTTATTTGATGTGAGTGTGGCCCCAGCATCAGTATAGTAAGAGGCCGTCCATTAATCACATGAGGCTCGAAAGGGAGGGAGAGGGTTCGGAAAAAAACACGAAATATCACCAGAAGGGAGGGGGGTGTAGTAAGATATCATGTGTATTTATTTTTTCTTCAAACGCGTGATTTTCGAACCAAAAAACTGCGTGTATACTAACCTAGACTCGCCGTTGCCATTCTATTAGACCAGACATTTTTATCATGTCCTTAATTGTCTAGAATAAAATTAGATTATACTTTATACCTTAAATAGGTATAAAGACTTAATTTTCTTTTAAAACATAATTTTCTTAAAAATTAGATTCTTTGTAGGTACTTACTAAAAAATACACGTGATATTGGGTGGGGGAGGGGGGGTTAGTCTTAAACCTCATGACGCATCACCAAGGGGGAGGGGGGGTTAAAAAATGCTAAAAAACATCACGTTATTAATGGACGGCCCCTAAGCAAGCAGTGTACATAAAGTAAGTATACATAACATCAAGTCTACGAGTTACGACTACGGAAAGCTACGATATGCTACGAAATACTCTACGACCATCGAAATATTGCTACGAGTGTATGATTGTGGTTATGAAAACATTTCATGTTTGTATGCTATTACATGAAGTATTAGATATGAGATTAAACGTTCTTTACCCTTTTGGTTAAGTAGACCGTGACACTTTAGGGGCGGATTACGAACCCTTTAATATGGTGAAAAACGAATACATTTAATAGTCGCCTGGAAGCGCATGTCTCCATACAAACGGAAAAAGGGAATTGTGGCAATATTTCATAACTTTAGGGCAAAATTAAGCATCCAATCAATTAATCTCATTATAATCTACGTACGTTCCTATACAGTTTCGTTAAATTATCAAATGTTTGAGAATTATACGCCTCTCAAGATTTCCATACAAATTTGAAAAGGCTTGTCATTCTCAAACCATTGGTGTTTTAACTAAGCTGTATAGGAACGTACGTAGTTTATAATGATATTAATTGATTAAATGCTTAATTTTACTCCAAAATTATCAAATATTGCCACAATTCCCTTTTTCCATTTGTATGAAGACATGCGTTTCCAGGCGCTGTTTATTCTATACATTGAGTTACCTAATTAGTAGATTTGTGGTCTCTTGGAGCCAGTTTTTATTAATAAATAGGCCACTGTATGTACATTCTAATCCTAAATATGTATATACATTGCCTTCTTAAATTGTTTTTTTATATGTTTGCATTACAAAGTAGGTAAACAAAGAAACAATCAAGTTATACCAAAAATCAAATAGGCCTTTAATGAATTCTATAAAGGACCTGATGATGATGATGATGATGATGATGAGAATTTTATGTTAATGAATAAGGAAAATAAACCAAATGAATTTATGTTCGACTTAAAAGTAAAAATACAGGTTGGTACAGTCCGGAAGGCGTAAGCTGAGCTCTGCATTTGTGTGAGTAATCACCAAAAGTAGTCAGACCAAAAACTCTTAAAAATAAATTTGACACTTGACACGTCTTTATCGTTCATGTTTTTAAAATAACTATTTAAATTACAAAATATTTCTATTACATGGCTATTTAAAGGGTTTCGTATTCTTCGTTTACTTTTGTTTGCAGCCATTCCACTAATAAATCGGACACGAACAGAATATTGGAAATTAAATACGTCACACTGCTACCAGTACAAGGGTGAAGTGTGACAGATGCGCGGCGGAGATGCGCCGCGCTGTAAGCCGATGTTACACCTACACTATCTATGTGCACTCACACAAATGCAAAGCTCAGCTTAGGCCTCGCGAACTGTAATGACATCGGGTTATAATTCATATACCTTAGCACTTGCTCTTGGTAATTTAAAATCATGGTAAGCATTGTATAAACAAAAAAACAAAAAACCAGTCACTCATTTTAATAGGTAGTTTACGTCCTTCATATTGATTTTTTGCTGACGTTACTTAGCCTATGACACTTCAGGGGAGAAAACGAATCTAACACCTCACACTTCGAAGTCGATCAAGCCGTTTAGGCTAAACGAGGTAACAATGGAACAAAAATACTTACAAACATTTGCGTGAAAAACATTACCTACCTTCCGGGTAAGTCAGGTTAAAATAAATGAATAAGTCATTTTTGAAAAAAGTTTTCTTGTATTTCTTACTGAAAAACGTATAAAAGATATGGTAGAAATGGTAAAAATTTACTTCAGTATGGATTGGTAATTTACATTTTACTACAGCTGTCCTTTGTCATAGTTTCTTACTTCGTAAGTATAAAATAAATAATTATTATCTGCCAAAAATAGTGTAAGAATTTTGTATATTTTACCATAGAATCAAGTATCAAGCTGTTTAGAATTTTTAACCGTCTTCAAAAATGAGGATGTTGACAAACATAATAACTGTAGGTCGTCTGCGTACATATGGAATTTACAATTTTTTATTGAATCAGACATATGTTTAGATAGGGTTGAAGTCCGTTTTTGTTTTTTGTTAAAAACTATTTTAATAGCATAACTAATTTAAACTAGTTTTAGTTGCTTTAGTCAAAATGTCACCTGACCAAAATCGGTTCTAAAATATAGTCAGCTGACCTGACTGCGTGGGCTCCCTCCCACCGCTACCTAACCTACCCACGGAATACCAGATGTAGTTCACGTGTTGTTACCACTCGGAAGCATTCTACAAAAAACAAAAAACCATGGGCGTGGCGTAAATGTGAAATAACACTATTATTAACGTAGGAAACCCGTTTTGAACATTTTTCGAATTAATAATAGTATCTATCGATCCTATCGTATTGCCCTTATCAATTGTCATCATCATCATGGTCAAGTCTGTTTTAGTCTCTACTGCAAGAGCACGACCCTCTCTGTACTACCAAAGCCATAATTAGCCAGACCAGTCAGATTTGGCCTAGACTCTCCAAGTTGGCCAGATGCGTTGGAGAGTGTAGGAGAAGTAGAAGGCGACTTAGAAAACACAAGCTAAACAAAGCTAATAACCATAAAAGAGACCTCTCCATCCGTCTGGACAGCGTAGAAAGTGTAGGCCAAATCCTCTTGACTGCTCCGGCTAATATATGGCTCAGGTAGTACAGAGAGGAATGTGCTCCTGCTGTAGAGACATACAAAGAGCTGATGATGACTAGCTCCGTGGCGCAGCGGTCAACACGCCAGCCTTCAACACATGGTCGCGGTTTCGATCCCCGATGAAAAATTTTCTTTTTCAGATTGACCTGGGTCTTGGATGTTTTTATGTATTTATTTACAGTTTGGTTAGGACAATGCAGGCTTTGAATCACCTGATTGTCTGATAAGAAAAATGACTCTGTGCTTCGGAAGGCACGTTAAGCCTTTGGTCCCGGCTGCCATATGGTAGTCGTTAAAGGAACCACGTCAGAGGTCAAGAGGCGGTTCCGAAGAACTCTGACACCAGGGTGTGCATGGTCGACTGACCGTGTCACCTACTCGAAATGATGATTTGGGGCTAGCTCAATGTGCGTGATTTGTCCGTATATATTTATTTATTTATGATGATGATTCATTATAGTACACACAAGTGCAGCCGTTGTCGAATCCTGTAGTACAAACAGAGCACGTTGGGTCATACGTGCAGGTTCGTCACAAATCCATAATCCCTCTAATAGGGTCGTGTGGGCCCACGTGATAGATTACAGTCGTCTGTTGACAAATATCACTGACGATTGTATAACGACGATGCGCAGTAAAAACGCCTTTTACATCCACAACCTCGGGCGTGAGCCATTGAGGTATGAATGCAAGTGAATTAATAAAAGTTTTGATTGCTTTAAACATGGTCATATAGTGATGGTAAATATCAAAATATTATAGAAGCACACATTAGGTCATTACTGACAGACAATAGATAATTTTTAGGTGGCACAAGATATGAAAATACCAAAGCCTTAACATTAAGGCGTTAGTCTCAGCTGTCATTATTGATGGTAGGCGTTAAACTATGTCAGTTTCCATCAGGCAGCTTGACAAATCTGAGACCAGTTTTGGCCACTTTCTAACACGAAAAGCAACTGAAAATTCTACACATATGCCCTTATCTTGATAGGATAGTGATGGGATAGTGCAGACTTTTTAGTTGCTTCTCCATCTCATCCTTGCTGGATGAGATGGAGAAGGTCGGAATACTTAAACTCAAATAATGCCTATTAATATCACAGAGACCTCTCCATCCCGTCTGGCCAGCGTGGAGAGTTTAGGCCAAATCCTCTGACTACTCAGGCTATATATATGGCTCTGGTAGTGCAGAGAGGGTCGTGCTCCTGCAGTGGAGACTAATAAAGACCTGATGAAGAAGAAAAAGAATGCCTATTACCAATCTCGCCTTGAAAATCCCTAAATTGTACGACCCCGGAATCAGTGTGACGCAGGGAGGGAATTCCATTTCTAATCGGTCTGCATTAAGACGTAGTAAATTGTTTATACTTAAGTTAGTACTCTACACTTATAAAACTACCAAAACTATTAACATGGCCTTTAGGTCTTGGCTTCAAGCTATGCCTACAACGTAAAGACGTCATAACTTATACCAGTCTGTAAACATAACCTCGTTTTTGTACGGTTGATTTAAAAGGGCCGACGTTACCACACTCACTTAAAAAGCTCATCAGATTATCTGGGCTTGCTCACTTTAGAGTGCTTTGGCCGATGTCAACGACCCCATTTACATACTCCGTAGCCCGGTTCACTGAAATCCTAAATGAGTTTTCAATAAGCAAGTTTTAACTCTTTAGGGAGTATAAACAAATCAGTGTTATATGATGGTGATTTTGAATAATTTTCTTTTTGATATTTCGTGAATTTGCATTGACAATGAGACATATTCAACCGAGTTTTAAAAGAATTGCTTTAAAGCTATCATTATTTGAAGAAGTTTAACATGATCATTGGATTTTGACCTTAAGCTAGGTATGCCTACCACGTAAAGACGTCATAACTTATAGCAGAGTCTATAAACATAACCTCGTTTTTTCACGGTCGATCTAGAAGGGCCGACGTTACCACACTCATTTAAAAAGCTCATGAGATTATCTGGGCTTGCTCACTTTAGAGTGCTTTGGCCGATGTCAACGACCCCATTTACATACTCCCTAGCCCGGTTCACTGAAATCCTAAATGAGTTTTCATTAAGCAAGTTTAAACTCTTTATAGTTTATACAAATCAGAGTTACATGGTGGTGATTTTGAATAATTTTCTTTTTTATATTTCGTGAATTTACGGTGAGATTTAGTCATTTTCAACAGATTTTTAAAAGAATTGTTTTAAAGCTATCATTATTGGAAGAAGTTTAACATGGCATTTGGGTCTTGACCTTAAGCTATGGCTACCACATAAAGACGTCTTACTTAACTTATAGCAGTCTGTAAACATGACCTCGATTTTGCACGGTTGATTTAAAACAACCGATGTTACCACACTCACTTAAAAAGCTCATCAGATTATCTGGGCATGCTAACTTTAGAGTGTTTTGGCCGATGTCAACGACCCCATTTACATACTCCGTAGCCCGGTTCACTGAAATCCTAAATGAAGTTTAAACTCTTTAGGGAGTATAAACAAATCAGAGTTATATGGTGGTGATTTTGAATATTTTTTTTTTTTATATTTCGTGAATTTGCATTGACAATGAGACATATTCAACCGACTTTTAAAAGAATTGCTTTAAAGCTATCATTATTTGAAGAAGTTTAACATGATCGTTGGATTTTGAACTTAAGCTAGGTATGCCTACCACGTAAAGACGTCATGACTCATAGCAGTCTGTAAACATAACCTCGTTTTTGCACGGTTGATTTTTAAAGGACCGACGTTACCACACTCACTTAAAAAGCTCATCAGATTATCTGGGCTTGCTCACTTAAGAGTGCTTTGGCCGATGTCAACGACCCCATTTACATACTCCGTAGCCCGGTTCACTGAAATCCTAAATGAGTTTTCATTAAGCAAGTTTAAACTCTTTAGGGAGTATAAACAAATCAGTGTTATATGATGGTGATTTTGAATAATTTTCTTTTTGATATTTCGAGAATTTGCATTGACAATGAGTCATTTTCAACAGATTTTTAAAGGAATTGTTTTTTATTATTGGCCAGCCACGCTTCTGTAGCGCATCAGGGATGTTTGCGGAAGCTCGAGTAGACTGCTTTTATGCAACTATGCGTAAGAGATGCGCGTCCCTGGTGAACAGGGTGCGGGGGGGCGGCAACAGCATCCTGAACATGATCGCGCAAAGACTGGACAGCCTCCACGTAAACCATTGCTGTGCCATAGCCGGAGGGATGGTGCAGGAATGGCCTTTATAAATGGCCTTGAAGTTTTAAAATTAAAAATTGATTACTAACCTAGAAGTAAGTATTACTAACAATTATGTATGAGTCACTGTTACTTAAATAAATAATTCATTCATTCATTCATTCATTGGAAGAAGTTTAACATGGCATTTGGGTCTTGACCTTAAGCTATGGCTACCACATAAAGACGTCTTAACTTATAGCAGTCTGTAAACATAACCTCGTTTTTGGACGGTTGATTTAAAAGGGCCGACGTTACCACACTCACTTAAAAAGCTCATCAGATTATCTGGGCTTGCTCACTTTAGAGTGCTTTGGCCGATGTCAACGACCCCATTTACATACTCCGTAGCCCGGTTCACTGAAATCCTAAATGAGTTTTCATTAAGCAAGTTTAAACTCTTTAGGGAGTTTATACAAATGAGAGTTATATGATGATGATTTTGAATAAGGATTTTCTTTTTGATGTTTCGTGAATTGGCGTGGACGAGACCTTTTTAACAGAATTGTTATTGGAACGAATTTCTATATGAGGGATACCACGTCATGTAGTATATAAGTAACATGACAATCCTATCTTAGCCGTTACAGCGTGTAATTGTGCTCTTGACAACCGTAGGGTTACTCAGCCCATCAGTATAAAGAACTTTTTGTATGGGATCAATGATTATTCTGGGTACACTACCCTTTAGGATTAATTACAAATTGCCAGGCTGGCCGAAAATAGGTAATAAAAAATAAACTTTACTACTACCTCTGGCGAGAGAACATTGCAGTATTAACTCCTATTAAAATGAAATAAATTATTCTACCAACCATCTTCCTGCAACAGAAAATGAAAAAACCTCATTACTTAGCAAAGCTGAAGTTTCGTTAAGCAAGTGCAAGTTTCTGTATTACTTAGCTCTCTGTTAATATGAATACAGCTAACTAAAACTTTTAGTTTATTAGTTAGTGCGAGATACGACTAAGTTTCTTGACTAATTAGTTGATGTTTAAATTATTTGCAAATTTGTAGATGACTATATCGACGGTGTTATTTATTGACTTCAGCTAATGAATACTTAGATCTTTCACTAGGTATATACTCTCTAAACTCCGTCATACCTTTATTCCAATGATTAAAAAACTTGCAAATTTTTCGATGGTTGTGTGCGTGAAAGCTTCGTAACATGTTTTTAAGGCCAGTTGCCTTTTTCACCCCCACCATTAAGGTATCTCCAGAATAACGTATTAACAAAATATACCTACCTAAGAGGATGAATAACAGTGGCAATGTAAGTAATATAACTATTTAATTAATTTGAAACCACACCACGTTAGATCCCTTTTATTGTATTACGTAATTTATCCATAGTGCGAAATGACATTGCTCATAAAAATAAAAATGGAACCTGCGGATTTAATTTCGAATAACATCCGGAGTTGAAGCAAAAGGGTAAGGAACTTCGATCCTGACGGGGGTTGCGCGACCGCAATCCTTTTTAACTGACTGACCATCGAGAAAGAGGGTAATGTTTTCACACGTATACCTACCTATATACGAGTATATCTGTTCCATTAGTGCTTCCTGTGGCCTAAACGGCTTGACTGATTTTGAAGTGAGAGGGGTCATTAGATTTGTATTCTTCCACAGAATTTCATAGGTTATGCAATTTTAACTTTAAAATTACATAGCTGACGGTCAGACGTAAATTGTCAAAAACGGCAATAGGGTTTTTTAAATAATAAAACTTGTGTAGTTTATAGTAATAGTAACACGAGTTATTCATTCAATACAATACTTGAAAGGCTTTTTACGACTTTGTTTTATAAAATAGTAAGTACTTAACATACCCATTTCATTTCATTCACTACTACTAGTTACTTTATAGCCACTTGGGAGCAGAGCGTCAACCATGAGTTTTACATTTCATTTACGAGAGTAGTATACGGCAACGTTTTTATAACGGTCATAGTTTACTTTACTTTGTACACCATGAGTACGATTTACCAGAGTAGTTTTCGAATCTCGTAATCGAAAACGACTCAGGTTGAATGTAAACGAATACGATCCTGTGTTTACAGGAACATTTTCTACGGTATCGGCACCATGAGTTATAAAACTGACCTTCGTTTTCTATCGAGACGACAATAGTTTACTATTACGAGCCATCGAATAGTTTACTTTAGATCGAATCGTTTACTACTCACGTATATAAACTCATGGTTGACGCTCAGTTCTAGTTTGAATTTTAATCATTCATTGTTTTTGTTACATAAACATGCCTTGCAAGACGTATGTATGTTATATAGAAATAAACTGAACAGAATGTTATGAAAATGTTTGCGTATAATCTTGCTGAACGAATGCCTAAACTGCTGAACGATTTTTGGATAAAACTTAAGAGGCTTACATCACCGAAACTAGCGACACCCGTTATTTAATTCTTGTTCTCCGAAATAAGAACAAATTGACAAAATCTACGAAAGTACTTCACTAGAAAATTAATTGTAGTATTTTTAGTAGAACTTTTAGTCGACATCAGCATTTCAGATTGAGAGAACTACTCATTACCGCCAAAAGTGGCCGCTTTTGGCGGTAATGCGTACTTCTCTTGATTTACCAAATGCAAAATAATGAAAAGCAATACAAAAAATACTGGAAGTCATTTACTAGTGAAGTACTTACGTCGATTTTGTCAATTTGATCTTATTTAGTAGTAAAAGAAATAAAACCAAGGATGGCGCTAGTTAGCTGGTGTAAGCGTCTTAAGACAAAAGACTAAATCCTGACCTAACCACGTCTTTATCTCTTGCGGGATAGTCAGAGCCCAAGGTCATTAATAAGGCCACATTTAGCATCGTAGTGGGCGTAAATGTGAAAAGCGGAATTAAAATAGTGGTACCTAGCTAGCTAGTTCTCAAAGTATTTTTCCTTCACTCAAGTAAGCACACATACTCGTAGTACTTCCTAAAAATAGCTTTTTAATAACGTACCACGAACCTTCTCAAGATTAATGCGTAAATCGCTCTGGAATGATTACGAATAGATTGCAATTAAAGTGGAGGGGTGTCGATGAACTTTCGAGTATGAACGAACAAACACTGGAAAACGATTAACAATCTGAAAAAGTAAAATTTTCGTTTTTTCGGCAGATTAACCTTAACAGAGTCCCGGGACATTTAATTTAAAAGTAGAATAAATTGGTATCTCTTGGCTAGGCATGTAACATCCTCATCTTCATCGTCACTTACCATCGGGTGAGAGAGATGGGAGACAAAAGCCTAATTCAATAATCAAAAAAATGTGTGTAAAATTTTCGTTTTTGCGTCATTATAATTTTAACGGATACTTTTATCTTTGATAAACATACATTTGTTTGTATAACTAAAATATTCAAACATCATACAGCTCATTACAAACATGGAAACATTTAATTTGTAAAATTCAAACAATACATTTTTTTTCGCTTGAGCGGTTATGTCTCCGAAACAATGTTTATTAAGTAGTACAATGATGGCATCATCTTCACCGTATCCAGGAAATATCATACAAACAAGAGTTGCACTCCAACTATACACAAATGGCTCTACGTGCTCATAATCAGGTATTATAAAAGCTAGGTAAGTATAAAAGCATTTTCGATTATTACATTTGTTCAGAGTACATTTTAATCTTTAAAATACATGTGTATTATCCTTTTAAGGGGAAGCGTAAATTTTTCGCGGTCCAAATAGCTAGTTCGATATAAAAGTAACTTAGTTTACTACTAAGTATCTTAGTTTACTCAACGTGTTTCTGCATTGATCAGTTTCACTGTAAAATGTCTCTCAAAATAGCGTCATGTTATTGTATTTTGCTTCGGATACAGGTAAAACCGTTTTAGGGAAATTCTTTAAAGCTTCAATGAGAATTCTTGAGTGGGTGTTAGCAAGAGTCATTGTACGAGCATACAAAACAGAATCGCGAAGGTTCTATATAAGGTTGTATTTTGAATCACAGGACTACACCATCTCAGAAGTGCCCTAGACAGAGTACGAATTTGCCACTCCCAGGCAATATTTTAATGAGAGAAAAAAACTTAAATATACATTGTATTTGATTGATATATAGGATCTTCTTCAATAAGTTCTTAGTATTGTTAGTGATGTTTTCATTATAATCAATGTTATCAGGGTTCCATACCATAAAAGATACCCTTGTAGAATGTCATATTTGTTTGTCTGACAAGCAAGACCTTTTCTCAAGATCGCGAGGATGTCAATATCAAGTAATTTTTTTGACTCCTCTGCAGGAGGACGACCCTCTCTGTACCTACCACAGCCATATATATTAGCCAGAGCGAGGATGTATCAAGTAGAAATTAGAATCACACATTAAGCCCAACGGTGTCTGGAATCAGTTAAAAAATTTGGGTGTCGCAATTTTCTCGAATTGCTCAAATTAGCAAGGGAATAATCAAAACCTATAGGGTAGAATCATGATATCTGGCACGAACCAATGATTTTTATTTAATAACAACTTAGGAAAATATCGTGAATATATTTATTAGAACGAAAATTAAATATTTTTGGTACTGAAGCGTCGGTGCGCGAGACCAACTCGCACTGGGCTGGATTTTTATTCTTCATTTGTATTATGTACGTATTTATTTACATTTAAAGTATTTCTTTCATAGTTTTGATAGTTATCTTTAGAAGATTTAAACGATTAATCGTAAGAAAAATTGCATTATTGGAAGGCCACGTTCGGGTACAATGAATTATACGATTGGGATCTTGTCATCTTAAACTGACGCGAGTGACTGTCACAGATTTTCAATGTTGATTAGACTACAATCATCTCTGGCGTGCTATCTTTAAATTTCAGAATTTCACACCGATACTCGCCACGCGGGGGATAAAAGTTTACCGTTAATTTGGCTGCCCCCAAAATTCCCCGCCCGGGGCAAATCTCCCACCATTCTCTAGATCCGTCCCTGTGTTCACTCTAATGTGTTAAATATAATGTCGTTGATCGCATTTGTTAAAAATACCATTGTCAAAGCCAGCCTCCAAATCCTATGGTGGAAAACGAGAATATTCCAAGGATTAGCCGTCTTTTTGTGTTCGTTCGTGGAAACACTTTTATTCATGTTTTCTAATGGCATTAACCTTGTAGGGAAATTTTGATTTATTCGTCTCCCGTACACATATGAACACACATAAACCGGTGAATATAATTTGTTGTTGTCAAAACTTGAATATGAATATGACAGCTATTATCTGGCAAAATGCGTTATATATAAGAAATTTGTCATATGGACATTTCATACAAAAGAACCTAGGACTTATTTATTAGCTAATGCAAACTTAGACCAATAAATAAATATATACGGACAAATCACACAGATTGAGCAAGCCCCAAAGTAAGTTAGAGACTTGTGCTATGGGATACTAACTCAACGATACTATAATTTATAATAAATACTTATATAGATAAACATCCAAGACCCAGGTCAATCTGAAAAAGATTATTTTCCATCTTGACCTGACCGGGGATCGAACCTGGGACCATCCGTGTCGCAGGCAGGCGTGTTGACCGCTGCGCCACGGAGCTCGTCCACAGTATACACTATGTTAATGACACGGCGACTAAGGTCGTCAATATAAACAACTTTTCCTATAGGGTTAAGGCTAGATATTCGAAAAAAAAAATTACATAGGTATCCATAATAAGTGATTTGCCGTGTGGTTCCCGGCTGAGTAGAATAGGACCACTCCAAGTCATCCCGTGCATGTCATAAAAGGCGACTAAGGAAACACAAGCTAAACAAAGCTTATAAATATCAAAGAGACCTCTCCAACCCGTCTGGCCAGCGTGGAGAGTGTAGGCCAAATCATCTGACTACTCAAGCTTAATATGGCTCTGGTAGCACAGAGAGGTTCGTGCTCCTGCAGTGGAGACAGGAAAGACCTGATGATGATGATGGTGATGAATAAGAGATTAGCCGGCCAGGCAATTTATTTGAAAATTTTGTTTTTTTTTTTTTCGATACTTTACATATTGTATATATTTATTTTATTACGAAACGCAGTAGTTTTTCGATTTTGCAAATTAAAAATTAAAAATAAAGGAAGTAAAAAATATGACGTTCAAAAAGAGATACAATTATCCAATTTTGAATAAAAATCTTTGACTTTGACTTTATTAAATAAAAATCCTTTTGGCCAGTAGTGGTACTTACATAATATGTAAGTACCAAGGTAAGGACCTAATATTATTAGGTCCTTACCTATGAAATTGGGGTTTTCTATACAGAATTTCGAGCAAAGTTAATTTTGAATATCTACTTACGTTTTAAGTATTATTTTAATAAATTCAACAAAAGTAAAATTTTGCATGTATTTACGGACAACAGTAAGCCTAAAATTAAGTAAGACATTATAAAATTTACTAAAAATTATAAAAATAATAGAAAAATGGCTACATTTATGATTAAAACGGACTACCTTGAAGAGTTCTTTCTATTAGCATTTTCTAAATAAATTCACAAAAACAATATTTTTAATCCATTTAGAATGTTAATAATACCTATAGGTCACTTTGAAGACTAAAAAAAATGTGCTTTCCTGAAAATTATTGTCATTAGGAACAAAATGGTAAGCGGGAAGAAAACCCCAATTTCATAGGACCCAATATTTGAGAAACAAATGAATTGGGAACAGTTTGATGAGATTAAATATTGTGTTGCAAACAAACAATTCGGCGCGATCACTTTTATAAATGTTTTTTGATTAAAACTAACGTGAGATGTTAACATTATTAATATGTAAAATGCGGACTGGGACGACTTAGTGCGCGCGTCTCGGTTCACATTCGCCCTGAGGAAGACCTCCGGATGAGGTTGAAACATGTCGGCTGACTTCATACGTGAGTGACCCGTATTTTACTTATTAATAATTTTATAAATCTGTTCGTTTAATAACTAAGTCTCAAAAAAAATACAGTCTCTTGAAACGATGCTTTTAAACTAGTTTATATTCCATAGTAAATGCTGAATACATAAATCATACTGTCACTCGATTTTCCGGTTCATCAGGCAACTAGAGTTCGCCTGAATAATCATGAAGGAATTCTTCCGTGAACTATCAGTTTATGTAAATACTGACGACTAATGGACATTTTTAGTTCAGCTTTTGGCCTCGACTCTGTTTGCATTTATCATGAATTGAATAATAACTTGGCTAATACTAAGTGTAGTAATTCACTTAACATTTAGCGTCAACTATGACTTTATTTACGTGAGTAGTAAACGATTCGATGGCTCGTTATTACGAGCCATCGAATCGTTTACTATTTATTTCGTTTTCTATCGAGAAGAATAGTTTACTATTGTAAACTATTCTTCTCGATAGAAAACGAAGGTCAATTTTGTAACTCACGGTGCTGATACCGCAGAAAATGTTGCTGAAACACAGGATCGTATTCGATTACGTTCGATTACGAGATTCAAAAACTACTCTGAAAAGACAAAGTAAAGGCCTGAACTATGACGGTTGTGAAAACGTTACCGTATACTACTCTCGTAAATGGAATGTATAAACTCATATCATGGTTGACACTGGATTTACATGTGGTAAATACCTATTCGTATCCGGTATATATACGATGTTAAGATTTCGCGATCACAATCACTGTTATTACTAAGATGGCTGCTGCATTGTTGCCGAAACTGTTTATAATGAACAAATTTATAAACCGAACTAACTTCAAGATTGGGAAAAATAATAGCACCTGCATCCTTCTACTTATTAGGGTCTTAAAGTTGATCTTAGGTACCACAGAACTATATCAAGATATAGTTCTGTGTTAGGTACTTTATAAACGACCAACTCGCGTGTCACGAAGAAAAACAGCAGCTGCATATTTTATTTAGTTTTATTCAAATACCTACTTTGCTGGAATTCTTTGGAGAAACCCATGCCCAGAAGTGTTTCTTACGGCTTATTATTGACGAGGAAAGTGATTATGAACTAATGTCAACTTTATTTCAACAAATTGAAAAAATCTAAGGAGACGAAAGCCCTATATTTAATGTCAAAGGTTAAAGTTTCTTGACACTTAAACTCGATGCCTCTTTTGATTGGTAAAAATGTAACGATATTAAAGGTCTTTTAAACCTAAATGCTGAGGTCATGAACTCCATTTGATATCCTTGGAAATTTGATCTACTTTTTCTCCAGAGTTCGATTAGAGAAAACGCCTCAATAATGACAGTGACAATATAATACGATGAGAAAACCGTAGATAAAACTAAGTCCCGAATCGTTAACTTTTGGGATTCACATTATAACACTTTATTAGCTTTAAGGAAATTATTTATGTCAACAATAATATAACATTGTAAACAAACTGTACCTAATGAAATTGACGTTCACCAAATGATATTTAAAATGTCTTAAGATGAATAAAATATGTGACTATTGAATGACTAATCCCACAGATTGAGCTAGCCCCACAGTAAGTTGTGTAACTTGTGTCTACTATGTTTTAACTACTAACGAGACTAGGTATATTTTAAAAACCAATACCCAGACCAATCTGAAAATTCATTTATCATCATGACCTGGCGGGATCAAACCCGGCACTTTCTGCTACAGGCTGGCGTCTAAGCCACTGCGCCACGGAGACTGTTAAAAAGGTAGGTTATAGAAACTTTTTTTGCAGTAACAGTGGTGGAATTTGACCATAAAGGAGTGTCGGTCAAGGGTGGAAAAAAAAACTGCAATCATCACGAAAACAAATAAAAATTCATAATGGCTTGCACTTTTAAAACGTCAAAATGCATACAAATAGCTGAAGATTACGTTTTATATCTACGAGTCACCTCTCACGACCTTTAGGGTCAACGTCCCGCGTGAGTGACAGATAAATAATTAGGTATGCATTTCGTGTCATAACCGAAATTGAAGCTGGTCTGCCCCCTTATTTACTAACTCGGATGACAGGTATCGATGCCTATCATTCTAGAATTTACAGTTACATTGCGGGTTTTACTTGCTCGAAATTTTTATTTGGAATACAAAAACCGCATTGTAACAGCAAATCCTAGATTGTTAGGCATCGACACCTGTCATCCGAGTTAGTAAATAGGCCGGCTGGTATGAAAGTGACAGTTTTTTTTGAGGCTTTACTGGCTAAAAAGGAAGAAGAGATTTGGTGGGAAGTCAAGGGGTTCAATTTCTTATTCTTAGATCCGCTCCGTGGCGCAGCGGTCATCACGCCTGACTGCGACACGGATGGTCCCGGGTTCGATCCCCGGTCAGGTCAAGATGGAAAACGATCTTTTTCAGATTGACCTGGGTCTTGGATGTTTATCTATATATGTATTTGTTATAAAATATAGTATCGTTGAGTTAGTATCCCATAACACAAGTCTTTCATTAGAACTTACTTTGGGGCTAGCTCAATCTGTGTGATTTGTCCGTATATATTTATATTTATTTATTTATATTTAGATGATTTTGCAAATTCATTTTACTGGACTCTAAAATCTGTATTATGAATATCTATTTACCTATAAATTATAATGAAATCGGTGTTATAGATAAATACTCGGGCTTACGATCAATGTGTAAAAGTAGTCGTATATGGCCTCGTACAGATTTCTCACCAGAAGTTCCCATAAAGCAATGAAAGGACCTACAACATCTTTTTTTTTATGTCATAGGACGGCAAACGAGCAAGCGGGTCACCTGATGGTAAGTGATCACCGCTGCCAATGGAACTACTATTTGATTGCTACTTGTTAAAACTATATACCGTACAACACCGATACTCGGACATTGGCCGAAACACCGAAACCTCTGTGAAGGTCATAAAATAAAAAATAAAAAAGAAAAGATAAAGGAAGAATTTCACGGCTAATTCAATGACTTCGCAGAAAAAGATAATGATGAAAGGTTTTCGAAGAAACAAAATTCGATGTAAGTGTGGACTTTTAAGCATTCAAGTAGGTGTTTCCTTCCAAACAAGTCTACGTAAAGACTAAAAGTAGGAAAAGTAAAAAAAAAACTTAAATGTGCCAATGAACTCATTTCGGCTAACAACCCTTTACTCTTTAGATTCCGATTACCAGCTATAGGTATAAAAGCCATCAAACATTAAAGGTCCTATGGCCCTGTAAACTTTAGGGGAAGTATATGTGTGAGTATTTAGTTAATTGATTTTATGAATGACTGAATGAATCTACTGTATCGTCCTAGATATAAGTATGTGTGAGTATGCATCTTTTAAATGTAAACTAAAGGAAGGATTTTAGCTAGTTAATCGATATTTAGTTAATTTTATGAATGACTGAATTAATCTACTGTATCGTCTTAGAACAGGACTGGGTAGGTATTAAAATAAAAAGAAAATCCTTAACTTTCCAAAACCTATTTCTTAGGTTCAAAGACCGCAAAATTAAAAACATGTTTATCTACTTATTGGTTAAAAAACTTATTATTTGTTTTGAGATTTGTTGGAACATTTCAACTTCAACTAATCAAACTTGTATTGATGAATAACTCGACAACTTCGCAACACAAACAATATTCTGTCTGTTGCCCTTATGAACTCTTCATGACCTTTTTATCAGCAGAAGTATTTTTTAGTGTTTTAGTGTTCCAAGTGCATTCTCTAGTTACGTTGTTTATCATTGACTTCAGAAAAAAAATGTGGTCAAGTGCGAGTCGGACTCGCCCAAGTAGGGTTTCGTAGTAGCAAGCATAGATTAGGGTATCCACAAGCCCATATTATTATTTTTTTCTTAAACGGTTCACAAAATACAGCTTTCTACCAAATTTCAACCGTGTAGAGTTCAACTGTGTAAAGTCCTGTGTAGAGTCCTCACGGCAGACAAAAAAGAAACTTGTCCAAACATTAGTTTTCTCCATATTCAGCTATGGCTCCGAGACATGGGCTCTGAAAAAAGCTGATAGAGAGCGCATAGACGCCTTCGAAATGTGGTGCTGGAGGAAGATGCTACAGATTCCTTGGACTGCCTTCCGCACCAATGTATCTATTCTGCGTGAGCTCCGAATAAAAACGAGACTATCCACCACCTGTCTACGCAGAATATTGGAGTTTATCGGCCACATTGCATTAGTCATTCACAACATAGAGCAACTGATGGTGACAGACAAGGTTGACGGAAAAAGAACTAGAGGCCGCAGCCCTGCGAGATGGTCGGACCAAGAACGATCGACGATACGTTTACCTATTGCAATCGTTAGAGATTTTGATGCATTGACATGGCAAACTACGTACGGTCACGGAAAATCGTGTAAAGGTTTTCGAGCAAATCATGTTCGATCAAACGGCGGCGTTAGATTTGGAATATATACAATGAAATTATAGTACAATGAAATTAAAATAACAAAAATGCTGTTATTTTTATTTCATTGTACTATAATGATCTAGTATAGACCTTGGTTCGATTTATTACGGGTATGTCCATTCCACGCTTTCCCTATTCGAAATCTAATGCCGTTTGATTCGGCATTTCCATACAAAAGTGTGCAGCCGCCCGGGCGATTTGTATGGGAATGTCGAACTTTTTTTTTTACTTTCAATTTTATTATACTAAAGTGATCTAGTATAGCCCGTGGTTCGATTTATTACGGGTATGTCCCTTCCACTTTGTATACTGCCACACAATACCCAGAAAAAACATATTGTAGAATGGTTTTTAATCTTTACTTACTGAGAAGGACTTTTTTCTAAAGTTCATAGTTTTTTAGAAAAAAAAGTACCGCGTACGTCGATTTTTATTTGAAAATATTCATTAACTACGTAACTCTTTGTCTTAGAGTCACGCAATTTTTATGTTCAATACAATACCAATCAACCTACAAACTCTCCCGAGGAATTTTTATTTTGCAGATTATTCCTCTTTCTAAAATTAAATTTATGTCATTTAATATTTTGAATGCGCGCGGGCGACGGGCGGCAGTCGACCGCTAACTTTCGGACGGGGAACCAAGGTTCAAAACTCGGCCCATATCCTGAAAGTCATTAGCGCACGTATTTTCTAAGAGTTGTTACTGCTTTCGTTGATTTAATTACTAAAAATATGCTCAAGTTTAAAAAGTATAAAAGGTCATGTTGTACTTAATCAAGGAAATGAGGAATGGCTCATAAAGGTAATGAAAAACTGCTTATACCTGATTAAGAATATAATTTCATAGTCTTACAAATATCAAAATACATTAACTAAAATGACAACATAATTCGATAATAATACAAAATAATATTAACAATATACGGTTTTCATCCATATTGATGTCTGTTCTAAATAATTTACTATTTCATTAACAACGTGAACAACATTTACCAATAAATATCTAAAAATACACTTTCTTGCAATTCGTTCTTTTATTTTTTACTTTAGGTCTGTTCTGTCTTTATATCGAAATTTTTTGTACTTACTTTTCACTTGCAAGAAAGCATAGAACAACATTTATATTTTTACTACAATTACGTGAACTAGAGACAAATAGAGATTTTAATCTCAATATAATACCAAAGATACATCTACAACATTACTAACCGCGACTTCAACATTATGGCATAAATAGTTGTAAAGCGACTTACATTTGCAACTTTTACTTACAAATTAACTACCCTAGTTACATATACTTCTAGATCGAAAGTAAGAACACGCCCAACGTCAAAGGGATCCAGTAAAAACGGCACTATAACGAAAACAACACGTAATGAACAAAGATAATAAATTCCAGTGTTGCGTAAAAAATAATAGGTATTTCTTTTGCTGGACCCCCTACACACAAATCACGTGACAGCGAGAACGTAGTATTTGTAACAGTGACTTTGTGCCTGTGATTTGTGCGTTTAGTACGCGTGGTTAGCGACAAAGAGACCAGCCTCGGCGCCCACACCTGTAACGGATCCGGCGACGTATTTGCCCTGCGACGCTTGGCCGTTAGCCTGGAAAGAAAGAAAATTTTGGTTAAGATAAATATCACGTGAAATAGTTAGCATTATTCTTATTGAATTAAGAAATAATATTAAGGGAAAAAATACGCGGGCAGGATTATTTCTTTCTCGTATCTTATTTCAATTTAATAACATCAGCATAGCATATGAATGCATTAATAAAACACCTATAAAATACCTAGTATATACCTTAAGTCACAGTACCTTTTTCTTACTAAAGCAAAATATAAGTGATTTAAGTACTTTCTTTGCTAAAACTATAGAATAACAGTTTAATAATCTTTTTTATCACGTTATTTCATAATTCTAAAATATCAGATTACTGAATCTACCTAAAAAAAATCTTCCTAAACTTCAGTTTAATCATCAGGTCTTGTCTCCATTGAGCACGACCCTCTCGGTACTGCTAGAGCCATATAATTAGCCTGTTGGCCTACACTCTATACTAACAGTTTAATAATGTTTTGAAATCTTTCGTCATTTTTGTCATCTCAAAACATCAATCTTTCCAAAAATCATATTCTACATATTTCAATCACAAATATTCACAGCATCCTTTTAACACGCTCTGTACGTCCATTATTACTTTATTTAGCACTTGATTCTTATGACTATCATGATATTTACTACGTTTAGCGAGTATCTAGTTCTTAAATACTTTCACGCACTACACACTGGCAAATACGCGACATCAGCGCCACCAATTCACTCCAAAATAAACTCGTTTACTGACAAACATTGATAAAACGAGTATCAAAGGTCATGGTCAAGTATTCTATCAAAAGTCTGTGTACGCTTATCATAAGCGAGTAAAAATATGTACTTAATGGGTAATTAACACATTTTAAGTTGTGACTCTAAATAAGACTATAATTTTTCATTGCGTACCAAAGAAAATTCAATTATGAGCTAAGCCTTGATAAAAATAATGATCTTTATCTAAATATCTGTGGCATTGCACATTTCAAATGAGGAACGGACTTGAATGTATTTTTTACTTGATAAAGGCGTAAGTAATAGTAATAGTTTCAGCTATACTTGGTACACTTGGTAAAGATTAAAAATATAGGTAATATAATTAAAAGTATTTCAGACGCCGCCTATTTGCAATACCTGTGTAGAAGGTACTAAGTTCTGAATAGCAATACTAGATATAAGACCATGTTTGTATACACTTAGTTGGCAAATAAATGATTAGGACTATGATTACATTGGATTTTATTGCGCTGATAAATTCTTAAAAATCTGATATATTATTTAAGCCTAAATAGATTTTTGTCTCAATTAAAAAATTATCTTTACGCTTCAAAATGTGACGGAAATTCAGTCCATCTCTAGATTTAGGTAGAAAACCAGGTTAATTCGATGATGGTATTCAATGTTTTTTTCTAGCTAGTTTCAAGTGAGCTTTTGCTACTTCACCGGACTTTTGAAGTTAACGATTTAGGGTATGATTGGTCAAGCCTGACATAGTTTAGATTCGTCAAGCGAATTTTTATCACCCATATAGGTAATAGGTTTATGAAAATGATTTTCTTTTAAACCAAACTTGTCCAATAAGGCCCCTTTTTTAGGGTTCCGTAGTAAACTAGGAACCCTTATAGTTTCGCCATGTCTGTCTGTCTGTCTGTCTGTCCATCCGCGGTTTTACGCAGAGACTATAAGTACTAGAAAGCTGTAATTTGGTATGGGTATGTATATTAATCATGCCAAAAAAGTGGTAGAAAAAAATCTTGAAAAAAAAATTTTTTTTCGCGTAGCTCCCATACAAGTATAGTGGAGGAGTAATTTTTTTTCCTCTATTTACCCATCGTGTGGGGTATCGTTAAATAGGTCTTTCAAAAATATTGTGAGGTTGAGAACACTATTTTTCGATTTAGGGATCTGTTTCCGAAATATTTGGTTTCAAAGTGCGAATTTTTGTTAGAGGTAAGTGTCCCCCCCCCTCTATCTGCTAAACGGTTATATATAGATACGTGAAAAAAATTACAGCAGTAGTATATATACTGAAGTTTAAAGGAAAACTATCAGAGCTGAGTACTGAGTACAAACTAAAAAGTTATAGGCAACCAAGTTATAAACTGTAAAATTTCATACTATTTTCATTGTTAGATGTTTTTGGTCGTTAAACTGTAAGGTGCGAGTGTGAACTCAAAGTTGTCATTCACAACTACGGAACCCTACACTGCGCGTGTAGACTACTACTACAACGCACTTGGCCGGTTTTTACAAATAAAAGGAAGATCTAAACAATGAAAAAAAAAATGTTCCCGTAATTGCAATAAATGTTGTTATTAACAATGGATCTGGAAATTCGTTTAAAAGGCATTCATTTTTAATTTTTTTTTCTCATATATACCAAGACGCCAAACGAGGCTTTTGGGTCTTGCGACCTTAGGTAGGTATATCTATCCCGCAAGAGTAAAGACGTGAGAATATAGGTAAGCAACTCAACTTTAAGTGTTTATTTACTGCTAAGGCCAAGGAGAAAGTTTTGCAGTATAATCAATAAGTTATTACCTACGAATAATTACTCTATCGCTCCACCTAAACAAAATTTCTGTTTGGTCCTATCTTTGGGTGGTATAAAATGGTATATGGCAGTAATTCCATCATTTGAACACATTTGTTAAATCGAGCAATAAAGTTAAATAAATAATTTGGCCATTATTTGAAACAGAATATTCGAATTTCAAAAGAAAATAAAAACAATTACTCTACTAAGCAACTGTATATTACTAAAGACTAAGCTGCTAGCTAAACTAAGTACTACATGACTTCTAGTTGTAACTAAGGGGCTATAAAATGTGGTGTAATGAAGAAAAAAAAAACAATCACAAATAAAATAAATTTTATTATATTTACATACAGTTATTGCACACAAACATGCAAGTTAGTTCAAGGTGATATGTGTTATATTACGGCGAAATACAGTCTAAATTAAAGTGCAGTCTACACAAGCATACGTCACAAAAATGGCACGCATTTAAAATAAAAATGGTTATGGAAATTTTTATAAAATTCATGATTTCGACATTATTTTGTGACTAGAATAAGACTAACAGATTATAAATTGAAAGGAACTAAAAATAAAAACAGCAAAATAACTCTTGTAAATAATTTAAGCAAAATTTGATATAACTCTGGTAAATAATTTTATACTCTTTATGTGAATGTGAATCATAGACCGCTTCATTCGAGACATCTGAATTAAGTAAGGTTATAATTTGAAAGAAAAAATTACAAAGTAGATAAAAATAAAGATATCATTCGTTCAAATGACTGCAGTCTTTCAAGTTTTGCAACAACAGTCTTTTCGACGTCATCAAAGGAATAACAGTATAAGTTCTAACTAGCCGATTTGATCATTGCAAAATAAGGTAATTTAGTAAGCATGCGACTTAACAAAGTTAGATTTAGATCCAGCCAAAGATGGAATAGATCCAGCGACGTACTCTCCTTTGACTGCTAAACCGTTCGCCTGCCAGGATGAAATTAAGAAGTAAATTGGCAAAGACAAACGCATTTCAGATTACAATTTAAATTTAGAAACGGCGATCCGCGTGAGACGGCACGTGAATGGCGGCAACGGCGATGCGGCAGGTGAAGAATAGTGGAAAAAAAAGAAAAATAATATTAGTAATCACTACAGTTACAGATGATCCACAAAATGTTCTGTGTCGGTGTTATTTTCGCAGAATCAGTAGTAAAATTGTGGATCTATACAATGACACAGAATATTTGGTAGGTCAGTGAAAACACATAAGTTACATTAATTAATACGCAAAAGAAATATTAGTAAATGGTTATAGAGCTAAAATACAACACATAAAGCATTAGCTAGGACAACACAACACACATAAGTAAAGTTATTATTTACTTACATACGCAATACAATGAAACTAAGATAAGTACAATAGAAATTAAAAGGAAAGAGAAAGAAGAAATATTGAAAATTTCGAACTTTTTTTTTTACAATCACAACCTTTCTTGTTAAAAACTTCTTTCAAAGTTCATCTCAAAGATCAAGCGTCTCTCATTCCCTTATGATGCAGTCCCTTATTCCACTTTCAAACAGCTTGATTTTTTTGCACTCCCATTTTATTTTGATCAAGACCATACTAATGAAAAATTATAGTGACTAAGGTTCACAATTTTTTTAGATTTTTTATAGGCCTGCCCCGCGCACCCATAGCTGAAGACCACTACCAAGATCATAGTTCCCTGGTTCTAATTTAAATACGTGATACGCTTTCCAAAATAAATCTTAGTTTAGGTTAGAATAGCGCCCTGCGAAACCTTTTGCAACGTTATTGGCTCCTACTAATTTTACACCGCCACCTCTTGCTTTAACTTTTTGATTGACGTGCAAGCACTTCTTACCTCTACCAAGCTCATAATTGCCTGGTAGTTCGCTGTTTCGATTCGTTTCCCAAAATAAAAGTCGTCTTTTTACGTTACCTATGCCAAAGTTATGCCTTGTACTTTTCTCACGCAGCGCGCGCCAGCAGCTGAAGGTGAGGGCCCACGGCCTCTTCATCTCTACGGTGTTGATGGCGTTCAGGATTACCCTATTTCCTTACATTAGCCCGCTTGAAGAGTTCCTGCTGGCCGGCGAGCACGTTCTCAAATGTTATGAATTCCTAGTACTTTTCTCGCCACCACCTCATCTTTAAGGTTTAGGTATCTTTTACCATGTTGCCTAACCTTAGCCCGCTTAAGGAGTTCCTGCTTATATTCGTTAGTTATACACCCTTCTTGCCATAACCTATACCAAAGTTATAAATTCCTAGTACTTTCCTTCTTCAAGGTCACATTTATCCTATTTTAGTTATTTTCCTTACCTTAGCGCGTTTGTGGAGTTCCTGCTTCTCGAATATTATGAGTTCCTAGTACTTTTCTCGCCACCACCACGACTTTAAGGTAACCCTATACACTGCTTCCTTACCTTAGCGCGCTTGAGGAGTTCCTGCTGCCCAGCGAGCACGTTCTCGGGCTTGCCGCCCCAGGCGCGCAGGACAGAGGCCTGCAGCGCGCGCCCGTAGCTGAAGGTGAGGACCCACGGCCTCTTCATCTCTACCATGTTGATGGCGTTCAGGTTTACTGACGCCTCTTCCTCGGACTGGCCGCCGGACAGGAATGTGATGCCTGGAATAACGATACAAAATAGTCAATGTTATGTTGTGTTGTTCTGTATAGACTTGGGTAACTCCGGACTAGAATAATTAAATTAGCCGATACATCAACTTTTGTAGCCGATACCCTTACTGAGTCCGAGCAATTCTTATCGACTCACGGGAGTTATTAGATCTGCATCGTTTTCTGCCGGTTTCGACGGCCCGGCAGCCTAACCCACATAGTTTTATCTATATTTTCATGAAAGTTGAAATATAAAAATATAAAGTGGTATTAGATTGACAGTTCTAAGCCTAAAAGTACGAAGGGAAATAAATTTACTTCGTCTAAGATTGACTTGAATCTACAGACAGTGGTCGCAGAACTGGTATATTATAGTATATTATGTATTGAAAGGGTACCAGAACGGACACGGACGTCAGCTGTGTGCGGGAGCCGATAAGAGAGAACGAGTATCGGAATCATTACAAGTCGTCGGTACAGGATGTGGATTGAGAGTTGATTACTCATGTTTCACACAATAGAGAATATGGACGTAATTATTTTATTTGCTTAGTATAATTATTAGTAACCACAGTAAAAAAATATGAAAGAACTTTTAAAATATCTTGATTAGCGACGAAGATGTGATACTTTAAACTTTGAATAAGAAAGAGAAGTCCGATGTGGACTAGTGACGTCAAAGTCTTTATCATGTATACATTTGCCATATAAAATAGGGTTTCCGCGAGTGAGATAGACATATTCCCGTAAAATGATTTAATCTTGTTAGTTTTTCAACCAAATTTTATTCTGTTTTCACTTTCAGTACTTTACTATTGAATATTTTTGGATAAACTGGTAATAGAACACATATTTTTTCATGAATATTATATTACAGAATTTCTTTAATAAGCGGTACCAATACTGAGGCGTCGGGGCCGGTAAGCTGTGATTGGGCCACTATGTGTCAGTTTGCTGCAATATTATCCAATGACAGCGGCTTATCGAGGTCAACGTCTCAGTGCTGTCTGGTGGTGAGCATACCAGAAAACCCTCATTAGTCACCAAAAACTGTGACGTCACAAGAAAGTTTAACTCTTCAATTGAGTTCGAAAATTTCGAACTTGCGGAAAATTCGAATTTCGAAATTTTATACCTAATGACATAATATTTTAAAGAAAACTTTGAAAATTCGCTCGCCTGGAAATTAGGCGATTTCCATAAAGCACTGATCAGTGCTTAAGCAACCAAGGGGTTAAGGGCTATATCTTTATCATTCCGTGCTTCGGAAGGCACTGTTGAGCCGTCGGTCCCGGCAGTTATCATTGATGGCAGCCGTTAAGCTATTTCAGATCCCTTGAGGCAGCTTGAAAAATCTAATACTATTGTTGGCCAGTTACACACAAGAAAAATAAAAAAAGTTCTTGTTCTATGAAAAAATACAAATAAAACTATATAACACACTTTTCTTCAGAAATCCGGCCTATTTTCGTTCAAATAGATTTTTTTTAAAATACGTATAACAATTACACGATAAGGGATAAAAATAGTTTGGTTACCGGGAACGGCAGCGGGCACGGTCCTAAGCAGGGCGGTGACGGTGGAGCGGGCGATGTCCATGGGCGTGTACGAGGTCTTGCACGACTGACCGGCGGTGACCTGCGAACGAGTGGAATATATATAACATAACATTTTTTTTTTAATATTTTCTGCCATGCCTTAACTTTGAAGTATGTATACTGTAAAATGCTTGTCATCATCATCAGGTCTTTTTTAGTCTTCACTGCAGGAGCATGACCCTCTGTACTTCTTATTCTTATCGAGTCTAAATGGTTTCATTCTATTAAATATCTTTCGACCAGTATTTGGCCACGCTGATAGCCCTGTCGTTGGCCTCATTAAGGTCCTGTACGGTGCAAGTAATGGGGCAGTTTGGGCACGACAGAAGGTGAGACATGGTCTGATCGGCACCGCAGTCACACAAATTGTTTGTAGAGAAACCCCACCTGACCCTGTTTTCTCGACATCTCCCAACGCCGGCTCGGAGCCGGTTTAGGGATTTCCAGGTTGCCCAGGGGAGGTCTGCACCAGGTACCAGAGCCATATATTAGCCAGAGCAATCAGAGATTTGGCTTACACTCTCCAGACCAGACGGGTTTGATAGGTGTCTTAGACGTGTATAAGCTTTGTTTAGCTTGTGTTTTCTAAGTCGCCTTCTACGATATCCTCGGGAAGATTTGGAGTGGTCCTATTCCACTCTGACGCGAACCACGCGGTTGTCCAGATAAATAAAATAAGCCCAAACATGATCCTTCTTTTATGAAATGCGGACTTAGGTTATTACTTCTTATTCTTCTGTTTTATAATATGGCTTCCACTGAGATTTGAGTAATTCTTCCAATGTCCAGTAAATTGAGATACTATGTATCGGTGTTGTACGGTAAAGTTGTAACAAGTAGCATCAAAGATGGAGTATGTTCTTTGATGCCTCGTGGGAGCTTATGGTGACAAGTCTATACGAGTCCATATAACAGTCCACTTCTATTTCACAAATTGTTCATGAGCACGAGCATTTATAACACCAAACTACACCAATTTCATATTATAAAGTCCACCAAAATCAATTTGCAAAATCGTCCAAGGTAGACCCCAACTGCACCCCTTGACTTCCCACCACAAACTCCCAGGTTATTACTAGGTCCACCTAAAACAGACAGCTGAGAAAACGTCAAAGTGACAAGGGCTGACTTAGTCAAATATTAGTTAATAGGGGTGGCAGCGCAAAGCTAATTGTAAATGTCGCTGCGTACGTTCATCCTTAACAAAAATATAAATATCTTTATTTTTAGATTTTGATGCAATTAATTAGTGCATAAGAATAGTGACAAAACATTAAACCTTTCGTAAAAAAAATTATAAAACGCATATATGTGCCCTTATCAAAAGATTTTTAAGTATTTTGCAAATACATATAATATTTTTTGTTATAGTAACAATAAAATATATACTTATGCCAATTTGTGGGAAACTAGCTAGTATAAACAATTTAATAGTTTATTTAACGAGATTTGGTCTGATTATGAAGAAAAATATTGATAAGTGAGTGAAGTCCATACATTTGACAGTTGTCGGAACAACCTTAATAAACTGTAACGTGACAGTTGCCATCCCCATTTGTAAATTAAAGTAATCCTCCGTTTACAATTAGTCTAATCCTCGTTTTACAGTAAGACTAATATGGGCACTTTCCGAGTCTTACATAAGTATACGAAATTCAAGGTTAAGTAGAAGTGCCTCAAAATTTAGTTGCAAAATTTGACACACACAAACTTACATTTTTACATTACACTTATTATTTCATGTGAGGTATAATATGTAAATACTGCTTTTATTTCATCATCATCATCATCCGGCCTTTTTCAGTCTGCACTGCAGGAGCATGAGCAGAGAGGGTCATGCTTTTATTGTTATCATCCAATTAAAGAAAAATAAGAATGAATGTTACCATGTTGGGCTTGAGGAGAGTGCCCTCGAGGAAAACGTGGTGGTCGTTCAGCGCCTTGTAGACGGCAGCCAAAACCACCTCGGTCACCTTCTGGGCGCGGTCGAGGTCGTGCTCACCTGAAATCAAGTCGCGATATAAATTTTAAGTAATTGTATTATGCATATATTATATTAGTATATATATTGAATTGCACAGGCATGAGGCTCGGCTTAGCCTCATGCCTGTGCACACCTCGATTGACCTGTGCTTATTAATAAATTGATGAAATGACTGTGCGAAGCCCGGTCTAGGTACTAGGGTTACATAAGTAAAAAGAAGAATTCAATTGCCACTTCAATCGGCACGAGGGCATCGTGCCTTTCCCACTGGGGAGGGAAAAATAAAGGCCGGCAACGCTCTTGTAACACCCCTGGTGTTGTGGTTGTCCAAGGGCAGCAGTGATCACATACCATCAGGTGACCAACTAGCTCGTTTGCCGTCCTATGTAATAAAAGAAGATGCGCTGGCCCTAGCAAGAAATGAAGGCGCAGTCAGTCAAGATGATGGCATTTTTTCGGATTATTAGGAGGGGAGTTGCGGTCGATTTTGAGCATGCCGCTGGTGCATGTACTAGGATTACATAAGAAAGCAGAAGTGTTGAATTACCTACCATCGGGCAGAACCTCAGGCTCTACAATAGGCACGATGCGCTGGCTCAAGAGGCGTAGCTAGCAAAGACGTTGGCGTTTTCCAGGATGCTCTTGTAGGAGAGGCTGTTGTGGCTAACTTTGAATGCGCAGCACGGTGTAAGTACTGGGTTACCATAAGAAAGCAGTAGTGACGAATAACCACCGGGCAGAACGACCTCACGCTTCAAGATAGGCACGATGCGCTGGCTCTGACAGACGGAGGCGTAGCGAGCCAACCGCCGCCTAGATACTAGGATTACATAAGAAAGCAGAAGAGTTCAATTCCTTACCATCGGGCAGAACCTCAGGCTCTGCGATAGGCACGATGCGCTGACTCTGACAGCCGGCAGTTGGCGTTCTCCAGAATGCCCTGTGAGGAACTGCTAGGATTGCATAAGGAAGAAGAAGTGTTGAATTAATTACCATCGGGCAGAACCTCGGGCTCTACGATGGGCACGATGCGCTGGCTCTGGCAGATGGAAGCGTAGCGAGCCAAGACGTTGGCGTTCTCCAGGATGCCCTGGTAGGATGGAGTGTTGCGGGCGATCTTGAGCACGCAGCGCCACTTGGCGAAGTGGCAGCCGTCCTTCTTGTACTGGGCGCAGCGCTGGGCCAAGTCATCGAGACCTGGAAAATAAGATAAAATCTATAATAATATTACAGTGGAGCGTCGATTATCCGAACGTCGCTCAAACGAACGACCGCGTATCCGAACAGTAGTAACGCGCGGGTTAACGCTCTCCCCACCTCACGCGCCTCGCGGGCGATAATGCTCGCGCCTCCCGCGCTTCAGTTTTCGCGCACTTGTCACGACTCGTTCACTTGTTATCGTACTCGTATCGTATGTCACTTCCAAGTAACCGCTAGTCGATAAATAATATGCTTTTCATTTACCTGTACGTGAATACGTATGGCTGAAGTACATACATAGTTCGATTATCCGAAAATACCGGTTTTCCGAACACCCACGTTCCCCAATTAGTTCGGATAATCGACGCTCTACTGTATAAAGCTGAAGAGTTTGTTTGTTTGGTTACTAATCTCAGGAACCACTGGACCGATTTCAAAAATTCTTAAACCGTTGTATAGTTATGTTATTACTGAGTGACATAGGCTATGTATGTACCACGGGCGAAGCCGGGGCGGATCTATTTACCGCGACTTACGCAGACTATGACCCCCAGGCCAGACCCCGGATTCTGAAATATAGGTAAAGAGGTAACCGGGAATACGCTTAGATGACAGAGACATCAATTCATCACACAATCTATCCGAACCCGCGGGCCGACTCCCTGCCTCTGGACCCCCGGGTACCAAACCTTCTAACTTAACCAGGAACAAACTTAGATGTCAGAGACAGCAATTATTTCGTTAGCGCTCACCCTATAATGACGTTTAGTTAGTTTTCGGACGGGTCACTGTTTCTTTTCAAATAGAATATTATAATAATCATAACGGCGTGGCGTGGTTTATAAACATCTAAGAGACCTCGCCAACCCGTCTGGCCAGCGTGGAGAGTGTAGGCCAAATCCTCTGACAGCTCTAGCTATATGTATGATATATAATATATATGGCTTGGGAAGTGCAGAGAGGGTCGTGCTCCTGCAGGGGAGAATTACAAGGACCTGATGATGAAGATCATGAAAAAGATAAATGCATTCATGTGATTGAATGATTCTCCTACTTATGTACCTGTGACTATATTCCTTATTACCGTTTGAAGTTCACAACGCAAAAATGGACAATCCAATCCTATGATACATATTGTTTAGTACAAATTGATAATTGTTATAATTGTTTGAACTTCATCTTTATCGCTCTCATACGAACCAATGCTACATACAAAACAACTACCACAGATAATTAAAGACCGTGCCCCTAGCAGATAATAGCTGTTTGAGATAAGCCCATCTGACAATATAAGTAAGAATATTACGACGAGCGTTCATCGATAACGTGCTTACTTTAATATTTAGGAATCGCCTCCACGAGCGATAGAATCGCGACGAATCCACGCTTCTAACTATTATATATCCTAATACTACACCAAATGATTAACTTTCACAGTCCCTTAGCATCACGGCGATATCGCCGCGATGCTAAGGGACTGTATGGAAATAGGTGGCACGGCGATAAATCGTCGTGATTCTCTTGCTAGTGGAGGCGATGCCTAAAGAATGTAGGAGGACATAATTATGTATACAGTAGAGGTCAAAAATGCAAGGTCATGTTTGAACTTTATGCCTGCGCGATACGGTTCAAGAGTGACCATGCACTTTTGACCTCGACTATACAACAAATACCCTAGTTTTATCATTTCCTTTTATTTTAGGCATTTACTAGATTTCACTGAACTAGTGATATTTGATCAAAGCACTAGATTTGTTTAGGGAAATGATTAAATCGTGTTGCAATTTTAACATCTTGCGTAATTTAGTCAAGTCCCCAGTTTTGTCATTTCCCTGCGACATATATAAACAGGACTTAGCACGACCATTTTATTTATTTATATACATAATTATTTTATGTGTACGTGGCGAAAATCTTGCTGAAGCTGTCAAGGAGTCGGCGTTCTTTGTAGTTAATACTTCAAATGTATACTATAAAGACGAGAACCGCGTTTTTGAGCAATGCATTATCTTTATTTCTTTACTTTAGAAGGATTACAGATAAGTCTATCGTGGAAGTAAAACATGACCGATTGACTGATAAGGAAACTACTTTAAGTTTTTATTACAGTAATATTCCATGTAAAAAGGGGAATTTCACGAAAATTATATAATTTTAATTGACTTTTAACTTAGGAAACACAAGCTAAACAAAACTTATTACATCAAAGGGACCTCTCCAACCCGTCTGGCCAGTGTGGAGAGTGTAGGCCAAATCCTCTTGACTACTCAGGCTAGTATATGGCTTTGGTAGTACAGAGAGGCTCGTGCTCTGCGAGGAGACTAGAAAGACCTGATGATGATGATGACCTGATGATGATGATGATGATGACTTGCCGTGTAGTTCCCGGCAGAGTAGAATAGGTCCACTCAAAGTCTATGTCGTAGATGGCGACTTAGGAAACACAAGCTAAAAAAAAACACTTTTAAACGTCAAGAGACTTCTCCAACCCGTCTGGCTAGCGTGTAGGTAGGCCAAATCCTCTAACTGCTCTGGCTTATATATGGCTCTGGTAGTACAGAGAGGGTCGTGCTTCTGCAGTGTAGAATTAAAAAAGACCTGATGATGATGATGAATCAACTTTAAAACAGGAGGTAATCAAGTCGATTGATTTATTGTGTTTCTTGAATCATAACTCTGTCATTATTGTATCGCAAATTAAATTATTTTTTTTATCAACTGTTTATTTTAGTTTGGTTCAAAACAAGTATAATAGAAATGCTAATTTATTTCTACAAAACAAAATCTCGAGACTCGAGACACACCTCCAACTACGAATGACAAAAAGTCATTCATGGGTAAACAATCTACGGTTGTTTGACGTCATTGTAAATACCGTTTAGCTGGTCATACAAGACAAGTAAAGGATAAAAACAATTTATTGTTGATCTGACTACAACGTTCAATATAGTTGCGTAACCCTGGGTGGTACTCGTATATTCGTCCTCAGATCCGAACAGCGGTACGACACCCTTGTCGACCTTGATTCCGGGGATGATACCACGCTTCTCCAAAAGGGAGACGAGGGGGGAACCATCGTCGGCCTTCTGGTACAGGGTCTCGTGGAAGAGGATCACACCACACCGGTGTGGTAACACCTAGAGAACTAAGAACTAATCTTACCCTGGGTGGTACATTCGTCCTCAGATCCGAACAGCGGCACAACACCCTTGTCGACCTTGATTCCGGGGATGATGCCACGCTTCTCCAGAAGGGAGACGAGGGGGGAACCATCGTCGGCCTTCTGGTACAGGGTCTCGTGGAAGAGGATCACACCAGAGATGTTTTCGGAGATGGCCTGTGAAATAGAAGAGTGTAAATGATTAGTCAGGTATTTGTGTATATGTTTGTTAGTCCTTGATATAGTGTGTGAATTGGCCCTGGACTTTACCTTGAAGGGGTGACTCATCCTATATGATGAAAGATGGAATTTCAAAAAAATTATCGACATTTTCATACAAAAGTGTTTAGCGTATCAAGTACTTGTATGCTGTTAAGATACGCTATTTATTTTCAAAGTAATTAGGTATGTATTTTAATAAGAATATAACAGAAAAGAAATTTGAATGCATAAAAACACCTATTCAAATATCACAGTAGAACAAATGTGATGAGCATCATCTTCACTTTTTAGACCTCTACAAATTGTGTCTTGGAGTAGATATAAAGTTTACACGATACAGTCTCCTACCTGTAACATGTAAAAGGCATTTTCAGGTCTAGTATTGTCATTCACTTAGCAACGAATTTTCGATATAGTGGTGTTTACCTAACGTGATCTCAAGAATGTCTCCTCTACCGGATTTAGTCGCCTGACAATCGCTTGCTAAATATACCTAATGCCGCTTCTATCATTGATTCAACCTTGGCATACATCTTAAACCTCACTTCTTGATGTTAGTTCTACAACACTTTACCATCTGTCATAAGATACCATTAACCAACAAGTTCATTTTCTTTTATCTCTTGTGAGTTTTATTTCAAGAATACAATCTAAAGGTACATTTTAGCAATAAATTTGATATCAGTTCATGTGTTTATCTAAACTTAAACTCTCTTGAAACTTATTTCTTTGTTATCAGTTCTACATCTCTTCCTCTTTTGGTTTCGTTCTCAACGTTTTCCATAATTACAACCCTACCACTTTCCGTAAGAAAACACTGAAAGGGTTAATTTTAAGAGTCAATTTTGTATCAATCATCGTGTTTATCTAAAGTCATCTCAAGAATGTCTCCTCCACCGGTTGAGTCGCCTGACAGTCGGCTGCTAAATATACCTAATGTCGCTTCTATCATTGATTCAACCTTGGCACTCAACTTGAACTCGCCTGATTATTTTAAGAGGTTATATAATGAACGAGTGAGGAAATTTATTATTCACGTGAGTTTTAATGTGTTTACAAAGTTGAAAATACATTGACATTGTGTGAAAGATTTGTAGGACTTGACTTGCAATTAACTTTAAATGTGTTATAAAGTAGAACTAATCTTGTAAAAGAGGCCAAGACGCATAAAAGATTTAAAAATTTGACGTATCATTTTTTTATCAAAAATACCATATACATATAGTGGCAGAATTTAAAACCATGAAATAGAAACTTAAAACGTTCAATATTATTTTTATGTAAATTTAGCCAATTAAAGTAATATACCGAGAGAAAATACAGAGAATTACAAAATTAAAAGTCCACTATTTTGTTTTTTTATTGACTTTCGCATGTCAAAGTGGCCAACGCTGGTGTCAGATTTTTTCAAGCTGCCTAAAGGCATGTGACATAGTTTAACGAAAGGCTTGACGTGCCTTCCGAAGCTTAGAGAAGCTCGAGATATTTCAATGTCACTTGAGTTCATTCAAAGGACCAGTAGTGAATCACAGAGTCACTACTGGTCCTTTGAATAGAGAGTCAGAGTCAATCGGATAGGTGGTCAAACCCAATATTTTTCCCAGTTATCATTTCAAGAAAAGGACATCATCTGACACCGAAATATACTTGTAACTGCGACTTAAATTATCACAGCATGAATATTTGTTATCGGGATATAACTCATTTAAATAAACAGCAATAGCGATTGAAGTAACATTTACTTCTTTCATCATTTTTAGACTTTTAGATAACACTTTAAATTGTTTAGTTATTACATTATTACTACGATAAGGGGGAACAGGAACACTTTGTGGGCTAGTTACAGACTAGACATTTATAAGGTAATCAATGTAGACTTGTAAAAGTATCAGTTGATTGCAACTGAAATCACGTGACTGAATCACGTAAGTCTATTTTGAATCTTTTTATTCTTACGCATAGCTTTACAAAATATACTTTATATATAAATATACTATAATATACTGGCGTCTAAATTCTGATTTATCAGGTAAGCTCTTTGATCGTATTGATTAGTCAAATGTTTTAGATAATGATAATTATCTTCCATAAATAGCTGTCGATTAGTGTTTTCATGGAGACTGGTGTTATTACAGTTTTATTCAAGCTGTATTTGCAAACAATGTCGAAAGTAGTCGAAACAGGAAATGCAGACGAAGGGCGACTTGTAAATTCATCGTTTAAGGAGTGAATGCCACAAGGAACTGTTCTGGAGCCAATAAAACTATTGAAACTTTACACTCGAAGGAACTAGTTTTTTAAATTCACTGTGTTCTTTTGGATGCTGTCACAGAGCAAGTTATTTGATGTGATATCAGTTAATTAATCGATATCAGTAATAACGAAGTCTTAGTCCAAGTTTAGTAATCAAAGTCTGTAAATATGATTGATTAAAAGCGCAGGCCGCTTTCTAGCTATTGCCTTCGTTCTTTGTGGGATCGTGACGGCTCTTTATTTATTTAAAAGTTTATGTACACAAAACGTAAGTTTATAAAAAAAAATTGCAATATAAAAATTAGTACAAAAGCACTTATTTGTCAAAAAATTCTTCTAGTAAGCCTGTGAGAGGAAATTTATTAAGGAAGGCAGACTGCCGTGTGCATAAAGATGACCCCTAACTGTTTTATACTACGACTCTTTTACTATCGTTATATTTTTTATCACGGGCTATAATTATTTTTATTATAAATGGATCTACCTACTTCGTAATGGCGGCAAATTAAACTCATGTCAAGATGCGAGTAATGTACTGTGTAGGACATCTGCCACGTAGATCTAGTTTTTAAAAATAATCTTTATTTCTCGCTTCTATGTAATCTTACTTTGATTACTTAATCCAAAAACGATATCATGAAAATATGTAAAATATTACCTACGGCCAGAAACAGTATAATTGTTATTATAAATCGGACTATGTAATGATGGTTATTATAGCCAGTTTCTGAAATCGTTTATAGACACTTTATGGTGCGTGTGTGTAGATAAAATAAATTTATTTAGGTTAACACCAAAGGTTAACACTAATAACGCCTTATACTATAATCCTTTGGTAAGGATGTGTCGCCACTTCAATGAGATTCTTGTCTCCAATAATAAATAAATAATAAATAATAATAAATAAATATATACGGACAAATCACACAGATTGAGCTAGCCCCAAAGTAAGTTCGAGACTTGTGTTATGGGATACTAACTCAACGATACTATATTTTATAACAAATACATATATAGATAGACATCCAAGACCCAGGTCAATCTGAAAAAGATCGTTTTCCATCTTGAACTGACCGGGGATCGAACCCGGGACCATCGTTGTCGCAGGCCGGCGTGATGACCCCTGCGCCACGGAGCTCGTATAGAGATATATAATCATATACTTTGTTTCGCTTAATAGGTTTCGGCGGCAAATAATGACGCATTTAAATAATAACTACAGCACTACTTACTATTACTCTCTTATAAATTATTAGTCAACTATCAAAATATTACATGTTCCTTAAGTTATCAAACTCTAGCGAAATTATATCTTGAGCTTATATTGATTTACCTTAATCTTGTTAGGCATGCATGATGTTGGATTGCAATTTAGATCAACACTGGAATTATGTATATGTAAAGTATGTACTTATAAAATTGTAATCTGTTTTGTGTGCTTATTATTAATTAAAAAATAAATTATGAAAGTTTACCGAGTCAGTGCTGAACAGGAGCTGGCGGTACTTGCGGCGATTCTCCTCGGTGTTCTCCACTCCGATGTCTTGGAGACGCTTGCCCATGGTTCCTGTAAATCATTTCATAGTTAAAGTAAGCAAGCCAGGACTGATCCTATATACAATAGAACCAATGAAATTAGACCTTAAACATAGGAGATACATTTTATATTTGAATGGAGTGGCGGCGGCCACCTGTCTGTCTCATGCCGACTACCTATGTTTTATCTATTCCGTGGGTTTTAAATGCTGTAGTTAACAGCATTTGAATTTAATTAAGTGTCAGACATCCGCTTTGCCCCTCATGCTGAGAATGACAACTTCCTAGAATGACATCTTCGTAAAACGACAACTTTCTACAATGAGTCAGTGTATGTTGTCCATTACGAATTGTTATTTATTGATAGTTTTTCGTGTGTACACGAGGCCAACACTACTGTCAGAATTTTCTGAATTACACATGATGATAACTACGTAATTTGATACTCAGGACAATTCAATATCGGTCATTTTGTAGAATTGGACATTTTGATACATCGGACCTAACGTACCGAAAGGATCTCATGTTTTCAGTTTTCTTGATATGTCATCAGCACAATGGGAGCGAGAGTACTTATTTCTATTCTTAGAGTAGTGCATGACATTCATCGAACGCCGTGAACGCTTGGCTACGCGGAGAATACATATGTTGTAGCTATGCATAGTAAGTATAATAGGAATATTATTGCGATACATCACGTGAATGCAGTATGTTCACCATCATACATATCTAGACAACACCACAGTAAAAATATTTTTTAACCTGCAATTCCATCAGGCAGTTATATTGAATTTTTTTTTCCATTAAGCACAAGTTGGTTTTTCCAGAAGGATAAAATCGAATTATTCTATAGAATTGCCAAAATAACTACTTATATGTTCTGGCATCAGAACTAATTTTGACGATCGGCTGTACAATCTTCTTAACCTCTTCCTGTTCCTTGGTCTCTATTGATCCAATGAAAAATGAACTCTAAACCGAAATTATAAGGTATAAATTCTTTACCAACGGACTCATCGGCAGTGAGGATCCTTGCAGGGGGCTACGATCGCCTGGGAGATCTTGAACTCCTCCTGCAGCTTAGTCTTTATTAAGCTAATGAAAAATGAACTCTAAACCCAAACTATAAGGTATAAATCACTTACCAACGGACTCATCGGCAGCGAGGATACCCTTGCCGGGAGCTGTGATCGCCTGGGCGATCTTCTTGAGCTCCTCCTGCAGCTCGGGAGTCGGGTACTGGAAGTAGGTGGACATTGTGCCTGCAACAACATAAAAAATATCAATAAAAGAAAGTTTTTTTTGTAATTACCTTTACATGGTAACGAAAACTGGACCTTCAAAACCTCATAATAATAAAAACACATTTATGACTACTGCCGTGTGGTTCCCAGCAGAGTAGAATACGACCACTCCCAGTCTTCCCGTGGATGTCGAAGGAGGCGACTTAGGAGACACAAGCTAAACAAAGCTTATTATACATCAAAGAGACCTCTCCAACCCGCCTGGCCAGCGTGGAGTGCGTAGGCCAAATCCTTGTGTGCTTGGGCTAACATGACTCTGGTAGTACAGAGAGGGTCGTGCTCTTGCAGTGGAGACTAAAAAGGACCTGATGATGATGATGATGACTACTGCCTGTGTGTGAAAAAGGCATCTGACGATTTCTCAAAAACATAGTGGTGCCAGTTATGTTTTATACTCGAAACATGAAAAATTATTGAAACATATGCATAAAACTGTAAAATATATGTAAGAGATTGCTCAGCAATAAGTCCGCCTTTGATTCATATGTTTTGTAATTATATTCCTCGTATGTTGCTTTAAACTATGGCGCAATAGAGATATTTTGTATTGTATTTTGTAAAACTCTACAAATCACAAAAGTATACAAACAAAGACTTTTATGATACAAAGTGTACCAAAAAAAAAATTAAAGTAAATCAACACTATGATTTATATTTTTTTGGCACTGATTGGTAACATATAAAATTGGAAAAAAAATGCATGTTATAATGCAAACATATACTCATATGATTTTTTTAAATTCAAAATAAATTTTAAACAAACCTTATTCTCTTTTTATTTGTTACACCCAGGGAGACCTGATAACGACTGGAAACGGCTCAGACATAACATCTTATTTATTGAGAGAAAGATAATAAATTACACTAAGAAATGTTTTTATTTTGATAACAGTACTGAATAAACAAGTAATTATTTATGACTTTGAAATACATATGAAGAAATAATTGTTAATTGTTACTGATAAGTTTTTCTATAATATAACTCATAATTTAACAAGTAAAGCCGGGTCCACATTTGTAGCATCAAAACGTATCACGATCAGTCGTATCGTATCGAGTATTTGTATCATAGATATGGACGCTCATTTTGTCCATGTCGTATTATTAAAGCGTATTTTGTAAAAAACGCGTCCATACTTATCAAATGCCGTATCATGTCAGTGAATCGGCTTTACCTTTGCAAATATGGACGCTTTAATCCGATCCTCGTATCTTTTCCTGATACGCGTTTCGTTCAGTGCACCTTCCCATTATTCTTATCCCAGCTCATCTTCAATGTTTACCTCTTTCATTCACAAATTAACACAGGTAATAACATGAGAAACACTGGAAATAATCGCGTATCAAATGCATTCACGTCCAAACTTGTTCGATACGACGTGTGTCCCCTTTGATCTTCGCTAAAAAACCGACACAGGATGGTTCGCGGTGTATCACGTATCGTATCGCGATACAGTATCGTGATACAGCATCAAAATACGTCCATACCACCAATCGTGATACGCGTATCGGATACGAGGTGTTAAAAGAAACGCGGTTATTGCGGATCGAGCCGTATCAGATACAGCACGTATCCTTATTGGGTATCATCTTGCGTCCAAACTAGCGATTATGATACATAACAAAGCCACGCAACGAAGATACGATACACCGAAATGCTACAAATGTGGACCCACCTTTAGCAAGCTAGCTCAATTTGTATTGAGCTAGCCTCACAGTACCTTGCGAACTATTGTAATTACTAATCCAACGGTTCAATATTTTATAATAGATAAATAAAGAATAAAGATAAACATTCAACACCCAGAACAATCTGCAATTGCTTTCTATAACACTGAGCCACGGGGATTGTCAAGCTCAATTAGGTTGAGGTTCATCACCCCTGAAACCCCAACATATCTGAAATTGTTGGAGCTACTTACAAGGTATTATTGGATTTAATTTATCACATCCCCTAAAAATAAAGCTTTAGGAGGTGTCCTTGAGGAACTCTTAGTACTCTCTCTCTTAGATCAGTCAATCTGGTCAGATGCTGTTGACCATATTTCATGAATTTTACTTTTTTTCATAAATGGCTGAATCGCTTCTGTTGTTTTTTGTTTATCGTTAATGTAAGTGGCCAACACTCATATCAGAATTTACAAGCTGCCCAAGGCATTTAACATAAGCTAAAGACTGCCTCTAATGATGACAGTCGGGACGGCTTAACATGTCTTCTGAAGCATGGACCAAGCATAGAATTCTCCACCCTAATAAAATTTTCTCTCTTACAACATAGGTAGTTTGATTATAATTGTTTCTATCATGTTCAAACCCAATGAACTATTTTGAACGAAGTAAAAATTTAAAAATCTACTATATTGAATTAGGGGCCTACCCAGTTTTAGAAATAACTAGAAATCCTAATTGTGAATGAGAACACTGCGAAAGCCTGATTTCAATTATAACAACGGTAGTTACTCCACCTTTAACTTTCAGCCAAGGAGTCAATGACCAGACGGACCATACTACAGTGAAAGTAGAGATCTTAAATTCCTGCACAAAAGTTATGCTTGTAGCTGTTATAAGTACTATTAACTTTGTGTAATTATTACTGAAACGCAAAAGAACATTACTCATATTGAATTTAAAAAATAAGATAAAGTAAAACAGATAGAGTAGCAAATCCTCTGACTACTCTGGCTAATATATTGCTGTGTGTACTACAGAGAGGGTCGTGTTCCTGCAGTGGAGACTAAAAAAGACCTGATGGATGGATGGATGGACATCTGGTTCCAAAGAATGACTAACCACATAAAACCTACATGTCTTGTATCGTAACATACCCTTGGGTCCGAATCCCGGTTCCGCAGCGGGCTTTTTGCCCTTTTTGCCTTTTTTAGGAGGCATTTTTGTTTATGTTGTAGGTAATTTTCATTCAAAATATAGTTCCACCAAAAAATACTATAAAATGGAGAATCATAAACTCGACATAGTAAATTATCAAAACGAAAACTTACTAAAATAAAGTCCTCCTTTATTCCTTTGTTTATTTACGAAATTGAATTTAGAAAAATTCTTCTGTCAAGCAGATTTGATTGACTGCTTTTGACATTTGGTAAATAGCATGTGATGTCACAGAACCATAACTAACTTTTGCTTTTTTAATTATGGTAACTGTTTGAAAATTTGCTATAAGGAAATTATTAATACAAATGAGGTTTTATAACTTGCGCACTAGAAATAAAGTAATCTAATCAAATAAAACAATTAGTTTTCAATCATAAATACCTAATCATCATTCAGCATGCGGTGCTGGCAATGGCTTCTCAGAAAAAGTTGGACAGCCCACCACACTAACATCTCCGTATTGAAAGAATTACAAAAGAAAAGGCTCTCGTTGATTGTGCAGTTACGAATCCTTAAATTATTCGGCTATGTCACCCACAAAGAAAACTGTATGGAGCTATTAGTGATTCAGGGTTATATTGAAGGCAATCATTAACGTGGTCGGTCTCCAACGAGGTGGCTAGATCTAGTCAAAGCTGTAACAAAGTGCCCAGCAACGGAATGCACCAAGAAGACCGCAGATAGAGACGTGGAGAAAAATCGCAAGAGCAGCGGCCATGGACCAACCACCCAATCCATAATCACGACCACTCTGTCAAGAGTGTGTGACAAGAAGAAGAAATATCACCATTCATTAGGTAATAATTTAATTTTTCACAGAACAGGTAGGTAACCTATATGTAAATTCAACCCAATGTGCTAACAAAGTCATCATCATTTTAATAAACAAATAGAAAAATAATTTTAATAGAACTGCTTTAGAATTTTAAGTGGAAAAGAAAGTAATTTTCATTCAGCTACCTAGTAGATATTACCTATCTCTTACTTTGAACTTACGCACATAGCTAAAACTGGTGAACCCAATGATTTATGTTTTATGGTTTTAGGGGCAAATATTTCATAAACTTACATCAGGGTTCAAAGTACCTATGACTAAGCACGTAAAACCTATGGACTTTTGTATCGTAACATACCCTTGGTTTTGAATCCCGGCATCCATCCTGATTCCGGAGGGCCCTTGCCCTTTTTGCCTTTTTTAGGAGGCATTTTTGTTTATGTTATAGGTAATTTGCATTAAAAATATAGTTCCCCCAAAAAATACTAAAAAAATGGAGAATCATAAACTCGACATATGCTCGACATAGTAAATTATCAAAACGAAAACTCACCAAAATAAAGTCCTCCTTTATTCCTTTGTTTATTTACGAAATTGAATTTCGAAAAATTCTTTTGTCAAGTCAAACTGATTTGATTGACTGCTTTTGACATTTAGCAATAGCATAGTGATGTGCATGCGTTTTCCTATCGTTGTTTAACTTTTTTTTTATTCCAAAAATTTGATAACTAATGATAATTTGCTACAAGGAAATAAGGGCTTTCATGACTTGCGCACTGAAAGTAAAGTATTTTAAAAAGGAGTCTAATTAAAACAATTTGTTCTCAATCATAAATAATCATGATTCATTCAATATTTTTATTTCACACCGAACAGTTAGGTATTTAACTGTTCAATTTTTGACGTTTTGTTTGGTGCTGCCTCAAAGGAAAACCTACCTAATTAGCAATACAAAAGGTCCATTTGCAGTCGGTTGTTGCTTAAACAATTTTTTTACTCCAAATGATTAAACGAAAAATAATTTCAAGTATGAACAGCTCCAATAATCATAAACCTTAGAAAACTCTAAAAGACCTTTACTGAACGATATATCAGATTGACCTTGAAAGGTCATTGAATACTCCGAAAAATTTCGACCAATCTTCTGTTATTTATTCCATATACCTAGTTATGTTACTTTGGCAAAAGATGATCCATTTTTAGTAAGTATTATGGTGATAATGTAATAGGCAATAGGATTACGCAGAATGATTGTTTCATACTATCAAAATCGTAGCTGTGTACATTACATAAATAATATATCAAAGGAAAAAGAATAATAATTTTGGTTCAATATTCTAGAATATGTATCCCCACTAAAATAACTGTCTGTATAATTACCTATATTATATACCTACGTGCTTAATTATATCACGTTTACCTATTTGGTCTTTCAGTGTGAAATTTAGTTATGAAACAAGTAGTGGAAAAATACGATGATATCTTTGGAGAAGTTAGCGTGTCTTAATATAATGGCTTACAATGATATTATAATAAAGTATAAAAAAATAATAAAAATATACGCATTTAGCACTATTACTGGAAAAAAACCTGATGAAATTAAGTATAACCTGTAAAACCTATTTTTCTTTGTAAATTATAGATACTGTATAATAATTTAGCAATGCACATTTAAACAAAGTCATTCAATAAAATAAAAAAATATACTTACAATTTTATATGAAAGGTAAAATTTATATAAAACACAGACACTCCCGAACTGCTACACAGTTGGTACTACTGTCAAACTGAGCGAAGTCAAAGAGAGGACAAACGGAAAGGTCATTTGAAGGTCTAGTGATAGCAGAGCCAGTGCTATAATTGATTCAAGCGCCATCTGTTTATGTCAACTAACACTGACTATACAGTGGAGAAGTATGACGAAACGCCTGCTTAGTAAGTAAATGCTCAAAACTGAATAATAAGTTCTTTGAAAATAAGTAAGGTGGCATCAACATTAATTTAGTTTTCCGTATTATGAAAATAAACATGATAATAATTATGTACCTTGGAAAACAGATTAACTTTACGTCAAAATGAAGAGTAAATATTATCGTTATTTAGATATTTTGCACTTGCTCATCACTATTCTGTCATTTGATTTGACATTTTGACATGAAGATTGACTTTTTTATTTATTATTTAGATTAGTTTTTTTTGCACAGATATTTTATTGTACGTTCTTACGTTTAAGACGATTTCCATGTGGTAGGAGCAAAAAATTTTTGTTTCATGTCTTGGATAAGGTACATACATATGTGCTGGGGTACTATTTTTGAACGTGTGACACTCGACTTCGAACGATTTTTGTATGGAAAGAAACAAGAAGACCACTAGTTTGCAAACGGCGAAATTTCAAAAATCGTACCCCCAAACACCCCCTAAGCCCTGTTCTGCTTAGCGGAGCGTTGTGGTATGAATAATACGTTGCGTTTTCGCGGACTCACAAAAATACCAGGATCTGTTTTACGCGGAAAGTGGTCCGCGGCAGCGGCCAATTTTTGAGGAAACCTTATCATTACGTTGTAAACCGAGTCTAGGCTTAGGAACACACACAATACAAAAGGCAATGTGTAGCTAAGGCGGAGTCCGATAGCCTAGTGGATGTGAGCATTATAAGTGCTTCTGTATGTTAAGCAACTCCGGGTGCACTCCCCACTTGGATGGTTGACCGCAAGTGGTATTAAAATATCTCGAGCTCCTTCGTGCTTCGGAAGGCATGTTAAGTCGTTGGTCCCGGATGTCATCTTAAAAGAATGGCAGTCGTTAAGAGTCCCACGTAAAGCCGCAATCCCATACAAACAATAGTTTCGTTTTAGACTTGTTTTAGACTTGTTGTTAAACTTGTACTCGCTGTAATTTTGTATAGGTATTGTTTTTAAAATTGAAATCTGATTATAAACATCAATATGCCTTATCCGGTCGTATGTACAAAATTTGGTTGATAATGGCTTAACTTTTGTAAAACTAAAACGAAACTACGTTTGTTTGGGATTGCGGCTTTACGTGGGACTCTTAAGCTATGTCAGATGCCTTTTGGCAGCTTGAAAAACCTGACACCAGTGTTGGCCACTTACACACACGAAAAACAAACAGCTAATTAATGGGTACCTATATTAGTTCCAACTTATAAATAGTGATGACTTACTCTTGTTAGCTAAGAGTTGCATCCCCGGTTCCGTCGATTGACTTTTACGATCTGCGCGGGAAGAGAAACAGATGTTGCCGACATACTTTTTTTTATTTTTTTCAAACAGACCAGCACGGAATGACCTAAAGTACTTTTGTGACGGCGAATATTTAAGCGAAGAAGTACAATAATTGTACATAATAATATTACCTAATCCCTACAATAAATTGTAGCTGAGATAGCTTATCGCAACTCTCATTAAAGTTATTTAAGTCAGTTCTTGTTTATATCTTAACACGTGAGGTTACCCGATCCGTAAGTTATCTCATTCTACTTATTCAATATCATAACCATATTATACCTACTTAGGTACATCTTTATACTTATTTGTAACGAGAAAATATTTTCTTGGGTGTTTCTTTTTACCCGACTGACTCACTGAGAAGGAGGGTAATGTTTGTCGCACCATTCGTAGGTAGTCATATTTCATACTAGGGTAGTGGAACCAAAAGCTGAACGATTAAGCTGAATCGCCAACTTTGAATACCTGTAATTAAATTATCTTAATAGTAGAATCATATTTTATGTTTGTTTTTGACGCCTGAATACTATAAGATTATTTTAAAAATAAAACAATTGACCTACGAGTACCACGTTTTGTATAAAATAACAATTTATACAAATTATTGGGTTTTCCCCCTATAGTTGAACACTGAACCCTAATTATGAACGTTTTATACCCAATAGTTGAACTAACATTTTGAGACGATTTAAACAGACGTCAGGAAGCTAATTTAAAAAATTATAAGGGTATTTATTTTACATGAATTATCCCAACTAATAAAGTTTGTTTGTTTGATAAAAAATAGAGTTTCTTATTCGTTTGATCATACATAGGAAGTAAGGATCTTGTATCATTTTATCTCTACTCATAACTTAAAATGATTAGGACTAGGATTATGTTTTTAGCCTACTTGCACCATGAACGCTAAGTTTGTTTAAAATGATCAACTGGTTTAGCAGTCAAGTACTATAATAACAAATTTACTAAATACTTGCAAACAAAAAGACAGACAGACAAACTATCATACTCATGTTAAACATTAGTTCACCTTTAGGACACAAAACTAAAACTTGAACGAACATAATGCTAAGGATATTTTTTGGTTCAACTTTTGGTGATATAGGTATCCTAAAGATGAACACCTCAGATTCCATTCTTTATTAAACCAAAAAATCTGGTAATGAGTGCAAAGGAATACCCGTTCAACTTTTGGTTTTTAGTTAGTTAAATAAACTTGGATCGTGTTTAATGATATAATATTCACTTTTAACCACTAGGAAAATTATAATGATTATTTTAAATATTCCACATTTCACCATTACCTGAACGCCGTTCATTTAATGGCTAAAGTAAAAAAAAAAAAAACCATTACTTGAACAGTGTTTTATACACTAAATACAATAAGCAATGTAAAAATGTTGTTTGATTTTAGTCGCTTAGTAAATCAAGATTTTCCTTGACAAAAAACCTTTTACTTGTATCAATACTTCTTCTTTTAACTTAAAGATTTCCTTAAATGCGAGGAGTACTTACCTTAAGTAGGTTTCCATAGAAAGATGAGTTTTGGCGGGAACGGTACCCAAAACGATTTAAAGCAAGCGCGCCTGACGTGTGACTAGAGATAGTTTTATGGAGGCGGGCGCAGAAAATGTTACCATATGCGAGAAAAAAAAAAGGTACTCATAAAAGTAAATAAACATTTTTATTTTTCTTCTTTTATTAAGATTGTTCATCTTTTGGGGGGCTTTCATCTTTTGGTTCCACTACCCTAATATTATTTTTGCGTTGCATGATAATTAAATGTAATATCGGGAATTAACGCGAAACATACCGTTTTTATCCAGACGTTTCGGCCGGGTTACACCGACCGTAGTCACTGGACGGCTGATGGCACCACACTAACTACAGTGTCCTTATTACCGACAAGAACGGTCGGTTAAGGCATCGGTTGCTATTAACATACGTAATAAGGACACTGTTAGTGTGGTGTGTGCCGGTAGTTGGAAAACTAAGAGTATGCCGGTGGATGAAGATGTCATCGCGCCGACGGGGCACTAACACCGCTGCATCAGTCATCCAGTGACCACGGTCGGTGTAACCGGCCGAAACGGAAAAAAACGGAGAAAAACGGTATGATTCGCGTTAATTTCCGATATTACATTTAATTGTCTGTTTAATTTGATTGTTTGTTTGTTTGTCTGCAGTGAATGGGCTCTGAAACAACTGTACCGGTTTTCAAAAAATATTTAACCTATCTACATATATCTACTTTATCTGAGGGTGACAAAGGCTATAATTTACTGACTACTACTACTACTACTTATGACTGAACAGTGAACGAAAACACATAAGACGCCTAGTAGATCTCTAATAATTTTGGCATCACGCGAAATTATGAAAAACTGAAGAGTGACTTCATTACCTACATTCAGTAGTATAGGTTAAATCATGGTAACGTGTCTACGAAATTTCATACAAACTAGCGTTTCCCTCCAACTTTAGTCAAATGGCGCTACGTGCAAAATTTCATAGATATTCATATCACATCACAATTAACTAACTATTGAGAGCATATTCGATTAATGCATCTGTTCACATTATAATATGTTTTTAAGTAAATGCGTAGATACTAATACCGTAAGTAAATTATTGACGTCAATAAAAATATATTTTTGTAAACTAATTGTAATTATGAAAAAAATTGACTTTCACTAAATGATATTGAAATATCTTATGATGAATAAAATGATTGAATTTGACTTTAATAATTTATAATTAGTTTAAAAAACTAAAATACACGCTTTTAGCACGCTAGTCATGTTATTGTCATCAGAACTCAGAGCGTGTGCAAAATTTCATCCTAATCAAAGACCGGGAAGTGGGTCGAATTAAGATTCCAAGATTTTCTTATATAAGTACTTATACTAGCAGTCCTACCCGGCTGCGCCCGGGCATGTATTATACCTTAAAGCCTTCCTCGTGAATCACTCTATCTATTGGTGAAAACCGTATGAAAATCCGTGGAGTAATTTTTGAGTTTATCGGGAACAGACAGACAGACAGACAGCAGACAGACGCGGCAGAGGACTTTGTTTTATAATATGTAGTGATGTAGTGATAGTGATAGTTACAAGTGAAGCTAATAAAAGCGTGTTAATAATTATCCCTTTTACCTTCGCCTAAGCACATTCGGATTAGGCTTGTTAACTACTACTACTGTTACTACACTGTGTAACTGCCTCCGTGGTCCAGTGGTTAAGGCGTTTGCTTTGTTGACCCGGGGGTCGTGGGTTCGATTCCACGGGGAGCATACTTTGTTAAGATGTTTCTAGTTTGGTTAGGACATTGCAGGCATGAATCACCTGATTGTCTGATAAGAAAGATGATTCCGTGCTTCGGAAGGCACGTTAAGCCGGTGGTCCCGGCTGCCATCTGGTAGTCGTTAAAGGAACCACGTCAGAGGCCGAGAGGCGGTTCCGAAGAACTCTGACACCAGGGAGTACATGGTCGATTGACCGTGTCACCTACACGAAATGATGATGATGAACTACTACTATCATCTAACAATGGCTTTTTAAAACTTAGCTTGCCAGAGCGTTTTCCAGAGCTCGTGCCTCCGGATGAGACATCAATAATTCCTGTAGAATTATAATTTACTAGCTGTTACCCGCGGCTTCGCTCGCGTGATATATAGCCTATGTCCTTCTCAGTATCCTAACCTATGTGTATGCAAAATTTCATGATGATCGGTTCAGTAGATACGGCGTGAAAGCGTAACAAACAAACAAACTCACTTTCACATTTATAATATTAGTTAGGAAGTTAGGATAGGATAGGATTAGGATTAGGATATCTATGATTATATAGAATAATGTATAACCAAGAATCGTTTAATTTCGTGGGGGCTTCTAGTTTATTCGTTCAGTGTTTAAAAAGGAATAAATATAAGTAGTTACCTAATTTGCTTTTCAGCACAATGACAACCTTCTCATATCCCGACCCGAAACTCCAGGAAGAGCTGAAGAGTACTGCCAACGCCATCGTCGCTCCAGGGAAGGGTATCCTCGCGGTTGATGAAACTAATGGTAGGTATCAACAGTTAGTACTTACTACATATTAAACCCTGCAACGTTTTTCACGTAAAATATAGCCTTTGTTTCCCGCAGATAAATTAGCTATGTGTAGGTAAAAGGATTTAAGTCCAGGACTTTCGGAGCCTATTCAATGCAAACAAACAAACAACCTTTGACAGCCAAAGAGTATATATACGAGTATATATTCACTACGCTTGACAGCATCCGCGCTTGTGACACGAGGGCTCCCTCGTTCTCGTACGAGTAACCCGCCGGGTTCAATCCGAGGCTAGAGGTCATGGAAAAACGGTCCTTTTCAGATTGGCCTGGGTCTTTGATCTTTCTCTTATCTTGTATAAAATATAGTCTCTTTGAATTAGTATACAACATAACTTCACAAATTACTGTGTGATATGTCCCTATAATCTTTATTCTTTATAAAATTTGTATAGAAAACACGACCAAATAATAAATAAATAAAATAAATATTTTTGAGGCCAAATCCTCTAACTGCTCTGTTAGCACAGAGAGAGTTGTGCTCCTGCATTGGAGACTACATAAAAGACCTGATGACGATGATGATGATGATTATTTTTCAGAGGGCATCGGCAAGCTGTTAGCTGGAGTCGGGTTAGAAAACACGGAGAATAATCGGAGAAGATACCGCCAGTTGCTGTTCACAGCTGACGATGTAAGTATTCAGTTGGCGCTGGCGCTGTCGTGTGCGACACTAGCGCCACCCAGCAATACGGTAGTTGCCTAATGTTAAGAATATATAAAATTTGTTTCTAATGAGACTAATTTCCACCTAATTTCTGTCTAAAAACACTATAAAGTACACTTTTAATTTGATATCTATTTGTTAAGTGATCTTAAAGCTTCCTTAAAGTTGGGTGAATAGGACCATTTTTTAAAGTATAAAAATCTTTAATTACAATTATACTGTATTTTAGTCCGCAAAATTTATAGCAACTTTTATTATCAAACCATTACCATACATGAAATATTTCGTATACCAAACAAAGTTCTCACGCCACCCATACAAAATACAAGCTTGTGACGTCACAAATATGTAGGCATTTCAGCGGCGCGTTTTCACGTCTAAAAATTTACGTCTAAAAACATGTGCCTTTAAAACTTTTATAACTGAAAGAGTTTTTTGTTTAGAAATGTATTTCTGTCACTATTGTGTTTATTTTTGGCAGGTCTTTACATTTTTATTCAACATGCCCATTACTTATTTTATTCCCCAAATAATATAAAATTAAAAAATATATAACATATACATTATAAATAAATTACTTGTAGTATTTTGGTATTACTTTTCATTAATCCGTTAGATAAAACATAGAAGTAGCCGGTTTTTTCTCATAAATTGTAAATTGTAGTATAATACCAAAATACAATAAGTAATTTACTAGGATGAAAGGATCGTAGTGCATTTATGTACCTATATCTCCATGTTTACTAGCGATGTAGGATATGACAGAATTTTTAAATTTGATGATTAAAAAATAAAAGAATAATTCACTCTTTCACCGCGAACGTCGGATGAAAATATTTGTCGGATATACCTATCCGACGTTTGCGGTGAAAGGGTTAAGGCAAGGTGAGTTCACACGCTAGCGCCACCCAGCAATTAATTCATTTACTCCTAAATCAAATCAAATTTTATAAATGTAATAGCGTATTGCCCAAGTGGCCACTTTTGGCGGTAAAAATTCGTTCACTTAAACGTAGATTGTAATATCTATGAAAAGTAACAAAAAGAATACTACAAGTAATTTACTAGGCAATACGCTATTACATTTACTAAATTTGATTTGATTTAGGAGTAAATGAATTAATGCTGGGTGCTAGTGTGTGACTTTCCTTGCCTTAATGGCTGAGTAGCGCTTGTGTCGCAAACCACAGCATTAATTTTTTAGGGTCCACTGATATAATGTAATTTTTTTTATCTGCGAAGCCCTGAATAATCCGTCAAAGTATTTGAAGTACTGCTTTAGTTTAAAATGAGATCGCGAAGCTTCATTATGCGCAAGAAATATACAGAATTAAACGCAAGAAAGGGGCTCAAATAACGATCAAAAATACACGATGAAATAAAATATTTTGTTTGTTTGTTTGTAAATTCTTTATTGCACATAAAATAAAATAACATACACCTTAAATGAAATATACTTAAAAGCTAATTACTCGTAAAGATTATATGCACAATGGCGGACTTATCCCAGGAGGGGATTTCTTCCAGTCAACCAGGTATCTGAAAGAAGACAATCAGAGGAAATATAGGGTACAGGTATAAGTTCTAATGATGAAATAAAAAGATGGTAATAAAAAAAAACAAACAAGATTAACTTTGGAAAACTAAACGTACTACATAAACGTACATAATTATACTACATAATCTAAATATACTACAAATACTACATAAACTATACATACATACATAGATTATACATACATAACTATATATTTTTATTAACGGCTGTCTATCTATCAAGTTGTGAATAGTAAGTAGATCCACGCACACTCCACTTTACACAGCTCGACCCAAAACAGCGCAGCCTCATAATCTCCTAAGTGGTTTTGTTACGACGTAAACGAACTTTTCCTTTTACTAGATATTACTGTTTATCGTGCAGTGACCGTCGGTGGATACCTTCGTAAAAAACCCTCTAAGTATATTTCGGTCCACACATAAAGTAAAAGTGTTCCGTATAAAATTATAGATTGTGGGTTGTGAGAGGGCTTCACATAATATTAGTGCAGCCTGGGAATCTTGGGATACTAAATTTGCAGTTTATAAAGCGTTCATCATCATCAGGTCTTTGTTAGTACCCGCTGCAGAAGCACGACTCTTTCCGTTATACCAGACACATATATTAGCCACAGCAGTCAAAGGGTTCTACACTCTCCATGCTGACCAGACGTATTGGAGGTCTCTTTGAGTTTTATAAGCTTTGCCTAGCTGGTGTTTCCTACGTCGCCTTCTACGACATCCACGGGAAGACTTGGAGTGGTCCTATTCTACTCTGCCGGGAACCACACGGCCGCTTATAAAGCGTTAGGTATATACAAATATATTATTATAAAGCGTTATGGGAACTTATTGGGCTTTGGAGATTAGGTGGTAGGAAGGAAAAAAGGTTAAATGATGGTTTTTGATTCAGCGGGAGGAGCAGCTAGGGGGTTTTAGATTTTAAATTAAACTAAATACTCAAATACAATTATTCGAGCACGTCCAATTCATGTAATACTACTAATAGATGAATGGCTACATTGAAATTAAATGCGATGCACAAATTACATATTTTACCTATTTCCAGACTTTTCCCCTACTCCCTCTTCTTCGAAACTTTTTTGGTCTCGGAAATTTTTTAAACCACAATTTTCCAAAAAATCGTTATCACACACAGGTAAAAAAAAAAAATCTTTTAGTATCTTGGGAATGAAATAGAAATGAATAGTTTTTATTAAAATTTTGGATCTCATGTATCACTTTTTGAACGTCATCAAGAAAGGTATGTTAGACCATTTTTGGATGAAGAGAATAAACTCTCTTGCTGCATCTCGCTTCCACCATAAGCAGAATGAACATGTTAGCTTACACACTAGTTACTTATGTCGTGAAATGTAAAAAATCACTAGTTTTTGCCCGCAGCTCTACTCGCCTCATTCTTTTATATTATACATATCTTTAGCCCCTATCAATTCATATGACTGATGGGTATGAACGTGATTATAGCCTCTGTAGGTCATAAAAAAAAATCTTGCCTTGATTAAAGCTTACCAAAATAACGAATACAAAAAGAAACAATACGTGAGCGTTTCAAAATCTCTCACGGAATCCCAAAAAGTTGTTTTAGGCCTTAGCAAATTCTTCGTGCAAATGGTCGTCTGGGGAGAGGACTCTTTTTGTTAAATATTAAAGAAGGCAGGAAATATGAGGGATAGCCTGGAGGCATTTCCTTTTTCTCTAGTCCGCGTCCATTTTCACTTTTCCTTACTTTTTTATAAGATATCTGATGGTGACATAAAATATGTCGATGACCGTTCCTCAGATATCACTTTTAGCTTTAAGTAGATAACAGTCATTTTGCTAAGTTAAAGTTTTTAGATATATTTTACTAACAATTTACGAAAATAATACAAATTGTTTGATATCACTTTAAAACAGACACGATAATGGAAATAAATATTCTTTAGTGGCAAGTTCGCCAAATCCCAACAACAATTAAAAATGCCAAAGTGAGTTTTGTGGTGCTTTCACACTCCATGTACTGAATCGGTCATCATGAAATTTTGCATACCTACTCATAGCTTAAGGTAGTGAGAAGGACATAAGCTATAATATATATGTATATATAATAACGAATTATCACGGCCAAAACTGGCCACTTTTGACGTTAGAAATTCGTTATATCTATGAAAAGTAACAAAAAGAATTCTACAAGTAATTTACTAGGGCAATCAGCTTTTTTTGATTTGAATTTAAGAGGTAAAATCCCACTTACATACACTATCTATTACCCATCTATCTATTATTTCGTCAAACTCCTCCTCAACATAATAGTGTGATATTTTGCTTATCTTTGAAATAATAAAAAGGTTATCAAGGAAACCATGTTACTTACTCAATATCAAAATCTCGTTGATGACTTTAAATTTAAACTTAGTTTATACATTCATACATACTATCACGTCTTTTTCCTTTGCGAGGTAGTCAGAGCCCAGATCTGTAGGTGACAACGGAATCAAAATAGTGATGGATTGTTAGCCGCACCGCCTATTGACATGATTCCTGACGCCCATTCCCTCGATCGGCTTTTACGATCTGCGCGGGAAGAGAAGCAGCTGGTAAATTCTACGTTTTTTATTTTGTCCCCGACCAGCGTAGAAGACCTTGTTTATGTACCTATTTAGGTATTTCTCAAACTTTTTTAGTATCAGAGTTTAGATTATTATAAAACCTAGAGAGACTATTTTAACTCAAAAGCGTAGAAAAAACTAGTGTCCAACACATAGTCGGTCGGCGCACACACACAGCTACCAATTTCACGGATTTTGAGGGCTTACATTGACAGGACGCGTTTGATAACACAAAGCTGTCACGCACACAACCATTGAAAAATAGGCTTGATGGTGCCTAGAGAGTATATACATATACACAGTCAAAGTATTAGAGTAAGCCCGGTATGAATTTTTATGCTTGAATTCCGTACGGAGAATATTTCATTTAGACGCCATGTTGGACGCGGGGCTCATAATTCTCATAGGCTAATGAAAATGCTTTCAAATAATGCATTATTCATCGCTTAATGGCCCTAATGAAAGAAGATGAAGAGAAATGAAAAAGAACATTAAGTCCAATTTGTATGGAACACTACGTTGAGTAGCTCAATACGCAGAGCGTAGGTCGTACTCACCTTAAGGTTGCTCTTCAAACCTACCCGCGTGAAATTTTTTCGTCACATCTTCTTCTTATTTAAGAGCTTTATAGCTCTTGTCGATGGAGTATGCGCCAAACTTCTCTATCTTCTGCTTTAGACTTTAGTTCTTTATACGACATGACACCAGCCTTCTTCTTTAGTTGGTCAACAAAACTTTTCCTTGGTCTCCCTGGACCTTTCTTTCCTTTTACCTTACCCTCCAGTATGTTTTTAAAGAAGGCATCATGTCGTATCTAGTGACCAATCATCCTACCCACATTCGTCACATCATATTTCTTGATTTTAATAAGGAAGGAGTTGGACAAGAATTTCAGACTATCATATATTTAGGTCACATTAGAAGTATAAAACATAAGCTTTGTTACGGTACACTGTGTCGTGTAGTTCCTGGCAGAGCAGAATAGGACCATTCCAAGGCTTCCCGTGGATATCGTAAAAGGCGACTTAGGAAGCACAAGCTAAACAAAGCCTATAAATATCAAACATACCTTTCCAACCCGTCCGGTTAGCGTGGAGAATGTAGGACAAATCCTCTGACTGCTTTGGCTAATATATGGCTCTGGTAGTTCAGAGAGGGTCGTACCTCTGCAGTGGAGACTAATAAAACCTGATGATGATGGTTAAACTTCGGTAGCAGAGTAAAATTACGTATTCGCGTTGGTACTTTTTATGAAATTACATATCACGAAGGTGTCGCTAACATTTCGTACAAGATGCGTGACAGTTGCTATTGTCGCTAAAATATAAAGTTTACCTTTAGAGGCCTAAATCAATGGAATAAGTTTTTCAAATTATTGTATTTTTTCTCTTGCTTCCACAGGCACTTTCAGACAACGTCTCAGCCGTCATACTCTTCGACGAAACAGTCTACCAAAAGGCAGATGATGGCACTCCGTTCGTGGAGCTGCTGAAGAAGAAGAATATCATTTCAGGAATCAAGCTGGACAAGGATGTTGTGCCACTCTTCTTGACAGAGGATGAGGTGACTACACAAGGTAATTTTTTACGAAATAAGTACATCATATCAGTACTACCACGGTTATACAACAAACCAAAGCAGAGTTGCGGCCCTTCTGGGGCCCCTTGGTGATGTTTTCTTACAGGTAGAGGGTCCTAGACTAGGACTCCCAGTCTATAAAAAATGGTACCAATTTACAGAAACTTAATTAATAATGATAATAAGCAGCGGATTAGCTCTTTGAAGTGGCAGTGGGCGGGGCACATAGCGCGAAGAACCAATGGCCGATGGGGTAGAAAGGTTCTTGAATAGCGACCGGCAAGCGCAGCGTTGGACACCCACCGACCAGGTGGTCGGACGACCTAATAAAGGTCGCAGGAAGACGCTGAATGCAGGTCGCTTCCAACCGGTCATATTGGAAATCCTTGGGGGAGGCCTATGTCCAGCAGTGGATTTCTTGCGGCTGAAATGATGATGATGAATGAAATGATAATAATAATCATTTATTTCAGGCAATAGTATTGTACTTACAATTATGTATTATACCAGAGGCTCATATTATAAATACCTTATTATTAATACTTAGAAAAAATCTGATACATAATAAATTTAACTTATTAGAGCAATGAAATAGTTTTTATCATAATCTTTCATCATGACGTGGCACCACAAAAATAGTAGATGTTGTTGCTGAATAATTTCCTTACCTAAGAAATTTATATACTTTTTTACTCTTCAGGTCTCGATGACTTAGCGAAGCGCTGTGCAGAATACAAAAAGCAAGGCTGCAAGTTCGCCAAATGGCGGTGTCCGCTCAAGATCGGAGAATGGACTCCGTCAGTCCTAGCTATCCAGGATATGGCCAACGTGCTAGCCCGATACGCGTCCATCTGCCAGAGTGAGGGACTTGTGCCTATTGTGGAGCCAGATGTGTTGTTGGATGGTAAGACAACTGTTTTTCTATACTTTAAAATCTTGACGAATAAGCAATTCACAGTGTTAAAATTGTAAAAGGCGACATCTGTTCGTTTCATGTCACACTAATCACGGACATTAGGCACGTAATAAAGAGCACACTTGATAGTTTCATCAAGTATGAACAGATGACGCTTTCTCAGTACTATTTAATCTATGTGGGCTCGATCGGAGCCCTCTTTCTCTGTAACCGACTTGAACAAATATACGCCTATCAAGAACACTGGATCTCATTCACAGCCACCCGAAATCTAGCCACACAGAGTACAAAAAGAAGAGCTGCAGGTTCATCAAATGATTGTGCCTGCTCAAGTTTGGTCGACAAGTTACAATACTTGAAAATCTTGACGATTTAACAAATCGCCACGCAGAGTACAAAAGGCAAGGGTCAAGGATCACAGAGCAAGGAAGTGATGTAGACAAGATAAGAGAATGAACTAGTAAAGATGTTTTTATAATAATTGTGAATAAACATAATTATAATATTAAATAACGATATAAAATATAGTTAAAACAAAAAAAAAGGGAGAACATTGGTTCAAAGCCGAGGTTGCAGTTTGAAATTTTGAATACTGCTCGCGTGGATTTTTTCACCATATCATATTTTTTTACAGCGAATGCTTAAAAACAACCTTTGTAAAAATAATAAACATTTATTGGAAAAATATATTTGTATGTCAGACATAAAATAGTAGATCATTTTTAAGTAGCCTATCTATTATGTATGTTATATATGTATAAAGGAAAAAGCAGTGTTTTGTTTTTCGTATGTGTAAGTGGCCAACACTGATGTCAGATTTTTCAAGCTGCCTTAAGAGGGTATACTAGCAGTGCGTTTTCCATACAAATGTAATTCTCTATTTTCTCGCTGAAAACTGCTTCTAGAGGCACAATTCTTTTTACATACAATCTATTACTAAAATAGGTATGTCCCTATGTTTTGTTTTTTTCAAAAAACCTGTTTATAAGAAAAAAATTTTTTACCAAAACGGTTTTTTTGGAAAAAATAAAAAATAGGGGCATTTATATTTTAGTACTAGATTTTATGAAAAAATAATTGTGGCTCTAGAATCAGTTTTCAGCGAGAAAATAGAGAAATACATTTGTATGGAAACCATATTGAAAAAATACTGCTAGTCTACGCTCTTAAGGCATCTGACAAAGCTTAACGACTGCCATCAACGATGACAGCCGGGACCAACGGCTTAACGTGCCTTCCGAAGCACGGAGGAGCTCGAGATATTTTTATGCCACTTGCGGTCACCCATCCAAGTAGGGACTGCACCAGGGCTTGCTTAACATACGTAAGCGCTCATAGAGCTCACACCCACTGGACCATCGGGCTTCTCGAAAAAAAGCAAAAAGGAAAAAGCGTTTGTGGCGTATAAGGATATTAAGAGAATGGCTGAGAACCGAGAGACATGGAGAGTACTCTATCGACAAGAACACAGTACTTAAATTATAGATAGATATCTATTATGTAGGTCGGTATAAAATTGGTCCCACCTACCACTACTTAAACGTATGTAGTGTTTAATCGATATCTAGCCCGATGAATAAATTACAAGGGAGCAAAGTAGCTGTTTAAATATTACCAAGGTAAGGGTGGCGGTTAATGTAATTGTTACTTAGGACTTAAGTAATATAGGTCCTAACCTTAGCCTCGATTTTGGGAAAAACATATAATAACAACCGTGGTCACATAATCCCATCCCAAATATTAATATTATAAATGCAAAAATGAGTTTGTTTGTTACGCTTTCACATTCTATTTGAACCGATCATCATGAAATTTGGCAAACACATAGGTTAGGGTACTGAAAAGGACATAAGCTATATATCACGCGGGCGAAGCCGCGGGTAACAGCTCGTAAATAAATAAACTTGTCGCTTCCCCTGGCCGCTCACTAGCCTCGATTTTGAGAAAAATAAATATTAGCGACCGTGCCTAAAAAAAATTACTCTGTCGCCACCTCTGACCGCTCGCGGCAGCTTGCGGTAGTAGCTAGCGACTATTTATTTCGGTGCTAGTGACAAAGTTTTTACTCGCTATACTGGTCATTAGTATGACTAAAAGGCTTGAAATTATATCATAGTATTCCATGTCTGCGCGCCGTATTTCATCATCATCATCATCATCATCAGGTCTTTCTAGTCTCCACTGCAGGAGCACGACCCTCTCTGTATGTACTACCAGAGCCATGTACTAGCCTGAGTAGTCAGAGGATTTGGCCTACACTCTCCACGCTGGCCAAACGGGTTAGAGAGGTCTCTGTGATGTTAATAAGCTTTGTTTAGCTTGTGTTTCCTTAGTCGCCTTTTACGACATCCACGGGATGACTTGGAGTGCTCCTATTCTGCTCTGCCGGGAACCACACGGCGCCGTATTTGCCTCACGCCTTCGTCGTACGCCTTTTCTTTTAGTATTAGGCCTAAGCCTTAGGCCTAATCAGAAGAGGCCCTCTTCTGATTATTGTTAGATCCATGAAGCTTGTAAAAAATATTATTGTTAAAACTTATACAATTTTAATTCACCAGGCAATCATGACATCGTGAGAGCACAGAAGGTGACAGAAGTGGCGTTAGCTGCTCTGTACAAGGCTCTCAGTGACCACCATGTCTTCTTGGAGGGGACGCTTATCAAACCAAACATGGTAAGATATTTGTTATTTGCGAAGACTATTTTGTGTTTGAAATACTTACAAAGGAGTAGGATAGGATAAGTAATTCAATTTTAAATAGACGATGTCTGTGACGCAGGGGATAACACATCAGTCTGGGATTCGAGAGCTCCTGGATTTGAAGAAAATTTTTGGGGAGGCTGTATGTTACCTTCAAAGATCTCTTGCGCTTTGAATTCAAAGTAAAATCAGATAAACTTGTTTGTTCCAGGTTACTCCAGGAAAAGATTACCCAAAAAAGAGTAGTCCTGAAGAAATAGCTGTTGCCACTGTCACAGCTTTGCTGAGAGGAGTGCCAGCTGCAGTTCCTGGTACGTTTAAGTTTTTTATAGGTATCATAGTACATGGTTACTTTTTAATAGGCAATTAGGCACACCGTATATGTTCAGTCAGCCTTGCTGACACATTACGTGCCGTTTCTCCCATGGTGAATGTTTTATCGTTTAGGACCCTTATAAGGGTGATCATCTAGCCCATTAATAATATATCCTATGGGATAGGACCAATGCAGAAAGATTAAAAAAGACAACTTCCATACAAAAATATTCACCATTTATTTTTTCAGTTTTCAGCATTGGTCCTGTAGGAAAAGTGGTTCATATTGACGGACTGAATCGCCCCTTAATGGGTCCAAAAAAAAATAAAGATTTCGTCATATAGTCCTAGTTTTGCAGGCGTCTATAGGCTACGATAACCGCTTTCCATTAGGTGGGCCCGGTGGGCCGTATGCCTGATTGCCAACTTAGACGTATAAAAAAAAGAAAAAAAAAAGTAGGTATAGTATCAGGGTACATTTTAATAGTACTCCGTTTATGCTAAGTTAGCTTTGATGACACATTACGTCTAACTCTTGCCACAGTATATACGCTGGGCACATTCAGCGGGTCCGTATCTTTGGGCGATCGTATACCTAAGGCCTCTAAACTTAGACTAGGGTCGGAAAAATAGCTTTGGTGCTGTATTTGCGCCATAAATAGATGGCCAATCTTATCCGTAACCCACTTAACAAAGGGAAGAACTAGTCTGCAAATTCGACGAAACAAAACGTGAGTAAAGCCGGGTTTTCATAATGATCTCATGGAAAGCCTACGGATTATTTACTGTGGCTCTGTAAGCTGTAGACCCGTTGACTATATACTTAGGGTTTTTTAAAAACATCAATGACCTCTTAATATCGCCATCAGAATTCCTAACATACTATAGACAGTCAAGAAAAAAGGCGAAAATCGGAGAAAATAAGTGAACCTCACATACAAATTCACTTATCAGCTGGTCGAGTTCAAATTTAGACTTCCCATAGTCTAAATTTGTTTTCTCCAATTTTTCACCTTTTTCTTGCGGGTCTATATTCTGTTAGGGATTCTGATTCTAAAATTATGAGGTTATTGATGTTTTTAAAATAATCCTGTATACTGTCTAGACAGACGGAGTCTAGACTCCGTGATGGCTTTATTTCAAACTGAGGAGCCCTATGGCCTAGTGCGAGTGAGCATTATTTACATTATCTGCAGTGGAGACTAACAAGGTGATGAACTACTGGTCTGCCAATCTGTCTTATTTCCTTCTTCTTTCTAACGATCTACCTGTCTAAAATATTTGCCTCGTTTATTTCAACAGGTATAGCTTTCCTATCTGGAGGTCAATCTGAAGAAGAAGCAACCTTGAACCTGAACGCAATAAACCAGGTGCAGCTGAAGAAACCCTGGGCCCTCACGTTCAGTTACGGCCGAGCTCTTCAGGCCTCTGTTTGGAAGTCCTGGGCAGGGAAAGACGAAAACGTCAAGCAAGCTCAACAGGAACTACTAAAGAGAACAAAGGCACGTATATTATCACGCCTCTTTCCCATAGGAGTAGACAGATACTATGGATCTGCACTGCGGGTAACGAGAATTGACTGCGGTATTGTATCGAGAGGTATTTTTGACAGCAGCTGTCAAAATCTACTAATCGTGTTTGTTCATCATTTTCATGATTGGTGGATTTTGACTGCTGTTCTGCTGAACACCCTTCTTGCTACGATCCTTACAAATCTCTTTCGCATCATCAACATTCATTACTGTTTTCATGCATGCTCGCCGGTTTTGGGTACTCCTTTTGGACAAAGGTATGTTGTCAATTTTCCTTTTTGTGATGAAAAAGATTATTGATTAGTGCCTCATATATTGTGATGCTGTAGGTATCACTTCTTGCAACGAACAGCAGATTTTTTTATTAGAAACTAAATAATAAAATATTATTTAGACTAATAATATTAACAGGAAAGATTTTGTGTTTGTTTGTAAGGGATATTTTAAAATCAACGGAACTAATATAAAGAAAACATCTTACCAAAGGCAAGCTACACTATCCGGGAGTAACATAAGCTATAATTAACGCGGACGTGTGAAAACGTCGTGGAAAAGCTAGTTGCAGTAATAAAGCTACGCCAGATATTTAGGCTGTTTTTTCTGATACGAACATTAGCTATCATACACAATCATTAGAACTCAAACAGCATTTATAGAGCAGCGTCAATCATAGGCCTGTTGGATCGATATTGCCTTTGATGTCATAATGTTGCTGATAATAACGCTCGACTGTTAATATTGTAGAGGTTGATTAAACGTTTGTTAGTTATGTGACTGTCATATATTCGTGTAAGCAAGCATGTTGTCGCAACTTACACAGCAATGAATTTCAATATAGCTCGCTCGAGCTTAGAGCATTAAACCAACCGGAGACGACACGCAGCCTAATTTCTATGCGAAAATGTCTGTCACTTGTAGCAGGTGGAAAGAGGCAACGCACACAGATGCTCTCAGAGCTCGAGCGAGTGATGAGACGTTCCTTGCTCTGTGTCCTATAGAGTAGGATCTGTTGCTTACTTACGCCCATTTGGCCATAGAACTCCTCTCTTCGAGAATAATAAGATTAACTCTTATTTCAAATTAAAATTCATACAACATTTACGCAACAGTAAAAAGCATTTTCAATTATTACAATTATTCAGATAATTTTTAGGATAATACATTTTTTACGCTTAAAAAATTCTAATTAGTTATGTTAACTAGAAGTTATCTATACCATCGGATGACGCGGCGTAGACAGGGATTTCATCCATACATGGGCGATACTCTTGCTTAGCGCACTTCTCTAGATTCGCCTCTTCCTTTATGTGAACCGCTAAGAGTGAAGGAATTTCCTCCCCGTGTTACTACTTCGCGACTCGTACAATTTAGGGATTTTTAAGGACAAGAGTGAGCAGGCATTATTTTTCTTTCCTTCCCATTATGCAAGATAGCAGTCAAACGCACTCAATTCCAACTAATATTATAAATGCGAAAGTGAGTTTGTTTGTTTGTTACGCTTTCACGCCGTATCTACTGAACCAATTATCATGAAATTTTGCATACTCATAGATTAGGGTACCGAGAAGGACATAGGCTATATATTACGCGGGCGAAGCCGCGGGTTACAGCTAGTTGATTCATAAAATAGAAAAGTGGACCTACTGCGATTTAACAATGACTTTTGGAAATAAGCTTGCCAGAGCATTTGCAAGGCCGTGTGCCTCCAGATGAGTTATCCGTTCCCGAATAATTTTAATATATGTAGGTATCTATATGTCATAAAAGGTTATTGGTATTTCTGTTGAATTATAATATCTATGTTGGTATTAGGTAACTGATAAGATTGCGAAATCCTCGGGCTTTTCAGTTCAGTAAAACTATTCTGAAGCTTAGGATCTCGCGAGAAGCTTCGAGGGTAAGCTCTGAACACTACAATCACAGATCTGTAAAGTTATTAGGCTAGATGTGGCTTCTTTCCTTCTTGTCAAGTTGTCACATCTGTCTGAATAGCTCAGCTGAAACCTTAATGGATGCATCTTTGGTAATACTAAATAGTAATGTAGAGAGAGCGAGGTGGTATGCTCGACCGCCACAAAGGGAAGATCTTTCCTGCTGGCCAAGGTGTGCGCCCAGGGAACCGTACGGCTCCGACTGAATTCTGTCGGAGGTGTTACTTATGTCTCAGATTCGCAGAAACTTTGTTTGCGCGTTACAGGATTGAGCAGCGCCATCTTGTGAGAAGTCTTGTAGTTTTTTATTGGGTCGCCGTATTCATAGTTGAGTTAGTTCTTGTGGCGAATGTAGAGGTCGCCACAGATACATTCACTTAGTTTGAAATTAAGCTATTAAACACTTGCAATTTTCCGCCACTTCGTCCGCGTAAATTATAGCCTATGTAACCTGCAGATAAATTTAGTTTATACATGTGAAAGAATATTGAAAATCGGTTTAGTAGTTTCGGAGCTTTTTCAATGCAAACAAACAATCAAATCCTTCCACTTTATAATAATAGTATATATAGAACTAAGTAGATTAATGTTACCCTTATTAATATTACTAGTTTCTTGAATTATGGTACTTAAATTTACGCCAAATATAAGTATTTTCTTTATTTTTTAGGGTTCCGTACAAAAAATGAAAAACGGAACCCTTATAGGATCACTCGAGCGTCTGTCTGTCCGTCCGTCCGTCTGTCACAGTCGATTTTCTCCGAATCTACCAAACCAAATTAGGTGAAATTTGGTAAGATGGTGTAAACCTATGACCCAAACACGGATGTGCAAAGTAAATATATATTTTTTTTTATAAAGGGTCAGTTTAGGGGGTCCAAATAGAAAATGTAAAAAAAAAGTTTTGCATACCTTACCGTGTTACATATCAAATGAAAGGGCTTGTTATGAAGATCTCAAAAATATTTTTTTTTGTTCGGGAAAAATCAATACTTTTGATTTTATTCACGAAAGAAGGCAAAATTTGACCATTCCCCCCCCCTGATCTCCGAAACTACTGGGCCTAAAATTTCGAAAAAATTACTATATATAGTTTATTGTTTGAAGATTACAGGAAAAATAATAAGAATTCTATCAGTTGAAAATAAAGTTGTAAACTCACTATAATAAGTTCACCTAGGGAAATAGTTCACTAAAACACCACTAGATAGCGCTAGTCAATTGAATAAAACATTTTTGCACATTGTGTGTGTGTTCACGAAGCATATTGTACGGAACCCTCATTGCGCGAGTTTGACTCACACTTGGCCGGTTTTTTTTTTTTACTCAATGTACGAAAAGGACTCAAACTCGATGCGCGCTAGACAGGCAGTACCTAATCGTAAAGCTAGAAAAGTTATCTAGGTAGCAAGTTTTACTATAAAGCTGTGCGACGCAAACAATAAGTTCTTCCAAGTATAAGTACTTCATGTTTCAACAATAAAGTATGGAACTCAGCATTCTCTCGGAAGTTTATGCAACAAACGACAACACATATGTTGCATAAACTTCCAAGAGAGTATTATTATTATACTTATGTGTAAAATATGCATTTTGGAAGGCATGTCAGACTTGACATAGATACATGATATGAGCTCCGTGGCGCAGCGGTCAACACGCCAGCCTGCGACACGGCGGTCCCGGGTTCGATCCCCGGTCAGGTCATGATGGAAAACGATCTTTTTCAGAATGACCTGGGTCTTGGATGTTTATCTATATAAGTATATGTTATAAAATATAGTATCGTTGAGTTAGTATCCTGCGACACAAGTTCACAACTTACTGTGGGGCTAGCTCAATTTGTGTGATATGTCCCTGTATATTTATATTTATTTATCTTTGTCATCAGGTCTTTTTTAGTCTCCACTGCAGGAGAATGACCCTATGACATTGACATAGATACAGTCTAGTTGTTATTACTTTACATCTACTTGGGTCAATTGATCCAGGTCGGAAGCTCCAGTTTCGAGGAAGAGGTTTTTCGTCGAATCCGACTCGGCTGGGCAGCGTTCGGGAAGCTCCGCAGTATCTTATCGTCCAAAATACCCCAGTGCCTTAAGTCAAAAGTCTTGTTACCTATGTGTGTTACCAGTGGTGGCTTACGGGTCCGAAATATGGTCCCTTAGGTGGGCCTCACAAGAAAGAGTCGCTCAAAGAGCTATGGATAGGGCTTTGTTCGGTGTTTCTCTGCGAGATCGAATCAGAAACGAGGATATCCGCGGAAAAAGGTCACCGACACAACCCAGCGGATTAGCTCTTTGAAGTGGCAGTGGACTTTGGCTGAGATGATGATGGTATTACTAGACGATTTTGTTAGACATAGGTATTTCGCAAATTAGAATATCTCGAATTTACGGCAGCCTCCATGTTCGTGACATAGTAGACAAAACTGAAGAAGTCGGTTCAGTATTTTCGTTGCCTGTTCAATTCAAACAGACAAAAAACAATCAAATCTTCCCTCTTTGTCATCTTAGTATAGATATAGGCTCTCTGTGTCAAGGTGCATATATACCTATGTCAAAACCTTATCTCTATTTTGTCATTCTTACACAATTCACTAGATGCATTTGCAGATGGTTTTCATCATACTACACTACTCAGGTTACATAAAACACTTCAACTTACACCTGTGTAAATTGAGGTGTTTTTGTTATAACCAGAGTAATAAATAAATATACTTAGGTAGTATTTGACACCGATTTTTGACAACTAAAATACTTTCGCACCACGGAAGTATAGTTAGTTCGTAGTACATATATTTACATATGTTACGCACCTTTTTTTTACTTACCTTCTTTCTTCTTCTTTGCACCTTCTTTTTAAACCTGACAATGTAAGTGCAGTTTTTGGCACAGTAAGGCTCAGACGAAATTTTTTTTTAAATCTATGGGCTCATAGCTGTAGTATCAAATGGACACGACTTAGAATACTATGTAATTAAATGAATTAATTGTAATTAATTTGATTGATAAATGTATTCTATGGTTACAGGCTAACGGATTGGCATCCCTGGGTCAGTACAAGGCGGGATCCGTCACATCTGCTGCCGGCGACAAGTCCAACTTCAGCCAAAATCACAAATATTAATATCAATATAACAAAATTATTAAAGAAAATAAAAGAAGTGTCAGTAAATGAGTTGATCTTAAAAAGGTCTTTTTTTTAATATGCACAACATTCCCTCTTCAAAATTCAAATCCTTTTTCAAAAGCATAAAGGAAATAATACAAAAATTGAAACTTGCATACCTACTTTTTTTCCTTTTTCCTTGAGCTGTGTAAAAATCTGTTAAGAGTAGAATGACAGTGAAATACCTCTCTAACCCAAAAACTCTTTAAGATTCGCGTAATAATCATCTTTCCTTCCACTCTGAACGACTGAACCGGACCAATGTGTAGATATCAGACTTTAATAAGAGTTAGATGATTACATAATCAGGCACATTTTTCAAAAATTTTTCTTGATGCAAGTTCCCATTGGAGGTCTTCGTGAGCCAGAGTTTTAACCTAAGTTGGGGCCATACCTCGTGAAGGATGAAACAAATAAAAAAAAAAAAATTATCAAAACATTTTCTACTTTCTAAAACTATCCAGTTGCTAGCTAAAAGCTAAAATAAAGCCAGCATTTTATGCCAGTGCTCGCAATAATGTACAGTTAGCTGTTAAGTAAGTACAGTCGGACGTTGGGAATACGGCACCCATTTTGTTTTCTAGCTTTAAGTTCAAATTGACTAAAAAGAAATAAGTATCTTTGAGACGCCGTTGATTCATCTTGGTACTTATCTTTCTTGTAACCTCGAGGATTTTATGGACCAGTGGTCGTAAGCATTTAGCGGTTACGCATGTTAAGCACCCCCGGCTGTCGTACCTATTCGGATGGGTGACCATAATTAGCATAAATTTTTCAAGCTCTTCCATGCTTCGGAGCAACGCAGGTTAAATCTCTAATATTGGCTATCATAATTGAAAGCAGTCAAGCTAGGCTATATTAGATGCTTTACAGAAGCTTAAAAATTTTTCTTCTAGTCCGAAAAGTTGAATTTGCAAAATGTTAAATTTCCAATAATGTACAGTTAGCTGTTAAGTACAGTCGGAAGCTGGGAAGGCAGGAAACAAAATGGGTTGTTTCCTAGCTTTAGTTCAAATTGACTAAAACGAAATATCTTCGAGATGCTGCTTTTCTTTGAAAGCTTGCTTTGATGCTGATCTTTCATCTACTCGTAAGTATCCGGTTACCTACTTCGAGAATTCGACCAACGCTGAAAACTGAAAAAAAAAAAAATCATTCCCCTACTAATTGACCGGGGCGGTTTTGCTGCTTAGACAGAGCTTAAGGTCATAAAACCCAAAGGCCACGTTTAACATGTTAATGCCCACTAACATGTACCTTTACGCCCGTAAAGGTGTAAATCATCATCATCATCATCAGCCTATACTCGTCCACTGCTGGTCATAGGCCTCCCCAATTGCACGCCATCGAGATCTATCTTCGGCTGCTCGCATCCAGCTTCTGCCAGCCATCTTGCGCAAATCATCACTCCACCGTGCCTGAGGACGTCCTACACTACGTTTGCCGAGGCGCGGTCTCCACTCAAGAACTCGTTTACCCCAACGGTTATCGGTTCTAAAGCTTAAAGGTGTAAAGCGAAATCAAAATAGTGATTGGGTTGCTAGCCACATCGTCTATAACGTGATTCCTTATATTTTTGCCCAATCTCTTGACCAGCTTTTACGGTCTGTGCGGGAAGAAAAGCAGCTGGTTTATTCCATGTTTTTCTTTTTCTCCCAAACCAGCATGAAAGAGCATGTATAATTATTCTCTAAATAATATAGCCTTATAAAGTAGTTAAGTCATTAATTTTACATTTGCTGTTTCCATATCAGGCTATTAATTTTCCATTGGGAGCTGCGTCCAATATTTTATGTTTTATTCGCAAAGTTCGCGAAATATTTGCTGTTGTATCGGATCGGGAGAGTTGCCAAATCTATCTTTTCAAATGAATGCTTTTGTAAATAATGCATAAAATTGATATAGGTATCTAAATAAAAACTGGCCATGTTTTGGTCATTTATTATAAATTCGAAACTTGACATTTTAAAACCACGTCATAACTACATAAAGACTAATTGTGTGAAACACTCTTGATTTCCCACATCGTATGTACCACATTTTATGCAATAAATTTTACTTTCATTTAAAGCTTAAATTTCATAGCCGTTATAAGTAGTCGTTAAAGGATCCACGTCAGAGGCCGAGAGGCGGTTCCGAAGAACTCAGACACCAGGCGGCTGCGCTACGAAAAAACAAAGCAAATGAATATTTTTCAAAATCTGTGTTTTTACATATTTGGTACATTTTGCCTTTAACGGACACTGCTTTATTTTTAGAATCGACGAAAACGCTTTAATTTTAGAAATAAAAGTTGGCGGAATAAAGTAACTGCAGGAAGTTGTCCAAAATATCTACGGTAAAAAAAAGCAAACTGCAATGTCTACGCAAAAACAAAGTAGTTGTATGTCGATTACTCCGTTTTTATGTTGTGAACTGGTTTAATTGGTTTTTCATTAGAAATTCACATATTTTTTAACCCTTAAAATCTTGCTATAAAAAAATCAAACATCTTTACTTTGTTTTTGTATTGTAAAAAATGGCCAGCTTGGCAAGTTACTTAACGGAATAACAAAGCAAGCGAAATTAAAAATGTAAAACAAAGCAATTGCCTTTCAGTTGCTTTGTTTCTATGTTTCAAATCAATTCAAATTATTTACTGCACCTAATTACTTGGTTTTTCGAATGTTGTCGTTCATTTAAAAGTTTCAAATGTTTAAATTATTTGACGTTACTCAGTTTTAGTCTTAGAATAATGACAAAGATTTTAGTGTATTTCGAACGCATTCTATCACTTGTTATGTCACTGTCATGTCACTTACTTTTCGCGCAATTTAAACATGTCAGTTCACGTCAAAAAGTTTGTCGAGGCTAATGATGGTCATAAGTTTTTGTGTTTATAAATCTATATACTTAGTCAGGTCATAAGTTCTGTCAAAACCTTATTATTTAATTATTATTTTTTTAATACTGGCTAGATGAACTTCACCAATTTAAAAAAAAAACGTTTGCGCTTGCCGAAAATAGAAAAGACATAAATTTTTATTCATTTTCAAATATGGAGTGGTCGAAGAAAGAAGATAGAGTAGCGGTTATCGCGTTGCACCGCTGTGGTTACGCGCCAAAAGAAATTTTCAATATTCTACAAAAATTGAAAATAACCCTGCGATTTGTTTATCGCACTATCAAACGATTCACTGAAGATTCAAGCTTCGAAGATCGTAAGAGGACCGGCCGACCTCGTACAGTTAGGACAGTTATATATCGAAAAAAGCAAAATCCAATAAGCCTTAAAACAGTTATGCCAATTTGAAATGGCTTCATTTCCTTTGTGAAAAAACAATTAAATGCATTTGCTTTGTTACTAAAGCGAAAATTTGCCTTCTACACTTCTTCATAAATAATATTAAAAACAAAGTAAATGTATTTACTTTCTTATTCATTTGTTACTTTTATTAAATATAAATATTAAGTCTAGAGAAAAACATTTTTTTCACTTTAAAACAAAATTACCAATAATTACTAAATAAATTGCTTTGTTACTTATAGAAATAATTATTTTATAAATTATGAATGTACAATAGTATTGAAGTTGACGTCAGTACGTTTTAATTAGGTCATTTTCAGTTATTTGCTCCTCCTGTAAAATTTGTGCGACTGCATTTACTTCGTTTTTCCGTAGAGCAGCCGCTGAGGGTGTGCATGGTCGACTGACCGTGTCACCTACTCGAAATGATGATGATGAGTTATAAGTAGAATCATTACATCCCAAATAGGTTACAATGAAAATAGTCTGTTGGCTTACAATTAAAAAAAAAATATTTTTGAGGTCCTCATAATGAGCCCTTTCATTTGATATATGACACAGTAAGGTTTGCAAAACTTTCTTTTAAAATTTTGTAATTGGGCCCCTCAAAATGACCCTTATTTCAAAAAAATCTTTATTTACTTTGCAGTTTGGGTCATAGGATTACACTATCTTAACAAATTTCATCAAATTTGGTTCAGAAGATTCGGAGAAAATCGGCTGTGACAGACGGACGGACGGACAGACAGACGCTCGAGTGATCTTATAAGGGTTCCGTTTTTCAACTTTTGTACGGAACTCTAAAAAAAAGATAGAACCATCATATCTCAGAAAATTTTCGATCAGGATCTACTGTATCTTTATACCTCATATTGGTCACAAGTCACAATACACAATTCAGCAATATATCATATTGCTGAAAATTCATATTTATATTTGCAAGCAGACATGCAGTATGCAAGAAGCCTGCAAGCGTTCATGCAGCATGCAAACATGCATGAAGCATGCAAACAGGCATGCATCATACAAACAAGCATGCATTATGTAAAATGCAAAATGCAAATGGGAATTCAACATGCAAGCAGGTATACAGCATGCAAGCAGGCATGTAGATGCTAGCAGGCACGCAGCATGCAAGCAGGCATGCACCATGCAAGCAGGCATGCACCATGCAAGTTTTTTTGGATGGCTCTACCAGAAGACTGCCTTCGTTGGCCTTTTGCTCCATTCGTAGAAAAAAAGCACGACTGCCTTCCCTTTTCCCTGCCATCACTCGGGTAAGGATTCTAACAATATCTACATCCAAATCTGTTGCGGCATTTAGGACTTATGGTTGGAATAAAGAAACTCATATTATTATTCATTCATTACATATTCCGTGCTTGCAAAATGGATGAAAGAAATTTACCAAAAAAATAAAGCATTTTCACGTACAAATCAAAACGATTCGAGATTCTCGTTTCAAATTTCACGGTTCGGCAAAGAAACACGGGTGGTCATTACTCGGATTTGTACTCATCCAGATTCATCCGGTTTTCATCCAGTTTTCATCCGGATTTATCCGGATAACTGACAGCCAGTGAGTACTGCGTAACTGGAAAAGGTTTGATTCCAAATATATTTGAATTTGTACTGTGTGGCAACGACGTTAGATTCAAATTGCCTTAACGGGAGTGAAAGTTTTTTCGCCACCAATTGATATGTTCTTTTTCTCGTTTTGTCGGTTTTAATTTAGAGAATTTAGTTTTACAAAAGGGGTTTTACTTCTAGGTTAATTTGGTTTTAATCTGATTGTACTTCATGCAAATGTAAGTAAAACTTTAGTAATAGTCCTCTATACTAATCCTGTACTGTAAATGTAAACTAATATACTAAATGTTGGAAAAATTCTGTCCGATCCTCAAGAGGGCGACTCAGCCTGTCAATATGAACAACTTTTTCTTTAGCATAAATACTGGAAATTCAAAAAAAGACATTCTATGCAAAAGTGTTCAGCCCGCCGGGCAATATGTTTGAAAATGTTAATTATTTTACGAATTTTGTAACAAAATATCCATATTCTTTTTCTCAGTGATATTAGATTGGCAGGATTACTATATAGTAACCCGTTTCATTGGTTACCTACTAGTCATATTAGTGGTGCGGGAAGATGAATTTCGAACAAAATGTTGCGAATCCAAAACTGCTGGGGGCAGGCATGCAACGCGGCGCCTTCGATACACTGAACGATAGAAAATCTTCTGATCTTTTTCTTATCCTTGCGAAGACTATTGATATTGATATGATTGTATATTTTTGGTTTTGCGAGCGAGTATCACGAATACGCGCGCGAGTGGGATTCCAGCGAATTTTAGGCGTGTGTGTTTTCTCGAGAGAGCAGCGTGCACTCTCAAGCAAGCGGCGAGTTAGACTAACTCGCGCGAGGGCGTTGTCGCCAGGCGCAAGTACTATTAAATACCGAGCAGCAAACAAAGGCGTGCGTCCACATATGTTAAACCGGAAGTTGGATGTGATGTAAAAGAGCAAGAAAAAAGTACGAAACCTCCATATTATATTATTGCCTTTATTTTAGTAGGATTAGTATAGTAACCCGATTCAGTAGTTACCTACGTCGTATGTTAAACTGGACGTGAATTAAGCAGCGGTCGGGTCTGATTTAAGCCGCGGTCAGACGGGAACTAAAATTAACATGAAAATAGCCTTTACAGCCGTTTGTTGTTCTTTCTACGTTTTGTTTGGCGATTTTGCTTTAGTTTAATAAACTAAATGTATACTTTTATGGTAGGATTACTATATACTACGGTTACACCATTTCATTAGTTACCTACGATGTATGTTAAACCAGAAGTGAATTAAGCAGCGGTTGGATGTGATGTAAAAGAGCAAGAAAAAAATACGAACCTCCATATTATATTACTAGCTGTTACCCGCGGCTTCGCCCGCGTGATATATAGCCTATGTCCTTCTCAGTACCCTAACCTATGTGTATGCAAAATTTCATGATGATCGGTTCAGTAGATACGGTGTGAAAGCGTAACAAACAAACAAATAAACAAACAAACTCACTTTCGCATTTATAATATTAGTTAGGATTGCCTCTATTTTAGTAGGATTACTATAGTAACCCGATTCATTAGTTACCTACGTCGTATGTTAAACTGGATGTAAATTAAAGAGCGGTTGGGCCTGATTTAAGCCGCAGTCAGTCGGGAACTAAAATTAACATGAAAATAGCCTTTACAGCCTTTTGTTGGCTTACGGTTGAAAACTTTCTACGTTTTTTTTGGCGATTTTGCTTTAGTTTAATAAACTAAATGTATACTTTTATGGTAGGATTACTATATACTACGGTTACACCATTTCATTAGTTACCTACGATGTATGTTAAACCAGAAGTGAATTACTCGTAAGCAGCGGTTGGATGTGATGTAAAAGAGCAAGAAAAAAATACGAACCTCCATATTATATTACTAGCTGTTACCCGCGGCTTCGCCCGCGTGATATATAGCCTATGTCCTTCTCAGTACCCTAACCTATGTGTATGCAAAATTTCATGATGATCGGTTCAGTAGATACGGCGTGAAAGCGTAACAAACAAACAAATAAACAAACAAACTCACTTTCGCATTTATAATATTAGTTAGGATTGCCTCTATTTTAGTAGGATTACTATAGTAACCCGATTCATTAGTTACCTACGTCGTATGTTAAACTGGATGTAAATTAAAGAGCGGTTGGGCCTGTTTTAAGCCGCGGTCAGTCGGGAACTAAAATTAACATGAAAATAGCCTTTACAGCCTTTTGTTGGTTTACGGTTGAAAACATTCTACGCTTTGTTTGGGGACTTTGCTTTTGCTCGATAAATTCTTACTTACTTTTATGAGCATTTAGAAATATTTAGTCGTACAAAGACTCAAGATTGCTGGTTTAGACACTGCTTGCGTGATTTTTTTTCCAATATCTTGTTTCATAATTTAAAAACAGTTTATAAAGATTGGTTCAGGGTACAAAAGAGCAACAAAGAAATACTTATCCATAACTATCCAAGACATTAGGTTAATAACCGTTGTCCCTCAAACCATCAAATCAGCTCGTCAAAATGAACAACTTTTCCTATTAAACCAATGCCAATGCAAGAATTTTCAAACAAAAATGTTCGGTCAGCCCCGCAATTTGTATGAAAAATGTTGAAATTTTCCTGAGTGATATTAGTTTGGTCGGATTAATATAGTAACCCGTTTCATTAGTGACCTACGTCGTATGTTAAACCGGAAGTGAATTAAGCAGTGGTTTTACATCAGTAAATAGCAAGAAAGAAATACAAAACCTCCATACTATATTATTTCCTCTATTTTGATAGGATATATATAGTAACCCGTTTCATTAGTGACCTACGTCGTATGTTAAACTGGACGCGAATTAAAAAGCAGTCGGGCCTGATTTAAGCAGCGGTCAGTTAGGAACTAAAATTAACATGAAAATAGCCTTTACAGCTTTGTTTGCTTTGTTACGGGATTTTACTTTTACTTGATAAAATCTTTATTTACTTTTATTAAATTAAGAAATAAGTCGTACAAAGATTCAAAACTGCTACTGGTTTATTTACTTCCTGCGTCGATTTTTTTCCGATATACTGTTTCTTGATTTAATAAGAGTTTATGAAAATTGGTTCAGGGTATAAAAGAGCAACAAATAAATACTAATCCATAACTATACAAGATGGTTTGAGGGACAAACTTACTAGGGTAATAACCTTTGTCCCTCAATCCATCAAATCAGGGGCCAAAAATTAACAACATTTCCTATTAGACCATTGTCGAAAACTCGAAATAAACGACATTTTCATAAGAAATGTTCCGAATTTGTATGAAAAATGTTTAGATTTTCCTCTGTGATAAAAGTTTGGTAAGATTACTATCTAGTAACCTATAATATAGTATAGTATCATTAGATGCCTACGTCGTTTGTTAAACTGGACGTGAATTAGACGTGGTCGAGTCTGATTTAAGCCGCGGTCAGTCGGGAACTAAAATTAACATGAAAATAGCCTTTACAGCCTTTTGTTGGCTTACGGTTGAAAACTTTCTACGTTTTGTTTGGCGATTTTGCTTTAGTTTAATAAACTAAATGTATACTTTTATGGTAGGATTACTATATACTACGGTTACACCATTTCATTAGTTACCTACAATGTATGTTAAACCAGAAGTGAATCAAGCAGCAGTTGGATGTGATGTAAAGGAGCAAGAAAGAAAGACGAAACCTCCATATTATATTATTTCCTCTATTTTAGTAGGATTACTATAGTAACCCGATTCATTAGTTACCTACGTCGTATGTTAAACTGGACGTGAATTAAACAGCGGTCGGGCCTGATTTAAGCCGCGGTCAGTCGGGAACTAAAATTAATATGAAAATAGCCTTACAGCCTTTTGTTGGCTTACGGTTGAAAACTTTCTACGCTTTGTTTGGGGACTTTGCTTTTGCTCGATAAATTCTTTATTTTAAACGGTTACGGTGAAGTAACTAGTGAAAGTGATTTGGGTTACTAACTTAACGATACCATTTTTTAGATACTTATATAAATACACTAGCAGCCCTTCCGAGCTGCACCCGCTTGCCTCTATCTATTAAAATAAACCGCATCAAAATCAGTTGCGTAATTTTAAAGAGTGAAGTATACATAGAGACAGACAGACAGCGGGAAGAGATTTTGTTTTATACTCTGAGTTATGGTGATATACAAGGCTTAGGTCAATCTGAAAGAAATCGATTTCCATCTTGACCTGACCGGGAAACGAATCTGCTATTCAATGGCACTAGTTTGAGCCATAGACGTCGTAAAATAGCTATAAAAAGATAGCTATACATATGTGCCGTATGGTTCCCGGCAGAGTGCCGTGTGGTTCCCGGCAGAGTTCCGTGTGGTTCCCGGCAGAGTAGAATAGGACCACTCCAAGTCATCCCGTGGATGTCGTAAAAGGCGACTAAGGAAACACAAGCTAAACAAAGCTTATTAACATCAAAGAGACCTCTCTAACCCGTCTGGCCAGCGTGGAGAGTGTAGGCCAAATCCTCTGACTACTCAGGCTAGTATATGGCTCTGTTAGTACAGAGACGGTCGTGCTCCTGCGGTCGTGGAGACTAGAAAGACCTGATGATGATGATGATGATGACATATGTGTTAAAATGTGACAGATAGCAGTAAATATAGATTAAAAAATATTATTGCAGTAAAGTAATGGCGTGGCCTGTTAACCACTGCACCACGGAGGCAGTCGCTTCGGTTACTTACGCGCTGCTTTATTGTATAAATCGACTCAAGTTAATCATTGCTTTGAAAATTGCTCTCCATCCAAGGTTCTGAAGCTATAAGCTGAGAATGCCAACGGAAACGCGCTCGGACGACTGTGAGTTTTTTTTTAATGACATAGGGCGGCAAACGAGCAAGCCGGTCGTCTGATGGTAAGTGATCACCGCTACCCATGGACAACTGCAACACCAGGGGTGTGACAGAAGCGTTGCCGTCCTTTTATTTCGCCCTCCCAAGTGGCGAGGGGAAGATTTGCCTCTAGCTCACAAACTCACCAAACGAACAATAGAAGCGGTAAAGCTATACTCAAACGTCAATTTTCTGTGTGAGAGAGAAGTGTTACAAAAAGTAGCGTCTAATAATAAGAAGCAATAACTTATGTTTTAAGGGTACCTATGTTATAGCGGTTATAGCTACTATATGTTTTTACAGCCTGCAATTTTTTATATGTGTAACCATAACTTCGTTTTTCCTTCAGCTTCATAAAAGGGATTAATGTCTACTTGCGAGCCGGTCGTAAAAAATGAGCTGATTTTTATTTCTTTGTGAGAAAAATAGGCCTCCTATGGGTTAGTAGTAATGTAAAATGGTACTTATGAATCTTATGATACACCAAAGTTATTTAATAAAAGAGGCTCGTTCACAAGGACTTGAATTTTATTTATCTTTCTATTTTTTACGATTTTTGAACAAACTGCCGAGCCAGGCGAAAATTTTTTTATTTATTTTATTTAACTTGTCAGCATAGGAAAAGTTGTTCATTTTGACGAGTTAATTTGGTGGTTTAAGTGACAGTGGTGGTTACCCTAAAATTCTGTATATTAAATAATCATATGCCAAACTTAATATAACAGAACATGAAAATAATTCCATAATTTTATAAAGTTTGCCATCTGGGATCTTTTCCGAGGCGAAGAGATATATACTTCAATCATCATCATCATCATAAGGTCCTTGTTAGTCTCCACTATAGGACCACGACCCTCTGAGTACTACCAGAGCCATATATTAGTTAGAGCAGTCCAAGGATTTAGCCTACACTCTCTACACTGGGCAGATGGGTTGAAGAGGTCTCTTTGATGTTTATAAGCTTTGTGTAACTTGTGTTTCCTAAGTCACCTTCTACGAGATGTCGTAGAGGGTGGCTAAGTAAACATGTGGATGCACAGGAAGACTTGGAGTGATCCTTGGAACCACACGGCAACTGCAAGTCATAGCCCACAAGGGATAAAGGCGTGATAGAGGGGAAGTCAAGGGGTATAGTTGAAGTTTGCCTTATACAATTTTGCAAATTGATTTTAGTGGACTTTATAATACGAAATTGGTGTAGTTTGGTGTTATAAATGCTCGTACTCATGAACAATCTGTGAAATAGTTAAAGTGGACTGATAAATGGACTCGAATAGATTCGCCACCAGAACCTCCCACGAGGCATCAAAGAGCATACGCCATCTTTGATGCTACTTGAAAAAACTTTACCGTACCACACCGATACTTAGCATCTCATTATACTGGACATTGGCAGAATCACTGAAATCTCGGTGGAAGCCATAATATAAAACAGAAGAAGAAGAAGAAATGCGTGATAATATATGTGTATGTACGTATAAAATGGAATCATACTTTAATGTATGTATACAAATGCTCGTGACTGTACACACATCCGCGAAACATAATCCGTGTGATTTCTCATGAAATATGTATCCGTATCCAGACAAAAATATGACGTATACTTACAGAGACAAACAGAGTCATAGATAACTTATGAAACAGAAGGGACGAGGCAGGGTTGCTGATGATGTGGCTTTTATAATTAGACATAGAACTGGCGCGTAACAACGAGCATTTTAATCCATTATGGACAGTATCAACACTCAGCAATATAGTGGCTAGGCTTATGTTGTGCGGTCGGCTGCTCGGCAAAAAGTGACGCGTTCGCTCGGCGGAGCGCGCAGCGGTGAATACAACGGCGATATGGCGGACAGTGGGGCGGATTATGACGTCACGCCAGTATTGCAACTCGTTCGTTGCGTTACACTTGTGAATTAAAAAGAAATTCAATTAGATATCCTAATTCTAACTAATATTATAAATTAGTTTATTTGTTTGTTATGCTTTTATGCCTTATCTACTGAACCGATCAACATTAATTTTTGCATGCACATAGGTTAGGGTACTGAGAAGGACATAGGCTTAATATCACGCGGGAAAAGCTGCGGGTAACAGCTAATAATAGCTAATTGACGATTATTAAGAATAATATGAAATTCAATTAGCAATAGATACTTATTGATGATTATTATTTTCATTCTGCCTTTAATAGAGAGAAAGAGAGAGAGAGAGAGAAAGTATTCTGAAATAAGTTTTTGAATACATCACTCATAATTATATATGCCACATTTTGGACAATCTCAAATAGGTATTCAAAAAGACTTTCTCGACTTAATATTAATACGAAGATTTTCGTTATCTTAAACTTGGTTGTAAAAAGTTTTAATTTTAATAATCATAACTACAGTCTCGTTGTCGTTGGAGTTTTAAGAACTTAACAGAATTTTTGAAAAAAATCACTCATTATCATGCCACGGGACCATTTCGAATATTTAAAATTAGTTGCTTATCTCATTAAAACTACAACAATAAAGATTTTAAAATTGGTTATAAAAGTTTGGATTCCAATAATCATAAATTTGAAAAAAGAAAACTCCTTCTACGCCAATACTCATATCTGTACTCTATTTACATAGTTGGCCTGTGGCGTTCCTGCTATTCCCCTGATTCTACACGTTTTGTGGATTATACGCCTCTACATTCGTTAAGCACGAATTTCCAGCAAAGGCGAATGAAATGAATGTAAAATGAAGAAATGGTTTGTATTTGCCTCTTTTTCCCTCGATTCTATGAAATATTTTATGAATGTAACGTGTTCATAATATTTATATCCCATAAGATATAAATTATGAATGTCCTACACTATTAAACATGTGAAACACTTGTTCTAAATTATTGTACTTTTTTTGTCGTCCATTCTTCTTGTAAATAAAGAAACATCGTGTGATGATATTTAAAAACAAATTGGGAAAATGCCTTGGGAATCGAGTTTTAAAATGTCTAAAGATTGGACTGTGACATAAAGCAATTTTTTTTTATTGAATTTTATTGTTTAATTATATAGGTAGGATCAATTGCTGGTTTTCAGTTAACATTCATGGGGGTCGTTGGGTTCGATTCCCACGGGAGCATACTTTGTTAAGTTGTTTTTAGTTTGGTTAGGACATTACAGGCATGAATCACCTGATTGTCTGATAAAAAAGATGATTCCGTTAGTCCCGGCTGCCATCTGGTAGTCGTAACAGGAACCACGTCAGAGGCTGAGAGGCGGTTCCGAAGAACTCTGACACCGGGTATGCATGGTCGACTGACCATGTCATCTACACGAAATGATGATCAGTTAACATTTAGTTTGTTTATATAAGTTACAAGGGATTTATTGGAGTAAGTATGATGGATCGTTTGAGAAATGCTGTAGTTAGGGAACGGTGTGGAGTGAAAGACGATATAGTGACTAAAATTGAGAAAGGTATGTTGAGATGGTTTGGACATATTGAGAGGATGGATGAAAGGAGACTAACGAAAGGTATATATTCAGCAGATGCGGTTGGGACAGTCGGGCAGGCCAGCCTCGTCGAACTTATCGCGACCAAATTGCAAACATTCTCGCAAAAGGAGATGTAAGGAGTACCCAAAACCGGCGAGCATGCATGAAAAGAGTAATGAATGTAGATGAAGCGAAAGAGGTTTGTAAGGATCGTAGCAAGTGGAAACCCATAGTTTCTGCCTACCCCTATGGGAAAGAGGCGTGATAATATGTATGTATGTGTCGCAGGGATTTCGTCAAAAACGTGACATTATAATTTCTCTAGTGAAATTATAATAACACTGATTATTGTGAATAACGTCTGGTTCGGATAATTTCACTGGCTCTTTTCAGAGTTATTGTAATTTCACTGGGCCGCAATAGTGATATTTTAATAAATCTAGGTTTATGATGAGTTGCGTTTGTGGTGGGAGCCCCACGTGTTCTGATTGGTCAATTTGTTATTAATTTATTATTCTATTTGGTATGTCATTTAAATTACTTGCTCAATTATGTACCTTACCAACTTTTTTAAGTAACCTATTTTTACAAATAGTACATAATTATTATTCATTTATTTTTATTAATTAAGCTTTATTCAAATCCAAAAATTGATGCTAGTGACTAAAATGTTACTACCAGTATTACGTACTATTAAGCTTATAGTTATTAAAGTTATGATTTGATTAGTAAGCGTTATAACTTTTTCAGCATATTTTATAGTATAGATAAAACTATAAAAAGAGACAAGTTAAATTAAAAAAAATATTCTCTAAAATCTGTTTTTTATTTCCTAACTCTATGTTTAGTACTTGTTGGTCCGGTGGTCACGAATGCGGACCAATCAGCGATCGCTCTGAAAATCTAACGGCTTTCATAAACCAGTGTTTTTGTCAAAATATCACTGCCTTACAATTTCACTGCATCGGTCTAGTGAAATTATAATGGTACTGAAACTAGCCCGTTAAATTGTAAGTAATACAAACGATTGACAATAATCTGTGTAATTATAATGTCACTAGTGAAATTATAATATCACGACTTTTGTAATATCCCTGCAACATATGTATGTACAGGGGATTTAGTGTTTGAAATGGTATACGTTAAAACTGATAATTCCTATGTACCGATTTCTGACATTTATCTTTATAAAATCGAAGCTACTTACCCAAGTTTTTCCGTAGTTAATATAGGTACTTGCGCATTCCAAATGGATGTTGCCACTTCAGCAGTAAATGTTCTTTTATCTAGCGGGTGCTGGCCGGCAGCCAACTTCGGTTTCAAGATATGTTATTACTTTTGTTCTCATACAGCGAGTTAAGTGTAGGTAGCTTTTTGATTGGAATCGTTAGGTCTTTACTTCCATGACCATTTCATTCCAGATCTATTTGCTAACTTTAGGCAACTAGCGTGAACTTCGTTTTCATAGTCACATCAACTTCCATTACGGTTTACATATCTTAAATAAAAATAGGCAAATATACGAAAGCCGTAATGAATGATAAAGTTACCATCAAAACGTTGTACACCGTAGTTGCCAAAAGTTAGCAAATAGGCCTGCTTATCTGGAAAAAGAGAAAATAACGGAAAATGTATTTACCAGTTGTTTTCTTCCGCGACGATCGTAAAAGCCAGTCAAGGTAACAACAAAACCTTATAAAATCGAAAGTAGCTATTTTACCCAATTTTACAGGTTTTTACATCGAGATGGGGGAGAATTTCTTTTTCAGATTTTTGAGAAAATAAAACATACGTTGTTCAGTGGGCAGGGTATCGTCATCAAATGCCTATCTGGTGGTTACAGTTATGGCATCGGGTTTTGATGGTCAGCAGCGTTGGAACCACTGCAAACTACGCTCACCAACCCTTTTGCCATTAATAGCCTGGTTAGTATGGTAAAATCCCCCCACTATTCAAAATCTTTGAAGTGTCTCTGACTGTCTCTGTGAAAATCTGTGTCCAACACTGGACTTCTTGCAGCTAAGATGTTGATGATGAAATGCAGCATACTTATTGCACAAGCTAAAATAATATCGCCAATTAAAAAAGCTAAGTTCCCCAACAGTGCTCGTCCAATTTTGATCTTTTCTTGCACTTTTGTCTAGCTGGCTGGCGGCCAAACCGTACTTCAACATCTTTGACGAGCTCCGTGGCGCAGCGGTCAACACGCCGGCCTGTGACACGGAAGGTCCCGGGTGCGATCCCCGGTCAGGTCAAGATGGAAAATGAACTTTTTCAGATTGTCCTGGGTCTTGGATGTTTATCTATATAGGTATTTGTTATAAAATATAGTATCGTTGAGTTAGTATCCCATAACACAAGTCTTACTTAAGAACTTACTTTGGGGCTAGCTCAATCTGTGTGATTTGTCCGTATATATTTATTTATTTATTTATTTATTCAAGATAGGTGATTACTTTTGTTCCAACTCGGCGAATTGCAGCGGACTTTCTGATTGGAATCTTACAGGAATGGATCATCTTTTATAAAGGAAATATTAATGCTGAGTAGGTCTTGTTGTTATCCAACCGTATAGATATACTTCGAAAGTCAATTATATCAAAATATAATAACAGTAATAAAATGGAAACAGACCGTTATAAGCCAAACAAACTGCGCTCATCAACTAGTTTGCCAAGCGTGATGAGTATGGTAAAACCCCCTAATGGTAGACATCTTGGGGGAAGCCTGTATCCACCAGTAGAATTCCTACGGCTGAGATGATGATGATAATGATAAAATGCAGCATACTTATTGCACAAGCTACGTAAAACATTATCGCCCAATCATCCTCATAGCAATACCAGTGGTATTTGTTCGTGGAATTGGATTGGAATAAATCATCTCAGCCACATTAAGTCCTAGGCCTCCCTCAAGGATTTCAAATACGACTGGACCGGAAGCCAAATTCACCAACAGTGCTTGTCAAATTTTGATCTTAAATAAATAAATAAAAAATCATTTAGTGCCACAATTAAATCAATGTAAGTTTTAAATTAAAAAAGAATATACATTATGGCAAAGGAATGCCTCAGCTTGTGTTAGCTCGGAGCAAGGTCCGAGCATAACGCTGTTTTTCAGGCACCCCTCTCCTGATCTTTTCTTGCACTTTTGTCTACCTGGCTGGCGGCCAAACCGTACTTCAAGATAGGTGATTACTTTTGTTCCAAGTTTAAACTCGGCGAATTGCAGCGGACTGTCTGATTGGAATCTTGCAGGAATTTGCTTGAATCGAGTTTTATAAAAGAAATATTAATGCTGAGTGGATCTTGTTGTTATCTAACTGTATAGATATACCTAGTCAGTCAATTTCATCCAAAATAAAATAACAGTAATAAAATGGAAACAGACCGTTATAAGCCAAACAAACTGCGCTCATCAACTTAGTTGCCAAGCGTGATGAGTATGGCAAAACCGCCCAATGATAGAAATCTTGGGGGAGGCCTGTGTCCAGCACTGGACTTTTTGCAGCTGAGATGATGCTGAATTACAGTATACTTATTCATCTTCATCATCAGGTCTTTCTAGTCTCCACTGCAGGAGCACGACCCTACCTACTACCAGAGCCATATACTAGCCTGAGTAGTCAGAGGATTTGGCCTATACTCTCCACGCTGGCCAGGGTTGGAGAGGTAGTATACTTATTATATAATAAGTGTACTTATTGCACAAGCTAAAATATTATCACCAAATTAAAAAAAAAGCTAACTACCCCAACAGTGCTTGTCCAATTTTGATCTGTTCTTACACTTTTGTCTAGCTTGGCTGGCGGCCAAACCGGACTTACTGATTGGAATCTCAAATGAATTTGTTTGAATCAACTTTTATGTAGGAAACATTAAAGCTGAATGGATCTTGTTCAACGTCTAGCCGTATAAATATACCAGTCAAATGCTAGCAATTTCCTCGCGACCATGTAAATTATCACTCGCTTTTATCACTCACAGAGAAATTAGCTTTCTATAATTTAAAGAATTTTGAATATCCAGTTTCGGAGCCTGAATCGGCTCTAAAACTAATAGACCGGTTTTCAAAATTCTTTGCCTCTCAAAAGCTAATTTATTAGCTGTAATATCATCATCATCATCAGGTCTTTTTTAGTCTCCACTGCAGGAGCACGACCCTCTCTGCACTACTAGGGCCATATCAACCAAACCAGTCAGAGGATTTAGCCTACATTCTTAGCTGTAATATATCGAATTTTAAAAAGTAACAAGTAACAAGCCGTGTGGTTCCCGGCAGAGTAGAATAGGACCACTCCAAGTCATCTCGTGGATGTCGTAAAAGGCGACTAAGGAAACACAAGCTAAATAAAGCTTATTAACATCAAAGAGACCTCTTTAACCCGTATGGCCAGCGTGGAGAGTATAGGCCAAATCCTCTGAATACTCAGGCTAGTATATATTTTTTTTTATGTCATAGGACGGCAAACGAGCAAGTGGGTCACCTGATGGGAAGTGATCACCGCTGCCCATGGACAACTGCAACACCAGAGGTGTCACAGGAGCGTTGCCGGCCTTTTATTTTTCTCTCCCCAGAGGGGAGAGGGAGATGGGCCTCCGGCTCTCTCACTCACCGAACGAAGCATAGTAGCGGTAAAGCTACTACTCAAACGTCGATTTTCTGTGAGAGTGTGGTACTTCCCCGGACGAGCCGGCCCATTCATGCTACTAGCAAAAGTGATTTTCGCCGGTAGCGAGGCTCTACCACAACTAAAATAACTATGGCTCTGGTAGTACAGAGAGGGTCGTGCTCCAGCAGTGGAGACTGAGAAAGACCTGATGGATGGATGAACAATTACATAGCTAGTGAATCCGCAACATGCTTCGTCAAAACTTACAAACGTTTATCTGCAACATGCTTCGTCAGAACTTACAATCGTTATCCGCAACATGCTTCGTCATTTTGTACAAACAATATCCGCGACATGCTCCGTCAAATATATCAATCTAAAAGGCCAGTCCGAGTCGTTCCCGCTCCAATGGTTCCCATTATACTTGCGGCATTTCCACGTTGTATGGCAATGGAAAGTCTTTGAGCAAGATACGATACGGAATGACCATCTTTTGATCGTTCGGAAATGCGACGACCCAACTCTCTATTAAAAAATTATTAGCAGGTGACATAGGTTACAATGTGGACGAAGTTACGTGAAAATTTCTAGTCTATCCATAAATTTGAGATTCCTCTGACTCAGTCGGTGTTTATCTTAAAAAAATCACTACAAATTTGCTTTGTAGTTCAATTCAAACATTTGTCCTCGGCGGGATCTGAACCGGATTAACTAATTTACAATATTTCGTTAGGTTCGGGACCAACCTGACATGAATATGTAAGATAAAGTGATGAACCCATTTAAACCACAGGATTTTGGGGTTATTTTGGGAAGGCACTAAGTATATCTATAACTAACTTAGCTTTTTTTGTATGCATTTGGTATTTAACTTCTCTCATTCTTAATTCTTCGATAAGAAATAAAATTATGAGAAAAGTCCATGTGGGCAGGTTTTGAACTGCACCTTAGTCTTGTGGGGCTAGCTCAGTTTGAGTGATTTGTCTCTGTATATTTATTATTTTTATTTCTGGACCTGTCCTTTTATCTTTACCGTTATGTTTTTATTAAATCAATCGATTCACATTAGCCTTGAGGTATACCTCTGGATACAGTCGAAAAATGTCGGCCAGTAGCTGACTATTTCCGCGAGTAACCCGTTGTTACGTATTTTAATTAAACGTTATTAATATGAGACGCATCATGTCTTTGCAAATTCTACTATGAATTGGTTACTTAATATTGGTACGTTGGTTAGTATTATATTGTCTTTGATATTGTATTCAGCATCCTAGGGCGGGATCCTAACCGGATTAACTAATTTACAGTATTTTGTTAGGTTCGGGACCAACCTGACATGAATATATAAGATAAAGTGATGAACCCATTCAAACCACTGGATTTTGGGGTTATTTTGGGAAGGCATTGAGTACATCTATACCTAATTAACTTACCTTTTTTTAAGCAAAAAGAATTAACTTCTCTCATTCATATTAAGTTGAGAAATAAGATATGGGAAATTATATAAGAAATATTATAGAAGAAATTATACAAGAAATTATAATTATATGAAAAACAACCATGCGGTTTTGAACTGCGGCCTTGTCTTTGCACGACTAATGCGTCACCAATTAGGCCACCGCGGGTCCATCGTATTTCCTCACCGAATCCCATTCATTGATCATTAAGACGTGTGGGATCGAACCGCGGTGGTTTAATTCGTACCTAAGGCATTGTTCGTACAAAGACTATGACGCAAGTTCGAAACCAGCCCACGTGGATATTTTTCCATATCTTATTTTTTATTTATGAAAGAGTTCATTTCACTTCTAAAAATATTCTCTCTCTGTCTCAATTGAGCGAGTTTCCACATGCATCTTCCGATGTGATGCTTTCGAAGCACACCAATTGCTTTTGATTTTTTTCTCTTCAACCCCAAAACTTCGCATCCTTCTTTGGCCGTGATTGTAAGAGTTGCTCTTAGGTTTTCGCATAAAACTCCGCATATCAAGCAGCATTTTCATCCCTCTGCATGTAAGAGTGATAAAAATGTTTAGTATGTGTCAAGTTTTGGATATGCGGAATACAAGGCCAGTTTACTACGAGTAGAGTAAATGGTAGAGAGAGTTCTTTTCTACTAGTGAGAAGCATCAAAATCAAAACGTTTATTCTGAAAAAGGACCTTTTCTCGTCAAATGACATTTAAAATACACGTATACCGGAGGCTATATGGACCTGTCTTTTTAACTTAACCTTTTACCTAAGACGGTTTCATTTCTGCAAATTCTATTATGGATAGGTTACATAATACAGTGTACGGCGTCCTAGGGTAGGATCCTGAACAGATTAACTAATTACAGGTTTTGTTGGGTTTGGGATCAACCTGACGTGAATATAAGTTAGGTGTGGTGAGCCCCATTGAAACCGTCGTATTTTGGGGCTTAATGTTATTTTAGGAAGGTGTAGTAGAATCAACTATTAATGTGTTTGTGTCTACATGTATTCTTATTTGTAAGCTATGTAGTTTCATTTACTAAAATATACTTAATTTTAACTTTTTCAGATTAAAGGGTTAGTTAAGTCAAAAGCTGCAGCAGATATTTTGTCTACCTAATTGAAAAAAAAAATAATAACAACGAACACGTAAAGTACCCAAATAAAAAAGCCCCTTACCAATTTACCGCAAAACCGTTGATTGACAAGTCAAAACCTCGATAAAAATAGCTTTCAAACCCAACAGCAGAAAATTCAGCTGACAACCGCATTTCTAACCATTGAGAGCCATTTCCCCAATTTCGCGGCCTTTATTATTCTCTCCGCGACATTCTGATTGAAATCATGCGAGGGATTAATTGAAATACGATTTTATTTGTGTTACCTCGATTGTTTATTTTTAGAACCTCTGTGGAGATTATAAAATGCAATGTCGGGAATTAACGCGAAAACATACCGTTTTTCTCCAGACGTTTCGGCCGGGTTACACCGACCGTGGTCATCCAGTGACCACGGTCGGTGTAACCGCGTTAATTCCCGACATTGCATTTAATAATCATGCAACGCGAAAGTTTAAAAGTAACCCTGTGGAGATTAATGCATTTTAAGGCTATTATGAGTTAATGCACAGAATACATAATGTTATGGTTTGATTTTGGGCCGTGTTAAGCAAGATAGAAACGGTTGTACTATATATCTCTATGTGACAAGTCTTTTACAAAAAAACACAAGTGTTTGTCATTATTTGAGGAAAGTAATTACTCAGGACAACGTCAAAATTTTTTATCCATTTAAGTTTACTTTAAACAATATGAAATCGTGGATTTACATTTTTATTTCAATTGGATTTGATATTTGCTGTATAGCTTTTATAAATAAACTTTTTATTTTATTTAAGAGGCTTATCACAAAATAGTGCTCTGAAAGATTAGGCTTTTACGCACGGCGACCACACGGTTGGGGTCACGAGTTCACGACGCTAATGCTGTTGCTACAACTGCACGATTTTGATACTTTTCATATTCTTTAATTTTTTGATATTGGATTTTTTTATTTTGTAATATTGTTAATCATGACAAGAAATTCCCACATACGTTCATTTTTGTTGGCTAAAGATACTTATATCAGCGAAACTAGCGATACCCGTTATTAAATTCTTGTACTCTGAAATAAGAACACATTGAAAAAATCTATGTAAGTATTAACTAGCAAAGTACATTTAGTATTTTTAGTATAAATTTTCATCAAAATCATCATTTGAGATTGAGAGATCTACTCATTACCGCTAAAAGTGGCCGCTTTTGGCGGTAATTAGTAGTTCTAGTATTTACATTTACTATCTTATATTTACTGAATGAAAAATAATAAAAAGTTATACCAAAAATACTACAAGTCATTTACTGAAGAAGTCCTTACGTAGATTTTTACAATTTGCTCCTATTTAGCAGTCATATCATCATTTCGTGTAGGTGACACGGTCAGTCGACCATGCACACCCTGGTGTCAGAGTTCTTCGGAACCGCCTCTCGGCCTCTGACGTGGTTTCTTTAACGACTACCAGATGGCAGCCGGGATCACCGGCTTAACGTGCCTTCCGAAGTACGGAATCATCTTTCTTATCAGACAATCAGGTGATTCATGCCTGCAATGTCCTAACCAAACTGGTTACTTAACACAACTTAACAAATTGTGCTTCCCGTAGGAATCGAACCACGACCCCCGGGTCAACAAGGCGAACGCCTTAACCACTGGACCACGGAGGCAGCAGTAAAAGAAATAAAATGAGGGATAGCGCTAGTTCACTGGTCTAAGCGCCTTAAGCTCTTTAAGTTTTTGCCAACATTTTATTTACAATCTGCGTGTAATTTTGGAATATGTTTTTAGGGTTTAGTACCTAAAAACGAAACGTAACGTTGGTGTCACCCTGTCATAACCATTTGCTACGAAACTACTGAACTGATTAAGTTGAAATTCGATACTTATATAAGTCTGTAACCCGAAGATGAGAGATCAAAAGAGTATTACGTGTATAATATTTTTCTCAAACATGCTTGGAAATGTTCACACAAATAATTGGGCGGCGGACATATGCATTAAGCCTTGGAAGCAGAACTTTCGGAGGAGTAGAGAAGAGAGTTCAAAGCAAACGTAGGCACGATAAAAAGGTAGAGATACATTACCAGAACGTCCAAGGTCTAAGAACGAAAACAACACAGATTCAGTCATTTCTACAGGCATCAGGTTCGGACTTGTTTGTCATTACCGAAACGGGATGTAATGCCTCTATCCATGATGCCGAACTAGTGCCGCCTGGATATAAAATATTGCGATGCGACCGAGCAGATGGGCGGAAGCAGGGTGGAGCGTGTATAATAGCTACCCCGCGGTACGAACTGCGACAAACACTAGTTCCGGGAGACATAGACATAGATGAACATTCATTTGAATTAATATCGGCCTCTGTATTTCTAGATAATAAATTTATGTTTATTTGTTGTGCGGTGTATATTCCACCAAATAGTAAAACCGATGAATATATGATTATGTTTGGTATAATAGAACAAATATGTGCAAAATATAAAAATAACGTCATTGTATTAGGGGACTTTAATATGTATTCCGCAAAAACGGAGGTCCAGAATTACTTGGAATATCTGTTAACCTACTGTGAGTTCAGTCAAAGTAATAACATACCGAACTGCAACAACAGGCAGTTAGATCTGGTTTTGAAGGGGGGTGGTTTGCGTGGCGAACTATCAGTCCAAGAAACGGAAGGCTTACAACCGGTAGATAAGCACCATCCGCCAATCGCGGTTTGGGTGGCAGTAGGGGAACCTAATGGACACATAGTGGAAGAAACCAAAGAACAAAGACAGTCGCAACCGAGTATGTGGAACTTTCGTAAAGCAGATTTGCATCGTCTTTATATGTTAGTATCTACGATAGACTGGAGTAAGCTATATCAAATAACGAGTCCGGAGGAGGCAGTACAATATTTCTACACTGCAATTAATAATGTAATTAAAGAGTGCACGCCAATAAAAAAAAATGCAACAACAGAGGCGGGACATAACTATCCGCAGTGGTACACGAGGCAAATTATCTCCGATATTCAATTAAAACGTAAATTGCATAAAATATATAAAAAAAGTAGGTCGGAAACTGATTATAAAGAATTCTCTAGTTGTAGAGCAAGACTGAAAGTGGCAATAGAAATGGCTCATAACCAACATAGAGACTTGTTGCAAAGAAATTTAGCAAGAGACCCGAAGTCGTTTTGGCATTTTGTAAATACAAAACGAGCAAATACCTCTAAACAAAAAATAACGAAGGAGGGTCGCGTTTTGGCAGAGAGAGAGAGCGCAAATGAATTTGCTAATTATTTTAGCTCAGTTTATAAATCGGATCCACCGGATTTGGACGTGACCAAAGCGATCGTTTCGGCGCCGGCCGGAGCGGCGCGGGTGCAGGTACACCAGTTAGAACTGGCAGAAGTAAAGCAGGCTCTTATAAAGCTTAAGCCCAAGCAGTCCATGGGTCCAGATGGCATACCCCCATTTATATTTAAAGATTGCCGAGAGGTTCTCGCCGCGCCGCTTTTGTATATATTTAACATGTGTCTCGAAAAAGAAAGATTTCCGGAGCAATGGAAAATAACCAGGGTAGTCCCGGTTCCTAAGGGACGAGCAGGTACGAACGTGTGTGACTACAGACCGGCAGCCATATTAAGTACACCAGCTAAGGTATTTGAATCGGCAATACACCACTCTGTCTACTCACAAGTACAGGCTCAGCTATCGGAAGCACAGCATGGGTTCCGACCAGAACGGAACACCACAAGCAATTTGCTGAAGTTGGTAACCCAGTTAGTGCCAGCGGTAGACTCGGGAACCCAAGTGGACGTGGCGTATTTCGACTACCAAAAAGCATTTGACACTGTGGATAACGATGTGTTGCTCGCGAAGATGGCAGAAGCGGGCTTTACCCCAAAAACGCTCTCCTTCTTTGCCAGTTACTTAAGGGATCGGCGGCAGTACGTAGAGTGGGCAGGGCATCGATCAGAGCCATATATCACTAGATCTGGAGTAAACCAAGGAAGTAATTTGGGGCCCTTGGAATTCAATCTAGTGATGAATGACTTGCCAAAAGTGGTATTGGAATCTACCTGCTTACTCTTTGCGGACGACTTAAAATTAGTAAAAAATATAAGAGAATCGTCGGATGGCGAGAAACTGCAGGCGGATATTGACAGGGTGGTAGAGTGGACGCATAAAAACGGCCTCAAGTTCAATGTTTCCAAGTGCTCGGTAATATCTTTCACACGCTCCCAACAGCCCATCATACATCAGTATCACATAGAGCAAGTACCGATGCAGCGAGTAACCGAAACGAAGGACTTGGGTGTTCACTTTGCTAGTGACCTTAATTTCCGAAAACACATAATGAAGACATGCAAAAAGGCTTATCGGAACTTAGGTTTTGTTATGCGCCAGTCTCGAGAATTTAATAACATCAATGCTCTGCGAGCATTATATGAAGCACTGGTAAAAAGCAACCTAGAGAGCAATGCATGTATATGGTCGCCGAACGAAACCAAATACAAATTGATGGTAGAACGGATACAAAATAAGTTTTTGCGTTTTTTGTACCTAAAACTATACGGAGTGTATCCGTTCTATCCATTAATGTACCCAACTTTATTTATACTAGGGATGGTGGGGTACAACACCCTCGAAGTAAGACGTGACCTGTACTTGGTGACATATATGTTTAATGTATGGAGGGGAAGGAGATGCAACCCAGCCGTGTTGGAGTGGATGGCGCTGAGCGTGCCGGACCGATACGTGTGGCGGAGGCGACAACCTCGGCTGTTCGCAATACCTCAGGCGCGCACGAACCTACTGAAACAAGCTCCTTTAACCAGAGCACTGCTCACATTAAATGAGGTAGCAAGTTGCGTAGATTTGTTCGGATGTACTTTGAGTGAATTCACAAGGGCTACTTTATATGTATTAAGTTATTGTGAATTAGATACATAGGACTCTGTAAACAAAATGAAATATTAATGTACGCTATTGAATAAGGGACACCTGTAATGATAGTGTATATATTAAATAAACAATAAACAATAAACAATAAACATTATTTTGACAACCTTGTTTGGGATAAATCAATATTGCTGTACTGGCCAATACACGACAGCAAAGTATGTATGAAAATCCCAAGAAAATCCATATCTGTCGTGTCTTAAAGTAACTATGAAAATTCATATCTGTCATGTTATTTAAAAATGGAACGACGCGTTTGCTGCGAAATAATTCAAGTATGGAGGTTATAAATTCGAATTTAAAATTTTACCAGGCTAGTAAGAAAAAATTAAAAAACTTAAGATTTTGGCGCGATATTTTGTACATATTGTTGTTTATGAACATTTTATGAATATTAATTGACATATTTACATCAATATTTCATGATGGTCTAGGATAAAAGAAAAATCATAGAATATACCAGGTGCTTCTCTTCCCGTACAGTCTGTAAAAGCAGGCCGAAGGAGAGGGCGAAAACCTATGCAGAAGAATATGTCAATAGGTGATGCGACTAGCAACCCATCACTATTTTAATTGCATTTTCTACATTAAAATCCACTAATACCCTAAACATGGCTTTTGAGGTCCGTCTCACCTGTAAGGGTAAACACGTGATAATATGTGTCTATATACTATTTTTTTTAATTTCCGTGCAATATTTGATAAAAGTACTACACAAGCCTTGGCCGTAATCAAGCATTGATGGACTCACGTATGTGTGCCTCGGCTCCGCCTCGGCCCACATTCACACGTTCGTCCATCAATACCTCTTTTACCGGCCGTTGCAGTAATGTACTTTATTGGTAAATTAGATATTTACAAAAAATATATCGTAATCGTATACATATGTCTGTTGACGATTTATATAACAAATAAGTTGGAAAGTATTTGACCAAATTAATTCAATAAAACAAATAAGACATTTTTACAAACATGACATTTATTATTTGACTAGCAGGAATTGGTTTTTTGGCTGACCTAAATAATTAAATATAAATATATACGGACAAATCACACAGATTGAGCTAGATTTTATAACACATACATAATTACATATGTATATAGACAAACATCCAAGTCCTAGGTCAATCTGAAAAAGATAATTTTTCATCATGACCTGACCAGAGTGACCGCGGAGCGAACCCGGGACCATCCGTGTCACAAGCCGTGTGGTGTTGACCGCTGCGCCACGGAGCTCGTCGTCATAATCATTAATTACAATTTTACTTAATAAAAATAAATTGGAATACTATGTGCCTCAGTGGCATGTATCTGGCTTAGTTAGTCGCACTATACGCTTTGCACTCAATCGTTTGACGAAGAAAAATTCGGCATAGGTCCGCCGTCGACAAGCTCTCGCGCAGTACTGAGAACGAAGTGATTATATACTCTTTGGTACTGAGTTTGAGCGGTCGACGCATCGAAATATATAGTAATTTGGAGGTTGCAATTACGTTTTTTATAGTCATATCTTTAATTATTATTATTTTAAAGTACAAAATTTAAATTCCTTATGAACTTACGTTTATTCTAGTACATATTTCATGTAATAATATTACTGTAGTAAGGAGAAATTTGCAGTTGATGTTTCAGAAATTTCGTGGTTTTACGGTTTTGAATGGATATTTTTTACTAAATATTCCATACATATTTTAAAATTCCGATTCCGCTATGAACTTTACCACTATTAAAGAGATATTATTATAATTTTTTCGTTTAAATTCCGTCTGTACAGTTGTTCAGTTTTGAGCACGAACAAGGGCCTCGCCCTCTTTTTGTGTAAAACATGCTTCGGAATTTTGGCTTTATTTTAATTGATTAGATAAAAATGCAAAAAGTGAAGCCGCTATGAACTTTACTAATAACTATTCTCCATTGTTAAATAGATTTAAGTTGTCAAAGTCTTTCAGTTTCTTAGAATTTGAATGCCAAAATCGCGGTCAAAATGTGATAGGCCTCTTAACGTATTTTCGAGTGCCACCAGCAGCAAAGCAAGTCTCTAAGAGACAGAAAGAGAGGTAAAGTGCCGATGGATGTATTCTTAAACAATCCTAATCCTATCCTAATCCTAACTTCCTAACTTTATCCCAACTAATCGTAATCCTAATCCTAACTAATATTATAAATGCGAAAGTGAGTTTGTTTATTTGTTTGTTACGCTTTCACGTCGTATCTACTGAACCGATCATCATGAAATTTTGCATACATATAGGTTAGGGTACTGAGAAGGACATAGGCTATATATCACACGGGCGGAGCCGCGGGTAACAGCTAGTACAATATAAAATTACTCATTTACTTTCTCTTCTCATATCAATGTTATTTGCGTGTTTGAGTAGTTTATTAAAAAGTAAAATAAAGAAGAAAAAACCGGCCAAGTGCGTGTCGGGCCACGCGCAGTATAGGGTTCCGTAGTTGCGAATGACAACTTTGAGTACACACTGTTTACACTCGCACCTCACAGTTTAACGACCAAAAACATCTAACAATAAAGATTGTATGAAATTTTACATTTTCTAGTACATTTTATAAGTTGGTTGCCTATAACTTTTTAGTTTGTACTTAATACTTAGCTCTGATAGTTTTCCTTTCAACTTCAGTATATATACTACTGCTGTAATTTTTTTCATGTATCTATATATATAACCGTTTAGGAGATAGAGGGGGGGGACACGTACCTCTAACAAAAATTTGCACTTTAAAACCAAATATTTCGGAAACGGATCCCTAAATCGAAAAATGGTGTTCTCAACCTCACAATATTTTTCAAAGACCTTTTTAACGATACCCCACAAGATGGGTAAGTAGAGAAAAAAAAATGACTCCCCCACTTTACTTGTATGGGAGCTACCCAAAAAAAAATTTTTTTTCAAGATTTTTTTCTACGACTTTTTTGCCATGATTAATATACATACTCATACCAAATTACAGCTTTCTAGTACTTATGGTCTCTGAGTAAAACCGCGGACGGACAGACAGACAGACAGACAGACATGGCGAAACTATAAGGGTTCCTAGTTTACTACGGAACCCTAAAAAGTAATATCGCTATAACATTGTAAATATTCATCCAGATTCATCCATCAGTTTTTGCGTGAAAAATAAATCTAAACATAATAAACATCCCATACACCGATACTAACTTTTCATCTTCTATTTAAACTACCTTTAGTGTGATTTACCAACCAGTTACAGTTGAAACTTGGTAGGTCTGTGAATGTATTCTGCGAACCGCCTTTTCATGATTGAAGTATATTTTGGCTTATCTATCCTTGCTATTACGGAACCCTTCACTACCGTGTCATACTCGCTGTTGGCCACTTTTAGGGTTCCGTGCCCAAAGGGTAATGACCCTATTCACGAGACTTCGATGTCCGTCTGTTTGTCTATCTATCTGTTGCTGCCGTTTTTGCTCGATAGTCTAATATAAATAAATAATAAATATATACGGACAAATCACACAAACTGAGCTAGCCCCAAAGTAAGTTCTTAAGTAAGACTTGTGTTTTGAGATACTATCTCAACGATACTATATTTTATTACAAATACATATATAGATAAACATCCAAGACCCAGGTCAATCTGAAAAAGATCATTTTTCATCTTGACCTGACCGGGGATCGAACCCGGGACCATCCGTGTCACAGGCCGGCGTGATGCCCGCTGCGCCACGGAGCTGTATAGATAATGGTACGGAACACTTCGTGCGTGAGTCCGACTCGCACTTGGCCACATTTTTTTTAGATTTCTGGAACTTCTTTTTCGTTACAGCTAAGAATAAATAGAAATTGTGTCTCACCATATGCGAGACGATCGCACACAGTCAATAAAACAAATCGAAGATCCGTGCTGCTTGACAATTTCCGTGACGCTCCATCTCAACATACAGAAAGCACAGAAATGCTCCTCAGTGTCTCTACATAAAGACAGATTCCGACTCTTGTTATATTAAAATCTAATGGATATAATTACCGACCGGAGCGCATTCTATATAAGTTTGCTACTACGGATTCCTTCAAGGGCGAGTCCGACTCACTCTTGGCTTTTTTTAGATTTTTTTTAGAAATAATAGAAATGGTGTCTCACCATATGGGAGACAATCGCACACAGTCAATAACACAAATTGAAGATACGTGCTGCTGGACAATTTCCGTGACGCTCCATCTCAACATACAGAAAGCACAGAAATGCTCCTCTGTGTCTCTAAGCACAGACAGATTTCAACTCTTGTAATCATCAAAAGGTCTTTGTTAGTCTCCACTGCAGGAGCACGACCCTCCATGTACTACCAGAGCCATATATTAGCCAGGGCAGTCAGAGGATTTGGTCTACACTCTCCACGCTAGCCAGACGGGTTGGAGAGGTCCTTTTGATGTTTATAGCTCTGTTTAGCTTGTGTTTTTTTAGTCGACTTCTATGACATCCACGGGGAGACTTGGAGTGGTCCTATTTCACTCTGCCGGGAACCACCCGACTCTTGTGATACTGAAATATAATAGATAAAATACACAGACCGTATGTTTCATGACTTGTAACAGTGCAGGCATGGCGTGGTGACATGACTCCTCAGATATAAAGATGTGCTGAAATGTCACATGAAATACTGCGGGCTAAAGTCATCTCAGTGGGAGAAGCAAGCCACCAAAAGACCGGTGTGGAGGGCAAGGAGCATTACCTATTATATTTAAGGATGGATATTTTAACTAAACAGAATATAACTATTAAAAAAATAAGACTGTTAATAAAAATAAACTCTTGCGGGTTGTCTAATATGACTATGCAAAATTCTGTAAAATGGAAAGAATAATTTATATGCAAGATTGCTATACCTAGTTGACTTAACTGGAGATCTTTTTTTGGAGAAGTCCTGCTACTTCGTTGGCAGGCCTAATTGGCTTGATACATTGCTGAGCTCAGATATATTACCAACTGCACTGCCCTTATAGAGTACACAAAGTTTAGTACATGAATACGCAATCTTTGATTGTGAAAATGAGAAATTCTAATGGTGATGGATTGTTCCTTGAGGAGATTTCAGCGCCGTACACAAGACCGATTTGGGCGGTCTCGTTTCTGTGTGCGGTAGACTAACTTGTACTGAGTTGCCATATTACAAAAACGAAAAAATGACAACCAGTGTTGCAATAAAAATAAAATTAACTGGCAATATCCAAAATATGTACACAATAAACCTTATTATACAAATTTGATGCATGTATTCAAAAGTCAGTTCTTTACACTTCTGTTCTTCTAGTTTTTATGTTTCTATTTTTACGGCGGCAGGAAAATAAAATGCGAGAGAAAATCCTGCTCTCATTCAGTCGCGAATACTCCAATACAATTTGATTTCGCTTTTGTCAGATATGCGGAGGATTTAGATTTTGCTAGTTTTGAATAAAAAAAAAGTTTTGACACAGTCTATGATAGGTATAACAAAAATTATTATAACAAAAAACAGATTAAGTATTATAACAAAAAACAGATTATTATAACGAAAAACAGATTGAAATATGCTGTTCATATTAAAAGCTTGTCAAGCTTCAAGATTCAATCGTTTATTTAATACAGATTTGAACACTTATTAATTGTCATACTGGTGTTTACAATTGCTACAACAATTTGTTTTGTTGACGTCAATAGTTACTTATGGCTAAGTTTAGGCCGCTTCCAAAGCGGAGTGCAGAAAGCGGCAGCTTACTGCACAGCGCATTTTCTCCAAGCGACGTCATCTCACAATTTTAATTTAGTTTTAAAATAGTAATTTTTGAATAAAATTGAAGTCGTAAAAATATTATTCTTGTGTGATAAATGTAACATCGTTAACTGTATAAGAGTGTAAGTTTAACGCCGTCCTACCAGTAGTATTTTTAAGCAAATTGAAAGATAGTTTCAGTCAGTGTAATAACATTGTACAAGTTTCTGCAAAAAATATCCGACAAAAAATAATTCTTTCAACAAGAAAAGCGAAAAAAGAACATAATAAAGAAACCTTCGAATTTACGATATCAAGCCTATAGAATAGGCTTCCTTTAAGTACTTGGACACAAAATAGGCTCTTTTAGCCCCACTTCAGCCTGAAAGGCTCAAGTAAAGGATTGGGGTACATCGATATTCAAGTGTAAAGATCCGTTAACCTAACTTTAACATTAGCGATCGTAGATTTTGCTAGAAATGGATCACAGAAGTTACATAGCCCCGTTTTGTTTATATACCTGTAAACCTTCCTCATGAATCACTCTATCTATTAGTGAAAACCATATGAAAATTCGTGAGTTTTTCGCGAAGAGACGGGCAGACAGATGCGGCGGAGGACTTTGTTTTATAATATGTATGTAAGGATAGCTAAACAAAAATTGAATAAGGTATTTCAAAAATAAAAGACTTGACTTCTATTTTACCTGTTATCGTCCTCTATTTCGTTTTTTTGCTGACGTCACATACTCTTTGACACTCCGGGAAACGGAGAAGAATACAATTTTAACCTTATTAAAAACTTCCGATTTTTTTGGTCTATTAAAATTAATACCTCCCGAGCGACTTCTTAGTGTTCGTTCGAGATACAACTTTATACAATACACACGAATATTTTTTACACTAAGGTCTATTGATTTTTTTTAATCACTTTACGACAAAGACGTACAGGTAAAACTACGAGTAAGATAAGACGGCGACGGCAAAACTCATTTAAAAATATTGGACCAAATTAAAGTCTTGCTATAAGGTTGGCGCTCAAAAGCTTGCTCTTTCCTATCTACCTGCAAAAAGTGCTCGAGTTCTTTGGTCACATTGCCAGAAAAGGTAAAAATAACCTCGAGCGATGGTTACCGGAAAGGTTGACGGCAATAGACCAAGAGAACTTAGTCCAATTGGGTGGGCTGACCAGATCCGAACAACCTTAGACCCCAACCTACAAGACGCTCTTCATTCGGCCAAGCAGAGGAACAAATGGTGCGCGACTGTCCGGAAGATGATCACCCAACAACTAGGGAAACACGATCCTCAGTAATGAGGATAACGACGCGAGGAGGCGGAAAAGGTAGGCGGTGGCGCTGCAGAGTTTTTTCCACTTTGATTAAAAGTGCTTTTATTTTCTCAAAATATGGTGGACTCAATTTGTACCAATATCTATTAGCCACTGTTAAAAAAAAATCTTACATATCAGAGGTTGGGGCCACATGCTTACGAGAACATATGCGTACAAAAAACCTGAACGCTACTTTTGGGGCAGTCGTCTAAAAAGAAATCATCATCAACCCATTTGCTATAATATCTATTTTGTAGTTTGCATAGTAGGGCAAGGCGGCAAAAAAGATAACAAGATTTTAGGGTGGCTAGTTTTATACAATCTGCGTGTGAAGATTTTACTCAGTGTAGGGATATTACCTACGAAACAGATATAAAGGGTTTTTTTTTCTTTTGAATTCAATACTTTTAAGATTAAACTGGCTCTTTAAGGGTTTATTATAAACTTAGAGCGAGAACGCGAGTGACGGATGTTAGATACAGAACAAGACTAATTAAATGGAAATGGGCAGGACACATACATATATAGAATGAACAACTCAATTGACTAAGAAAATGACAGAATGGATACCAAGAAACAACAAAATAAGCAGAGGAAGGCCTAAAATGAGATGGAGATATATTTTTAGGAAGAAAGCAGGACATGACTGGGTACATAAGAACTTTGGGGGAGGCCTACGCCAAAGAGGCGACTACTACCTACGAGGAATAACGATGCAAATAGGATATATAATTCTATACAAAATGGAAACTATAATAACTATTATTGACATTCTTGATTGACATCTTTTTTATGTATCAATATAATAATACTAATACAAAATGACAATTAAATGAATTATTTACCTATAAATACTAAAATTGACATGTAAATTTTAAAATCTGATATATTATTGACCAACTGATACAAATTTCTAATAACATTTTTTGCATTTTTTTAATGACTATGAATATGTTCTATGCTAAATGGTAGTAGAATAAATGGCTATTTTATTGTATTTAAGGGTTTATACAAAAATTTGTATAAGTGCTTGTAAACATGTAAATGAGTTTCTTTTAAATGTTTCATTTTTGAGACAGTCATTTATTATGATGAGCATGTCAAACGTAATGTGCTTGTATTATAACAGCTTGTTGTATTTATAATATCACACAGTAAAAATTTCGATATGAAGATAAACAATAAAATTCGAACACTTCCTACGTTTTGTTTCATGCATAAAACATTTTCCCGGAAACTGTAACGTGCTGATATTTATTTAAGAAAAGTTTACTTTTCCAGGCGGTTCACTTGTAATAACTTTCGCAGTAATGTACAGTGGGTCACATAGTAATAATAATAATAATAAATAATCGCAGGGCAGCTTGTGGCGAGCTGTTGGTTAGTAACGACACCACGGACCCGAATGCTCCAGAGAGTCGGTCAGAGCCCTCGTCCCCGACGTGTCTTCATCGTTCGGGGTCGAAACCCAAGAGGGCTCGCAGGAATCTCGGCTCTGGCTTGCCTTAGTTGGCCGTCCAGAAAGTGGTCGTGAGAGCTGTTCTCCAGGGGTGGAAGTGTTAAAGGCCTAACGACGCGAGTAACTTCGGAGAAAGCGCAGCACACCTCTCGACACCCCTGACTTGCCCACACCGGTGTTGCTCCTTTCGTCGGCAGTTATCGTCGGCTAGTTTGAGGGGCCCATCTAGTGGGCGGCAAGCCACCACCTGCCAATTGTAGTCAGTTATCATAATTATGGCAAGTGCCCGACCCTATGCAATAACCCAGCATAAAGGCCATCCATATTTCAGCCCCATAACCCATTTATTTCCCTTTTCAAACGCAATAGTCCCACCTCCAAGACCTAATCAAGGACATATCATACATTGGTATTTCCAGGAATGGGTTCTGGCTGGAGACCTACATTACATCAACTCCTCCAAAGGGCCTTTACGTGTTGGATCTATATCCCCACGCAAGCCTTCCAAAAGACCGGGGTAACACCCGTGAGTCTCAGAGAGATACAAATAATTAATAAATATATACGGACAGATCACACAGTTTGAGCTAGCCCCAAAGTAAGTGCGAGACTTGTGTTATAGGTTACTAACTCAACGATACTATATTTTCTATTAGATACTTATATAGATACACATCCAAGACCCAGTTCAATCTGACAAAGATCATTTCCCATCTTGACCTGACCGGGGATCGAACCCGGGACCATCCGTGTCGCAGGCAGGTGTGTTGACTGCTGCGCCACGGAGCTCGTCGTTAATTACACACATACTGTTTGTACTATAATACAGTGTGCTACAAGGATAATTTGGCACATGGCCATCATCGGAACAAAACGCTGCAATTGTCATCATCTTTGAAGAGTCACTTTTGGAAGAGAGCTTGAATTGATGTTTGCTGCGGATATTTCGTGATTTTCATTCTAAAAACGAAGAATATTTTGTTACCTGCTAGCCCTAATTACATAAGTAATTACACACAGCGCCCCAATTTCAATGTCATCCAAGTATCAAATGTTCCTTGTCACACTGTACGAGTATTTTTGGTGGTATATTACTTATCTATGTGGTCCACTGTACAGCCGCGACATTTTTGACGGTTCTCTTCATCAAATTGAAAATAGTGAAAACTTGTACCAAGAATACTACAAATAATTTACTAGGGCATACAGCTATTAGATTTTTTAAAATTTGATATTATTTAGGACTTATCAAATTAATTGCTGGGTGGCGCTAGTGTCTCGTAGTGTCACAGCGCCTTAATGTATGATTGCGTAACAAACGTACAAACACACATGCGCATTTTATAATTTTATAATAAGATGAATTTACGTAGAACGAAAAACTTTCATAAATTTTAATAATAAAAAATGCTACCAACCCTAGCTACCAACAAACAAGGTTACCTACCGATACCATAATAATAAAACCTCCCTTTTTAGCAGTTGGCTAAAATATCGTGGGCTGGGTAATGCATAATACATAGCGTGTATGTACCTGAATATTTTCCTAATGTATGCCGATATTAGATTTCCTGCGGCTCTCAAAAGATGGGGTAACAGGTACAGTCAGACACGGAAATGTGTGTCTATTTTAATAAAAAAAAGTCAAATTTAGGAGCAGCCAGTTATTCGTGCCCGTACCATACCAAGGGCACATATGAGCACGAAGCGCGGCGCGGGAGGAGGCAGGCCTAATCTTGTTCCCAAGTGTAACACTAGCGTCCCCAAATCATTCTCCTATTCTATTTTGGGTGAAGTCTATTATAAACTAACTTCAGTTTAAATAGTTGAGTCAAAGTTCCAAACAGAAGAGAGACAGTCTACGTAATGGGAGGGGGTAAATTTAACTCTTTTTTTTTCCTCTTATTATTATAAATACGACGAATTTCATTAATATTCGCCTAATGGATGCTGACATTGGACTCTCAAAAGATGGGGTAACAAGTATAGAAAGGTTGGCTGGAAGAGATTGCTAAGCAATAAGTCCGCCTTTGTATCATATAATGTTAAAGTTTATTGTTATTATGTCCTTTATATTATGGTGCAATAAAGAGTATTATTTTGTTTTTTCATTTATATTTCTCAGGCTATGCCTGGTAAAGTTTGTGCAAGCACGGGTTTATGACCAAGTGCTTGCATAATAAGCTTACATTTACTAGTTGGTGGTCAAAGCATCGGAGTCCAGTTGAAGAAATTTTCGTACTATCCTACATGTATTTAATATAGCGGCTTTCTGTAGTGTGAGATATGTGTATTTTGGCAAATCTAGCTGGTCAAGTTGTTTAAATATATCTTTCGGTACTACTCCCGTCGTGGATATGATAAGAGGCACTATGATGACAGAGTTCATTTTCCACATTCTTTTTATTTCTTCTCGTAGTTCAGTGTACTTTCGTAACTTTTCTGATATTGTGGCTTGTAGGTTGTGTGTGTTTGGTACTGCTATGTCAATGATGTATGTTTGGTTGTTATTTTTGTCGATTAACGTGATATCCGGTCTATTGTTGTAAATTGTATGATCCGTTAATATGGTTCGGTCATAATAAAGTTTGTGAGTGGAATTTTCTAAAATAGGTTGAGGGATATACTTATAGTATGGTGTGACTTTGTCTGTTATGAGTTTATATTTGAGAGCTAATTTTTGGTGAATAATGTTAACCAACTGGTTATGTCGATGAGTGTAATCGTTTTGTGTTAATTTAGTACATGCGCCTGTAATGTGTTGTATTGTCTCTGGTTTATTGTTGCAGTGTCTACACAGGTCATTATTTATGGTTCCGTCTTTAATTATGTGCTTCCGGTAGTTCCTGGTAGCGATCACTTGGTCTTGTATAGCGATAAGAAAACCCTCAGTTTCAGGAAATAGCCCTGCAGAGCAGAGCCACTTGTTTGAAGCTTCTTTATCAATGTGAGTTTGGTTCAAATCTTTGGGATGTCTACCGTGAAGTTCTTTATTATACCACTTGTTATGTTTTTCTTGGTTATATTGACTTACAATTACTAATTCTGCTAATTCTTCGGCTAAATTTAAAGGAGAATGCTGAGTGTCTATTTTACAAATATTATTATGGAGCAAACTGGTGGTTTTCTTTTTGTTGAAAAATGTTTTAAGGTTAATTATCTGTTTTTTGTTTTGGTAACTAATGTCTATTAAGCCTCTTCCACCTTCTTTTCTACCTATTGTGACCCTTTCAATGGCTGACTTTGGGTGATGAAATCTGTAACGTGTCAAAAGTTTCCTAATTTTAATCTCTATATTTTTTAATTCTGAGTTAGACCATTTAAGGATTCCAAAAGAATAAGTTAACACTGGTATTGCATAAGTGTTGATTGCTTTAAATAAGTGTTTGCTAATTAATTGTTTCTTGCATAATTTATGGATTCTATGAAAACAATCGGTTTTTAATTGGTCTCTCATGCTTTTTTGGTTAATTAACTTACCCTGATTATATCCTAAATATTTATATAATTCTTCATTGCTCATTGCCTTAATCTGTTCTTCTTCGTTTAAATTGTAATTACCTTCAACTACTTTTCCTTTCTTAATATTTATTTTACGGCATTTGTCTAGCCCGAAATCCATTTTAATGCTACGTGAGAAGTTGTAAGTAATATTTAATAATTATTATTATAGTCAGCCGTGAAAATGTGCTTCTATCTACATGGCGAAATTTTGATCGTTCTGGACCCTTAAAAGGGGTGATTCAGCCCGTCGATATGAACCATTTTTCCTATGGGACCAATGCTGGAAACTCAAATTTTATTTCGACATTTTCATACAAAAGTGTTCAGCCGCCCGGGCAATTTGTATAGGAATGTCGAAATTTTTTTCGAGTTTACAGCATTTGTCCCATAGGAAAAGTTGTTTATATTGACAGGCTGAATCACCCCTTTAATAGTTCGGGACGATCAAAATTTCGCCATGTACAAAATACTTACTTTTAAGGGATCTGTCAAATAGTCATATATTATTCGTCATAAAACACTGCTATTTTATCTCTCGTCATGAGGCAACTGTTACTCAAATTTTTTAACGTTTCGTAATGGTGCAATTTATCAGTGTAAGATTCGAAAATAGCTTCTTAGAACAATTAATACTGTCGCTTTTTTATACCAGGCTTAAGGCGAGGTAGGCCCGGCGAAGTAGGTATTCAACGCTCCCCGCTTCACGCGAAGCGAGCCGTGCGTAAGCGGCGCCCGCGTGAACTTACATGAACCCAACGCCAGGCGAAGTGTCACAGTATAGGCAAGTGAGTCGTATAGGAAGCAGTAGGTCAACTTATTTTTTACGATTGCGCCAGAAGAAAGATTATGTCTTTCAAGTATATGTATGTAAGTATATATCTACGTATGTATGTTTATACATAAATAAAGAAGTTCAGACATCTTAATATATGTAAATTACGTGTCACGTTGTTTGTCCGCGATGGACTCCTAAACTACTGAACCGATCTTCACGGAACTTGGCCACTATGTGTAATTTGGTCTAACTTAGCAGATAGGATAGGTTTTATCTCGATTATTGACCGCGAACGAAGTCGCGCGATACAGCTAGTATACATATGTATATTTCTTAGGCACGATCTGTAGCCTAAACGGCTTGATGGATTGTAGCTTGAGAGGTGTAGTTAGATTAGATTCGTCTTTATTGTGAGAGTGACACTGAGTATATATAATATATAAAATTGAAAACATAAATCCCTACTTCCTACAATATTATAAATCCGAAAGTGTGTATGTATATGTGTTCCGTTTTCACGCCAAAGCGGCATTTTATTTTCTTGTCCGTTTACAACCGACATAAAAAAAGGATAAGGTTTTATATTTATAAATCCGAAAGTGTGTATGTATGTATGTTCCGTTTTCACGCCAAAGCGGCATTTTATTTTCTTGTCCGTTTACAACCGACATCAAAAAAGGATAAGCTACCTTTTTCTTGTTTTTATTTTTATTCCCCATATTTCACTATGAAAAACAACAAACTGACTTCTTACTTTGTTATCTATGAATCAATAGTTCGATAATGTCGCGGAACAGCCGTGCGCTTGCGAACGAGACACAGGTCCTAACTCGTAAAGGCCCGGCGGGCGACTGAAGCGACGTACGCAAGTCGCTGTAATATATAATAATTAATTTTTAAAATAAAGTAACCAGTTTCCAGAATGTAACCAAAATAGTTATAGTATATGTAATTTACTTTTTTTTGATATTTTTTTTGTAAGTAAAGCTTTCTTGAACTCGTATAATAATCAATAATACATCCAAAAATCGTCGAATTGGCTTCCGCTTCCGATTTTTTTTATCGGGGTAAGTTATCGATATCATGTTTTGAAATAGAAATAGTCCAAGTACATATAGTAAACTACAGTATATATATTTTTTTGACTTTCAAAACTTACTACTTGTTGGTTTATTATTGAGCCAAATTGATGTAACCTTGATGTAAAATTGGGGATACCTAGCCTTAAGAGGATATACTAGCAGTGCGTTTTCCATACAAATGTATTTCTCTATTTTCTCGCTGAAAATTGCTTCTACATACAATCTATTACTAAAATAGGTATGTCCCTATGTTTTATTTTTTCGGGTTAGGTTAGGGTACTGAAGAGGACAGGTTACCTTTCATCCGGGACATAAATACTGTTCTCGTGGTATTTGCTTTCGATTAACGACTCGGTAAAATTATACGCGACCGAAGCCGCGCGGTAATGCTAGTAGGTCATAAAATCTAGCCAGCCTAGCTAGCATAAAAGCAACAACAAAGTTTATACCCCCGGAACCCACTAACCGTAGTTGAGGCTCAAATGTAAAGTTATGTGGCCACGGAATGTAGGTAATACACAAGTTTATGTTTCGGTCTAGGTAGATAGAAATTCATTTTCTGAAACTGGCCCCGTTTTAGTGACTATAACATAATCTTTTACAAAAAAGGCTTATACCAATTTACGAAAAAATATTGAAAAGTTCATTTAGGGAACAATTTAGAAATATCCTAAAATAATTATTAGTTCAAAAATGCTTTTAAAAATGACGCAGTATAATATAAATAATAATATACATAGCCTGCCATATTTGAAGTTGGTCTGGACTGAAGGTGACAAAAATTTGAAAAGTGACAAATTATTTTCAGTACCCAATTTATCTGCGGGCGACATAGGCTATAATTTACGCAGACGAAGTCGCTGGAATATTGCTAGTGCAATAATGAGATTCTGCAAAGTTTTAACACCCCGCCGGTCGCTTGACGCCAACCTTCCTAGAAAAAATATATATGTTTTAAGTATTTTGTTATGCTTTCAGAATTTTTTTTGCATGTCCTGTATTGAAATCATAATACCTTTTTAAAATATAAACTCGTATATTGGTTATTCATCATCATCATCATCATTTCGTGTAGGTGACACGGTCAATCGACCTTGCACACCCTGGTGTCAGAGTTCTTTGGAACCGCCTTTCGGCCTCTGACGTGGTTACTTTAACGACTACCAGATGGCAGCCGGGACCACCAGCTTAACGTGCCTTCCGAAGCACGGAATCATCTTTCATCAGACAATTAGGTGATTCATGCCTGCAATGTCCTAACCAAACTGGAAACAACTTAACGAAGTATGCTTCCCGTGGGAATCGAACCCACGACCCCCGGGTCATCAAAGCAAACGCTTTAACCACTGGACCACGGAGGCAGGAGACTTATTTGTAAAGGAAGAGGCTGGTGTACTGATGCTTAGTTCAGATACCAGTCTCTCACAATCTTTCATAAGTATATACTACTGTACCAGCATTTGTATTTGTGGGTATTGGAGAGAAAAATAAAGCATTTTGAATACTTACTTAAACATTCTTTATATTTGCCTTTCAGTTCTCGCTAGCTCATCATCATCATCATCATCATCAGGTCTTTCTAGTCTCTACTGCAGGAGCACGACCCTCTCTGTACTACCAGAGCCATATACTAGCCTAAGTAGTGATTTATTAGCATCATTTATTTATCTCGCTGGCACAGCATTTCTTATTGTTGTTTCCTTAGATACATTTTGCAGAAACAGCTATTGAATCCCGTCACAGCTCAGTTACGACGGTCAAAGACATTCCTTGCCGTTCAGGCGTGAAAAGATACAAGATGTTCCTAAAGGAAGGGATCAAAAGTGAACGGGCGGGGAAACAAGATCGTAGGAGTTCATTTATAGGTACAGGATGTTGCTGATGCTAAATTATTCAAAATATCCGACATTATATTCTTCTTTAAAAATATGCACCGCGTGTTGTTTGCGTGAAGTCATTTTTTCGGCAGTGCATGATGAGTAAGTAAAGGGTGACGCATTAATATCTCGAGCCCCTCCGAGCTTCGGAAGGCACGTTGAGCCTTTGGCCCAGCTGCCATAATAAGATTTCGTTACGCTATATTCGATGCTTCTGTTGGCCACGTATACATACGAAAAAAATACAACATTTGAAATAATACTTACCAACAGACTAGGAGAGTGAAGATTTATATTAATACACGTCGGGATAATCCCGAGGTCTACAGGATTAGGACGGAGCTCATTAGTTACAATGTTATATGACGCTGAGCTTTATGGACATAATAAAAGTTAACACCAGGTTGTATGTCTCACCGAAGCTGTGGCGTGCGGCGTGATTAAATAAAATTTCAGTTAATGAAAAGTAAAATTATACTGAAAATAGGTTCAATATGGCGTCTAAGGAATTTTATAGAAATACTAGCAGCCCTCCCCGGCTACGCCCGGGCATGTATTATACTTATAAACATTTCTCATAAAACACTCTACCTATTGGTGAAAACCACATTTAAATCCGTGCAGAGTTTATCGCAAACAGACAGAGAGACGCGACGGAGGACATTGTTTTGTAATATGTAGTTAAACAAAAGTATTTAAAGAGAGTCAACTAATTATACCTATGGTATAACTTTCCTTTATATTAAACTAAACTATTTACTTCAGAATAGAAAAAAAAATTTTCACGAAATCTATGTTTTGAAGCCAAGAGAACCAGTAACATTGTTTGAATAAAAAAAAAACAAGTGATAGCCCTTTTTTTACGTATTGTTTTACGGCCCTGGATACAAGTCCTTTAGAGCCTTTCTACATTTATTTCGCCAGTTGGCGAGTTATTCTTGTTTGTTGTCAACGAAATGATGGTGTAATTCATTTCGTTGTTCTCACGGAGCCCCTGGCGACAACTCTTCGCGAATCCACTGGTTTCACGTACGACGCAGCAAGGCGGACAACCAACAGCCCGCTATGTAAATCTCACTACAGCCGCACAATGACAGTCTACTTTAATAGTTATTCTACACATTGTTCTTAAATCCATTTATAACACCAAATAACACCAATTTCGCATTATAAAGTCCACTAGAATCAATTTGCGAAACAATCCAAAACAGACACCGTGTAGTCCGCTAAAATTCCCGCCAAGAACTCGAAAGCCCTTTGTGACAATTTTCGTCCGCCATATATTTTTTTTGCTGATGTCAAGATTCAATCGTTTATTTAATATAGGTTTCTTTGAACACTTATTAATTGTCATATGTCAGATGTGACATAACCTCTGACCCTCTGGGGAAGAATACAAATCTTATGACACCTCGTCACCACTTCAAATTCAGTCATGCCGTTTAGGCTTCAGGAGGCTACAGTGGAACAGACTAACACACCTACATATACGTTTATACATAAATACATACGAGGTAAAACATTGCCCTCCTTCGAAGTGGATCAGTCAAGTACGGGTTATAAACCGACTTCGACTCTCCGAATATGAATTCTGTACATAAAAATACTTTAAAGGAAATACATGTTATTTATCAGGGTTTCTGTCTTGTTACCTCTTTCATTTAAGGCTAGATAGAGACAATTAAAATATACAGTTTTGCCACAAACAAAAAAAAAAAACAAAAAAAAAACATTACGATGCATAATATATTTCTTACGCAGTTACGCGAGGCTGGCTGTACACTTATTTTTCGGTTTCGTGAATATGTTGAACACGTAAGAAATTTTCCTCGTGTCCGTAATTATATTCATATAGGTGTTATATTTGCATAATTTTATTCAGCCACATTCACATGAAAGAGTTTTGTCTGTGGGTTTCTGAGACAGGTTTGTGTGAGCAATTTTGTATAAAAAAGATAACGATGAAAGGGTAGGTACCTTTAATCTACATTTTTATATGTTTGTGATAATTTGGTCAAAAAGTACTGTGGACCGTTTTCCTTAAACAGAGTTAAGTATATGAAAATTTTATTTTCTCTGCATAAATAACAAAAATGTCCCACAATGTATGTAGGAAAATTAAATTTAGAATAATTAATAAACTATAAACTATTTTGTGCCGTGTGGTTCCCGGCAGAGTAGAATAGGACCTCTCCAAGTCTTCCCGTGGATGTCGTAAAAGGAGACTTAGAAAACACAAGCTAAACAAAGCTTACAAACATCAAAAAGACCTCTCCAACCCGTATGGCCAGCGTGGAGAGTGTAGGCCAAATCCTCTGACTACTCTGGCTAATACTTATATTGCTGTGGTAGTACAGAGAGGGTCGTGCTCCTGCAGTGGAGACTAAAAAGGACCTGATGGAAACTATGTTGAAGCCTAGTTCTAAGTAATAAAATAATTGTACCAGTAAGCTTCGTGATAAACTTATACCATAAATACTATAAAGCTTGAAATTCCCGCTGAAGGATGATTTTACTTTAGGCCAACAGCAGGTAACTTGAGTTTTAAACGAATTAAAACCTAAACCCAATTTTGTAGAAAAATTACACTGTAATATTACGAATAAATTACAGACGTCGTAATTATTCTGTAATTATATTCGGCAGGTCCGAATCCAAACTTTTTAATTGTTCCATAATTAATTTTCACTGAAAGAGAAATGTTCCAAGGTGAAACCGTGATCAATAAAAGTTCTTTGTGAAAATACGAGCGCCTACAACTGTTATTAAAAGCGCTATTAATAACAATTCAAAACGAAATATTGTTTACGAAGAGACTTTATGACTTACTTTATGAGCTACTTATTTTAATTATTAAATAGGTACGTGTCTTCTGATTGATTTCATGATTTCACTTTCTAAATTTTAATGAAAAAGAGTAAAGTCAGTCTTTACTCTTTTTCGTAGTTTCGACGATTAACTTAACATTAATATTACAAATAAATAAAAGTAGAATGTACCAGCGACTATTCTCCCCACACAATTCGTTAAACCGGTTAGGGAAAATGCGAAATCTGAGGGATCATAGTGATTCCAGATATTGTCGCGATTGTTAGACATTTAAATAAAATTACTAACTAACGTTTCGAACGCTTTACTTAGTGTTGATGCTTGCAGGTAGACTAAGTAGACATTTGTCTATCTAAATATATATAACTCAAAGGTGACTGACTGACTGACATAGTGATCTATCAACGCACAGCCCAAACCACTGGACGGATCGGGCTGAAATTTGGCATGCAGGTAGATGTTATGACGTAGGCATCCGCTAAGAAAGGATTTTGATCAATTCTACTTCTTAACGCGAGCGAAGCCGCGGGCAAAAGCTAGTTGTTTTATAAGAACTATACAAAAACTACCGAACAAAATATTTATTGTTAATGTTCCGGACAGTATTGGCTCACGGTGTCTGAAGGTTTTTTGCTCAGCTTGAGATTAAATTAAATTGATGACTACAACCGGGATGTAGTCATCAAAAATAAAATGAATAACTATTTTGTATTTTCTATTTTAAATACAAAAGAGAAAATTATTTGCATTTTGTACTTAAATACATTTTATAAACTATTTTGTTTACTTACCATATTCTGCCACAATAAATAAATCCCGTAAAAAACCAACTCAATAAATTGAACCCGGTAGTATTGTATCTGGCTTAATAAAAATTCCGCTGAACAGCGTCCAATTTGGTCTACCTCTGCCATCAGCAAGGTGATTACGGTCCTCTGCTGCTTGACCGTGTACCGACGCATGTTAGAAATGGTCCAAGATACGAGAGACAAGCATTCACTTTTGCTAGTAGCAAAAATGGGTCGGCTCGTCCGGGGAAGTACAACACTCTCACAGAAAATCAATGTTTGAGCAGTAGCTTTACCGCTTCTATGCTTCATTCGGTGAGTGAGAGAGTTGGAGGCCCATCCTCCCTTCCCCTCTGGAGAGAGAGAAATAAAGACCGGGAACGCTGTTGTAACATCCCTGGTGTTGCAATTGTCCATGGGCAGCGGTGATCAATTACCATCAGGTGACCCGCTTGCTCGTTTGCCGTAATAAAAAAAATATAACAGAAAATAATGCCTTGAAAATCAGCCTATTGCAGTCGACTCTTGGACGCAGACCTCCCCAAAGGGCACGCCACAGTACGATTTTCCGCTTCTCTTATCCAGCCATCACCAGCAACCTTACTCAGCTTATCGGTCCATCTGTAACTATATAAAACCCCAAAAGTTGTAGGTATTCCAACGAGGGTCCTCTGAAATACTGGTATTAATACAATAAGATAGCACTATTAAATCATAGGGCCTGATGAGCTGCTGTCATCATCATCATGAGCTTGCCTAATGGCATGCCCATTGCCAAGACAAAGGGAGGCTTATGCCCACTGCTGGGCATAAGCCTCCCTTTGTCTGCGCCATCCTTCTCTATCCCTAGCCTTCGCAATCCAGTTCTTTCCTGAAATCATTACTCATTACATTGAGCTGCTGTCATTAGATAATATTTGGCAGGCAGCAAAATCTGGCACATTGTTGTCCAATAGCTTTCTGTGGACGTTTTGTTTTTTAAAGATAAATTTTGGCATGATTTGTGATTGAAGCAGGTAGCAAAGCGAATTAAATCAGGGTGGTAGGGTGCAGGAAGGTCATGTTGCAGGTACTGGTATTTTTTTTCTATGCGTTTGTGACCTGTTAGGCTTTTTTTAATGAATAAATTCACCTCTCTGACATGTCGTTAAGGTGTGCAAATTGTGCCTCGACATTCCCTTGATGCGTCAGTATGAACAACTATTCCTATTGGACTAACTCCGGGAACTTGAAAACATTTCGTCACATCCCACCTAATATTATAAATGTGAAAGTAAGTATGTTTGTTTCGCTTTCACGCCCTATCTACTAAGCCGATCATCATGAGATATTGTATACACGTTGTATGGAGTTGGGTAAGGACAAAGGCTACCTTTTATCCTGGAGAAAAGTACTGTTCCCAAGGGATTGACACTAACGCGAGCGGAGCCGCGGTCAAAAGCGAGTTTTCATATAAAAGTGCACGGCCGCAATACAATTAGTATGGGAAAGTAAAAATAAATCGGGTTCCTAGCATTTGTACCACAGGTAAAGTAGTTCATATTGACGGGCTGAGCTGAGGCTCACCCCTATAAGTGTATATTGTCAGTCAATTAACACGCTGAATAATGTCAAGAGAGAAGGTCGTGCTCCTGCAGTGGAGACTGGAAGGACCTGATGATGATGATAATGTCAAAAACACACAGTCAGTCAGAACACATACATAATCGTATCACTTGCACCGCACCAACTTCCAATCCAATGTTTTCGGATTCCCCACGCGTGTTCACACGAATTTTGAGAGAACGTGTAGTAAGGAGTACGTGACCCAACTCACGGTTGTTTAGAGTTACTCGTACCTACACGAGAAATAATTTAGAGGTCCTTTCATACAAATCTTCAATGGTCTTGAAAGAATAAAAAAATCGAACGAGTGCGAATCGAACTTGCACAAAAAGGATACCGCACCATTTGATTCGCGCAAGTTTTTTTAATATTATGATTACAAGAGTTTTTCATAATCTTAGTCTTATTGAATAACAAGTTTGTAACAAGTTTAATAATTATACAATATGTTAATAAACCTCGCGTCAATATGAACAACTTTACCTACGGGACGAAGATATTTTTAAAAAAATTGGCATTTCAAACAATTGTGGGCAATTTGTATGAATTGTTGATTTTTTTCTCTATTTGCGACTTTAGTCTCATTGAAAAAATATTTCATATTGATGAGCTGAGTCACCCTTTTAAGGACGGGACAGGTAATATATTTATAATTTCTTCAACATGGTTTATTTCTCCATAGCGCAGTGGTTAACACGTTCTACCCTGTGACAAAAGGAGGTTCCAAAAAGGCAAAATATATTTGTATGCCTTTTACACCGCCATAACGCTCTCATTTTTAGGGTTCCGTAGTAAACTAGGAACCCTTATAGTTTCGCCATGTCTGTCTGTCTGTCTGTCCGTCCGCGGTTTTACTCAGAGACTATAAGTACTAGAAAGCTGTAATTTGGTATGGGAATGTATATTAATCATGGCAAAAAAGTGGTAGAAAAAAATCTTGAAAAGCAATTTTTTTTAGGGTAGCTCCCTTGTACTTGTAAGTAAAGTGGGGGAGTAATTTTTTTTCTCTATTTACCCATCGTGTGGGGTAACGTTAAAAAGGTCTCTGAAAGATATTGTGAGGTTGACACCACCATTTTTTTGATTTAGGGATCCGTTTCCGAAATATTTGGTTTTAAAGTGAAAATTTTTGTTAGAGGTAAGTTTCCTCCCCCTCTATCTGCTAAACGGTTATATATGGATACGTGAAAAAAATTACAATAGTAGTATATATACTGAAGTTGAAAGGAAAACTATCAGAGCTGAGTACTAAGTGCAAACTAAAAAGTCATAGGCAACCAACTTATAAAATGTACTGGAAAATGTAAAATTTCATACAATTTTCATTGTTAGATGTTTTTGGTCGTTAAACTGTGAGGTGCCAGTGTGTGTAAACAGTGTGAACTCAAAGTTTTCATTCGCAACTACGGAACCCTACACTGCGCGTGGCCCGACACGCACTTGGCCGGTTTTTTATTGTTTGCAAGAAACTAAAGAAAGAACTATTGAGAGAAGAATTGTTAAAAGAAAATACTAATTATTACTTAAATAAAACATGTTGATAGATATATTATTTCCCAAGTGTTATTAATCTGCTTTTTGAGCTGGTCTGTATGAACGGACCCTAATTACTCCAAATAACTTAGGTCGAAAAGAACTAAGCGGACGTGAGTCGATTTGCCAGAACTATGGAAGATAAATAAACTTCTTCGGTCATAAGAGGATTTTGGACGAATTGTACGTGATACACCATTCATCATTATCATTTCAGCTGCAAAAAGTTCACTGCTGAACATAGGCCTCGCCCAAGGATTTCCAATACGACTGGTTGGAAGCGGCCTGCATCCAGCGTCTTCCTGCGACCCTTATCAGGTCGTCCGACCACCTGGTTGGTGGGTGTCCACCGCTGCGCTTGCCGGTGGTCGCCATTCAAGAACCTTTCTGTCCCATCGGCCATCGGTTCTTCGCGCTATGTGCCTCGCCCACTGCCACTTGACCTCATATGTGGCTCTGGTAGTACAGAGAGTCTCTGCTCTTGCGGTAGAGACTAATAGAGACCTGATAATGATGACGATGTACGTGATATTATTATTTGGAGCCATTGAGATATGCACGGGCAAACACACAAATACACATACATAAAATAAAATTATAAAATTTGCCACACGTGTTTAGAAGCTGGAATAAACTAACATTTACAAAAACTGTGTAAAACCACGGGTAATACTAACAATATTACATACACACGGGTCGAATTGATACCCTCCCTTTTTTAAGTCGGCTGAAAATCAGAAGAAAGAACAAACAAGGTGTCGATGCACAAAAACAAAAAACTTTTTTCGGCCCGAAAAAAGCAAATTAACTTAACGTTGAAATATAATTCTAGGAAAAAAAGTATGGGTTGGGAGAGAATGGGTGCTCAAGTCCACAGTTTATGGTGTTAAGTGTAGCACACTTGAAGGAACGTCGGGCGAGGGATAGCGTATAGTCGTAAGAGATAGCGGACAGAGAATTTTCATTCAAGAAACAACGACACGTACAGACTATACAGACAGATATTATCTGTTAAAAGCTTAGAAAGCCCAGGGGAAGTGTACGTTATTAGCGCTTTCACATGATAAGCAATCCTGGGCGCAGTCTTTGTTCCCTTTTGTAGCCTTTTGTACTTGTAGGTGCTGTCAAGAAAGAATGAAAAGTTTCATGGAATAGTGGCCAAATATCGGCAATAATGTGTTGAATTTTAAGACTTTATTAGACTATAGTAAATAAATAATTATAACTCTACATATACCTATATTATACCTATATTATATAAATTAAGATTTATATAATATAGGTACGATATCTTGCGTAAGTGCTAACAAAACGCTGTAACAAAGAAAGGACAGTTTTTTAATCATTGAAATTTAAAGCATGACGGAGTCTAGGGAGTAAAAGGTAAAGATCCAATTTGTTAAGTTACTTAGAAGGTACGGTGGAAAAACAAAACTCACATCCATACAATCATGAACTCTAAAAACTTTGTAATACTTTTTCTGGACACTCGTCATCATCATCATCATCATCATCATCAGGTCTTTCTAGTCTCCACTGCAGGAGCACGACCCTCTCTGTACTACAAGAGCTATATACTAGCCTGAGTAGTCAGAGGATTTGGCCTACACTCTCCACGCTGGCCAGACGGGTTGGAGAGGTCTCTTTGATGTTAATAAGCTTTGTTTAGCTTGTGTTTCCTTAGTCGCCTTTTACGACATCCACGGAATGACTTGGAGTGGTCCTATTCTACTCTGCCGGGAACCACACGGCACTGGACACTCGTGCTAAATATTAATTATTTTATTTTTATTTTGAGCCATCTTGTGTCCCACTGCTGGGCAAAATATAAGATCAAATTTCCTATAAAGATATTGCAACTACGTCCTCACCCTAACTGAAACAGTTACCAAGATAAATGGCGTTGCGTAACCTAGTACTTAAATTATTAAAACGGCCTAAATGAATTTCACCCATTTTCGCGCGCTATTGGTTACATAAATCGTTATTGTGAGATGTTTGTTTAGGATAATTTATGCTTTTACATGTATGAAGGCTTTTTAGGTATTACAGAGATCAAACAATAGGGTGTAAGTACCTAAAAATTGAGTGTAAGCAACGATCTGAATTTTTGAGAATCTTCTTGATAGAACAGGTTTTGAGAGAAAATATTACGTATTAAAATGTTTTTTAAGCCTAGACGTAATAAAGGGTTGTTATTCGCTAGACCGTAATGTGTGTGTATGTCTGTGTGCGTTTTAACACGTAAAAAGTTTTAAATGATGTTTTTTTTTATTTATTTAAAAAGGTTACTATTGATGATATTTTTTTCCATCATGACCGGCTGGAGAACGCAGGATCCCTTGTGTCGCAGGCTGCCTATTAACCACTGCACCACAGAGGCTAACATTTATTTTTTATTTCTCCAAACCATCCAAACTTCTTCGTATTTATTTTGAAATATAAAATGCACACCTACTTCATCTTAAACGAAGTTTGTTTTATGACAAGCATCGGAGTTGAGAAGAAAAGTTTATGTTTCTGAGAAAACTTGGCAACTGTTCGACAGTAAAAAAGTTACGATTGAAGAAAATAAAGATATGTACGAGGCGTCTTATATTTTATTTAAAGTGTCGTTTTTATCTCGGTGATCATATTCGTTGAAAAATTACAAGCTAGCTACTCGTAGAAATTGTCTGGCTGTGATCTCACAACTTCTTCTTTTCAAGTCAGTACACATATAAATACAAATTTTATCAAGTCTTATCCCTAGCGGTGTAGACAGAGGCCAAAGTCATAATACCCAAAGGCTCATACAGCGTCGTAGTAAAGGTGAAAAGTTGAATCATAATAGTGATGGATTGAGCTGCGTTGCCTACAAATGTGATTCCTTACATTTTTGCCTAATCACTTGACCGGGCAGACCGCGCGCGAGGTAAAGCAGCTTGTATATTTCTGTTTTCTTTTATCCAAAACCCCCTATTCTCTCTATCCTATTTTTTGTTTCTTTTCTCCTATTTTTTGTTGGTGTTAAGGGTCCCCAAGAACCTAAATGGTTGTTTATGTATACGTGTAAAAAGCCAGGGCAGTATCATAAATACCTATACAATGTAGGTTTATGAAAAACCATCAAAGCTAAGAAGGGTTCAAAAGTCCAAGAATTGTAGGACAAAAATCAATTTATAAAATGGCGTGCAACAACAGAAGCCAATACTGCATGTGACACGCACTTGTACCTACATTTTTAATTTGTAACTCAAACCCAAGAAAATTATGTGAAAAACGTGTAAAATAGCTGTCTTTATTCAATCCGAAAGTAATATTTTTTCAAGGAAAATATCCTCCTATACAAAAGAAAATATTTCAATGGTGTTTCTTTTACAAGACGACGCGCAAAATGAGAAATAGGGATCGAAAATGGGGCGTTCTTTTATTTGTATAATGGATATAAATATGAATAGCGTGAATATCATTTACATACATAAACAAAGGGGGGTGATTTATCACACCGAGGAGCGTACGTATGGATGGATAAATTGAATTGACAACATGGAAAAATCTTAGGAAATAACAGTTTCGTTGGATTGTTTCTTACCATATTACTTATTAGTAGCATCTAACAAAGAAATTGGACAAAACACGTTTTCACCCATCCGACCGACAAGGAGTGTAATGTTTTCACGCGTGTCTATGTATGCTTTACTATCATTTTATATGTAAAATAAAGTCCTCCACTATAAACTAAAAAGGTAGTGCATCGATTTTCATGCGGTTTTCACCCATAGATAGAATGATTCATGGGAAAGGTTTATAAGTATAATTAAATACAGCCCTGGCGCAGTTAGGCTGCTAGTGTTGTCTGATTCAATATGGCTTCCTGTATACCTAAACGGCTTAAGTGATTTTGAAGTGTGCTGTGTGGTGTCATTGGATTCGTATCCGTGTTACCTGTTATTTAGATTTAACACAGGAACACCTTAATAAGCTTGAGCGCCTCCAAAATTTCTGCATACGGTTCATATTTGGTCTTCGTAAATATGACCATGTCTCCCAATTTCGCACTCAGCTCAAGTGGCTTCCGATCCGACGTCGCCGTGACTGGCATATCCTTTCATTACTATATTCTATCATTTTTAATCCAACTTTCCCTCCCTATCTAAAAGAACGTTTTGTCTTTCTCAGCGAAGGACAAAATCGTTCTCTTCGAAGCGCAGAAAACCTTCTCCTTAGAACTCCAGTCCATTCTACAGTTTCTTACTCAAAATCCTTTTCAGTCCAAGCAGTCCGCCTCTGGAACGCCCTACCACTGTCTATTCGGCGCGCTCAAACAATTCCTTCTTTCAAAAATCTTGTTAAATCGCACTTTCTTTCTTCCTAGTTATCTTCTCTCTTCGTTCATTGCTTGTGCTTTTTAAGTGTTCCGAGTCCTCTATTAATATGTGAATGTGTATTATATATATCTATATAATATATATATATATATATATATATATATTATATAGATATATATATATATATATATATATATATATATATATATATATATATCTATATATATATATATATATATATTATTTATTATTATTATTTATTTATTATTATTTTATATGTTATAATATCTGCGCCACCTATCAATCTATTTTTATATTTTCTCATATTTGATAGGTCGCCTGGAAGAGATTGCTTACAGTGATAAGGCCGCCTAATTGTACTTACATAACTTTAGCATAATTACCCACTGTGTCTCATAAATGGTGCAATAAAGAATTTTTGTATTGTATTGTATTGTATTGTATTGTATCCTTCCCCGAAGTATCATAGGCTATGTGAGGTCAGAAAAAGAAGTTTGGTATAAAAATTATAACTCTAAAAGGTAGCTTTTTTTGGGTTCCGTAGTAAACTAGGAACCCTTATAGTTTCGCCATGTCTGTCTGTCTGTCCGTCCGCGGTTTTACTCAGAGACTATAAGTACTAGAAAGCTGTAATTTGGTATGGGTATGTATATTAATCATGCCAAAAAAGTGGTAGAAAAAAAATTATAGGCAACCAACTTATAAAATGTACTCGGAAATGTAAATATTCATACAATTTTCATTGTTAGACGTTTTTGGTCGTTAAACTGTGAGGTGCGAGTGTGAACAGTGTGAACTCAAAGTTGTCATTCGCAACTACGGAGCCCTACACTGCGCGTGGCCCGACACGCACTTGGCCGGTTTTTTTTAAATAATGCTACTTGTTAGGTACATTGATATTACCTTTAATTGCACCGCTTAGTCAGAACGATTTTTTTTGTCCATGATTGTAGTTCAGCTTCATTCACATTCTTTAGCCACAATAGTAAGCACACCTACAAACTGACTCACTGAACAGTCATGTAACTATCATCATCACAATCATTATCATCATAGCAGCTATAAGAAATTTACAGCTGGCCTCCCTCAAAGATTTCCATCATGTGGGGTTTTGCTTTACTCACCACGCATGGCAAACGGGTAGGTGAGCGCAGTCAGTTTAGCTTATCTCGGTTTCAACGCTGCTGCCAATCAAAACCGTTTTTAGGGTTCCGTAGTAAACAAGGAACCCTTATAAATTCGCTATGTCTGTCTGTCTGTCCGTCCGCGGTTTTACTCAAAGACTATAAGTACTAGAAAGCTGTAATTTGATATGGGTATGTATATTAATCATGGCAAAAAGTGGTAGAAAAAATCTTGAAAAAAAATTTTTTTTTAGTGTAGCTCCCATACTAGTTTAAACAAAGGAAGGGAAGGAGTTTTTTGGACTGGGGAACGGGATGAAGGCATTTGGGATGCTAATTACTCTGATAGATAGAATAGAGGATGAGAAAGTGGCAGATCGGGGGCCTGGTGCGCGTACCCTATGCCATACCTGCAATCACCGAACAGGCAGTTGGGGATGACACCCCTGATCAAAATCTCTGTCCCTAAAAGACTTAGCAATATATTCCGGTCACGATCGCCATCTTGGCATCTTGGAATGGACCTTGATAAAACATAAAACTGGCCTTGCAGTGTAGTGGCTTTAACAACCTTACTAAGACGAAACCCGGGTTTATGGCCCTGCCTGTCATAAACAGGGTTTTTACCCGACTGACCCATCTGAAGGGGGGTAATGTTTTTTGCGCGTATGTGTATGGGAGTTTGAACAGTTACATTGTTGCCTTCTTGCGTCAATGCGGATCCCATGATCCCATGAGGGAAAACTCAGTGCTCCAGAAAACACAGGCATGAAGAAATAACAAACAGACGCATAATAAACAAAAATCTCATAATAAACAAACAATCTAACCAACAAACTCGCTTTCGATTTTATAATATTACGTTAGGATTCTTATAATTTTTGAACTGCTGATATTTCATTGTCTGTCTAAACGCATCGGCGTCTCTGTTAGAATGAACGAGGATAAAATGACTGAATGAACTTGGGACTATCATTTAGGTACCTCCTTGTTACCACTTAAGATACAAAAGTAAATAATTTTTCATATAGACCCTTCTGGAAGGGAAGCTTTATCGAAATGCTGGTCAAGGAGAAAAGAAAAAACGTAGAATGTAGTAGCTGCTTATCTTCCCGCGCAGATCGTAAAAACCGATCGAAGGAATGGGCGTCAGGAATCATGTCAATAGGCAACGCGGCTAGCAACCCATCACTATTTTTAATTCCGTTCTCATCTACAAGCCCACCAACATGCTAAACGTGGCCTTAAGGTTTTACAGACCTGGGCTCTGTCTACCCCGTTAGGGAAAAAGACGATTCAATATTCAAGATTCAATCGTTTATTTAATATAGGTTTCTTTGAACACTTATTAATGGTCATATTATTTGTGTTTACAATTTTTACAACAAAAAATTTTTGTTGACGTCAATAATTACTTATGGCTAAGTTTAGGCCGCTTCCAAACCGGAGTGCAGAAGAAGCGGCAACAAACTGCACAGCGCATTTTCTCCAAGCGACGTCAATTCACAATTCTAGTTAGACCTTATAAACTACTTATATATATGTGGACTGAGTGACGTGATAGTATATATGTATGTACCAAATAAAAGCAGGAAGTTATTCACTGTCCCCAAAAGGCTTAGCAATTTATTCCTATCACGGTCTTCATCTTGGCAACCGTGGAATAGACATTGGAAAAACATAAAACTAACCTCGCAGATGGCTTTGCTCAATCGAAATCCGTGTTTATAGCCAGGCCTGTCATAAATAGGCTTTTTGAATGACCAGCAGGTTATTTGGTAACTTTTGACAACTACGGTGAACATCATTTTGATACGGCTTCCATATGAATGACTATTTTTATTTAAGATATGAAAACCGTAATGGATTTTAAAGTGACTATCAATACGTTGTACACCGAGTTAGCAAATAGACATGCTAAAAATATTTGGTTATTGATTGGTTATTAATCCAGGTGTGTCCAATCTATCTGTGTGCAAAATTTCATCCAAATCTGTTTTGGCATGATTGCGTAAGGAACTAATTTGTAAGTGTATGTTTATAAAAAGATACTTATAATTGCAAACACTTGTTTACATGTGTAAAACGAATTGATTGTAATTTTTTTTTAAGTATTGGTTGGTAGGTACATCGTCATGAAATTAAAGAGCTGGACTCTTATCGGTGGAGCTTCTTCTCTTCCTCTCTTTCTTTCGCTAGTTTTTTACTTCTCTGTACCTAAGTAGCATATTTTTACACATATTTTTTTTTCATTTGTTTAATGAGAGTGTGTCTTGGCCATCTCGGTCCTCTTTTTACTTATAAAAATAAATATGAATTTCTGCCTTCGAAAAGGCTAAGCAAATGTATTACCGTCATGATATCAATCTTGACGAATAGGGAATGGACATTGGAAAAACATAAAACTGACCACGCAGTGTAGTAGCCTGACTCAGCTAAAACCCAGGTTTATGGCCCGGCCTGTCAGAAACAGGCTTTTTAAAGGCTAAAACTTGGCTTACGTTTGGCTTAGAATACATGGCGAATTTTTTATCGTTTTGGATCCATGTAGCGGTGATTCAGCACGTCAATATGAACATATTTTCGTATAGAAAACAATGCTGGTAACATTACATTGCCATACAACAACAACATTTAGCCACCGTTAATTTGTATGTATTTTTCTCTCCGTTTTCAGCATTGATCCCATTGGAAAAGAGTATATAGGAAGTAGAAATAATATTACGTTGGTGCTTCTCCTAAAAGGACAAACCTTTTTGAAAATTTAAGTAAGAGTTTAAAGTACTCCATGTAAGAAATTAGATATAGGAAAAATTCACGCGGGCAGAATTCAATCCTAGCGTTTTTAATCGTTGTAAGATAATGGTATCATTTACGTAGACAACTGCCCTTTGATTCTACACGTCGAATTTCTCTACCATATCCCATTCCTCATCTATATCAAGTCCGCTAAAATTTGCGCCAAAAACTTCCTAACGAATTTACTATCAGAGTTAACTTTATTAATGTCATCATTTATCTGACTATGAAATCCTACAGCTATAATTCCATACATTCAAATTGCTGATAGGAACAAAGAATTAATTATTTATCTCCAGGTTTAAAATAAATCACGAAAATTAATTACACATTTTCATTAAACTGCTATCATATTTCTCATGGTTTCATACCCATTTGCCTTTTGTTTACGTACTGTCATAAAATCGGTCAATTAAAGAACTGCTGACATTACAAAGTGTAGATTTGAAAGATAACATTTTTAAGGTTAATTTCGTAATGTAATAAGAAAGATTTTATTTGTATATATATAAAATTGCCACGTAACTTTTTCTTATTTCTGCGAAAAATACGTGGTTCGTTTTCATGTTGAGAACGTAAATTTAAATTATCAGTAGCTCAAAACAAACACATTGTAAAGTATATTTTTTTTCCTAAAGCCGTAGGGGCCGCCCTTACGGCACAGCACAGCTAGTCTGTAGGTCCCTAGGCGGTGATGGAGACTATTTTCTTAGACACGACTGAGTAAAAAGTAGTGTATTGTTATTTAAGATTTAATATGAAAGTACATAGATAAGTCTTTGACTATATTCTCTCTAGACACCGTCATGCGGTCATGCCATTATTTCAATGATTAAATAACTGTCCAATTTTTCATTGCTTGTGTGCGTGACAGCTTTGTGTTATCACACGCGTCCTGTATACCCTCAAAATCCGTCAAATTGGTAGCTGTGTATGTGCGCGACATACTATGGGTTGGACACTATTTTTTCTATGTTTTTAGGCTAATAGAGTCTATCTAAGCTTTACGTAATCTAAGATATAAGTATACCAATCATCATTATCATCATCAACAGGTCCTTGTTAGTCTCCACTGCAGGAGCACGACCCTCTCTGTACTACCAGAGCCATATGTCAGAAGATTTGGCCTACAGTCTCCACGCTGGCCAGACGGGTTGGAGAGGTCTCTGATGTTTATAGCTTTGTTTAGCTTAACTGTTTCCTTAGTCTACTTTTACGACATCCACGGGGAGACTAGGAGTGGTCCTATTCTACTCTGCCGGGAACCACACGGCGCAGTATACCAAACACATTATGAAAAGGGTACATGGGTGCGAGACCCTCCACATTGAACGCGTAGCCACTTTAATTAACTCGCAATTTATTCGTTTCGGATTTATTAAAGTTTCTGAATTTACCTGAGCGCTATTTTGCCAAATTTGTTCCAAAAGCATTAATTATTTCAAGAATTAAATTAGGTAATTGTGCTCTAATTTCAATTTGTGTTTTCTAGAATTACGATTTCTGTTTTGGATATTACTATGAAGTAAAAACTTTTAATCTATGGGATTTTAACTACCTAACCAACATCTGTAACCGTAATAACAAATAAAAAACTCAAACTTGATTCACTCGACAAATCTATAGCATTGATTTCTACACAACTGCTTAAAAAGGGGAGTTTAATTTTATGGGGTTCATATAATATTATAGACGCGCATGTGTCCATGCAACCGGGAAAAGGGAATTTTGACAATATTTGATAATTTTGGTTTAAAATTAGGCATTCAATCAATTTGCCTGTACAGCTTGGTAAAATAATCAATAATTTGAGAATGCGAATAAATCCATCTCCGAAAGGGACCTCTCCAACCCGTCTGGCCAGCGTGGAGAGTGTAGGCCAAATCCTCTGACTGCTCTGGCTAATATATATGGCTCCGGTAGTATAGAAAGGGTCGTGCCCTTGCAGTGGAAACAAAGACCTGATATGTTGATAATGATATAATGGTGTTTGAAGTCTTTAGGTATCATGAAAATCTGACGTCAGTATTAGCCTCTTACTCATTCGAAAGAAACAATTTATATAGGCAAGCTATGAAAAGAGGAGATATTGTCTCCTTTAGAGTGTCTCTCAAATTTAATCTGCCAGCTGTCTTTCTCAGAGACTGGAGTCAATTAAAAATTATAAAGGACGCAACATCAGCTGATAAAACACTATCTTGAGATTGACGAGTGCTCTCAGCTGAAATCTCATTACTGCCCGGACCTTTAGATCGCAGAAAGAAGAAGATATATTCATATATTTATGTTTTTGAGGGAGACTAGAAACAAAAATCATCAATTAAACAAATTAAGCATTTATAATCTTCGTATAATATTTTCATATAAGTTTTATTCAACATGTAAATTAGACACCGAAATTCTCTTGAAGGGGTGACTTACTTGTAGCCTGTCTAAATGAATAACATTTCCTTTTAGACCAATACTGGGATCTTACAAAATATTTCTACGTTTTCATAATAATTGGGCTTGAGTGGCCTTTTTTTTAGGGAAATGTCGATTTGTTGAGGCATTCGGCCCACCTGATGGAAAGATGTTGCTCGCTTTTTACGGCCCTTGACTTTGTGGCCCATCATACTTCTTTCCATTATTGTTTGGCATTTTCTGAGCTTCCGTAGGTGGTCCTGGTTCAAATCCCAGGTTTGGCAGCCATAGGTGGCACATGGGAGTATACACATATTAAACTTTCTTCTTAGCTAAAATCGGATATGTATTTGTAAGTTATATCAACTACAAACTCGAAGGTACAAGTTGAATCGCACGATAGAGTATGAGCCTTTGAGACTATATCCTATTATTTTTTAATTGACCGTCTATGTCCCATGCATGGGTATTGGTGCGTAAAAATGAACTAAAATTTGAAAAAAAAAAGTAGTATTGATGCTGCGGGAAAACCATTTTAAAACGTAAATATTTTCCTTTTTCTGTAACCTGCGCTCGGACCGTGTCTCACGTTTCAAGTGCCTGTCCCTCATTATTTCGGAGACAAAATAATGACTTACTTTTGTTACGCCTTCCCGGCAACCCTATTTCTCGGAAACTTAATTAAAAAGAAAAGTTTCCTGCTCTTGAGATATAAAAGTTTACTTAAGACATTTTCAATCTTATAACATTGTGAAAATGAAAAAATCTGTAGACCTTAGAAACTGACATTTTACTAAATAATATCCATTTTATGGAGCAAATGTTATGCTGTTTATTCTTCTTAGCCACCTAGAAATAAAAGGGTAAACCAAACGGTGGCCGGGTGTAATTTTTTTGGCTTTAGTTGATTTTTTCAAAAGTGTTTATTGAATTTCCTCAAAAAATAGGGACTACTATTGAAAACTACCTACGTATAAAACAAAAGGGATTATCAAAATAGTTTCGTGATTGCCAAGTAATCGCGTCACAAACATACAAAAAAAATATTACGTATATATACGAGAACTAGAAAACTACCACCTTTATTGAACTCGGTTGAAAAGATAGTAAACGACTTTTTAGTATTATATAATAGTTGCTTACATTTTTTTGTAACTTCAACTTGTTATTAACATAGATTTTAAAAAAGGCAGCGCTATTCGTACTATCGTCTTTTACTTACTAAGGATTTTGAAGAATACGTTTACAATATTTTAAATAAAACGAAGGAGTTTGTGGTGGGAAGTCAAGGGGTGCAGTTGGGGTCTACCTTGGACGATTTTGCAAATTGATTTTGGTGGACTTTATAATATGAAATTGGTGTAGTTTGGTGTTATAAATGCTCGTGCTCATGGAACAATTTGTGAAATGGACTCGTATAGACTTGTCGCTGTAAGCTCCCAACCACAAGGCATCAAAGAACATACGCCATCTTTGATGCTACTTGTTACAACTTTACCGTACAACATCGATACTTGGTATCTCAATTTACTGCACATTGGCAGAATCGCTGAAATCTCGGTGGAAGCCATTTTATAAAACAGAAGAAGAAGAAATAAAACGAACTTCACGTTACATAATGTAAAAAGTTACAGGTCAGGATTGAATTTTACTATTTCTGTCAGTGTTTTTGTAGGATTTGCTGCACAACAAGGTATGTTTTAATAGCTTTAAAAAATTGTTCCGTTATTTGCTCTTCGACAGTCATCAGATGACTGTGATAGTGAGATTCTTGATCTGTCTTACTAATAGTAAGTAGAAAGACAGCTCAAGAAATAATCTCATTCTGATAAAACATCTCTATTAAACGTTAGTTCAGTTCATGATAGGAAACTACTCTAGTTAGTTGAAGCTAACAGCTAGGTATTCTGTGACAGTTTAACAATACTAATCTTCAGTCTTGAGACTACAGAAGTTACTCTACTACATAAAAGCGATACTACACGAGCAATGCATTGGTACAGTCTGAATCAAACTGTATGGCGGCTCGGATATTAGATGTGAGCTGCGCAGTACGCGCCCCACCTTCCCGCGCGCGCCCCTCTGAACCTAATATTGTGAAATACGCATTTATTTAACTTTATACACATACAAGTGTAAAGGCGGACTTAAAGCCTATGGCTTTATCTACCAGTCAACCAACTGGGTGATGTTGAGAATTATTGGGGTAGTGCCAAGTTTCGAAAATTAAAGAGTAGAAAAAAAAAACAAAAATTTGAACAAAATTGATAAACTACATACAAATGTACATGCTAGTATATAGTTATATGATAAACAATACATACACTACATACATATGATTACGAACGATCTGACAGATTTTGTAGAAAATGAGCTTTAACTTTAAACTTAAATGTCAAACGAGTTTGAGCCTTTCTTATGTCCAGTGGTAGGTCATTCCATAACTTTATAGCACGGACAGCAAAAGAGTTTCCGTAAAACCGATCCACTCCGATGCTCAGGTATATAAAGAAGAAGGTTGCTTGAAGAGCGAAGTTCGCGAAAGTGGGTATCACCCAGAAAGGTATGACGGAGTAGCGGGTTCGAACAGAATAGAAAATAGGGTAGTGAGAATATGCAAATTGCGACGTTGACGTATAGACTTGCGCGATGTTCCGAGCCGATATAAAGTTTGATTCGTACTGTACCGTAGTGTTTACATTCTTTCTTCTTCTTCTTCTGTTTTATAATATGGCTTTCAATGAGATTTCAGTGATTCTGCCAATGTACAGTAAATTGAGATACTAAGTATCGGTGTTGTACGGTAAGGTTTTGACTAGTAGCATCAAAGATGGCGTATGCTCTTTGATGCCTCGTGGGAGCTACTGTGACAAACTATACGAGTCCATATAACAGTCTACTTTAACTATTTCACAAATTGTTCATGAGCACGAGCATTTATAACACCAAACTACACCAATTTCATATTATAAAGTCCACTAATATCAATTTGCTAAGTGGTCTAAGGCAAACCTCGACTGTACCCCTTGACTTCCCACCACAAACTCCCTTCAAATTCTTTGATTGTACTGAGACGCAAAGAGCAAGGAATGTGACTGTTGCTCGCGCGCTACTAGAGTCGCCATTTCAACATATTTCATAGTAAACAAGCGTGTCAGGGGGCGTCATCGTTTATTGAGGTACTACTATACCGTACGTACCGACAGCTATCAGGCACCCAGTTGCTTTGGTAGATAATTCGTAAAGGGCCTACCCCCGGTGTTGTAGCGACTTCTAGCAGTCAGCGTGCAGATACCGTGAAGACCACATGCCAACGAAGCCTCAACTACCGAGCAGTCTGATGACGGTAAGCTCGCTGACAGCGAGTTGTCTGCTAATTTATGTTGACAATATAACACATCTGAATTTCACGACCTGAAGCCCATATTTGAATGATATTTAGTTTAATACTAATAAAACTTACTGATGATATAGTCACTATGGAAACCAGGCTTATCTCATGTATATTCCGTCGAGTTTGCCGACTAGTTTCGGTCTGTGAGGGAAATGTTAGCAGCTCTGTCACTAGCTATCCCTCGCTCCGATGATAGTATTCGTAACTGACTGAAACTGGTCGGAGAATCCATGGAATTAAAACGTGAGTAAAGCTGATTTCCCTAATAGATATTTAATTTGTCAGGTGGAACGGAGTTGTATATGTAGGGTATGTACGACCACAGAATAAGTTATTGTACTAACGTAGTACCTTAAAACTGCGATGTCACTGCGAAGACGGAGTGAAGCACATCGCCCGTGTGGCATCTCCGTTACTCTACTTCATGTTGTACAAACTAGAAAACAAGTTTGCAATCAGGTTGCATGGAGCGCCAACTAGACTATTGTTTGCTTTAACGAAGTTGCCGGCTGTTCCGAAGTTTCGGTTATCTACTAACGGCTTCGTTCAGTGTTTGCCCGTTAGAACCTCCGTTATTGAGTTTGTTACTAGTTATAACGACACTTATTTAAGTATAAATATAAACGCTGTCTCTGATATTTATATTATTGTCGGTGTCATTTTGTGGAATGAACTGCACAAATTTACTTTTGGAAGCAGTAAAGAAGTGGTTTGCCTTTCCACTTCACATTTGACGCCCTCCGTGGTTCAGTTTTTAATACACACGTGACTCTAGTGGTCACGTGTGTATTAAACACTGAAGTTTTTTTAATATGTAGTTCATACTTCGGTCAAAAGGACCATTTTTGAGAGACTGTTTCTCTACTATTCAAAAATTTAGAGAGATAAAATTACACTCATTTAAAAGCTTATATACTCTTCTTTCTTTTATTTCATTACAACTTTCCAGTGAGATCTTTAGTTTCTTTGGTACGGGGCCGGAAAGCAAAACTACCCCTAATTGTGCTGAATTTGGGAACAAATTGACATGGTTTGATAAGCTATTACTCAACTCTAAGTCACAGAGAGTTTAAATTATACTCAAACGGTAGATGTTAAAGTGTATTTCATAAAAATATTTTAAAAAGATAGTAGAGGTATAGTTTTTTCGTTAAAAGTCCTATACTTTCGGGCCCCCAGGAGAGACACAAGGTTAAGAAAGTTGCAAACTTGGGTGTAGACTATTTTTTTTTTCGTGGTCTCTACAATATATAATACTTTATAAAAAAATATATTTGCATTTGCAATGTTTGATGTCGATATTGACTGGGCTAGTTGGGCTAAGCGTGATTCGAACTCGTAACTTTTTGGTATAACACCAGTTAGAACCGCACTTAAAAGTCGCCTGGAAGCGCACATTTCCATACAAACGGAAAAAGGGAATTGTGGCAATATTTGATAAGTTTAGGGCAAAATTAAGCATCCAATCAATTAATCTCATTATAATCTACGTACGTTCCTATACAGTTTGGTTAAATTATCAAATGTTTGAAAATTATACGCCTCTCAAGATTCCCATACAAATTTGAAAAGGCTTGTAATTCTCAAACCATTGGTATTTTAACCAAGCCGTATAGCAACGTAGGTACGTAGATTATAATGAGATTAATTGATTTTTACTCCAAAATTGTCAAATAATTCCCTTTTTCCGTTTGTATGGAGACATGCGCTTCCAGGCGACTCTTAAAGAAAATATTTTCTACCAATAAAATATTATGTTAATCAATTAGCGCGCGAATGAAACAAGCGTTCATTGTAAAATACTCCTGCTATTGACTTCTTTTAATTAATGAAACTGGCCAGTGAAAACCTATTAATAGGATTCGCCTTTTGGGTCAAAGAAATTTCCGTGCAATCTAAATTGTGTAAATATATGTTTTCATTCCAAATTTAATTGTTTTTTTTATCCGTTGGTATTGAAACCTTTTCCAGCCATTCGCGGGTAAGCATGTTTTTAGGGTTCCGTAGTAAACACCCTTATAGTTTCGCCATGTCTGTCTGTCTGTCCGTCCGCGGTTTTACTCAGAGACTATAAGTACTAGAAAGCTGTAATTTGGTATGGGTATGTATATTAATTATGGCAAAAAAGTGCTAGAAAAAAATCTTGAAAAAAAAATTTTTTAGTGTAGCTCCCGTACAAGTAAAATGGGAGTAATATTTTTTTTTCTATACAAACCCATCGTGTTGGGTATTGTTAAATAGGTATTTAAAAAATATTGTGAGGTTGAGACCACCATTTTTCGATTTAGGGATCCGTTTCCGAAATATTTGGTTTTAAAGAGATGCATTTTTTGATAGAGGTAAGTGTCCCCCCCCCTCTATCTGCTAAACGGTTATATATAGATACGTGAAAAAAATTACAGCAGTAGTATATATACTGATGTTAAAAAACGAAAAACTATCAGAGCTGAGTAATAAGTACAAACTAAAAAGTTATAGAATGTACGCGAAAATGTTTAATTTCGTACAATTTTCATTGTTCGATGTTTTTGGTCGTTAAACTGTGAGGTGCGAGTGTGAACAGTGTGAACTCAAAGTTGTCATTCGCAACTACGGAACCCTATACTGCACGTGGCCCGACACGGACTTGGCCGGTTTTTTTAAATAGTTATGATGAAAATAGGCGTTTTTAGTTCCGAAGCCTATTGGCCAAAGTAATTAAAACTGGTGACATGAGATACCAATTTATCGTCTACTAGTAGTCCGCCCCGGCTTCGCCCGTGGTACATACCTAGTTATACTCAAACGTATCTTACCAACGGTGAAAGAATTTTTAAAATCGGTCCAGTAGTTCCTGAAATGAGCGCGTTCAACCAAACAAACAAACTCTTCAGCTTTATAATATTAGTATAGATTTATAGGCTAACATCATCATCATCATCATTTCGAGTAGGTGACACGGTCAGTCGACCATGCACACCGTGGTATCAGAGTTCTTCGGAACCGCCTCTCGGCCTCTGACGTGGTTCCTTTAACGACTACCAGATGGCAGCCGGGACCAACGGCTTAACGTGCCTTCCGAAGCACGGAATCATCTTTCTTATCAGACAATCAGGTGATTGATGCCTGCAATGTCCTACCCAAACTGGAAATAACTTAATTAAGTATGCTTCCTGGGAATCGAACCCGCGACCCCCGGATCAGTAAAGAAAACGCCTTAACCACTGGACCACAGAGGCTGACTGTTATGTAGGCTAACGATCCATGGTAAACCGAAGATCCCAATGGACTCACAAAGCTCAGCACAATTTTCGATTGATCAATAGATAGTCAAAGTTTATATTCCATGCAAGCTCCAGGCGTAGGTCTCTAGAGATATGGCGTGCTAGAACTTACATTTAAACTATATCTATAAATTGGGGTATATTCCGTATACCGGCCCTGACCACCTCCATGGCACAGTGCTTAACACACATCTCAGTTAATAATCCATTAGGCGCTTGGTTTGATGCTTAGTATGAGCAAATACTAGTATTTTATTTTTACTTATACAGATTGATTTTGAACCAGAATCCTTAATAGAATACAAAATTGTAAGAAAAATAAGGAATAAGTAACGTTTAAATTTTTAGACCTCCCATACAAAGTTGCCGATCAGCTGGGCGAATTCCTATAGTAAGTTTAATTTTTCGATTTTCACCTTATTTCTTTCGATTCTGTATTCCATTAGGGATTCTGATTCCGAGATTACAATATAGTTCATAAGTTCAAAATCAGTCTGTATACAGTTCTAAGCCTACTCTAATAGGTACTGGTTTTGGAAACGATGTCAAGACATAAACAACTTGAATAATATAACCACTATACGTCCACACTTAAAAAATACTTTTAACAGCGGACCCCAGGTCCGAAGCATTATTCATGGCAAAATTTTTAACGTTCCGGACCATTAAAGGGGTGATTCAGCCTGTCAATATAAACAACTTTTCGTATGGGACAAATGCTGTAAACTCGAAAAAAAATTCGACATTCCTATACAAATTGCCCGGGCGGCTGAACACTTTTGTATGAAAATGTCGAAATAAAATTTGAGTTTCCAGCATTGGTCCCATAGGAAAAATGGTTCATATCGACGGGCTGAATCACCCCTTTAAGGGTCCAGAACGATCAAAATTTCACCATGTATATATGGATGTACCAATATTTGACACAAGTGATATTCTCAACAGACTTTAAAGCTCAATCAAATTTATTCAATACAATTTAGACATTTGTTTATAGTTTTCTTTATGTCATAGGACGGCAAACGAGCTAGCGGGTCACCTGATGGTAAGTGATCACCGCTGCCCATGGACAACTGCAACACCAGGGGCGTGACAAGAGCGTTACCGGCATTTTATTTTTTACTCCCAGAAGGGAGAGGGGATGGGTCTCCAACTCTCTCACTCACCGAACGAAGAATAGCAGCGGTAAAGCCAATATTCAAACGTCGGTTTTCTGTGAGAGTGTGTTACTTCCCAGGACGAGCCGATCCATTCTTGCTACTAGCAAAGCAACTATTACCTCCTTTCATCATCATCATCAACAGGTCTTTTTTAGTCTCCACTGCTGGAGCACGACCCTCTCTGTACTACCAGAGCCATAATATTAGTCAAAGCAGTCAGAATTTACCTCCTTTATTTAACTCTTTACTGAAGGCCTTTACCAAGGCCACGTACCTACCTCCAATATAATACTATCTGTAAACTTCAAATACGAAATCATAGAAAACTACCTAATTCTTGTTACATTGATGTAGTTTCTAAATATAATTCTATCACATTTTAATACATAGGTATATTCCGTTTCAACCCTACATTAAGTGAGACAAGAAAAAGTATATATTATGTTAATAATTTGCTTGCTAACACATTATATGAATAAACTGACTTTTGTTCCTTTAACTGTTTATTTGACGATTTCTTCGATTTCAATTGACTCGACTATTCCAAGAAAAATAAAATCATGTTATTTCAATACCTTTACAATCGAATCACATTGTTCATTAAAAATTTCAAGCTATTTAATTCTTACGGAATCCCAAAGGGCAATCGCTGTAATAATTTGTCAGGAGCAGTGCCACCCAAAGGTAATCAATCTCCTTTATGTGATCCCATCCCTAAAGCCAAGTCGTGTTTATCGCACCTGCTACCTTTATGTATACTGATCTGAGCCTTCTATGACCTATTTCTAATACCTCCAGAACACAAAAACATAACATAATGCATAATTGTTATTAGGCTGAGTTTCTTAAATACTAAATTTCTGAACGCTTTAGAATAGTCATATCTCTCCCTTGCTGGTTTGGGAGAAAAAAAAAAACATAGAATAAAATAAACCAGCTGGTGTATTTATTCTATGTTTTTAAGAAAAGCAGCTGCTTTTCACCCCGCGCAGACCATAAAAGCCGGTCAAGGGATTGGGCGAAAATCTAAGGAATTACGTCAATATGCGATACGGCTAGCAATTTGTCACTATTTGATCTCACTTTCCTCCTTAATGCCCACTAACACGCTAAACGTAGCCGTTGGATTTTATGACCTTGCACCTTTTTCGATTTGATTAATTTACTCATCTTAGAGAAACTCTTCATATTATTTTAGTATTTTTCATCCTATCATTGAATTCAACATTTGCGAGCTGTACAATTCCCTTTGAATCCCCGTAATCATTTGTCAGGAGCAGTGCCAACCAAAGGTTATCAATCTCCATTATTTGATCCCATCCCTAAAGCCGACTCATGTTTATCGCACCTGCTACCTACATGTACGCTGATCTAGGCTTTCTATGACCTATTTCTAATACCTCCAGAACACAAAAAACATAACAAATTGTCTTATTGTTATTACACTGAGTTTCTTTAATGTTAAATTTCTGACGCAATCAAATAGCTGCAAAAATTTACCGACTCTCTATAATTGTACTTTCATTATTTTATGTCTATTCTACCTACGTACAGGTTGTATTTTTCATATATTTTTACAAGTTTTTCGTTTTTAATTAATTTATTCATCTTAAAGAAATATCTCTTCGTATTAATTAAGCATTTTTTCATCGTATCAATGAATTTAAAATTTGTGGGCTGTATGTATAATTCCCATCAAATCCCTGTAATAATTTGTCAGGAGCAGTGCCATCCAAAGGCCATCAATCTTCATTATTTGATCCCATAAACCGAGTCGTGTTTATCGCACCTGATATTTCTGTGTACACTGATCTAAGTTTTCTTTGACCTGTTTCTAATGCGTCCAGAACACAAAAATATAACGTATTCATCATCATCATCATCAGGTCTTTATTAGTCTCCACTGCAGGAGCATGACCCTCTCTGTACTGCCAGAGCAGTCAGAGGGTTTGGCCTACACTCTCCACGCTGGCCAGACGGGTTGGAGAGGTCTCTTAGATGTTTATAAGCTTTGTTTAGCTTGAGTTTTCTAAGTCGCCTTTTACGACATCCACGGGAAGATTTGAAGTGGTCCTATTCTTCTCTGCCGGGAACCACACGGGAACCACATAACATATTGCCTTATTGTTATTAGACTAAGTTTTTTTAAATGCTAAATTTCTGACGCATTAAAATAGCTCCAAGAAAACTCTCTAGAATTGCACTTACATATTTTATGTCAATGTATTTTCAATTAATTTACACATCTTAAAAAAAAAATATCTCTTCATATTATTTTAGTATTTTTCATAGTGTCATTGAATTAAAATTTGTGGGCTGTATATTTCCCATCAAATCCCTCAAATAATTTGCCTGGAGCAGTGTCATCCAAACGCAATCAATCTCCTTAATGTGATCCCATCCCTTGAGTCGTCAGCGTTTTTATCGCACTTGTATTTATGCTGACCGGAGTTCTAGTAGATTCGAAATTTAGATGCCTTGTGAACAGTATCTCTTCCGGAATGAGAAGGATGAAAATCATCATCATCATCATCATCATCAAGTCTTTTTCAGTCTCCACTGCAGGAGCACGACCCTCTGACTATCAGAGCCGTATATAAGCCAGGGCAGTCAGAGGATTTGGCCTACACTCTCCACGCTGGCTAGACCGGTTGGAGAGGTAAGGATGAAAATACTTCTTTTCATTTCAGAAAAGGTACTTCACAAGTTCTACTATCTTTCTGCGGGCTTGAATCTATTTCCATACTCCAGTTCATCGAATTAGTTTTTATTTTGAAGCGTGATGATTTAATGGACAGGTAACTTAGGCTTTTGCTCGCGTTAATGTAGACCCCTTAGAAACAGTACCTTTTTCAGGGATAAAAGGTACCTTATTCCCTTCACAGGGCCACAAATTATCTCCATAAAAACTTTCTTTAAAATAGGTTGAGTGAAAACGTGATTTGTAACAGATGGACAAACAGACAGTAACTTTTACATGTATAATATTAGTATGGAAGTATGGATTTAAAAATGAATCCCGTAAGATCTCTATAAGAGGCCAACACCGACATCAACAACTTCCTAATACCTTAAATAAATAGATTTATAAGACAATATAGTAGTTTAATCCATCTTGAAAATATTTTTGAAGCAGTGGACAGAAACAACTTTTTAAACAAATTGCAGAGACCCGCCATAGTAATCAATATCCTATATTTCATCCATAGATATCTGAATATTTTAGGTATTTCATCCCTGAAGTCGTTATCGCGTTTATCGCACCTGCTACCCTAATGTACACTGATCGGAGTATCCGTTTATTTATGAGAGTGCCAGTACGTTACTCAATGCCAATTACAACTGTTGACTTCGATATATCGTTATAAATAATCCTTACCCTAATCCTAATCCTAACTAATATTATAAATGCAAAAGTGAGTTTGTTTATTTGTTTTTTTGCTTGTTACGCTTTCACGCCCAACCTACTGAACCGATCATCGTGAAATTTTGCATACACATAAGCTAGGGTACTGAGAAGGACATAGGCTATATGTAACGTGGGCGAACCCGCGGGAAACAGCTAGTAAGCTATATATTACGCGGGCGAAGCCGTGGGTAATATCAAATTTTTCTATAAATTGCCGAGACTCGCCCTAGTAATCAATCTCCTTTATTTCATCCCTGAAGTCGTTATCACGTTTATCGCACCTGCTACCCTAATGTACACTGATCGGAGTATCCATTTATTTATGAGAGTGCCAAGTACGTTGCTCAATGTCAACGACCAACTGTTGACTTAGATATATCGTTATAAATAATCCTAATCCTAACATATATTACAAATGCGAAAGTGAGTTTGTTTGTTTGTTACGCTTTCACGCCCTATCTACTGAACCGATCATCATGATATTTTGCATACACATAGGTTAGGGTACTTAGAAGGACATGGGCTATATATCAAGCGGGCGACACTATATATATATACCAACTGTTGACTTAGATATATCGTTATAAATAATCCTAACTCTAACATATATTACAAATGCAAAAGTGAGTTTATTTGTGTTTTTTTGTTATGCTTTCACGCCCTATCTACTGAACCAGTCATCATAAAATTTTGCATAGAGTAGATTAGGGTCTGAGAAGGACATAAGCTATATATCACGCGGGCGAAGCCGTGGGTAATATCTAATTTTTTTATAAATTGCCGAGACCCGCCATAGTTATTAATCTCCTTTATTTCATCCTTGAAGCCGTTATCGCGTTTATCGCACCTGCTACCCTAATGTACACTGATCGGAGAATCCGTTTATTTATGAGAGTGCCAGTACGTTCCTCAATGTCAACTACCAACTGTTGACTTAGATATATCGTTATAAATAATCCTAATCCTAACATATATTACAAATGCAAAAGTGAGTTTATTTGTTTTTTTGTTATGTTTGCACGCTCTATCTGCTGAACCGATCATCACTGATCGGAGTATCCGTTTATTTATGAGAGTGCCAGTACGTTACTCAATTAGACTACTAGACTAATTGACTACTTACTAGACTACTACTACTCAACTCAACTAGAACAGTTGTTGATTATTTATACAACATTAGACTTTTTAATGCCGTGTGGTTCCCAGCAGAGTAGAATAGGACCACTCCAAGTCTTCCCGTGGATGTCGTAAAAGGCGACTTTGGAAACACAAGCTTAACAAAGGTTACAATTTGTAAGCTTTGTTTAGCTTGTGTTTCCAAAGGTTGGAGAGGTTTTTTTGATGTTTGTAAGTTACAAACATCAAAAAAACCTCTCCATCCTGTTTGGCTAGCGTGGAGAGTTTAGGCCAAATCCTCTGGCTACTCTGGCTAACATATTGCTGTGGTAGTACAGAGAGGGTCGTGCTCCTGCAGTGGAGACTAAAAAAGACCTGATGGATGGAAACTTTCGAGCAAAAACGGAAATACAGCCAAATGTGTTGATAATACAATCGAGCAAAAAATGGCAAAAAAAACACGTTTATTGTATTCTGTATTTAGTATTTGTTGTTATAGTGGCAATAGGTTATTAGTCTTAGCTTGCAACTACAAAACCCACAACAACCAAAGAGTCTGACTCGAACCTGGCCACTTTTTTGTTTTTGTACCAATCAATAAGTACTTAGAAGAAAATATTTTATTTTTTCCCCTGTTAGTAGATTTGAACGCTATGTTTAGCGTGATGGTGAGAATGTATACTTAATAGATGAAAAAGAGCAAAAATAGTAATGAATTGCAAGGCGCGTCGCCTTAGGTACTTGTATCTAAGCAAGGCACATTTCATAATACATGTTTTTATCACGTCTTTATTTACCCCATTAAATTTTAAATTCTTATCGAAGTGTGTCGAGCGCTTTTTGAAAAAAATACACAAAAACTAAAATAAAATTATACACGAATTCGATTTACAGTTATTTCCATTTCTTTCTTTCTTCTTTTTAATTATGGCTTCCACCGAGATTTCAGTGATTCTGCCAATGTCCAGTATAATGAGATACTAAGTATCGGTGTTGTACGGTATATGGCATCAAAGATGGCGTATGTTCTTTGGCAGCCTCGTAGGAGCTTTTGGCGACAAGTCTATACGAGACCATTTTCACAAATTGTTCTCGAGCACGAGCATTTATAACACCAAACTACACCAATTTCATATTATAAAGTCCACTTAAATCAATTTGCAAAATTGTATAAGGCAAACGACAACTGAACCCCTTGACTTCCCACCAAAAACCTCTACAGCTATTTCCATTTCTTATGCTTATTTAAACAAATTGAAGGTTGAAGTCGGTTTTTGTTTTTTGTTAAAATATCTTAAATTATTAATCATTAAAAAACGCATGATTGAGTCTAGAGAATAGCCAGATACGTGTAAGTATTGTACGAACTTGTAATTGAAATAGATTATAAGCTATTTCAATTACTAGCCAATAATACATTGTTTGTATTGGTAACGTATTTGCGTCGATACAATGTCTATCACACCGTTTGTCCACGTGGTCCTATCGCAGTGTGTCTAATTTATTATTAAGGTGGCCTTAGCCTCAAGTGTCGATGTGATGTTACAATTAAAAACTTTGCTTTCTAATATATTTACTCGATTGTTAGACATTTAAATAAAAGAACCTTTAATACGGTATTAACAAGTGTATTCCATTGCTTTACAATTAACGTTTCGAAGGTGGTCGATGTAATATTATTAATAAAATAAAGGTGGTGTATAAATAATAGATGATGGTCAAGAGCAAACACATTTCATATAAAAAAATGTAATAAACGGAATAAAACTATATTGAGAAAAAATTTTTTTTAAATAAAAAGAAGAAATTTTATTTAAATGTCAAACTTCGCTATTTGTTTGTTAAGGGCCGACACTAGGCATACTAGCGACGCCAATCATTTTATTCCTAATACTTTACAAATAGAAAGAAATTCAAGAATCTAAATTATATAAGCCTGAGTAAATAACCTGAAGTATGTTTTAATATTATGAGAATCAGTCGTTAAGAGAAATAGTGATTACCGCCAAAAACGGCCATTTTTGGCAGTGATCTGATTCTCATGATTCTCACTGATTCAGATAATATTAAACATGATTCCAAAAATACTTCAGGTTATTTACATTCTTGAATTTCTTTCTATTTGTTAAGTATTAGGAATAAAATTATTGGCTACGCTTGTGTGTCTAGTGTGGGGCCTTAAACCCTGTTTAATGTTTAACCCCTGACAAAAAAATAGGGGTGTCATAAGTTAAACCACTCTTCGTATATGTGTACAGACACACATACCTGCAGAGAGCGGTCACACCCCAGTCACGCAGGTGTGACTGTGTCACTATTTTTTTGGCACCATAGCTCTAAAACGGGTGAACCGATTTGGATTATGTTGAAAGCAGGTTTCTTGGCAATAGTTTTATGAAAATTAGTTCAACCGTGTCGGGGGTCAATCAAAATTTAATTTCATAACTTCTTACAATCTATCTGGAAACTTAACCTTGCATACATATTTTAGGTAATGTAAAGAGTCCAAACTCACTAGACTTTAGCATGTTGGTGTCCACCGCGCCCGTAAAGGATAACGGTTCTTCTTCTTTTCGAGTCAAAATGGCTATAATTTAAACTAGTCTTGACCAAAATTTGGCCACCTCAATGGCACGATCGTTTGCCTCAGACAGATCCTCCACAGTACAATAAGTGGGGCAATTGGGGCAGCTCATATGATGGGCCATCGTTTGGACAGCGCCACATCCGCACAAATTATTGTTCGAGAAACCCCACTTAACACGGCTGTCTTGGCATCTTCCAACACCAGCCCGAAGTCTATTTAAAGACTTCCAGACTGCCCAGGGAAGTTCGCCACCCGGTGGAAGTTTCTCAGCAAGTGGAACAGTGTTAAGTGTTGAAGGATAACGGTTTTAAGATAGAGATGGATAGTAATAGTCAAAGATGGATAGCTAGCCGCATCGCCATTTGACACGATTCCAGTTTTATCCTTTTCCCTTCAGAAAGTCAGGAAAAAATTAAAATTAACGTTTTTCTTGGCATTAAAGAGATGTAAAGGAATATTAATGAGTCAGTTCATTATACTTCCAAGTTTATACCACAATTCGTTTTCAATAAGTTTGTTAGCCTTTTGATTTTTTTTCGGACGCCCAAAGAGATAATCTATTTTAAGAGCTTATTATTTTACTTCTTTGTAATTAGTAATATTACTCCTACTTCTCAATGTCAGCAGCAGCACCAATATGACACCGTAATATTTCATGACGATCCAACAATGGCGGAAAAATATTAAAAGGGCCTGTGAGACAGGTATTACGTCCTGTGATACGTGACGACAATGAGCGGGGACAATTTATTGTTCGCAAAGAAGATAGACATTTATTATAACCATCAGCCAAAAAGAAATATAAGGAATATTTCTTTTTGGCTGATGGTTATAGAACACCCTTAGAATATGGTGATAATAAAAAGTTACGTTACTATAAAGTAAAGATTTAAAAATCATTGTCATCGTCAGGTCTTTTTAGACTCCACTGCCAGAGCCTGACTCTCTCTGTACTACCAGGGTCATATATTAGCCAGAGCCGTCAGAGGATTTGGCCTACACTATCCACACTGGCCAGACGGGTTGGAAAGGTCTCTTTGATGTTTTAAGCTTTGTTTAGCTTTTATTAGTCTTCCTCTTCGACATCCATACGACACTTGAAGAGGTCCAATTCTACTCAGCTGGCAACCACACAAACATATTCTGCTATATTTGGCGTAATGTCAATATTTGTGATGATAACAATTTTCAGTTGTAATATTGTAATTTTTATCATCATCTTCATCCACAATGCTATTTTACCTTATTTATTAAATAAAGAAAGAAATGGTAAAAAAAATCCACGCGGGCAGGACTTGAACCTGCGTCTAGATCTCAGTACGATCTATGCGTTGCCAATTACGCCACCGCGCTTCAAGCCCCGGCGCCGAATTCCTCCACCATATCCCATTCCTCTTACACGCATCTAGGCTTGCGTCACGCAACACAACTACCCCACTTTTACAAGTAAGGTTGTGTATTGGCAACGCATAGATCGTACTGAGATCTAGACGCAGGTTCAAGTCCTGCCCGCGTGAATTTTTTTCACCATTTCTTATTTTCTTTATTTAATAAATCATCATCATCATCAACAGGTCTTTGTTAGTCTCCACTGCAAGAGCATGACCCAAGACTGGAGAGTGTAGGCCAAATCCTCTGACTGCCCTGGCTAATTTTTGGCTCTGGTAGTGCGGAGAGGGTAATTTTTATATTTAAGTAAATCATCATCATTTCGTGTAGGTGACACGGTTAGTCGACCACGCACACCCTGGTGTCAGAGTTCTTCGGAACCGCCTCTCGACCTCTAACGTGGTTCCTTTAACGACTACCAGATGGCAGCCGGGACCACCGGCTTAACGTGCCTTCCAAAGCACGGAATCATCTTTCTTATCAGACAATCAGGTGATTCATGCCTGCAATGTCCTAACCAAACTGGAAACAACTTAACAAAGTATGCTTCGCGTGGGAATCGAACCCATGACCCCCGGGTCAACAAGGCAAACGCCTTAACCACTGGACCACGGAGGCAGTAAATTATGATGATTAACTCTGGCTAATTTATGGCTCTGGTAGTACAGAGAGGGTCGTGCTCCTGCAGTGGAGACTTACAAAAACCTGATGATGTTGATAATGATTAATCAACTTAGTATGTTTATTTCACAACAATTTGGGAGTTCTGATTTCTCGCAAAGTAACAATTCTAACCGATTTTACTAATATGAAGCTTGTTATTTAGTCGTCCATTCATCCGTTCCGTCCATCCATTTGTCTGACAACAGGCTGTATTACATGAACACTTGAAATTTTTACAGATTATATATCTATGTTTCCGCAATAGCAACAAAATCACTACATATTATAAAACAAAGTCCTCCGCCGCGTCTGTCTGTCTGTCTGTCTGTTGGCGATAAACTCAAAAACTACTCCACGGATTTTCATACGGTTTTCACCAATAGATAGAGTGATACACGAGGAAGGTTTTAAGGTATAATACATGCCCGGGCGCAGCCGGGTAGGGCTGCTAGTAACAGAATAAAACAATTATTTAAGGGGGGCTTCAATACAACGAACGTAATTTTCTTTTCCGTTTTTAGCTCGACAGTCTGATAAAAAGTTGTATAGATAAATGCGCCTTCATGCGCGAGTCCGACGCACACTCGGTCGATTTTAAAATATAAGCATTTAATTACTTTATCTCAGTTGTAACATTACAGTCACTTCGCTTGGCAGCTTGTGGTTGGGGAATGAAGTTCCAAGGAAATACTGTTTCAACTTCTAAGAATTTCGAGGCATTTCTAATCTAAGAATTAATATCATAGGCCCCATTCCGTGCGAGTTTAATTATAAGCGGGTTGAGGGGAGTGAGTGAGTCGTTTTGACGGTAGAGTAGCTCGTTACATGAGATTGCGTGGTTTGTGTTAGGAGAGGCAGCGGATTTGAGAAAAAATTAAAAATTATAAATATAAAGTTGGGTTTGATAAATAAATAAATAAATAGGGGACATATCACACAAATTGAGCTAGCCCCACTGTAAGTTGTGAACTTGTGTCGCAGGATACTAACTCAACAATACTATATTTTATAACATATACTTATATAGATAAACATCCAAGACCCAGGTCAATATGAAGAAGATCTTTTTCCATCTTGACCTGACCGGGGATCGAACCCGGGACCCCCGTGTCGCAGGCTAGCGTGTTGACCGCTGCGCCACGGAGCTCGACATGATTTTTTTTAACGGTCAAGCGGCTACATAAATAGCAATGAATAAATTATAAGTGGGGTAAATAGAGAAAAAATGTTTTTTGACGGTAAAACCGCTAGTTACATAAGATTGCTCCTTTGAGTTGTAAAAGGCAGCGGTATTGAGGCATAATTCAAAAGAATATTTAGCTACTTGGTTGACTGGAAAAAATCCCATCAGGGATAAGTCCGCCATTGTACATGTAAATCTTGAACCTATGTTTTATCTTAAATTGTATTTCTTTTTTTATATATGTGTAAGAAAGATATTAAACTAACAAGAATAAATATCAAGTAAGATTGGATGTAGTGAGTGAGTCTTTTTGACGGTAGAGTGGCTCGTTATATGAGATTGCGTGGTTTGTGTTATAAGAGGCAGCGATTTCGAGTTAAAACTTGAATTAATTTATTTTTCTGTATAATTAAGTAGTTAAAACAGTAATGTAAAAAATAAAGGGTTAACTAAAACTACTACATATTTACAAATAAAACAGGCCTGGCATCTCGTTGCCCCATGGTAGCGTGCCCAGAAGGCTGGCAGCATTGCCACGCTGTATGGCAATGCTAATCTTTTGGCCAAAATATAAGCCAGTCCTCTGGTCACGAGACATATCTATTAATTTTTTGGCGATGGCATTGAATAATTTATAATAAGTGGAGTTAAATGAAGCTCTTTGAAGGTGAAGGGGGCTCATCCTCACTTCTTAGATCCTAAATTGTTGGGCACAGTATATTTTGAAAGGAGCTTTGTTCAACGTACGCTAACTTTTTGGAAAGAGCTCCATGGTTTCCTGATGATTGCCAAGAGATTTCTTCAGGGTTGGCAACGCGTGAGTGGCACCTCTGGTGTTGCATGTGTCCAGCTACGGTAAACGCGGTCCTTCAGGAAGGGGCGTATGCATTTTGCATACTTAGTAGAAAAAAAGCGTCTAGTTACACGAGATTGCCTACTTGTTGCCATCATCATCATCAACACGAGGTCCTTTCAGTCTCCACTGCAGGAGCACGACCCTCTCTGCACCGCCAGAGTTATATATACTAGCCTGAGTAGTCAGAGGATTTGGCCTACACTCTCCACGCTGGCCAGACGGGTTGGAGAGGTCTCTTTGATGTTAATAAGCTTTGTTTAGCTTGTGTTTCCTTAGTCGTCTTTTACGACATCCACGAGATGACTTGGAGGGGTCCTATTCTACTCTGCCGGGAACAACACGGCGACTTGATGATAATTTTGAGTAAATAGTTCAAGAGCTGTTTTTGACAGTATATGTCAATCACATTGAGTTTCTTTGCTGACGTTTCATAGCCAATGACACTTCAGGAAAGAATACAAATAATGACATCTCACACTTTGAAATCGGTCAAGCTGTTTAGGTTACAGGAGCAACAATGGAACAGACACATGTACAAATATTTACACGAAAAACATGTCCCTCCTTTAGCGTGGGTCATTCAGGTAAGGAGGTAAGAATAGGTAGCAAATTTGAGGTAAAATTAAAATGTAAATAGTTTTTAAAAGAATTGAAATAAGACTGTATGGATAATATATTTTAGTAACCCTGCGTTACAAACACATAAAAAAAGAACTTTTTCCATAAGCTTTCATTATAAAATAGAAACAGCTTGTTACTTCCACCAAGCGTAATCTTAAAATGTCTCCATTAAGGAGAAGTGCGAGATAACTTGTATTATATCCGGTTCGGGTTAATTACAAGTGTTCTGAAAAGTTGTCAGATATCTGCCGAGATGAGTCTAAAAATATTTATTAAAAGATCCCTATAAATACTAAATTGGGATGGCAAATATCAAGAGAAGGCGTTGTTTACGATTGTTCCGAATCTAACTGTGAAATTTATGGTGATTTGACTTAAAAAAAAAATTCTCCTTATCCTGACCAAATCTCGTAAAATTTAGCTATAGAATGGTTTGTTTTAGCTAAGCCCTGACAAATTTACAAATAATTGTATAAAAACTTTCACAAAACATATTTTTATTGTTTTTTTTTGCTATGTTCTTGAAATACTTTTGTTAACAAAAATGAGTTAACCTCATTTTTAAACAAAAGTCAAATGATTTCATCATCCTCGAAACTTTTTAAGACTACTAAGGCCATCTATTAGCCAAAGCAGTCAGAGGATTTGGTCTACAATCTCCACGCTAGCCAGATGGATTGGAGAAGTATCATCATCTTCATCATCTCAGCCACAGGAAGTCCACTGCTGGACATAGGCCTCCCCCAAGGATTCCCAATACGACCGGTTGGAAGCGGCCTTGGAGAAGTATCTTTGATGTTAATAAGCTTGTTTAGCTTGTACATAAATAATAAATATATAGGGACAAATCACATAAATTGAGCAGCCCCACAGTAAGTGGTGAACTTGTGTCGCAGGATACTAACTCAACGATACTATATTTTATAACATATACTTATATAGATAAACATCCAAGACCCAGGTCATTCTGAAAAATATCGTTTTCCATCATGACCTGACCGGGGATCGAACCCGGGACCCCCGTGTCGCAGACTGGCGTGTTGACCGCTGCGCCACGGAGCTCGTCCTAAGTCACCTTCTACGACGTCCCCGGGAAGTCTTGCTATTCTACTCTGCAGAGAACCACACGGCAAGTACACTGCCGGCAATCGTATGCAGTGAGATCTACAATTAGCTTTGCGGTACCACTCTCATTAGAAAATATTCAAAAATGATCGTGCTTAGGACATCTTCGCTGTCTTTACATAATTTATTACTACCCGTGGGAAGAAAAATGGTACTAAGCGTTATTTATTTATAAACGCACGTTCGTTTCCTTCACATGTCCGCTGTAACATCGCGATCTCACTGACGAGGGTCTCGTCAGATGTCTTGGCTGATTCTTAGCGTTTTGTCATGCCATTTTATATTCAAATGTAATATAAGCTTTTGCTATATTATACTCTTTTTTTCCCGACGGACCCTCCCTAAAAGGAGGGTAACTATTTCGCACGTATATACTCGTAAGTTGGTAGTATATACGTATATATATATATATATATATATTATATACCAACATATATACGCGTGAAAAAACTTACATACATGCAAACAAACATATTTTTTTTTATTGTTGCCTCTTGCAGCTTTTGCTTGCAGCCTAAACGCTCGCTTGACCGATTCAAAAATGTGAGGTGCTATTTGATTTCTATTTTTTTACACGGAGTGTCATTGGTTATGTTACTTCGGCAAAAACGTGGCAAAAACAATATGCCGGACGTTAAATGTCAAAAGCAATAGTCGGACTTTTTTTTTTTTAAATGCAGCTTGTTTCGTTTGCTTTCCTTTTTAATGATACTGTGGTTGAGTAGAAGCTTTGTGTAGAAGTTATATGTTATACGTCCTAAGCCCGAGTGCATTTTTCAAATTAACAGAGTAGAACAGAATTATATAAAGAAAATGAGAAGTTTCAAGTGTCTCTCGCTTTGTTTTACAAATGTTAAAGCTCTGCCGATCCTTAAAGCCTACAAGGCGACTCGGCCTATCAATATGTACAGCTTTTTATGGGTACAAAAGTGTTCAGCTGTCAAAATAGAAGTGTTTAAGAATTTCTGTTAAAATTTTTATATTGTTCCTTTCCCTGAAATATTGAACCGAGTGTAGTCCATTTAGATTACAATTGTACAACCTGTATACAATTTTACAGTATTAATACAGGGTTTTCTGACTTCACAAGACTCAATTTGTACTGTTCAAATGAAAACAATTAAAAGTTATTCCCGAAGCGTGTTCGTAAAATCAGTTAGAATTGTAACTTTGCGAGAACTCAGAGTTCCCAAATTACTACAAGTTGGTTGAAGTCACAACTTTTACTTTGGTTCGTCATTGCTGTAACTATAGAAGGTTACTTTATACACCAACAACCTAGCTAACATCATAAATAATGTTTTTCGTATGGGATCAATGCTGGGATCTCCAAAACTTGACGAATTGTTTTAATTCCCATAAGTAGTCCAAGAGGAATAAGATTTTTTTTTGACGTGCCAGTTTGATGGCTTGAAGGATAAGGGTGTTTTACGCAATACCCAGAATATTATACTAATATTATAAAGAGGAAATATTTGATTGGATGTTTTTGAATAAGCTCCGAAACTACAGGACCGATTTCCAAAATTCTTTTTCTCATACAGGCTGCTTTTGAACCTATGGAATATACCTATGTTTATTGAAAAAATATAAAAAAAAGTTAGACCTCCCATACAAAGTCACCGATCAGCTGAGCGAATTTTATGGGAACCCAAAATTTAATTTTTATGTTTTCTCAATTTTTTCTTACATTTTTGTATTCCATTGGAGATTCTAATTCTGACATTTTAATGTAGCTCAGGTTCAAAATCAGCCTGTATTTTGAACAAGCAGCTGATTATACAAGGTATTCATTCAATCTAAGTAAAATACTATGTAAATAAGTTGTTTAAAGACTGAAATAGGCAGCAAATGGTAGACAGAGTTTAATTATACTTAATTAAAATTCCCAAAACACACCACCGTGATAAATAAGCCAGCTTACGAAACATAGCAACTTAATGAAATCCAAACGCTTGTCTAAGCCTCGTTCGAGCTTTTATCAAAGCTCGCCAACCTTTTTTGCCTCCCAAAAACATATTTTAAACCAATTTAGATCTAAATCTTTGGGGGATAAAGGTGATATAATCTGGTAGGAGATGTAAAGTTATCTTTGTAAAAAGGTGTTATGAGGGTAGTTGGAGTCTCGTGACTTATGCTTGAGATTTGCAAGTGCGTACGCCAAGACAGGTGATTAGTCTTGTTTAAGAATACAAAAATGAAAGACTTGGCTTCCGTTAAACGGCTAATGTTTTGTTTTGATGTTTCCGCGTTTTGTTTCTTATAAAGAACGGGCAATCTTACCGCAACTTCGTCCGCGTAAATTAAAGCCTATGTCACCCGCAGATAAATAAGAGCTCTACAGGTAAAAGAATTTTTAAAATCGGTCTAGTATTTTCGAGCCTTTTTAATGCAAACAATGTCTCTCCTTGAAATATATTCAATAAACTGCCTCGGTGCAGGTTTTTAGCTGGAGTAACTACAAACAATGGATTGTTGAACCCAGTTTCGAGCACTATATTTCCACCATGCTGGTTTGGGAGAAAAGAAAAAATATACCAGCTGCTTTTCTTCCCGCGCAGACCGTAAAAGCCGGTCAAGGGATTGGGCGAAAACCTAAGGAATCACATTGATAGGCGATGCGGCTAGCAACCCATCACTATTTTGATTCTGCTTTCCACCTTTACGCCCACTCGATGCTAAATGTGGCCTGTAGGTTTTATGACCTTGGGCTCTGTCTTCCCCGCAAGGGATAAAGACGTGATAGTATGTATGTATGTAGTATATTTTCACTCTCAGCAAAAACATTAAACTTCTTATAGAGGAGTATAATGTTTCTAATAATGACCTAGTCGCCTTTTGACGAGCTCTAAATGTCTCACTCAATGCACATAAAGGGTTGCACTCTGGGAGTGGTGGCAGAAGTAAAAACTTGAATATTAACTTTGTTTTTCGATCAGGTCACGTGTCCACCTTAGGAATTTTGAATCTGACGAATCTGTCGGTCACGTAAACCTGTCGCGAGTTCAACACTTTATCCCCATCAAAAAAAGTGCACAGCGCCGCTAAATAAGTTTAGACTTCAAAAAAAGGGAAATAAAAAAAATAATATAATTAATGACATTACGACTTTCTTTTTTAGGGTTCCGTAGTAAACAAGGAACCCTTATAGTTTCGCCACGTCTGTCTGTCTATCTGTCTGTCCGTCCGCGGTTTTACGCAGAGACTATATGAACTAGAAAGCTGTAATTTGGTATGGGTATGTATATTCATGGCAAAAAAGTGGTAGAATAAAATCTTGAAAATTTTTTTATTTAGGGTAGCTCCCATACAAGTAAAGTGAGGGAGTAATTTTTTTTCTCTATTTACCCATCGTGTGGGGTATCGTTAAATAGGTCTTTCAAAAATATTGTGAGGTTGAGAACACCGTTTTTCGATTTAGGGATTCGTTTCCGAAATATTTGGTTTTAAAGTGCGAATTTTTGTTAGAGGTAAGTGTCCCCCCCCCCTCTATCTGCTAAACGGTTATATATACCAACGTAAAAAAATTACAGCAGTAGTATATATACTGAAGTTGAAAGGAAAAATTATCAGAGCTAAATACTAAGTACAAACTAAAAAGTTATAGGCAACCAACTTAACTAACTGTAAAATTTCATACTATTTTCATTGTTAGATGTTTTTGGTCGTTAAACTGTAAGGTGCCAGTGTGAATAGTGTGAAGTTGTCATTCCCAACTACGGAACCCTACACTGCGCGTGGCCCGACACGCACTTGGCCTTACTTGGTTTTTTTTTTTATTCATGATGATCCAGCGATTGACCATGATCTCATCTGATGTTAAGTGAAGATGTGGTCTATGGTGGACCTCGCTGGCTCATTAAAAACGTATTCACTTTAGCTTTAAAGAGACCCAAATTATACGTGCCAGGGAAAACCTCCGGTGGCAAAAAGTCCTTTACATGAACAAGAAGAAGTTGAGGGTGCAACCGGAAACACGCACAGATGAGAGATAGCGGCTTAAATATAAACACAGATAACATAAACTAATTAAGGTTGCCCTACGAGTAAGTTACTTGCCAGAATTCCACAGATTATTAAAGTCCTAACTAGTTCGAGTTAATGCTGGCGCAGATGAAGTTCCTGTTTGGAGAACTTCTAGTTTAGTTTAAATTCTCTACAAGTTGTTTCTTGTGACTTCGTCCGCGTGGGTTTTGGTTTTATGACACTGTCTATCCGGGGCATCTCAGGTCTAAGGAGAGGATGTAACAGAGAAAACGCTCATATAACAAAAACTTCAATATTTTTCGCAGCGCTCGCTGTTCAAAAACATAAAATTTCTCCCACGCAGACCGTAAAAGCCGGTCAAGAGATTGGAATAAGGAATCACGTCAATAGGTGATGCTCACTAAACGTGGCCTTTGATTTTATGGCCTTCGGCTCTGTCTATCCCACAGGGGGTAGAGACGTGATATTATGAATGTATTGTTTCAAAGATATTTATTAGGTATATGTCTAATTTTGAAGAATTGGCGTCATGCAGGCTCCTCCCATATATACACAACAAACAACATGGTCGACAACACACCGATGGCCGATGGGGCAGAAAGGTTCCGGAATGGCAATCACGTACAGGTAAGCACAGCGTTGGATATCCACCGATTAAGGTGGTCGGACGAACTGACCAAGGTCGCAGGGAAACGCTGAATGCAGGCCAACCGGTCGTATTGGAAGTTTTTGGGCGAGGCCTATGTCCAGCGGTGGACTTCTCTCGGCTGAGATGATGTAGTAGCTTTTTGTGTGGCCTACAGCTTTGCTTTATCAGTTGTTATGGTAAGATGCCTTAAGGCCGCTTGAAAAATCTGACACCAGTGTTGGCCACTTACACATACGAAAAACAACAACAACATGGTAAGATAAAAAAAAACATTAAAATGATTTATGAAGGTATAAATAAACTTTAAAATTGAATGAAGGGTCTAAATTTTGAAGCTCGTCTAAATTAGAAACTTTCCATCAATTTCCAAGTTATGCTGACAAAATCTGAATAAAGTGTTATTCCAACTTCAACCCTAAGTATATAACGTTTCGGTAAAGTTTTCAGCGTAGTATTTGCCACTAAAATGCCCATCCTGAGTCAAAACGATAAGATGGGAGGAATTTTATTTGGTAGTCAGGTGATCAAAGCGAAATTTACCGACATTAATATTGAATATCTCACATCAGTTTTTTTCTCATCATTTCTATATGGTTTATAAAAAAAGTAAAAATTTATAATGAATAAAACTAAAAATTCCTATTATGATTTTGTAATAGGCAAACTTTTTTTTCGTTGTATTTTGGAAAAACTGTCCAAATTTCTTTCTTTTGCATTCTAAATTTTTTTCTCTCTTAAGTTGCATGAAATAATATGGCTTGGTTTGCTTGTGTGTGTAAGTAGCCAACACTGATGTCAGATTTTTTAAGCTTCCTCAAGGCATCTGACCTAGCTTAACGACTACTATCAGTGATGACAGCCAGGACCAACGGTATAAAGGCCTTCCGAAGCACAGAGGAGCTCGAGATATTTTTATGCCACATCCAAGTGGGGACCGCACCCAGGGTTGCTTTACAAGCGTAAGCGCTTCCAGTGCTTACGCTCACTGAGCCATCGAGCTTCTCAAATAATATTGAAAACACCAAATTGATTTTCCATTGACATGGAACTGTACATAAACACACAAACAACGCAAACAAAGCTGGGCAAACATCATTGTATCAATATTGGTGAAACTCTGTCATCGATCTAGCGGCGGCGCCATAATACTCAATACGTATTATTCATAATTAAAAGGAAGAAACCACAGCTGGTCGTATTGTGGACATATGTTTGTTCCCAGTAGGGGCTTGTTCATACTGGAGGCAAATAATATACAGGTTGACTGGTGAATCACATGTCATAACTAAGGACATAATAAATCATGATCTCAAGTAATGTCAAAAAAATATAAAACCAAGAAAATAATCAAATTATTGCATAAAGTCTTGGATTGTTTCAACACCGCGCGACACGCAACGCGCGAACATTGGCACCTTATCATCACGAGCAATGCGAGTGTCCACATTTCTTGTTTTTACTGGATAATTTGGTCAACTTTTAAAAAACTCCAGCGCTTACACGACCCGGCTTGATGGAGTGTCGCCACTGAGCTGGACGTAAGCTTGGCCAAAGCGCACCTGAGTCCATCCAATTCAAAGCTCGCTATGATTGTTGTTTAGATTTCTTATTAAAATATGTTTTTGGCTTGTCATCATCGTCACGTATTTTTAGTCTCCACCACAGGAGCACAACCCTCTCTGTACTACCAGAGTCACATAATTTGGAGAAGTCTCTTTGATGTTAATAAGTTTTATTTAGGTAGTGTTTCCTAAGTTGCCTTGTACGACATTCACTGATTTGCAGACTGTTTATGGAACCTACTTTTCATCATCTAAACGTTGCTTCCGGTTATGTTCTTATCTGTGGCGTGTTGGAGTTCAGAATGTGCTATTATGACAGCATTTATGTTATTATATGATTTGAATAAAATTTCAATATTAGCCGCCTGCCTAACGCCGACCCTCTTTGGGTAGCTCCAGAACCATGGGCAATACATGCAAAAATACGGTGCTAATGGAATTTACTATCGGGTAAAAAGGAAATTTCAAATCATGGAGAGAATCAATGTACACCAAAGTTCCAACTGACATAATGTCATATCATATAGTTCTATATGACATAGTTCCTCATAGAATTCCATGCGACATAGTTCCATATCACATTGTGAACACGGCCTAAGTACTGGACTGTGTGACTTTGAAATTGAAACACGTCAGTGCGAAAGTTGTAATGACAATGAAATGAAAAATCGATCAATAGGGACACTTTGTCGAAAGCTTATGTAGATGCCAGACGTCTCTTGAAGATCTACTTTAAAAGCTAAAATCAAGATTTGAATAATAAAGAAGAGTTCAAAAATGTGATTTCAAAGAGTTTTTGAGGCTAAATCTTTGAAAAGAATTTTAAAGTTTTATTCTTGGGAAAAGTTTAATTAAATTATCAATCAAGGTTAGTTTTGAAAAAAACAATTTTCATTGTAAATAATAAGAATCAAAATGATAAGAACAGAAGTGAAATAAGTTCAGATGAAAATAAGACTTTAAATCCTCGTTCTAAAACAAAACTTACATATTTATATTAAAAAGAAAGCAAAGGATAAAACAAACTTCTAAGATTAAATAATTGTAGAAGTTTTTTTTTTATTTTATTAAGTGTATAATTGTTTAAATGATATGGTATAGTCAAATAACAGTCTGATAACGGATACTAAAATTGATATTGGTTTTTCAGATGATGACCCAAAAAGTGAAGGCTCAGGGCCTTGTGTCCGACTTGATGCCCAATATCAAGTTGATGCAAGCTTCGGGGCATTTCTTATTCAATTATTATTCTGGTAAGTAATCAAAACTTTTTGTGGAGTATGTAAAGGAAAGGATTATACGGGTTTAAAAAGCGTTGATAATAAGATGGTAAGACTAATTAGATAACATGGATGTACCGGTATTATTTAAGTGGAATTAAAAAAGAAATGAAAGATGAAGTAAACAAAAGCCTGGATTGAAAATATAGACTTCAATTTTGAAAGACGCAGACCAAAGATAATTTAACACACTAACAAAAATTTTAAATAGAAAAAATACTCATGATATTACTAGATATTTAAAAGAAATAATATAAAGAAGCTAAAAAGACAAAAATTAAAACATATTTATATTTTTAATTAAGATTTAGTGACATTTTACTTCAATTATTATTTTTTTAAATTAGCTAATGTGTATTAAGTTCTTGCCAAATTTTACAATTTTGTGAAGAATGCAATTACAAATAAATCGGTTCAAAGAGATGTCGTGTCTTGATTGAGCCCTATGTATTAATTTTTCATTAGTTCACACACCTTAAGGGTCGTCAGAGCTCTTGAAATGTACGAGTTTTCATATAAAACCAATGCAACAAACTTAAAAATGGTAATGTCCAAACAAACTTGTTCGGCCTTCCCGGCAATTTGTTAAAGATGGCAAAAAAAAGCGTTAGTTTTCAGCATTAGTTCCATGAGAAAAGTTAAGCATTGTGACGGGCCGAGTCACCCCTTAAAGCAAAAATGGTGTCGTACCAAGATGTCAAAAGGCTGGCGGAGGACAAAGAAAGATAGAGGGAGCTCCACCGACAAGAGCGTCTTTATTAAATTTTGATGATGAGTGTATATACGAGTATCATTAGCAGAATTCAAATTTGACATGACATGCAAGCGGGGACATGCTAAAATGCTAGAAATAGCATCCATCATCATCATCGTCATCAGGTCTTTCTAGTCTCCACTGCAGGAGCACGACCCTCTCTGTACTACCAGAGCCATATACTAACCTGAGTAGTCAGAGGATTTGGCCTACACTCTCCACGCTGGCCAGACGGGTTGGAGAGGTCTCTTTGATGTTAGTAAGCTTTGTTTAGCTTGTGTTTCCTTAGTCGCCTTTTACGACATCCACGGGATGACTTGGAGTGGGCCTATTCTACTCTGCCGGGAACTACACGGCTATGTATATGGAAATAGCATCCACTGATTCATAAATTATCTTCCAGATAATGCTGGCATGTCTATGCTCCTCCGCAAGATCTACTCCTGCGTGACGGCGTTGCTGATGGTTGTCCACTACCTATGCATGGCTGCCAACATGGCCCAGTACTCCGACGAAGTGAACGAGCTGACGGCTAATACCATTACTGTGCTTTTCTTCGCCCATTCGGTTATCAAGCTGCTGTTCTTCGCTTTGAATTCGAAGAGCTTCTACCGGTAAGTCATCATCACAGCCGCAAGAAGGGCACTGCTGACCTACTCCAAGAATTTCCATCAATAGAGGGTTTGCCATACCCACCATGCTTGGCAAACGGATTGGTGAGCGAAGTTTGTTTGGCTTGTTTGTTTGTTTTTCGTATGTGTGAGTGGCCAACACTGGTGTCAGATTTTTCAAGCTGCCTTAAGGCATCTGACATAGCCTAACGATTGCCATCAACGATGACAGCCGGGACCAACGGCTTAACGTGCCTTCCGAAGCACGAAGGAGCTCAAGATATTTTTGTGCCACTTTCGGTCACCCATTCAAGTGGGGACTGCACCAGGCTTTGACTTTTACTTTTTTGTTTGGCTTATTTGGGTTAAAACCGTAAATAACACAAGTGTTACCGTGGTTGCAGTCCATGGGCAGCGGTGATCACTTACCATCAGGTGACCCATTCGCTCGTTTGCCGTCCCATAACATAAAAAAAAAACAAAATCCAACAACTTAAAAAGTGACGAATCGAGTTTGTTTGATAAATGATAACGTGGCGAACAAAAGCTCAAGAAAGAAGCTTTTTCCGCAACGGGCTCCGATTTAAATGAAGAAAATTAACGGTCGGCGTTTTACTTTAGTATAAAGTAATTTTCCATACATCTGTAATCTATATTTAATTTATATTATAAAACAAAGACCTCCGCCGCGTTTACCTTACCATCTGTTCCCGATAAACTTAAAAACAACTGCACGAATTTTCATTCAATTTTCACCAATAGTGATCAGTGTTAACAGTGATCATGAGGAAGATTTATAAGTATAACACAATCCGGGTGCAGTAATTTATTAAGAGGAAAAAATGTGTGTTTGGTGTTATTAGTAACAAAAAATTACTAGAACGATTTTAAAAAAAATTGTGATCTCATTGTCGACTTTGTAATTTCAAAGGATCACTCTCGTGCTATTTGGTCGAAATTGCCGACTATAGTTAGGGACTCGTCAGTAGTAATTTTTAGGCGAGTTCGGGATGCGCATCGCTAGATACAATAACCTCCCCGAACTAATTTAAATTATTGTAAAATATTGTTTTAATTCCATATTAATACATATTGTTATTACAAGAAATAAATGTTTAAAAATAAATATGTAGCTACGTATTCAAATATTCGATTCAAACAACTATGTAAACTCACATAAAATCAAACTTTACTGCTCGTTAAACATACACTGCTTGAACAGTTAAAATAAATTCAACAGACTTAAAGCAAAAGCAGTGAAGAACGATTGAAACTTTTTATTACATGTATGTATATTACATTATAAATCATATTACGTGCTTCGGAAGGCACGTTAAGCCGTTGGTCCCGGCTGCCATCTGGTAGTCGTTAAAGGAACCACGTCAGAGGCCGAGAGGCGGTTCCGAAGAACTCTGACACCAGGGTGTGCATGGTCGACTGACCGTGTCACCTACACGAATAAAATAAAAAAATATAGATATCTTATAAATTTTCGTAGTTGTAAGTCTATGATACATAACTACGAGCTCCGTGGCGCAGCGGTCAACACGCCTGACTGCGACACGGATGGTCCCGGGTTCGATCCCCGGTCAGGTCAAGATGGAAAATGATTTTTTTCTGATTGACCTGGGTCTTGGATATTTATCTATATAAGTATCTATTATAAAAAATATAGTGTCGTTGAGTTAGTATCCCATAACACAAGTCTAGAACTTACTTTGGGGCTAGCTCAATCTGTGTGATTTGTCCGTATATATTTATTATTTATACAATAATAGGTTAAAAAAAAACTCTATCTGACTCTTTAAAGGGACGACTCAGTCCGTCAATGTGGACAACTTTTCCTATAGGAATTATTTCAAAAAATCTATATTTGGAAAACAACAATTGGTTCATTCCACGCAAATATGCATTTTAAATAAAAAAATAATATTTTTTTAAATATATACGGACAAATCACACAGCTAGCCCCAAAGTAAGTTCTTAAGAAAGACTAGTGTTATGGGATACTAACTCAACGATACTATATTTTATAACAAATACATATATATGTAAACATCCAAGACCCAGGTCAATCTGAATAAGATCGTTTTTCATCTTGACCTGACCGGGAATCGAACCCGCATTTGTTTCTTTATTCACCTTTGGACGCTTCCCGTCAGGCAAGATAGATGTCAAACACGTAGTACATAATTATATTTCCATGGATCAACTGATATTAAAAAAAATGTCTTTGAACCATACCAATTATACTATAGACTAAAAACTTTTTTCAAAAATAGCATGAAAGAAAACGAGCAAACAGTATTTATTCAGATAAATTAATTACAGGAAGATCTAAATTACAAATTACTATTTATAGCTGTAGAAAAAGTTCAAGATACATAAAAGAAAATGAAGGCGTCGTGTGAGACAAAACAAAGTTATATCCAGATGAGTCACTTTCACTTTAATGTCTCCCATTTGAAACGGATATATTAAAAAAAAAAAAAACATAAAAACTATACAAGGGAAATAATAAATATTACAACAACAATATTAGAAATAAAGAGAAACTGATACAAAATATTTTAAAAAAATCTTTCTTGTTTCGTATGCTTAGTCAAAAACTTTTTTTTATAACAGAAATAAGGTACTCTGCATTATGTACTATACATAAACTTAGGTATCTTATTTTAATCAGGAGCCGCGTACTTTATTTGCATATCAAAGTTTGTCGGAATAATGATGAACCAATTACTGTGGCAACGTTTTTAACATCTTATTTATGTGTATAGGTATATTATTTTTCATCTTTTTATGATCAGGCTTTAAAATACATAACATTAGTACCTTTTGTTACTATTAAATTTGGTACAAATAAAAATTTGCCAAATTACATTGTATAAACTAAAAGTGAAAAATAAAATTGTATAGATACACCAAGTTATAATTATACTAATTCTTTCTATTATTTTAGCAATTGATTTACATTTAAATAAAATTTATTTGAATAAGGTTTAAAACGTTAGCTGTATAAATAATGTCATAACTGCGATCAAGCCGTACAAAAAGTAATTTTACTAAAATATCATATTTTTGAAACGTTCGACGGTAAAAAAAATATATATATATATATAGGGACACATCACACAAATTGAGCTAGCCCCACAGTAAGTTGTCAACTTGTGTCGCAGGATACTAACTCATATAGATCAACATCCAAGACCCAGGTCATTCTGAAAAAGATCGTTTTCCATCATGACCTGACCGGGGATCGAACCCGGGACCCCCGTGTCGCAGGCTGGCGTGTTGACCGCTGCGCCACGGAGCTCGTCAATAAAGTAACTAATAAAAGTGAAGTGGCCACATCTCAATTTACTATATTTTTGTCGTCAAGCGAAAATAATTTTCTGTTCCGAAAGCCTTTGTATTCTCTTGTTAAATTAAAATTGGGTGGAAATGAATTTTCTTTGTAGCACGCGGTGATTTGTTTGGTTTGGCCAATCGCGACGTTACTTTGATTTTGATCAAAGGCGATGAGTGTTTTCTGTCACTGGAACATTGAATGACAGAATTAAACAAAATTCTATATTAAATTTATTACTATTTCAACTGGAACTAGATGAAAAAAAATGTGGTTTGGGTGTCAAAAAAAGAAATGAGTACCTATATTCGTTGGACTCGTGATAAGCATCTAGCTGAAAAATAATCTGATGATTAATTAGACATGTGTTAGGTTTGGAAGAAATAAAAAGTAATGAAACCAAAACTAAGCCTTCAAAATATCATTTTTCTTTATGGAATCATATAATAAAGGCAATATTTATCACACACGTTAAAATATTATTATGTCACGTCACTACTCTGTTGGGTTGAACCGTTTAGGCCGTGACGAAATGTTGAAAAATACCTTATCTTTATAAGGAAAATACATTGTACATACATACAAATACATTAATTTATATTGAAAAATACTTTCGGTCAATATGCATATATAGATATGCCTTTTTTGTTAAGTATTTCCATAAAACAACGAACAAAACAAATGATAAACACTTATTCTTTGAAATTCGTTAAAAAGAATGCATTAAAATTCTCAATTGACACAAATTACATCAGAGGTTTATTGTCATGCTTATAAAGTTGAATAACTATGCTTTTAAAAACGACAACAAATTTTAATTACAATTATTTAGGGATTCAAAATGCTTATTCATATATTTAAATACTTTATTTTTCGAAAGAAAATGGTACAAAAGGTGGAATTGATGCTATCGCAGTATCTGCCACTACTTAAGCTTAGCTGAGTAAGAATCTTGCCTACTTGTGAAGTAAATTTGAGCTTAAAGAACACTCCAACATTGAAAACCTTTTTTATTTCAAAACCCTGAATAATTGATTCCCCCTGCCAACTTTAAACTGGTTTTCCTTTTTATCTGGTCCGCTGCTATCGCGATAATTTCTCCCTAGAGGAGCGCATTGCTGACAATGGAAAAAACTGCTTCATATTGAAAGACAATTTTAAAAGATTTTTTGTTAGTATAGTTGGAAATAAATAGATAAAACGGCAACGTTTGTTGATTTTATAATAAAAAATTGATTTGTAACTTATGTATTTATTTAGCAAAATTTATGAAGCTCAAACATCGGTCATTGAAAAATTATAATTCTGCGTTACTAAAAACTGATTGATATTATCCGTCATCAAATAAAGGGTTCCAATGTTATTTTCCATGTTTGTATCTCGACACTCCGATAACTGGATCTGAAAAAATCGTTTTTTTAGGAGGCCTCTAAGCCCCATAATGCGGTAGCCAATTCTCTCTTGAACGAAAGTTTTTGACGAAAATGTAATGAATAAACAACTTTTTATTTTCTTACACAGTACTCTGGCCGTCTGGAACCAGTCTAACAGCCACCCCCTCTTCACTGAGTCAGACGCTCGCTACCACCAGCTAGCGCTGACCAAGATCCGGAGACTGCTGTATTTCATCTGCGGTGTCACCGTGATGACTGTTATCAGTAAGTTTTTCACGATATTTTGTTACTTCTTATTTATGTAATTATTCCATTATCTCTTTTTCCCTGAAGTAAGAAATGATATGTGATTATCTTAAGCGACATATATAGAGTCCACTTTACACCTATACGCTAATTGACACGTTAAATGTGCTCCTTTGGGTTTTGAGATTTTAGACTCTGTCTACAGCGTAAAGGATTAAGAATTTTGTTTCAACAACGTTTATATACATCTATTACTATTTTGCAAAAGTCAAATGTAAATCAGATTAAGCGTTTGTACACAGCTACGAATCGTAGCAGCCTTTAGCTTTTGTAGCGGAATACTCGTAGCAGTTGTCTACGACGGTTGCAACTTACAACATAGACGTTGATTACTTTGCTAGAAAAATATTGAGTAAAGTTTAGATTGAGATGATCCATAACCACATTATTTTCCTATGTATGACGAATCCTCTATTATAATTTACTCTCTCTTTTTTATCTAAGTGTGTTTCCGGTTGCATCCTCACCTGATATGCTTTGGTCCCTTACTAGCGGCAATAGAGATAATAGAATTCTGTTACAACAGGTTGGATAACAATTACCTTCTTCGGTGAATCAGTCCGCATGATCGCCAATAAAGAGACAAATGAGACCATCACCGAGCCAGCGCCCCGGTTGCCACTAAAAGCCTGGTATCCGTTCGATGCTATGAGTGGCTCTATGTACATCATCGCCTTCGCTTTCCAGGTAAGTCAAAAAACTTCCTTCACTTGGAAATACTCGTAATGGACCGGCGGGGAAGACATATGTGACACATACTCGTAATATGGAACGGGAACGGGAAGTCATAAGTGACGTCAACTTTTCGGGTTGCATGTGTGCAACACACAGATTTTAGTACAGATCTGTGGAGGTGCAGCATACGTAGGTACTAATAAACTTTTTTTTAAAGTTTGAATTTCGAATTGGATATAATGTAGGATTCATTGCGTGCATTATTAATGTCAATGTGTGCGTGAGCTCGTGTTGCGACACGTTTGCATGCATTGATATTAGCGTCACTGTTACGTTTCTTAGGGGACTAACATCAATCATCATCATCAGGTCTTTTTTAGTCTCAACTGCAGGAGCACTACCCTCTCTGTACTACCAGAGCCATATATTAGAGAACAATCAGAGGAGTTGGTTTACAGTCTCCACGCTGGCCAGACGGGTTGGGCAGGTGTCTTTGATGTTAACAAGGTTTGTTTAGTTTGTGTTTCCGAAGTCGCTATCTACGTCAACTACGGGAAGACTTGGATTGGTCCTATTCTACCCTGCCGGGAACCACACGGCGAACTGTTTTTAAATCCAACCATGACACTAATTGGTACTTTATAAATTGCTGTGCAGGTCTACTTCCTCTTCTTCTCCATGATCATACCGAACCTACTGGACGTGATGTTCTGTTCCTGGCTCATCTTCGCATGTGAGCAGCTGCAGCACCTTAAGGCTATCATGAAGCCTCTAATGGAACTGAGTGCATCTTTAGATACCTATAGGCCGAATACTGCTGAGCTATTTAGAGCTTCTTCTACTGGTGAGTACTTTGTCTTGATATTACAAAGTGTAGGTTTTATTGTTGTGGTTTTTTGAAAACGGTTCCCTCATGTGCTGTTTTGTTGGGATCGCCGACTATATTGGACTCGAGAAGACTCCATTTTCAAGGCATGCTCGGGACGCGTGGCAGTAGCCAATCTCTATCAAACTAAACATTCAATTTATAGCTAAATGTTAGGTCGGATTGTAGGTATATTATTTTGAAGTTTATTGAAGAAAATGAAGAGTCTGTAATGTAATTTCGAAAGTCATACGTCCATGAAAATGAACTGAACGATTGGACGGATGAAATATATTGCACGGCAACCTTTTGTCGCTAACCGTATTTACCGAATATTTGTTGATCGATGCAATACTCTTGAGTGATAGGTTTTCTATGAATATTCTCGCTGTTCTTTTCTACAGTCCTTGTTTCTCTGGCGACGCCTTCATCAGGGCGCGCTGAAATAATATTTTGAGTTTGTAAACATATCCATAGAAAAGGGTTTAATAATATTAGGTAATAATAAACCTTATGAAACTTTAACATTTTATTATAAAGTTCACCTAGCTAGTTTATAAAGAAAATTACCCGTCAAATTCAGAGGTCTAATCTTACATCTTTGACCAACAGAAAAGTCAGAGAAAGTCCCCGAACCTATTGACTTGGACATCCGCGGGATATACTCTACGCAGCAGGACTTCGGCATGTCGCTACGAGGCGCTGGTGGAAGACTGCAGACCTTCGGGCAACCGAACCCTAATAATCCGAACGGATTGACTCAAAAGCAAGAGATGCTAGCAAGATCTGCCATCAAGTATTGGGTGGAAAGGCACAAACACGTCGTGAGGTTAGTATATCCAGTTTTTATAAGAGGACCAATCCAAAATAAAACGACACTCTCCGACCAGAAGTCTTTACGGGTGAAGGTCTTCACCTGAGCGCAGTTGGAATTCGCATCACATGAGTTGAAATTCATATTGTGACGCGATGCCAACTTTTGACTTCATTTTCATGTTCTTGACCAGATTTACACGCTTTGTAGACTGAAGGCGGGCCACATAAGTCGTCGGGGCGGAAGCACGCAGCAATATATTAGCCACTGACTGCAGCTCTGCACTTATTTTTGTACCACCCACCACGTGTATTTAACTACGGAGTATTGAACAGCTTGTCATACGTAGAAACGTAGGGTCCCTACAACTTTTTCATTTTGGTACTTGCAGCGTAATTATTGCACCACGAGTCGTGGAAACAGGCTTCGTGCTCATCAATCAGCTCAAGAAGTGGCAATTCACAACAATACGTCTCTCTATATATTTTTTCTTGCGTGTGTAAGTTGTGGAACGTACTTCCATACACTGAACTTTTTCCCCAAAGCTATAAGCTGAGTTCCTTCAAAAGTTCCTGTTCAAAAGGCTGGTGATCTGTTAACCACTTTGACGTTACAGATGTCTATATTGTCTCTATATACTCTCTAGAATGTGAATATTGCTTGATCTGTCCTACGACTTATACTCGCAAAACATACACGCGGCTTTCTCGCGACCCCAGTCATCTGACGTCTGTCGAAGTGCAAATATCAGAACGAAATTAATTGTTTATAGCCGTAAACATGCCTAGTTGTGCAGTGAAATCCTGCAAAAATACTGACAGAAATATTAAAATGTTATCCCGACCTGTTACTTTTCACATGTAAGTAAGGCAATGTATGTTTTATTTAAAAAAATTAAATGTATTTATACGCCATTTTAAATGTCAAAATCCTTAGTAAGTAAGAGAAGATAGTACGAATAGTGATGCCCCTACTTACTCTTACAATATATCGATAAACAATGTACATGAATACGACATGAGTACAAAGGAGCGTACCAGAAGTATAATTGTCACCCGATTCTACTAACTCATATAACAGACCATGTCTTACCTCTATATCCTGTCAATCCTTGATTTCAAAATATTTCTAATGCAATGCCTTTAATTTTTGCAGTCATTTTATATGGAAATTCCATTATTTTTCTTCATTACGACATTTAAATGTGTCCTATCATACAAGTTACTATACTATTAAATGCTAACAAACAAACAATCAAATCTTTCGTCTCTATAATATTACTATAGATTATTAAAAGTGAATAGGGGTTCACATTTTGTTTTATTTGTTTTAAATTGTTTAAAAATTTTATTGAAAAGAAGCGTTGTTAATTTAATTTAAGATTAATTTGCTTAATTTAACTTAAGAGAAGTTTTTATTTGAATTGTTAATTACACAAACATTATATTATAAATAAAGTATTTTGTGTAATACATAAAAAATTGTTTCCATTTTTTGCAGAGTTGCTTGCCTCTCGATACTAGATGGCGCTTAATTGCGTTAGCCTAAAGTTACAAAAATAGGGTGAGATTTTAAAATATTATGCCAAAAATATTGTTCTAATTTTTAATAAGATATATTTGTCAATAATGCTTTTATATTCTCATAACACGGCAGATACGATGTTGTGCTGCAACGAGTAGCGCCATCTATGTGAGTATGTGAGAGCAAATCGTACGATTAAGGGTTTGGGACCACATCGTCTAGTTTATCTTTAATGGAAATTGTCCTTTTTAACGGTAATCTAGGGGATAAAACTTCCAACTAATCTTTCTCAGCCTCACCTTTAATAATAAGCACAGATACTGAAAGAGTTTAGACAAAAATGAACATCGTTTCACAGTGTGAATTCTCATTTACTTTTAGTTAAAATAATGACCTCAAACTACTCAGCCTAGTGAAGTTTTGTCGTGTAGCAGACAAGCAAGAGAGGGTAACAGATTCGATGTCTGGCACGGCTAAATATTTTAACTTAAATTTCACATGTGTATGTCCGGCGTTCTGAAGCTACCCACGGACATACAACCCACAACATACATTCATATAATCACGTTTGTTTCCCTTACAAGCAGCCAGAGCTCAAGGTCGGACCCAAATGCTACGTTTAGCATGTTTGTATATAGGGGGAAAGCGGAATTAAAATAGTGATAAGTTGCTAGCCGCATCATCTTTTGATATTGTTTAATATATTTTCGCCCTTTCCCTTTGCCGGCTTTTACTTTCACTTACATTCTACATCTTTTTCATTTGTCCCATAACAGCCGTGCCGCAAAACTTTGCCAATTCTCATTACCGCATAAATACGGTCATAATAGCGGAACAACAAAGCTTATGATGCTGTTAGAAAATAGCTCAGACAATGATGACTAATAAACTAATTTTGATGGTATTTGCACTCTTAGGTAGCTACGCAATGATAATAAAAACATAATTTTACATTCAAAAACCTTTGTTTTCTAAATTGCAACCGCAGATCTGTATACCTACATTAAATCTGTGATTGCAACAAAATGGTTTGTTTTGTGTTTTCGATATCGATATTACGCAGTGTTGATACATCACTTGTGACAGCAGTGTCAAAAGTCATGAGTGCTATTTTCAAACTGGCGACTAAGTACGCTGGTTTGAATTTCGGTTGTTTGAAAAATCAAATGAACGATTTCTATGTAAATTTTTGTACGTCTTCATGATATCACCCGTTCAAAAATAGCAGCCCTATAAACCCGTCCCCCTTTCCTCTTTTTCACACCCCCCCGGCTTGACATACTAGGTTTTCATACAAAAATGGCTTTATGCGACATCTATTCAGAGTGACGAAAATTTTTTTTTTAAATCTATGGTCTCTATACTATAATGTCCTTACGATAACACTTGAACGTCAGGTGTATCGTAGGCTTGTCTGCAGTAAAAACATTTTAATACTTATTTGTATTATTTAATCATGACATTTTTTTTAAATCTATAGATTTAATAAACGACTCAACTTATGAATCACTGTGACAGAAATGAATTTGAAAAAAGAAATGCCCTTAATTGATGATATCGAGCACTCCTCTTTCAAGGTCAAGCAAAATTCTGTAATATACAAATCCGTATTTAAATGAATGAAATAAGAACGCGCGTTAAATATAGTATAACTAGCTGTTACCCGCGGCTTCGCCCGCGTAATTTATAGCCATGTCCTTTTCGGTACTCTAACCTATGTGATGTGTATGCAAAATTTCATGATGATCGGTCCAGTATATACGGCGTGAATTCGTAACAAACAAACTCACTTTCGCATTTATAATATTAGTTGGGAAAGTTGACAACTTTAAGACAAAATGTCCAGTTGATATCGATCTGCGACAATTATAATGTTGTCTTCAATGAGAGAGCCCAGGTGTTCTAAATTGGACAATTATCTCGATCGATTGCTCAATATATTCAGGTTCAAAGGGAAAAAGATATATTAAAGATACCGAATAACGATGTTGCTTTCTTTAGAAGACGTAAAAATATATACTTGTTACAAAAACGTTTTCATTTTTATGTATGTTCTTTATGTATGAAATAAGAATGATTCAATCGAAATAAAAACGTTGATTGAGAAAATAGGAGTTTTTAAACAGTATTGTTTGCCTAATCAGAAGGGCTTTGTATGATTATATTTCTTTCTTCTTTTCATTTTCTTTTAACAGATATTTTGTAAGATTTTCAATATAAATCAGTTCATTATTTTTGGGACATGTTTATGTTAATGAACGAGTACACAATGACATTAAACACCAAACATAGATTGAGACTACCTAGTCTCAAAGACAGCCGAGCAGTCTAGTCCCCCCTTACATAATTATGTGCATGCCAAGGAAGCACTACTAATTTTTTTTTAATAGCCATGAGTGTCCCATTGTTGGGCAAAGGCCTTTCTTTCACTCCTCCAAGATACATTCAAATTGGTACATGATAATAGTTGAAACAGACCCCAAAACCGTTTAAAAAAAGTAAATCTGAATGTCATATAAATTTTGTGATTCTAGGCTTAACATCTCATCATCTGCGTCCATGGATTGGATGGTAGCGTTTTCATCCATTTTATAATGTACGCATTCGCCAAATAAAATTTTTAGGAGAAGAATAAAGATGTATCCAACTTATAGAAGATGATGCAAACACATAGATACCGATTTTATGAAATAAGTTAACACGACGCTTGTGCTAACACAAAAACTGTCACGCACACAATGCATTGAAAAATTGGCCAGATTTTTAATCATTTAACTAAAGGCACGTCGAAGTCTAGAGAGTAACTAGTCAAAGGTATCATTGTTATTTAGTCAATGGGATAAGGTCTAAAATGGAATCAACATCATTATCATCATCAAGTCTTTGTTATTCTCCACTGCAGGAGCACGTCCCTCTCTGTACTACCAGAGCCGTTATATTAGCCAGAGCAGTCAAGACAATTTAGCTTACGCTCTCCATGCTGGCCAGACGGGTTGGAGAGGTCTCTTTGATGTTTTATTTAAAATGGAATACAATTGTAAATAATATTAATGTTCGTGGCTCTATATCATGCTATCATGATAAATATATTTGTATTTATATTTGCATACGCTTATTAGGCAGTTGAGCCGGTACATTCGAATAAAAGACTTAAATTGACGGCTCTGCATCTATTCCTCTAATATTATAATATATATCAAATGTACAGAGCTCTGATAACGAAACAAATATTTCCATGAACCGCAGGGACTTAAATATTTACCCAACATAAATAGCTGTGTCTGAGTTTACGCTGCGGAGTAAAACAACGGCTCTAATGAGTCAATGTTTGAGGTTTGGCATTGATTAAATAAAAAATAGATAAAAACTTATGACGTTTAGTAATGTCGAGCCACGCTACCGGTGAAATTTACTTTTGCTAGTAGCTCGTCCGGGGAAGTATCACACTCTCGCAAAGAACCGCTTTTCTATGCTTCGTTCGGTAAGTGAGAGAGCCCTGCCCATGCCCCCTTCCCTTTTGGGGAGGGTAAAATAAAGGCCGGCAACGCTCGTGTAACACCTCTGGTGTTGCAGTTGTCACCTACACCTTCGAACTATGTCATAAAAAGCAGCCTCTAATACCTACTTATAAAGGTAATGGGACACGGTGGGGAAATTTAACGTGTACGATCGAAGCGCGGTTGACTAATTGATAAAGCATTATTTATTAAACTTATTGAGCCTACAGAGCTACAGTACAGCTTTACCGCTGCTATGCTTCGTTCGGTGAGTGAGAGTGCTGGAGGCCCATCTCCCTCTCGCCTCTGGGGAGGGACAAATAAAAGGCCGGCAACGCTCCTGTGACAATTCTGGTGTTGCAGTTGTCCATGGGCAGTGGTGGTCACTTACCATCAGGTGACCCGTTTGCTCGTTTGTCGTCCCGTGTCATAAAAAAGCAAGCCCTAATGCTTATAAGAGGAATAGGATATAGTGGAGAAATTTCACGTGTAGGAGCAAAGCGCGGTTGAATAATTGATGAAGCATTATTTATTTTATTTATGTAATAAACTTATTGAACCTACAGAGCTACAGTAGGTGGACTTAATGCTAAGAGCATTATCTGGGAGATAATGCTCTTAGCATTAAGTCAACTTTGAAAAGAAAAACAAATAAAATGAAGGTGGAGACGTATTATTCGTATAAAGACTAAAGACTGCTGGTTTGAATCCTGTCCGTGTAGATTTATTCCCATATCTTGTTTCTTATTTTAATAAGAGTAAAAAAAAATATCATCTAAGATGTTATGCATGTGTGTTACTTTGCCGAAGACGGACAAAACCCAAACTACTAAGGGTAAAACTAGGATAGTTGCTCCGAGGGTATAGTTGCCTGATTGCAATTTTCTAACTTTGTGTATGTACCGCATTTAATTTTATTAATCTATCGAAAGACTCTCCGACTATTACCAACAGATAAGTAGTATTTTTTTGGGCATGATTTATATATTTCTGAAATAAAATTTTTAAAATAAGATGACATCACTTGACATAATACAATACAATCAAAAATTAATTTCACGACAATGGAGTTTAGCGGAAAGCGGAAAATTAAAATTGAAGGTGGTTATTACCTCTAATAAATAAGTAAAAAGGCCGCCGCCTTTGTTCACAGTAGGATGAATAAGGTTATTTAATGAACATTTATTTTTATGATTCTACATTTACGTCGATAAATCTGAATTGTTATTTTGTTTGTTTTTCATGTGTGTAGGTGGCCATTATCAGATTTGTCAAGCTGCCTTGAGGCATCTGACCTAGCTTAACTACTACCACCAAAGATGACAGCCAGGACCAATGGCTTAACGTGCCTTCCGAAGCACGTATCCAAATATAAATCATAATTTATAACTTTTTTATTCAACTACTTTTAAGTCTATATGGTTTCATGTCAGTGGGATTTGGGTATTACAAATTATGCCACTGTCTCAGCTTTCCGCTCGAGTGGCTCTATTTTAGAATCGCCAAAGAACACGTTCTCTACAGTACAACAGAAATTCACAGAACTGTATTAGCACTAGAGAGAGGTTCTAAGAAAATTAATTCTAACCACATGGCTGCTTCCACGTTGTATCATTATAGGAATTAAAGCAGTATTTTTCATGTTAACCTATCTTGAATATTCCAAGGTCAAATAATAAATCCTATTCATTTTCAAGAATAAAGGCTCAGTGCAGATGAAAAAAAAACTATTATAGATATTAAAGCAGTATTTTTCATGTTAACCTATCTTGAATACTTCAAGGTCAAATAATAAATCCTATTCATTTTCAATAATACTGGCTCAGTGAAGATAAAAAAAAAATCTATATAGGATGAGAAATAAATTTAAACGGACTTTTAGATCTTAAATAAACATTTTATTGTAATATAATATTGGGTCAGGGAAAAAGTAATTTTGTGTTTTGTAAGAGTTGTTATTAAATGTTAAAATTGTAATCATATGAATGGTTGGATATTACAAATTATGTTAAAGTCTCAGCTTTCCGCTCGAGTGGCTCTTTTTTAGAATCGCCAAAAAACACGTTCTCTATAGTACAACAGAATTACACAGAACTGTATTAGCACTAGAGAGTGGTTCCAAGAAAATTAATTGTAATCTTTAGGTTGTTTCCACGCTGTATACTACATATTAAAGCAGTACCTATTTTACAAGTTTAAAGATTTTATCAAGTTTCAATGTCAAGGAATAAATCACACGATCAACATTTTCAAGAATATTGGCTCATTTTAAGCTAGAAAAAGGAATCTAAATAACATAGAAGTAAATTTTAACAGTGTTCAAGATCTCAAACAATATTGATTTATAATATTAGGACGGGAAAAAAGTGATTTCGTATTTTATAAGAATTGTAATTAAATGTTAAAGTTATAATTGAAAAATGGTTTGCATGATACGTACTTACATCTCATTTCAAAATCTTAACTCTCCGATAGTGGCTTTTTTTTTAAATTTGTTGAGAATAAATTTACAATTTCTAGAATATTGGCTCAATTTAGAATAGAAAAAGAAATCAAAATAGAAAAAAGAAATAAATTAAATCGGATTGTTGAATCCAAACAATATTTTACTATAATATAATATCGGGGCCAGAGAAAAAATAATTTCGTGTTTTGTTAGAGTTAATAAATAAATGTATGCCAATATGTAAGCTTTCCACCCGAGAGGCTTTATTTTAGAATCACTAAAGCTGTTGTACAGTACCCGTATAACAGAAATTCACAGCACTGTTAAAGCACTACAGCTACAGAGAGGTTCCGAGAAAATTAATTTTAACCGCTAGGCTGTTTCTAGGCTGTATCTTTATACGAGTAGATATTAAAGGGGTATTTTTCAAGTAGACTTTCAACATTTCAAGATCAATTTTTATAAATCCCTTACATTTTTTAGAATAGTCTGAGTTTAGGTACCTCGTGATTTTGATCATTTTCGATGGAATAAATGATTCTGATTCCAAATAAAAGGTTGTTATAGCGTCATTGATTCAGGATAGGCTAGTCACAAAAGTATTGAAGTGAATCGCCGTTTGATTCCCGGCGGAGTAGAATAGGACCACTCCAAGTCATCCCGTGGATGTCGTAAAAGGCGACTAAGGGAACACAAGCTAAACAAAGCTAATTAATATCAAAGAGACATCTCCAACCCGTCTGGCCAGCGTGGAGAGTGTAGGCCAAATCCTCTGACTACTCAGACTAGTATATGGCTCTGGTAGTACAAAGAGGGTCATGCTCCTGCAGTGGAGACTGGAAAGACCTGATGATGATGATAAAAATATTGAAGAAAAAAAATTATAGTAAACTAGTTTATGCCCGCGGCTCCGCTCGCGTTAATATTGTTCTCTCGGGAACAGTACTTTTCTCCAGGATGAAAGATAGCCTTTGCCCTTTTCCATACTCCAGGCAATGCGCATGCACAATTTCATGGTTATCGATTTAGTAGACCGGGCGTGAAAGCGAAACAAATAAACTCACTTTCACATATATTAGTTGGGATATAGTTGAAATAGTCGCCGTGTGGTTCCCGGCAGAGTAGAATAGGACCACTCCAAGTCTAGTATATGGCTTTGGTAGTACAGAGAGGGTCGTGCTCCTGCAGTGGAGACTAGAAAGAGCTGATGATGATGACTCCAAGTCTACCCGTGGATGTCGTAAAAGGCGACTTAGGGAACACAAGCTAAACAAGGCTTTTTTCTAACATCAAAGAGACCTCTCCAACCCGTCTGGCCAGCGTAGAGAGTGTAGGCCAAATCCTCTGACTGTTCTGGCTGATAAATGGTTATGATAGTCAGAGAGGGTCGTGCTCCTGCAGTGGAGACTAAAAAAAAAGACCTAATGATGATGAGTTGAAATAATTATATTTTTTGCTTACAGATTAGTGGCGTCCATAGGTGACACTTATGGTACTGCTCTACTATTTCACATGCTGATATCAACCATCACTCTCACTCTCCTGGCTTACCAGGCGACCAAGGTAGGGCAATTTTACAGCGCCACGTTATACGCGGTCTTAGGGCTCTGTCTACCCTTTACGAGGGATAAAGACGTGGGATTATATATGTATGTAACGTTATACACATTTGTTCATAGTGTAAGTCACAAAAGTTTTCTACGTCTTTATTGGATGAAAAATTGCTACCCTTTTACACATACACATATTATTACGTCTTCATCCCTTACTTTACCCACAGATAAATTTGCTTACTATAAATAAATAAATATATACGGACAAATCACCCAGATTGAGCTAGCCCCAAAGTAAGTTCGAAACTTGTGTTATGGGATACTAAGTCAACGATACTATATTTTATAATATATACATAAATAGATAAACATCCAAGACCCAGGCCGATGTGAAAAATATCATTTTCCATCTTGACCTGACCGGGGATCGAACCCGGGACCATCCGTGTCGCAGGCCGGCGTGTTGACCGCTGCGCCACGGAGCTCGTATTCTCGTACTATAAGTAGGTGAAAGAATAAAAAAATCGATCGAGTAGCGTCGGAGCCTTTTCGATGCAAACAAACAATCAAATATTGCCTCTTTATAATATTATTAGTATAGATATAGGCAGATATTATCCCTAACTATTCATCATCATCATTTCGTGTAGGTGACACGGTCAGTCGACCATGCACACCCTGGTGTTAGAGTCCTTCGGAACCGCCTCTCGGCCTCTGACGTGGTTCCTTTGACGACTACCAGATGGCAGCTGGGACCACCGGCTTAACGTGCGTTCCGAAGCATGGAATCATCTTTCTTATCAGACAATCAGGTGATTCATGCCTGCAATGTCCTAACCAAACTAGAAACAACTTAACAAAGTATGCTTCCCGTGGAAATCGAACCCACGACCGGCGTTTGCCTTGTTGACCCGGGGTCAACAAGGCAAACGCCTTAACCACTGGACCACGGAGGCATGTATAGTATATATTTACTATCCCTATCTATTAAATTCTAAACTGGTGTAAGTTTCTGCAGATATTTCTAGAGTGGTTACTCGTATGAAGTCGAATCGCATTCATAACAAAATGTAAGCTTAATTTCGAGATGAAACCATCACTATTTAGAAGCATCTTCTTGATCTGATATACTTAAATAAATGATTTTATTTTTATTTCAGATTGACGGTATAAATGTGTATGCATTTAGTACGATTGGGTACCTCAGCTACACGCTCGGCCAAGTGTTCCACTTCTGCATTTTCGGCAACCGACTTATTGAAGAGGTGAGGTGATGTTTTTAAATTTTAAGTTTTTCAGCGAACATTGAGATTTTCTATTAACAAGAGACTGGGTCTGTAATACAAGAATGCTTATACAGCGTTTTAATTAATCCTCGATCTACTCTTAAAGGAGTGACTCAGTCCGTAAATATGAACAACTTCTTCTATGGGATCAATGCTGGGAACTTCTAAAAACTTCGTCATTTTTAAGTAAGTATTCAGCGGGCGGATGAACATTTTTGTAATGCAAATACAATTGCTATGGAAAAAGCAAAAAAAAAAAAAATGATTTCCCAGCGGTTGGTAGCACAGGAAAAGTTTTATATTGATAGTCTGGTCAGCGGCCCTTTAAGGGAATATCGAGGGTTGATTTACCCACTGATAAACGTCAACTCCGCACCCAAGCGAGTTCCCAGTTGAAAACATATCTGCAGTGACAACATGTTAAAATGATATTATTAGTACTATAAAATTATGTAGTTCTTAGAATAGGCCGCCTGCCTGACGCCGAGCATCCTTATTTAGGTCCAATACCGCAAAACAATGTGACATGTAAAAGTGAAATACTTACAGGTATTTTCCCGCACAAGTCGATTCTAGTATAATCTATTTAAATATACGGTTAAAATACCACAGTGAGGGAAGTAATAACTTTTGATATCTTAAAACAAGAAACGCACTTTGGTCCGTTAGGAAGGAACAAGCTTAGCCACAGAGTGTGGGAGTATGAATATAAATACCTGATATGGACCGTTTATGTAACCTCTTTTGAAACATTTTATTAGTGTAACGCTTCAGTACCAAAGACTTTTCATATTAAGAGAAAATTATAGAAATACTAGCTGTTACCCGCGGCTTCGCCCGCGTAATATATAGCCTATGTCCTTCTCGGTACCCTACCCTATGTGTATGCAAAATTTCATGATGATCGGTTCAGTAGATACGGCGTGAAAGCGTAACAAACAAACAAACAAACTCACTTTCGCATTTATAATATTAGTTGGGATAGGGATTCGTGTATTTAATTAGGCTAAGTATTTTATCCGGTAACAACCATTTGTGCTCGCATTTACCTAGACCGGGTTAAAAACATAATCTAGATTTCTGGACATGAAAGGCATAAGGTCGTATCTAGAAATTCTCAAGTTTTCAGGAGAGCAGAAATAAAATTTACTAACATTTTTGCCAATATTTTATTAACTATAAGTATTTTTCCAAATTTTTTTACAATATCTAAAGGAAAATAGTTTTAACTACCCGTTTTGAATCATAAAATTAAAAAATACGTTAAAATCAATTTATAATTAATTATTTTTTATTTTATTGTTCATATCCGACTTTATGCTTGTAATAATAAACTTTTAGATTCATAGTGCTTGCATCATGTTGAAATCCGACTTTTTGCCACCAATTATTGTAACAAAACTGGAATTTTATCTTGAAATATAACTAAGCATGTTAGCATGCATCGTTAGTAATTAATACATTATTTCAGACATAAAGGCGGATGTGAAGACACTAAAAGAAAAAAATTAAACGAAATAACTTAATAAGGTTTTAATCGCGTTTATACCCTTATTTTAGACGTTTTGAATTTATTATAATTCATGTTAAAGTTCTTTATACTCAAAATACCAATTTTATCTTACTCTTAGTGAACATGAATTTGAAACTTGAAACGTATAGGTAAAGACCGTACCTATTAAGTTATTTAATTTCAAATGTATAGGTAACAATTGCGGTCGAGCTCCGTGGCGCAGCGGTCAACACGCTAGCCTGCGACACGGGGGTCCCCGGGTTCGATCCCCGGTCAGGTCAAGATGGAAAAAGATCTTTTTCATATTGACCTGGGTCTTGGATGTTTATCTATATAAGTATATATTATAAAATATAGTATCGTTGAGTTAGTATCCTGCGACACAAGTTCACAACTTACTGTGGGGCGAGCTCAATTTTTTTTTTTAAATATAAATTTAAAAAAATATATCATTATAGCAAAAGAAAACATTAGAAATGATCAAAAACATGACATCATGAATCAGCAGCTTCAGCTATCATAGTCATCATTGGGTTCATAACTCACAGAACCGTCGCTATCGTAGTCATTAATTTGTGAAATATCTGTAGATATTCAAATAGTGTCAAAAATAATCTTATTACTTGTAGATATTAGAAAAGTCTTTACACCCAGCTAGAAAATATAAATATTTTATATATAAAATAAAGGCAAAATTAGAAACTTATGTAAATATATGAAGAGTACTTAATTAGGAAACAAAATCAGAATAACAATCCTTATCGCTATTCAAATTATAAAATAAAATGCGACACTTACTCATTCTAATACATTCTCACGCCTAAACCTCTAAATTGATTTTGACGATATTTGGTACATACAAAGATCATAGTTTATTTCTGTAGGTAGATGCCAAATAATCCCCAAGCTGAGATGCGTCGGAGTAAGATCGGGGGTAAGATAAATCTGAAATCCATGCAAATTCAGTCGCAGAAAATAGCTAGTGTAGGTACGAGTAGGTACATATAAGTATTTTTAATTCACTTTATTTAATTTTACCTTTTTTTCTTCAGGGTTTGAAATCAAATCATTGGAACCACATTGTGTCCTTCCCTTATGACTTAGATTTTCAAGAAATATATCAAAACATTTCTTCTATGCTGATCTGAGATAAAAGAATAACGTAAAATATACCAGCTTCTTCTCATCCACCGCAAACTGTATAAGCCAGACGAGGGAATGGGTAAAAGCTAAGGAAACCATTTCAATAGGCGATGAAACTATTATAAAAAACTTGTTAATTGATTAACACAACTATTATGTGACTAAAGTACTTACCGGGTAACTATCCTCCATATTTAATGAGTAATTTCCACGGGTGAGCTTTAGAAGAGCTAGCAGGTATTTGTAATTTTTGAGAATTGGCCCTAAGCTGGGGACGCTCGCTCGCTTCGCTCGCTTTATTTTGGCCACAAGGAAACCTAACGAACTTGACCTACTTTCTGTGACCAACTTGTTTTTGTTTTGGTCATTTTGTATGGCCAAAGTACCTATGAAAGTAAAAGCTTATAATTTAAAAACAGCGCAACTCCGCGAATGGTTTCTTAATAAAGGGGAACGTGAGTTCTGTCAATTCCAATCCGCAGAATATCTAAGTTCATGGTTATCCATTCTAAAGCTCACCCATTTCTAGAATTAATATGACACAATAGGAAATAAATTTCTCAAGTTCAACGTGACCCGTGCAAAATGAACGAAAAAAGTGAAGTTTGTTTTGACCTGCCGCCGCGCCAGCGAGTCTCACTATAACGCACCAGTCCTATCTCACTTTGACACGCCTAATTGCAATAGTAAGAGAGCGAAACAAATCATGCTGACGTCCCCCACTCCCAGATATGCCCACGTGACATACGCGCGAACGACGATCTAATCCGGAAATATCCGAACTATCTTCAAAACCGACCCATGCCATATAGATATTTTTATAAAATTTTTTAGGCATAATGGTTTATCATTTGATAGATACGCTATTCTGAACATAAAGTTGATATTATTAGAGCAAGAATGTATTATGATAACATGGGACTTTATACACTGCCAAAAATAGCACTATTTTACAAGCATAATTGTGTATGTGATGTCCCATACATGAAGTCCTTAGTGGCATAAGGGCGTATCTGTTTATACACCCAACATGAAATTCTGAAATGAGGAGAATTCTTCAAATGCATAAGGATACATCTTTAGATACCGAAACCGAAGTTTTTGATAATTCACGGAATAAAGGTTTTATTAGAAATAAGGCTATATGCCTCTTACATGATTGAGAAAGTTGTCAGATCTGACTTTGTGCACGAATTTATCTCGGGAATGAAGAGAGATAGAAATACAAGAGTTAGTTTGCTAGAAAGAGAAAGGAAAGTTTAGTATAGTGATGTTAAAAAGTCATTTTCGGCGGATCTGCACGTCCGACCTAATGCTTTTCAGGTCCAGATTTATAATCGGAACAACTTGTACTTGATTAATGATGGCCCTGACCATTATTCATCCAAGATAAGTAAATATCTTTAATTTTCTTAAATGTTGTTCGGTCTGTTCTGGGCAGTAGTCTTAATCTTGTTCTAAATTTTTCCAAATTTTAAAATGTCTGTAATTTATCTTCAGTTTTGAGGCAGTTTCAGAATCCAAGCATCGTTTTAAGCTTACATTGATATTTCAAGAAACACACGCTAAGTGCGTGTCGGTCATATAATATCATATTTGCGTATTAAAAATAATGCGTATTAAAAAATTGTATCTCTACAATTATCCAATCTATCTTATTATTATTTTATTATTATATTTATATATATATATATATATATATGTATAAAACAAAGACGGGTTTGTTACAACACTTATAACTCGAGATCTGCTGAACCAATTTTCATGGTTATTGATTCGTTGGATTTGTCTCCGCCCCGAATAGCAGAATACATCTTAAAAACAATGAAAACTCGATATGTGTAATGAATACTTAATCATTGACTGTTAGGCGGTACGAAGTTCGCCGGGTCAGCTAGTCACTATCACTACATATTATAAAACAAAGTCCTCCGCCGCGTCTGTCTGTCTGTCTGTTCGCGATAAACTCAAAAACTACTCCACGGATTTTCATACGGTTTTCACCAATAGATAGAGTGATTCACGAGGAAGGTTTTAAGGTATAATAAATATAAATAAATAAATAAATATATACGGACATATCACACAGATTGAGCTAGCCCCAAAGTAAGTTCTTAATAAGACTTGTGTTATGGGATACTAACTCAACGATACTATATTTTATAACAAATACATATATAGATAAACATCCAAGACCCAGGTCAATCTGAAAAAGATCGTTTTTCATCTTGACCTGACCGGGGATCGAACCCGGGAACATCCGTGTCACAGGCCGGCGTGTTGACCGCTGCGCCACGGAGCTCGTCTACAATACATGCCCGGGGGCAGCCGGGTAGGGCTGCTAGTTTTGAATAAAAAATCATTGTCTTTGACTTTGATTCCTTGCTTACTACGGAACCCTAGAAACCCCGATTTTGCATCGAATAAACATATTATGCAAAAGTTTATACGTATGTAATTATAGTATTTTTTTATCAAAGCTGTCATCATTTTCAATATAGGTATCTATGAGATTATTATTTTTTACAGAGCTCTTCAGTAATGGAAGCAGCCTACTCCTGCCAGTGGTACGACGGGTCCGAAGAAGCCAAGACATTTGTGCAGATCGTGTGTCAGCAGTGCCAGAAAGCAATGAGCATATCTGGAGCCAAGTTCTTTACTGTATCACTTGATCTGTTTGCTTCTGTGAGTATAACGTTTAAAGATTGATGTTTTAACAAATCAGCTGCGCCTACTATTTAAAGCAAATAAATGATTTTGAATTTTGAAAACTATTGGCGCGCGGATCAAAGGCGGATACATATCATTATCCATACATAATAAAATAGTAAAAGATGTGTCTTCATTAAATTTATTTTCAAAAAGAATTTTGGGGCCATGGGTATATAGTGATTATATTGTTTGTGTGTTTGTAAGTTAATCTTCGAAAATACTAGACGGATTCTAATGAATCTTTTTATGTTATATGCCTGATAAACCTGGGCAACAAATATGTTCTAATTGGCCCTATTATTGGTTTTATATATAAACGAGCAGAGCAGACCGCTTCGGCTTCACCCATGGTACCTAGTCTATGGCACTCAGAAATAACGAACAATTTTGACAGTGAAAGAATTTTTGAAATCGTTCCTGTAATTCCTTAGATTAACGCGTTCAACCAAACGAACAAACTCTATGGCTTTATTATGATAATATAGATGATATCTTGTAAAGTAAGTTTCAATAAAGTATTATTGTTCCAGGTGCTTGGTGCCGTCGTGACGTACTTCATGGTGCTGGTACAACTCAAGTAGATGAAAGGTTTCGACTTAGTACTAATGCATCTGCGATGGGGAAAGACTTCAGGCTTGTAGCTAAAAGGGAATGCATTACCTTTAAAAGGGTTGTTCAGAAGAGCATGCTGTATAGTACAGTACAGACTGCTGTTTATTCTACGGTTAAATATTGATTGTTTTGGGCACCTAAAGGTGTGATTTAGCCAGCCGAATTGGACAACTTTTTCTATAAGACCAATAAGCTAGTTTTCTAGGTCAAAATATTAATATTAAAATTAGATCGTCAGTTAAACAATCAAAAAATATTGGATACGTATTTTTTCTTTCGTTAATCAAACAATAAATGTTTAATTAAGCGTGTTTTGTTCATGAGATTCTTGTGATATCACATGCCACTAAAAAGTGTACTGGCTAGTGACGTCACGCACAATTTTAACGGGCTATATCTTTGTAATTTTTGTTTGATTGCCAAAAGAGAAAACAAGAGTCAAATGTTTTTTGATACTATAACTAACGGACTATATCGTATAGATTTTTTTTGAAAAAGCTTATTCTAAAAACTCATAAATTTTATTTTTATACCAAAATATTCAGCCGAGGAAATTTCTATGATAATCTAAAAAGTGAGTTCTCGACATTGATGCAATAGTAAAAGTAGATTAAATCGACGGGCTGAATCACCCCATAAAGGCTCTGAAACGATGGTGTATGTTATTGTAGAGTCTATATAAATATTGTAAAATATTTTGGTCCAAAACTAATTACCTACATGTTTTTTTACTCGAATGCATCAAAATGATATCAGTCAACATACTTATTTGTTCAATAAGTATATATTCGAACATATTATATTACAAATTAATTAAACTAGAATAAACTAATAACATATTAAATAATTATGAAAAAATTAACCTAAAACTAAAAACCAAAAAATATGATACAATATCTAATATATATTATTAAAAGGAGTCCCTTTAGGCAAGGTTCCGAAGATACTGGCAGCGTTCCCCCTTTGAATAGCAAGACTAATTCTTTGTCCGAGGTAGCTGCCAGCTCTTCGGTCTCCTGTAACGTCGACTAACCTTTTTGCTATTTCCTTAAAAAGGTTTGTAGCGCTAGGACCCCACGGACCAAGGGTCTCGACACCGAATGGGACAAAATCATATTTTGAATTTGTATTATGACCACGCATAAGAGAACCTTTTTATGTACCGAAAGCTATAAATTTAAAAATTATATTTTCTTTTTCCAAAAATTTTTTCAAAAACTTCTAGGTTGGTAATACCTAAAAAAAAAATAAGTATATATTATTATATATATACTTATCAAGTCTTATATATAAAAAGTTTTGGTGATCGAGTTATCTTTAAAATATTTAGTAAGTTTTGTATAATTAAATGTTTATGAAAGAATTAGAAATAATATGTCGTTGTTAACTTCAATTTTACTTTATTTTGTTTTACATTTAATGAATTAGGACTTCATCATATTAAAAGTCTACTTAATTTATAAACAATATTTTAAAGAATAATTAATTATTTTAATTAATATTGATGTCGTTCTAATTAGCATTGCAAAAAAAAGATCACTGTAATTTACTCGTAGTATTCGAAAAATCTTTTTTTTTTAAGTATTAATCATCGCCTTATTTTTTATTACTCTGTGGATGGATTTAAGTTTTAATAATTAAAATATAATACTTGCAATTGTATAGGTTAAGCTTTCAACACTAAAAATTCGCACAACTATATTATATTATTTCATGTATTCAGGTATTCAGGGTGACTCTTGTTAAAGTACAAAATGTCTCTTGTTTATTGAATGTGCCTTTTAGTCGTAGTTACAGAGTGGAGCTCACAATGTGATAGTAGAGACTTAGAGTAGAGGCTTTATATAGAACAAACATTAATAAGGATAAAACTTTAAGCATATATAAGTGTTATTCTTAAAAAACTTAAGATTTTTTCAAAGGCATTTGTAAAAAATTCATATTTTTTTACTTAATATATTCATGTTTTTCTCATAAATTTTAAACCGGGTAGAACCCGGGTTCCAAAGTACTTTGTCTGAGGGTGCAACCAGAAAAATATATTATTAAAAAAACAATTTTATCGTAATAAGAATAAAAAAAATGGTAAATCTATAAAAGATATAATCTTTTCATACTAATTATTATAGTTTTAACAACATATGTAAGTAACATAAGTGCACAAATATAATTTTTATTTTTATTATAAAATACTCGTGTAAATTTTGTTGATTTAAACAAAAATTATAACTATTATAAACTATAACAGAATATGTGCAATATGCATATTATTTTTAGAGATAGTATGTATATGTGTTATAACAGCTAGTGATCAAATATATGAAATGTGTTTATTAATTATTAAATAAATTTAAATTACATTTTCTTTATTTACTGCTGATCCGGCGAAATGGGCCTTATAACTTACTAGTTGTTACCCGCGGCTTCGCCCGCGTAATATAGAGCCTGTCCTTCTCGGTACCCTAACCTATGTGTATGCAAAATTTCATGATGATCGGTTCAGTAGATACGGCGTGAAAGCGTAACAAACAAACTTACTTTCGCATTTATAATATTAGTTGGGAAGTTGGGATAATTGTTACGGTGTGCCGTGTTTTTAATTCTTTCGTACGACCGGCTATTTATCCCTACCGATTTTCTCATATTTCACATGGCGTATATTAAATCTTTTCAAACTATATTGTAGGCTTCGCGTTCAGGAAAGCGCCTTATGAAACCTTATAAACTTTCTATTAACTCGCGTCGGCAATATATGCGATACCTGCTTTTCCCACTCTATAAACCAAATATGTAAATTTTATAAGATGTAAAAGCATATATAGAAATATAGCATCAGATATTTAAATACCATTATAACATAACGTAAAGGTTCTCGATTGGCGACTACGTACCTCGCCGGTACGGACACCCACCGACCAGCAGGCAATTTGCTAACTTTTGACAGTTACGGTGTACGTCATTTTCATGGTAACCTCAATATTCATTACGGCTTCGGCATGAATGACTATTTTTATTTAAGATATGAAAACCGTAATGGATGCTAAAGTGACAACAATTGTTTTACACAGAGTTAGCAAATCGGTCTGCAGGTGGTTGGACGACCTGAGCAAGGTCGCACGATGGGGCTGGATGCAGGCCTATGTCCAGCAGTGGACTTCTTGCGGCGCGATGATGATGATGAATTACGTAAATCGAATAACAAGGAGTATTTATTTTCACTGCCCTACAAGCAACTAACATAAAATCGGTATTTATATCTTCAAATCAAAATAAAAAGGACGTAAAGTGAAAGTTATTAATTTGGAAGTTCATGTTTGTTCTCATAGTAGTAAAACGGTTACTCCATCAAAGCGGCCCTTACAAAGTAGAATGGCATCAATTCATCAAGTGAAGGGACTCACTCAGGTAGTATTTGCAGAGGATAGATTGAATTGGGAATGGCTACACACAGCTATTGTCATTCTATATAGACTATAGTATATTTATATATAGAAATCATCATCATCATCAGGTCTTATTTCGTCTCCACTGCAGGAGCACGACCCTCTCTGTACTATCAGAGCCATAATTAGCCACAGCAGTCAGAGGATTTGGCCTACACTCTCCACGCTGGCCAGACGGGTTGGAAAGGTTTTTTTGAGATTTATAAGCTTTGTTTAGCTTGTGTGTGTTTCCTAAGTCGACTTCTACGACATCCACGGGAAGACTTGGAGTGGTCCTATTCTACTCTGCCGGGAACCACACGGCTAGAAATACGAAATACGATAAATAAATAAATAAATGTAAGTATACGACACACAAATCCAAACAAATTACACAGATTGAGTTAGCCCCTAATAGCTGCCTTTTTCCCGCCGTAAAAGCCGATCAAGGTATTTGAGAATGGAAGGACGTTATAGGCGATGCGATTACCAACCCATCACTATTTTGATTCCGCTTTCCACTAACACGCTAAAGGAGGCGCTTAGGTTTTATGACCTTGGGCTCTGTCTACCCCGTAAGGGATAAAGACGTAATAGTGTGTATGTGTATCAGAATTTTGTTTACTATCCTTTCTACTGAAATTATGATACCATGTCAAAGCAAGTTGAGGCATTGTTACGTTTTTTTGAGCACGAACTGACAGGCCGAATATGCGAATTTCGCCTACTTGCCGGGCGTGGGCTGACATGCGGTATTATTATTACTTTCGTCTCTTACGTTAGTTGTCTTCGGTAGGGCGCACTCCGTGCTCTGTATAAAGGGTTGAAGCAGGTAAGTATTTGCAGAGGACAGATTAAATTGAGACACACGGCTCTTTCAAATAAACTTAGCAGACTATATCAAATAGAATCATCATGATCATCATGATCAAAAAGAAAGGGTAAACTGCTGTTTTATTACTTAACCGACTTCAAAACAGTAGGGTATTCATTCAACCCGTATTTATGTCATAACATATATTTCGTATAATATTGGTTTATACTAGCTTCTAAACACGTGTGCCAAATTTCATAGGTGTCATCATCATCATAATGATTAAGAACTCTGTTCTTGTCGGTGGAGTGTTCTTATGTGTGTGTGTGTGTGTGTATGTTTATTTGTATGTTTGGATATTTATAAGTTTGTATGTTTGTCCGCGATTTTTTGTATCACAAAGTAGGCAAACATGGATACGGCCCACCTGATGGAAAGTGGATCTCTATAACTAAAAGTCAGATTGCAAGAAAATGTATTAGTTAAACTTGGCATAGTCCAACTTAGAATACAGTGCCCGTTTCATCAAAATCCGTTAAGTTAACAAGCATTTGACTTTTTGATCCTTTCTTCTTTTTAATTATGGCTTCCACCGAGATTTCAGTGATTCTGCCAATGTCCAGTATAATGAGATACTAAGTATCGGTGTTGTACGGTATGTGGCATCAAGGCATGACGAGCTCCGTGGCGCAGCGGTCAACACGCCGGCCTGTGACACGGATGGTCCCGGGTTCGATCCCCGGTCAGGTCAAGATGGAAAATGATCTTTTTCAGATTGACCTGGGTCTTGGATGTTTATCTATTTATGTATTTGTTATAAAATATAGTATCGTTGAGTTAGTATCCCATAACACAAGTCTAGAACTTACTTTGGGGCTAGCTCAATCTGTGTGATTTGTCCGTATATATTTATTTATTATTTATTTTATTTATTTAAGGATGGCGTATGTTCTTTGGCAGCCTCGTGGGAGATTTTGGCGACAAATCTATACGAGTCCATTTTACAGTCTTCTTTAACTATTTCACAAATTGTTCTCGAGCACGAGCATTTATAACACCAAACTACACCAATTTCATATTATAAAGTCCACTAAAATCAATTTGCAAAATTGTTTAAGGCAAACGACAACTGAACCCCTTGACTTCCCACCAAAAACTCCTTTTGATCCTTTATACGCGAATAGCGTACAAAGCGGTGGATGTCAATCTCTTACGACATCGACTCCCCCATTGAAGCGGTCTGTAGGTGAGTATTTGTACAGGACGGATTAAGTTGAGACACACGGCTTACTCAGATATCAAGCTTAATAAGGTAAAAACATTATGATTAAATAAATATATTAGGACAAATCACACAAATTCCGCTTGTAATTTATACTGGTACCTTAAGTTTGTTAAACTTGGTTGGCAACTAACTTTTAATACGAGTAGTATGAATGATTCAAAAAATTATTTGATTGTTTGTGTTTATAGTGAACAGGCTCCGAAAGTACTGAAAAAAAATTCATAACTTTTTCACCTTTAGAAAATTAATTTATCTGCGGTGATTTAGGCTGTAATTTACGAAATCAAACCATTTGACTTTTTGATCCTTTATTCACGAATAGCGTAAAAGCGGTGGATGTCAATCCCTTGTGACATTGGCTCCTCGATTGAAGCAGTCTGTAGGTGAGTATTTGAACAGGACGGATTTAGGTGAGACACACGACTTACTCAGATATGAAGCTTAGGGTCAAATTATAATGATGAAAAAAATTGATTGGCAAATCAATTATCAATAGTATAAATGAATTGATAAAATACTATAATTACTTTAAGATACTTCCTATAAAATCCTATTAAATGTTTGATTTGATGATTTAATGTTGAATGAATTGATAAAATACCAAATTACTTTAAGATATCGCCTATAAAATACTAGCATTTAACTTTTCCAAGACCGGGCGCGCGCGCTCGCTATCTCAGTGAAACCCAACACCAGTACCTTTTTTGCTGACGCGCGCGTTATGGCTTTTTTTATTTAATAAAGGGTTGATTTGATGTTCAGCGTCAGCAGCAAGTGTCGCGCTATGAAATGACAGGTCATGTCGCGATGTGTGTCACTGTCATATCAAGAAGAAAGATTTGGTTGTGTGTACTTTTGTTTGCGTTTGCAATTTTCAAAATTCTTTTACTACTAGAAAGATAATTTATCTGCGGAAGACATGGGCTATAGTTTACGCGGACAGAGTAGCGGGGAAATTCGTCTTAAATTCAGATAATTCTCTTAAACCCAATATTAAACATAGCAGCAGAAAAAAATCTCGTATAACTCCACCCGTACATAGTCTGGTCTCTTCAAGGCCTACCACATTGGAGTTAAATAATGTATATATATACAATGATATATTTGAACCGTTTGGGGTTGAAACTCTAGGGCCGTGGGGACCCTCGGCACATAAATTATTCAATGCCATCGCCAAAAAATTAATAGAGGTGTCTCATGACCAGAAGGCTGGCTTATATTTTGGCCAAAAGATTAGCATTGCCATACAACGTGGCAATGCTGCCAGCCTTCTGGGCACGCTACCACGGGGCAACGAGCTGCCAGGCCTATTTTATTTGTAAATAGTAGTTTTAGTTTAACTTTTATTTTTTGCTGTTTTAATAATGTATAAACAAGTCAGTAATATCACGTTATACTAAAAAAAATTCCAAATAAAAAAAATAAATAAATAAATAATAATGTGACTGTAACGTTTATATTTCAAACTGGTTCAGTTTTTGGACTAATAAGGTATTTTTTATTGATATTTCTATTCTTGGGAAGTTTTTTTTTTATAGCACAATGAAAAATATTTGCATGTTCTTTGTTTTATGGGACCGTGTGACACCACACACGTGGGTATATTGAGTTCATCGAATTCAGATCAATATCAAATTGTTTCGCAAATAATAAGATGGGAATTACATGACGGAACGCTGAGTGTATATCCGGTATAAATGTTACTTCGCTGCACACATTTTTGCAAGTTGACCCATTTAGTTGAATGAACAACTTTTAGTAGGTATAGGGTATAAACATTTAGGTAATAATAACATGTTCTATTAATGATACTTCGTTCAACATTATTCTGAAAGTTGACCTAGTCCATACGTATGAAGAACTTTCTTAAAAGTAGGGAAAAAAATTGAGAACTCATAGTTACGTGTTTTAGTCTACCTGCGACCACGAACACTGTAAAGTGCTCGAAACGTTAGGTGTATAAATAATGTAATAAACGCGATAAAAACCGTATTAAAATAATTTTATTTAAATGTATTCAGTAAATTTTTAGATATCTCACTATTTGCCTCCAGGAGTAGTTGTTCACATTAAGGGGGAACACTAGGCACAGTAGCGACGCCAATCATTTTATTCCTAATACTTTACAAATAGAAAGGAATTCAAGAATATAAACAATACAAGCCTTAGTAAATAACCTGAAGTATTTTTTGAAACATGTTTATTACTATCGGAATCAGTGAGAATTATGAGAATCTGATTACCGCCAAAAACGGCCGTTTTTGGCGGTTATCACTTTTTCTCTCAATGACTGATTCTCATAATATCAAAACATGATTCCAAAAATACTTCAGGTTATTTACTAAGGCTTGTATTGTTTATATTCTTGAATTCCTTTCTATTTGTAAAGTATTAGGAATAAAATGATTGGCGTCGCTACTGTGCCTAGTGTTCCCCCTTAACAGGCTGAGTCACCACTATAAGTATAGTAAGTGATAGTCGAAGATTCAGTGTACATTTATATCACTACATATTATAAAATCCTGTGCTGCGTCTGTCTGTCTAATCGTGATAAACTCAAAAACTACTGCATGGATTTTCATGTGGTTTTCTCCAATGTTGTTTGTTTTGTTTTTCGTATGTGTAAGTGGCCAACACTGGTGTCAGATTTTTTAAGCTACCTTAAGGCATCTGACATAGCTTAACGACTGCCATCAACGATGGCAGCCGGGACCAACGGCTTAACGTGCCTTCCGCAGCACGGAGGAGCTCGAGATATTTTCATGCCACTTGCGGTCACCCTTCCAAGTAGGGACTGCACCAGGGGTTGCTTAACATACGTAAGTGCTCACAGAGCTCACACCCACTGGACCACCGGGCTCCAATAGATAGAGCGATTCATGAGGAAGGTTAACAGGTACACACAACGCCATAATAAGCTGAGCCGCTAACACTACTATAACATTTGTGTGCGTATTGACATCGTGTAACTAAATAATCGCTGGCCTATCAATAACGCACACCTATGCACTTGGGAATTTGTGAATCATCGCAACCAAATAGTAATTGCTATTTTTTTAGGCTATCTCGATGCATCATTAGCACAGTGGATAAGACAACCACTTAAAAAGCCTGATGCGAATCCTACATGGTTCAAATCTCAGTTAGGGAGAAAATGTTATTGTTGTTTTGTTATTATAAAGTAACTATATTAACATGAAGTTGCAAGCAACTAACTTAGAATTAAATATGGAACTACGCGAACATTTCTAACAGTTTAAACTACCCACCGATCCGATATCGACATGTTGACGTTCGGGTAATTTTGTTTTATACGTTCACTTGTCCTGTCTGCTTGCAAGTGACCATTACTATTTTGTGATTATTGTTTCTATGTGGTGTTCGAACAAAAAGCTTTTTTTTTTTGTGAATGACAATGGATTGCTCATTGTCATTCATGCTCATCTGAATACGATTAATCTGGAGGAAATAATAACACTGTATAAACAAAATGTTCCAATAAGTGAGATCGCTCGACGTTTAATGATATCGGTAAGTTTTTATTACATAATTATTGTAACTTGTTTATCATAGAATATTATAATAACCTCTTAAGATTAGGAAACAGCTAATAATCAAGGAGACTAAAGCCATCAGTAAGTTACGTAGTGATTAAAGCATGTGTTTATAATTTAAAATAATAGTAATTAACTGCTTTTAATATTCCTTCCACAGAGGAGAGTTCAATTATGGGTGCATCGTTATGCAGATACAGGGCATATTGATCGTCGTCGGCCTGGCCCAAAAAGGTGTCGTGTTATATATTGAGAAGCTACCCAGCGTCATTGTGACATCGTTGCAACGCATGAGTTGGACCCTTCGCTCAGCGGCGATTGCTGAGGGAGTGTCGCTTCAAACTGTGAGAAGGCATTTGCGTGAAGGAGGTCTCAGATGTCGTTGACCAGCAAAAAGAAAATTACTGACTGATGCACACAAGCGAGAGAGAATAAGATTCGCCAAAGAGTATCTAAACTTCGACTGGATAAATAATTTCGTAATATTTACCGACGAAAAATGTTTCAAATTTGACAAGGACGGACGTAAAATATTATTTATTAAATATATATATATATATATATATATAACTTAAATAAAGCTTAATTATATAATTTACTGAATTTACCTTATCTGTTAAAAACATTGTGAAATCGATACATAATGAGAGATGTTTATTGTTATGGAAAGCTTTATTTAACTTCAAGTAACATGTTTATTCTCTCACTTAACAAAATTTCTGAGCAAAGCTGTTCGCCTACTATTATGTCTGTCCTTGTCCAAATAAAAAAAAAGTTTTTGTCTATATTTTGTTAAAAAATGTCTAACATTATTAATAACCTGCATGTAATTAGAATTACCTAATGTAATAATAATATCTCTAATAAACACATGTTTCCTTACGGATACAATAATATTATAACTTTACATGCAATTGTATTTTTATTTATTAAAAATTTTGTTACAATAAAGTAAGTCAGTAATAAAAAAAGAATATTCAATAAAACTGTTTCTTGTTTTTTTTTTCTCTTTTTTATATTTTTCAAGTCATTACTATCAAGAAAAATATAAGAAAATGACATCGTATAAACTAAAAAGAAAAACATAAAACGAAATCTTTCGACATCACACGGCTCGATCTAGTAACGTTCTGATTGGTTCTGAGTAACAGTTCGATGCGTAGACCGCTGCGTCATTCGATCCGAGGCTGGCCGATGACGAGGATAACGAATTTGTTCATTAGACTTTACGTAGTGTAGTAGGTGTAGTAGCGAATAGCGAAATATGAGATTTCATGCTGAGACAATTTGTTTGTGTGGGTATATCTGACATATTTAATTGCACGCAAACATAGAAATATGTTTACCATACTGGTCAGTATGTCTTTGTAGTGTCATCCTGGCACGCACACAAATAAAAGGTGTGCCCAGCTATTTAAGTCGTCGTGTGTACATGTACATGTCCGGGCCCAGCCGGAGAAGGCTGCTAGTGCTGTATAAAATCAGGTTTTTAAAATTATTGAGCAGAAAGGTTATTTCACTGATTTTTACCTTCTCTCTCATTACCTTCAAGCTCATCTGAGATCAAGGATAATACCAGTTAGCCGTGTTGGGGCTAATTCAATCAGTGTGATTTGTCCTATTTATTCAGCTAATTTATTTATTGTGACACATGCTCACCATGTTGTTCCTAGTTCTGCCAGTTTTTCTCTTAAGTGTTCGAGTAAAACTTTTTTAATTAAAACAGTATAATGTAGTAATACATTTTAAAGATAAAGTTATAATTCAATTTGATTTTGCTTAAAACAGCAAAAAGGCAGCGGTTTAATTAAAACTTGAACGTTTTAAAGTTAAATCGATGATTAGTTTAACTCTGCGGCATAAAAGTTAAAGTCAACGTCTACATTAATCAAAAATCTGTTGTTAACTTAAACAAATGAACGCTTGTACATGGGCGGATCCAGATTAAGGGTAAGACTACGTGAGGGGGAGCTGTATAGTAATGGTCTAGTCAGACTATGACTTCATAATGGGCTTAGTAATAATCATGATAGAATGTTCCATGATTATTTTAATATGTACTTGGCCGACTGCATTTCGCCCTACCGTTGGCCTCATTGAGGTATTTATGTAACTGTAATTTTTCTGCTGCTTGTTCTGCTGAGGCACTTTATTTTAACGAGTTATAAACAGTACATATCGGAAAAAATAAATTAAAAAAAATACCGGAAGATTATTATGTCCTCGGTAATATGTGACGTGAGTGGATCAATAGGGCACTGGTTATTCTTAAATCACACATAGATATGAGTGCGAATTTCATATTTTGTTTGTAGTAATAGTCCGCTTCAGACTCTCTTTTACCCTTTAAAGATTGAGCACCTTGTAACGTATTTTTGTTCTTTTTATCAATGAGATAAGAAAACGTTCAGTATCAGTCTGCCTATGATATAACTCACTTGAATGATGTTTTCTTATGTTTTCGCGATTGTTACACATTTAAATAAAATTATTTTAATACGGTTTTTATCGCATTTATTACATTATTTATACACCTAACGTTTCGAGCACTTTACAGTGTTCGTGGTCGCAGGTACACTGGAATGAAATATGACTTTAAAGAGCCCCTTCCTGGATCCACCCTTACTTTTGGTATTAAATGTTTACAGGCCACTCTGGCCTTTGTGAAACTTTTTCAATGACGACCTTTTTCTTTGACATTGGATTTCTTTTTTATTAGACAGTTTTTTGCCCTATTTCATTTCACTTAAGATCATTGGACGTAGTTTAGCAGAAAGGACTCAATCCACATTCACCTTGTTTCGAGATACGATTTTTTGAAGTTTAAATGAAATTTACTCATAAATTTTCTAGGTGGACATTTTCAAATTTATCATGAATATATGTGTAAATTAGGTAGGTATTAAATGTAGTATATATAATTTTAATACACTCTTAAATAATCAAGATATTTAGAAATATATGAGTCTGGATCCTTTCTGAGAAATTGTTTTTTCCTTGGAACTGTGTTTGATTTTATTCAGCAGTAAAGACCCACATAGAAATAAATGAAGAAAATATATGTTTTATTCAAATAAACTACTAGTAAATCAATCATATTGGATTTTATTTTGTACAAAGAATGGGATAAATAAAGAAAGATAAACTTAAGTGCCCATTAAAAGCTTAAAACTAGAGGTCATTGAGACATAAAATAAACATAATTAAAATCGTATATTTTTTAATCAAAGTTTACTCATGTATGCTCCAATTTAAAACTTTTAATCATTTTGTGAATGGATTGGTAAATTTAATTTGTAATATATGTATGTTATAAAATTTCTATACATTCTAATTTACTGAAGTTATTTAGTAAAATATAGATTTGGATCCTTTCTGTTAAAATCATTATGTTAGATAGTGTATTTGATATAATTTAGCAGAACAGACCTGTTTATAAAACTTTATCATGATAAGGTTTATCTGAATAGAACTACTAGTTTCATTGTAATATTTTATTTGTACTATATTTTCTCTAAAGCACGTGAACAAAAAAATAAATGGCATTCAAAAACGAACAAAAAAGAACAGTCTTTCTTAAAAACTCTAAACAAAAAAAGAATACAAAACAGTGAAAACTTAATTAAACAGTATTGTGATGTGATATATATATTATATATATTGTGTGTGCGCTTATGAAGATCAGTGTTGCAATATTATATTTATAATTATCTACCACAAATGGTGATAATGTTGCCATTTTATATTTAGAGCAATAATATGGTTAGTAATAATTGAGTGGCCAAATATTAATAATAGGCAGTTGGATAACTTTAATTTGTAAAAAATAAAACATTCATATTAATTTCCTTAAATAATTGTTTTTAATAAAATAGAATTTAGATAGTTTGAGTCCTTTCAGCTGAATGTATGGAGCAATATTTTTGTAAAAGTGTTTTCGCAGAAATGACTCAGGTCATTTGGGTCATTTCAGTTATTTTTATTGCGGCTGTCTTTCATGTATATTGTATTTATCAGTAAGGCACCAAGAAGATTAGGTCCTTTCAGCTAAAAAGAAAAATAATATGCCAGATCATGTGGTTTGGTACCTAGTACCAAAAAAAATACTTATAGTGTTTTTTTTCACATTTTTTTTTCTGTGGATGAAAGATCTAACATGATAGAGCACTTCGGTGCCACTAACTCATTTTCGACCATTTTGTGGATTGAGTCCTTTCTGCTAAACTACGTCCTTATTGTTAATGTTTTGTAATTTGTGATAAATGATTGTAATAAAAAGGTTTGCCATAATGGAATACCCTACGATGCAAAATTCATCGATGCTAATATCAAATTTGTTTGTGGCTAGCAACCCATCACTATTTTGATTCCGTTTTCCACCATTACGTCAGGAAAAATACAGGCCTTTGTAACCAAAGGCCTGTATTTTTCCTGAAATCAAAAAGAGACAAAAAACAAGTAAAGTCTTTTATTTTGTAATTCATTGGTGAAATTGATTAAAACGTTTCTACTTGACTTGTTGTGAAAAGAAACTTTTTTCCAAGGGGGAAAAAGGTACAGCAAATACATCCCTTCATAAGTGATACGTAGAAGCTTGGTAAAAATATATATTTCGACAGGTATTACCATATGAAATAAGTAACATCAATACAATTTTCAAAAAGCCTAATATTATAAAAAAAAGACTATGTTACTCTTTGCAGTATTCATCTATATTTATATTTAAGAAAGAATTTTTAAACTCCGTCCAGTAGTTGTTGAAATTTTCCTTTACAAACACCCAAATACGCAAACATATTGTCTGTTTTTAACCCACACTCATCTTTATTCTTTACTAGCTGTTACCCGCGGGTTTGCCCGCGTGATAGCCTGTGTCCTTCTCAGTACCCTAACCTATGTGTATGCAAAATTTCATGATGATCGGTTTAGTAGATACGGCGTGAAACCGTAACAAACAAACTCACTTTCGCATTTATTGTAGTTGGGATAGTAAGGAAGTAGGGATAAGGAAGTAAGGATAAGGATAAGGAAAATATTACTCTAGAAGTCTTGATAGAATTGAGCGTAAAAGCAAGTCTGTCAAAAAAATTAAAAAAACCGTATGTCAGTTTTTTGTGTACCCAAAGAGTTACACCAGTCCTCAGCGAGTGTATTGCATATGAAAATATAGGTTTTAACAAAATAACAGGCTAGCTGTTTTTTCGCGACTTCATCCGAAAAACTTTACTCCCCTATTTCATCCTCTTAGAGGTTGAATTCGCTTCTTAAATTTCAAAATTCTACGTATAGTTTTCTTTCTTATTAGACCATGCCTCCAAAAACTGAGACAGGGACGGATGGTGACCCAAATTTATTGGGCAAACCTTCTGTGTTTACTCACAGGACGTGGGTGGAACAAATAGTTGGGAAAAATCCAATTTCGCCAGGTGTTTTACTACTGTGAGCCCGCGGCAAGACATGGTGCTTTTACTTATTTTTATTATAGATAAATAAAATTGCTTTTTTGCAAAAAAATAATAATACAAATGACATATCTTAACACTATGAAAATGCGCAAAAGGTATTTTGGAAGCTATTTGTTTTTTCTTTGTAGGGAATATTTTGATATTTTGACCCCTATCTTACCAGATGAGAAGCAACGATGGGTGTGGTACACGCAAACTCAAATTAAGCCTATTCGCTTTTGCCTTAAAAATCCCTAAAATTCGGTAGTTGCCTAATGTTAAGATTATATAAAATTTGTTTCCAATTATACTTATTTCTTTCTAAAAACACCATAAAGAACACTTTTTATTTGATATTGATTCGTTAAGTGATGTTAAAGCTTCTTTAAAGTTGGGTGAATAGGACCATTTTTACAAGTATGAAAATATTTCATTACAATTATACTGTATTGTAGTCCGCTAAATTTGTAGCAACTTTTATTATGAAACCATTACCTCAACGAAATATTTGGTATAGCTACCAAACAAAGTTCTCACGCCACCCATATGAAATACAAAGAAACATGAGTCTTTAAAACTTTTATATCTGTAAGAGTTTTTGCTTAGAACTGTATTTCTGTCACTATTGCGTTTATTTTTGCCAGGGCTTTACATAGCAACACGAAAAAAAAATTAGTCAATATGCCAATTGTACGTACGGGCAGGGAATCATTCCTTAGAGTTTTGCATAGTGAAGAAAGTAGCGAATCTAGAGGTGATCTGGGATTATCGATCGCATATGGGGGGAATCCCTATCTGCGCTACGTCGTCTGATGTTGGAATGGAGCCTATTATAGACAAGTATCATAAAATTTAATAACCACGAAAATCTCTTTAGGTCATCATCATTTCGTGTAGGTGACACGGTAAATCGACCTTGCAAACCTTAGTTCTTCGGAACCACCTCTCGGCCTCTGACGTGGTTCCTTTAACGACTACCAGATGGCAGCCGGGACCACCGGCTTAACGTACCTTCCGAAGCACGGAATCATCTTTCTTATCAGACAATCAGGTGATGCATGCCTGCAATGTCCTAACCAAACTGGAAACAACTTAACAAAGTATGCTTCCCGTGGGAATCGAACCCATGACCCCCGGGTCATCAAAGCAAATGCCTTAAGAGTCCCCTGGACGCGCATGTCTCCCTTTTTCCGTTTCTCACATGTGCTTCCAGGCGACTCTTAACCACTGGACTACGGAGGTTGTAAATGTTCACCCGTTTCAGTGCTAAAGTTTTTGTCTTTAGTTTTGTTTGTGTCAGATTTTTCAAGCTACCTTAAGACATCTGAACTTACCTACTCCCATCAATGATGACAGCCGGGACCAAAGGCTTAATGTGCCTTCCGAATATGTGATTAATGCTTCTGAAGCACGGAGGAGCTCGACATATTTTTTCCCGAGCATTAAAATATTTTTAACTACAGACGAGCTTCGTGGCGCAGCGGTCAACACGCCTGCCTCTTACTGTGACACGGATGGTCCCGGGTTCGATTCCCGGTCAGGTCAAGAAGCAAAATGAAAAATTATCTTTTTCAGATTGACCTGGGTCTTGGTCACTACCTTGTATTTGTGTTTACAATCCCTATATAACTAATAGAATCTCCAACATATATAGATAGTTATTTATATATATCTCAACGGAAACCGACATAAAACGCAGAAAGGTAAGAATTAGAGCACATTCATCTACTCGCTCCCGATCCCGACCACTTGTTGACCGCGGTGTAGATTGAGAGTAACAGCGAGTTAGGCTTAAATCATCATTATCATCATCAGCAGCAGGTCTTTCTTAGTCTCCACTGCAGGAACACAACCCTCTCTGAACTACCAGCCATATATTAGCCAGAGAAGTCAGAGGATTTGACCTACTCACGCTGACCAGACGTGACTACGCTCAAATAAATACATTTAATGGACTTAGTACGAACCTTGTATTTATTTCAAATACCACAGACTTTTACAATGCAATAAGTATTTCAAGAAACTCAGAAGATGAATATTAAAATTACCATCAGTATGAAATCAAGTGTACCAGGGCTAGTGCCTAAATGAAAACTATCATCATCATCATCATCAGCCTATTGCAGTCCACTGCTGGACATAAGCCTCCCCAAGGGCACGCCAAATTGTGCAATATCCAATGAAAACTAAATGTGAATGAAATTAGCCGCAGTATCCATATAATTAGCCGCAGTACTCTAGAGATAAAATTTTATCAAAAGTAACCATTGAAACCTTAAAAAGAAAAAGGTTTGTACAGGGTTGTAAAGCGCCAAAGTTTAGAAATGAATACGGCGAGTTAGATACAAAACCACTCCTATGCCGTGAGGTTCATATACGTCATCATACTGTAAACCGCAAGTCCATTTTTAGACTGGCTTCAAGAATAGGCCTCTAGGCCTCTAAGGATTTAAATCGATCGGTAGCCTGCATCAAGCTCTTTCCTGCGACCTTTATCAGGTCATCCAAATATCTGGTCAATGGCTTCTCCAAATTTGTAAGGCATAAACAAGGAGTTACATTGGCGCACGTAGCCTTTTAGACACGGGCAGACTGAAAGGGGCGATTAGTACTACCCTAACACTGACTAGGGTTTTTGAGACTATTATTCCACCTCTGGACTTCACATACATCCGAAGTTATAGCGTTACATATTCACACATGGACTCCACAATCAAATACACATATTTTGCACAAAAAAAACTTGTTCCTCGTGTGCCTTGTACCAAACACAGGTGTAAGGAACTAAGGACAGGTCATCACTCTGCGTTACGTCCCATTTCTCCAGCGATATTCCTTTATCGTTGCTGGCCGGCTTAAACTACACTATTTTCTTATTTCCTTACGAATTTAGTTACTTTGAATAAGTCGTTACATTTATTTTGTACTGTCGGCGTTTTAACCGTTGATTAAAAAAAAAACGAGATTCTAAAGAAGAACGAGTTCTAGCCGCATCCTATTCCTTCGACCGATGCATAGGTACAATACGAAAAGGAAAGTATCTTATAACATATACAATCCGTTTGATATTGAACTAGCAATAAATTGAATTCACATTCTCAACATGAAAACTAGTAACTTTTTTCTATTTAAAAGCTGAAGTAATAATAAGAGAAAAAAACCGGCCAAGTGTGAGTCAAACTCGCGCAATGAGGGTTTCGTACAATATGCTTCGTGAACTCACTCCTTTGTGTAATTCCCCCTCTTCTGAGCTTTGAATTCAAAATGTGCTGTCATAAGAAATAAAATTGCTATTTTGTTATTGACAGCTGTCACATCTATGCGAATATGCAAAAATGTAGATAGCGCTATCTAGTGGTGTTTTGGTGAACTATTTCCCTAGGTGAACTTATTATAGTGGGTTTATCACTTTATTTTCAACTGGTAGAATTCTTATTATTTTTCCTGTAATCTTCAAGCAAAGAACTATATTTTGTAATTTTTTTAAAATTTAGGCCTAGTAGTTTCGATTCTTGCCTTCTTTTGTGAATAAAATCTAAAGTAAAGATTTTAAGCGAAAGAAAAATAATTTTTTTTTGAGATCCTCATAACGAGGCCCTTTATTTGATTTAAGACACAGTACGGTTTGCAAGACTTTTTTTTTAATTTTCTAATTGAGCCCCCGAAAATGACCATTAGTTAAAAAAAAATATATTTAGTTTGCACATTCGTGTTTGGGTCATAGGATTATACCATCTTACCAAATTCGGAGAAAATCGGCTGTGACAGACGGACGGATGGACAGACAGACGCACGAGTAATCCTATACGGGTTCCGTTTTTCATTTTTTGTACGGAACCCTAAAAACAAATAAACATGAAAGTTATAATCGTTATTATTACGGATAAAAAGTCGACTTCGACCAATAAAGAAAAATTAAAAAAATAGGTATAGTCGATTACAAAACCTCCTCTTTTTTTAAGTTCCATAAATAGACAAACATGTTACATGAATTGTGAGATCTCGAAACATCACGGTGCTCAGGAAGGATAACCACAACATATAATCCTCTTGTAGGTTTTCATCCGTTCACTGAACCGTAAAATTGAGTCCATGTTCGCTGCAGTACTTAAACGATCCCACTGAATACAATATTAAAAAAGTTTGCGTCGTAACCGCTGTTTCAACAATTTAAAATCGGTTTCCGTGAAGTATTGTTTGTTTTGTTGTTTTTGCTCAATAACTTTTGATAAATGCGTTCGGTATTAATTTTTGGGTCGTTTTTATAAGTCGACCCGCTTTCGTTTTCCAGAAATTCTAAATTACCTTAAACTATAATCAGTGGTGGTTTGGGCAGTGTGTTTATAATCTGTATACAGGGAGACTTGTAAAACAAAAACAAACTTGCTGGACTTGATTGTTAACATCATACACTAGAACTTTTCAGAGAACAATAACAAAGGCGATCTCGAAATAAAAACGACATTTCATGAAAAGGTGTTCCGACCCGATAAATTTTATCAAAATGGCGATATTTTTTTTATGAATAGGTACTGAAGAATGTTGTTGTCTGTTTTGACAGGCGGGTTTGATGATTTAAAGAATACAAAAAACCGGCCAAGTGCGTGTCGGGCCACGCGCAGTGTAGGGTTCCGTAGTTGCGAATGATAACTTTGAGTTCACACTGTTTACACTCGCACCTCACAGTTTAACGACCAAAAACATCTAACAATGAAGCTTGTATGAAATTTTACATTTTCCAGTACATTTTATAAGTTGGTTGCCTATAACTTTTTAGTTTGCACTTAGTACCTAGCTCTGATAGTTTTCCTTTCAACTTCTGTATATATACTACTGCTGTAATTTTTTTCACGTATCCATATATAACCGTTTAGCAGATAGAGGGGGGGGACACGTACCTCTAACAAAATTTTGCACTTTAAAACCAAATATTTCGGAAACGGATCCCTAAATCGAAAAATGGTGTTCTCAACCTCACAATATTTTTCAAAGACCTTTTTAACGATACCCCACACGATGGGTAAATAGAGAAAAAAAAAATACTCCTCCACTTTACTTGTATGGGAGCTACACAAAAAAAAAAAATTTTTTCAAGATTTTATTCTACGACTTTTTTGTCATGATTAATATACACACTCATACCAAATTACAGCTTTCTAGTACTTATAGTCTCTGAGTAAAACCGCGGACGGACAGACAGACAGACAGACAGACAGACAGACAGACATGGCGAAACTATAAGGGTTCCTAGTTTACTACGGAACCCTAAAAAAGGCATAATGGAACAGATATCATCATCATCATCATCAGGTCTTTCTAATCTCCACTGCAGGAGCACGACCCTCTCTGTACTACCAAAGAATGGAACAGATAATTGACTTAGAAAACACGCAAACGGAGTCATAGAAGTAAGTAAATAAATACCTTTCAGTTGATTTTAAACGCCGCTTCCCACATGCCCCTGATAAATGCTTTTAATTTAGAATTTCTGGAAGACATTACGGTAACGCATTACGTCGTTAAATAAAGTGGGTTCAATTGGAAATTTTCCGGATGCCTTGTCGGTAAGAGGCGAAAAGAATAATATGACTTTTAAGAGGGTTTGACTTGGATAGGTGTTAGGTAACAAAAGAAGGTACTCAAAAGAATAACGTATTGTAATTTTTCGAGTCAATCTACTTATAAATCAACTTATTATTTTTTTCATTCACCGGCAATGCAAATTTCTAATTGAATCCAAAGTGGGTACAATTGGAAAATTTCCGGATGCCTTGTTGGTAAGGGGCGGAAAGAATAATATGACTTTAAGTAGGTTTGACTAGGATAGGTGTTTGGTAACAAAGAAGACACTCAAAAGAATAATATATTATGATTTTTTCGAATCGAACCTACTTATGCCATGGCAAAAAGATACCAACTCTCAACATAGTTAGTGTGACACTAACTGTTATTCTGTTTTTAGAACATTGAACTCCATGTGTGTTTTCAGTGAGTCAGTTTCCCCTAACTACACCAATCACCAAGGGGATGAGTTCCCGTAGAGTGGGGAATTGGGATTGGGTTAAGGAAATCTGTTGAACTCACTTAAAACAGCAGAAATACCACCATATATAAACCACCACTGAGTATTGGTTTGGGTAATTTAGATTCCAACTGCCTATCCGGGTGGTTGCATGTATGGCTCAAGCATCGGGTACGCGCGCTACTTTTTCATCCCCAATCCATCAGAGAAAGTAGTATCCCAAATACCTGTATCCCGTTCCCCCTTATTCATCATACTTGTACCTTCCCTCGCTTAAAAACGATTTTGATGGTCAACGGAACCGAGATAAGCCAACGAGCTGCGCTACCCAACCCATATGCTAAGCGTGGTGAGTATGGCAACACCCACACTTATGATAGAGTCCCTGGGGGAGGCCCATGTCCAGCAATATAATTTTTGCGACTGTGACGACGACGATGATAAAAATAATAGGTACTTACTATATAAATACACAATCGAGTCTCGCATTTTTCATGAAACAGGCTGACTGGCTACCAACGATTCATTTACGAATTCCTGCTGGATTACAAAGCAAACTTAGCAATATTGAGCGCAAGTATTTTTATATTAATTCGCCAGTCGAGCGGAAGGAATTCTCTAGGCTTTATTGGTAATTTGAATTGCTGGGCGTCTTTGAGTACTATTCGAAAGGAAATTCAAAGCAAATCTATTTTTTTCGTTTTTTTTTTCTTTCTATCTTTACATACTGTAAGGCTATACATGTATTTTTCGATTTGGAATAAATAATTTCAAATAAAATGAAAAGATATTTTTTTTCTTTAGGGCCGTTAATTAACCCTTCAAATTATTTTATGAACTATTGTTTACAATTTAAAGTGGTACTCACTATGCCATTAGACTAGGTTACCATTCGAATATAAAATATTGTCTCGTATTTTCCAAGAAACAGGCTGACCGGCTACCAACGCTTCATTTAGGAATTCCTGATGGATTTCGAAGCAAACTTAGCAATATTGAGCGCAAGTATTTTTATATTAATTCGCCAGTCGAGCGGAAGGAATTCTCTAGGCTTTATTGGTAATTTGAATTGCTGGGCGTCTTTGAGTACTATTCAAAAGGAAATTCAAAGAAAATAATCTTTTAACACATGTTTTTATTTTTTTTTTTACTGTAAAGCCGATATGCCTAAATGATAAAGATAAAACGAAAAATTTTTTGCGAGGCCTTAGAGTTAACCTTTCAAACTATTTAATGAATGACTGTTTACTATTTAAAGTGAGCACGTCAAACTTTTCTTAGTTTTTTTTTTTAAACGGGCTCTTTTGGTAAATTATCAAATACGCCTTTATCAGTCCAGTGCTGCCCACTGGTAATAAAAAATGGAATCTTATATTTATTTATTAAATAAAATATTCAAATTATAATGTTACATGATCATCATCATCATTATTTCGTGTAGGTGACACGGTCAATCGACCTTGCACACCCTGGTGTCAGAGTTCTTCGGAACCGCCTCTCGACCTCTGACGTGGTTCCTTTAACGACTACCGGTGGCAGCCGGGACCACCGGCTTAACGTGCCTTCCGCAGCACGGAATCATCTTTCTTATCAGACAATCAGGTGATTCATGCCTGCAATGTCCTAACCAAACTGGAAACAACTTAACAAAGTATGCTTCCCGTGGGAATCGAACCACGACCCCCGGGTCAACAAGGCAAACGCCTTAACCACTGGACCACGGAGGCAGTTACATGATTATAAGGAGCCTAATGTCTCTTACTGGTCCATCGCGAAAATTCTGGAATTTGCTAACGGATTCTTAAGTTTCATTTCGGAATTCCGAAGGATTCCGAAGCAAAATGAGCAATATTGAGCGTAAGTATTTTTATATTAATTCCTCAGTCGCACGGAAAGCATTCTTTGGGCTCTGTATTAGCTATTTAGATTCCTGGTTCTATTTGAAGTTCCATGCGAAGGAATTTCAATAAAAATACCTATCTCTCGTGTAATAAATAAATAAATATTATAGAGACAAAGCACATAAATTAAGCTAGACTCACAGTAAAATGTGAACTTGTGACGTCGGATAACTTACTCGACTTACTCATTGATATTTTATTTTATATATAAAATAGCAATATATATAAAATTCTGCTATAGCAGAATTTAATAATATTTCATTCAATAATCAATAAAACAGTACATGGATATGGTGTAGATAAACATTCTAGACCCAAGCCAATCAGAGCCTGTCTGTGGATCGACCCACTCATTTCGCAGGCTGGCATGTTAAGCACTGCGCCATGGAGGTCGTTTATTCTTACCTAGATTTAAATATCTTTTGGTTGTACGTTAAAAGACAGTTGTAATTTTTTTTTACATTTTAAGACAAATTAATTTACCGAAATATCTTATAGTTTCTAGTAAAATGCCTAAATAAAATAAATTTAATATATGAGGAATCAACGTATTTCAGTTTTACCAACATAATATTTTCCATATGACCTCTTTTGTAAGAATTAATCAAACGAATTCTCAAAAGCATTCCTTTTATTTTATTTGTTGCATATACCTTTATGGGGACATTAAAAGGATCTACCTTGTGGCAGTTATTAAATTAACATTTTACTTGAAACCTCTAATAATGTATTTCGGTAAATTAATTTGTTTTATAATGTAAAAAAAGTCCAACATCTTTAATGAGTACTGCTTTGTGACAGACAAACGAACGAACATTGAACAGTGTCTTATGCAAATCCTAAAAATGGCACAAAAATATTCTTATTCTTGCATCTTGTATTTTCCCCGAAACAGCCTGCCTGGGTTCCGACGCTTAATTTAGGAATTCCTTACTCATGAATGCTTGGATTCCGAAGCATTAATATAAAATACCTTAGTGGGACTAAGGTAATTTATATTAATGCTGCTATTTTATATTAATATCCATCCGGACAGCTATTATTGGGTGCAAATATTTTGATTGGCCGTGTGGTTTCCGGCAGAGTAGAATAGGACCACTCCAAGTCTTCCCGTGGATGTCGTAGAAGGTAACCTAGGAAACACAAGCTAAACAAAGCTTTAAACATTAAACAGACCTCTCCAACCTGCCTGGCCATCGTGGAGAGTGTAGACCAAATCCTCTGACTGTTCAGGCTAATACGTGGCTCTGGTAGTACAAAGAGGGTCGTGCTCCTGCAGTGGAGACTGATTAAGGTAATGATGAATTTTCATTTTGATATGTGCATGACGGCGGAAGTTATCTAAATACATACATGCTATCACACCTTTCTCCCTTGCGGGGTAGATAGAGCCCAGGTCTGTAAAACCATAATGCCACGTTTACAATATTGGTTTTACAGACTTTTTATTAGCTTGTAGGTGAGAACAGAATAAAAATTGTGACGGTTTGCTAGCCTCATCGATTATTGCCATGATTCCTGACGCCCATTCCCTTGATTGGCATTTACGATCTGCGCGGGAAGAGAATTCGCTGGTACATTCTACGTTTTCTTTTCTCCCAGAGCATGGACCTTGTCTACATTAGAAATTTGGATTGCTGACATCTCGTTAAGTTGGAATGTTTAGACAATAAGTAACTTGCACACATTATTTTTTCGTTATGTTATGAAAAGAGCTCTTAAAATAGGAATATCGGTGAAAAATTTACCTTTCTAACCCAAAAGCTCTTCAGGATATGAAGGAGACAAAGTAACAATTTTTCCTCTTGGCCTAAACGAAAATCAACGAGAACGTGACGTCACTCATTTAGCACTTTGTATGGAAGATGTGATAACTTTGTTCGGCAACTATGTTAAATATTGCGTTTATGTAAATGGCTTTACCACAATAGTAGTTATATATTGAAATATCTTATGGTATTATTAGATTTCTATATTTTTATAGACTTTTTAAACCAAATTGAAGAGTCCTACGTAAAAATTACAGCGAGTACAAGTTTTCGATACGAAACTTCAACTCGCTGTAATTTTGTATAGGTATTGTTTTTAAAATTGAAATCTGATTATAAACATCAATATGCCTTATCCGGTCGTATGTACGAAATTTGGTTGAGATTGGCTTAACCGTTGTAAAACTAAAACGAAACTTGTATGGGATTGCGGCTTTACGTGGGACTCTTAATGTATCGATATATAACTCAAAGTGTATTTTTCAAAATCTATTTTTCATGAAAGTCTTTCATTACCTAGCTAGGTAAAGACAGCACCTGACCTAGAAATGTAATTAGATTCTAAGATTCTTTTAAGTATTCGGGGGTAAAAATACTGTACTTATTCTTTAACTATCCTATCCATTTGTGTATTACCCTTAGTACGGGCAGTCAAGTATACTAATTCATAGCAAATTGAATATAATATGAACCTACCGTGTTACCAGTGATGACTTACGGGTCCAAAACGTGGTCCCCTACCTTGGGCCTCATAAAAAAGCTCAAGGTCGCTCAAAGAGCTATGGAGAGGGCTATGCTCGGTGTTTCTCTGCGAGATCGAATCAGAAACGAGGAGATCCGTAAAAGAACGAAGGTCACCGACATAGCTCAGCGGATTAGCTCTTTGAAGTGGCAGTGGGCGGGGCACATAGCGCGAAGAACCGATGGCCGATGGGGCGGAAGGTTTATCGAATGGCGACCACGTACCGGCAAGCGCAGCGTTGGACACCCACCGACCAGGTGGTCGGACGACCTAATAAAGGTCGCAGGAAGGCGCTGGATGCAGGCCGCTTCTAACCGGTCATATTGGAAATCCTTAGGGGAGGCCTATGTCCAGCAGTGGACTTCTTTTGGCTGAGTTGATGATGATGATGAACCTACCGGCCGGAATGTAATCGAGTGGTTGATTGAATTCCTGACGAAATTGCTCCGCGGTAATATTGTACAAAATTTAGAGGCTGTTTGGCCAATATTTGGTTAGGCGGAAGTTGGGCTAATCTATGTTTTTGAAAGAAAAGAAAACAAAAAAAAGAAAGAAAACTAATTTTATTTGATACTTCAAGCATTACAAATTTTCAAGCACAGAATTAAAAACCGTTTTACTGGTAGGTACCGATGACTTTTTTGGCTCAATGGTAGCTACTTTCTTCTTCTTTTCTAATTTTAAAAAATACCCTATAAGTACATGAAAAGTTGGGCAGATAAACCAAAAAATTTAATAATTGCATACTAATATCATTTATGCACAGTCAAGTAAACTGAATGCCATTAAAAACAATACTTGTGAAAAACCCAAGTCTCGCTACTCTGTTCTTCTACCGTAAAAAGTTGTGAGATCCATGTAATACCAAGTCGGTAAATTTATTAAGTCCCTACTAAAGTGACCTTTTGTCTTAAGTTATAACGTAATTAGCTAACCTAACAGTATCTTATTGTGACCATATTAAATTTAAAAATCTTTTATGTTTAAATAAATAGATTGACTTGACAATCACATGAAAACATAATGTATCTCACAAGTAATACATATTTTATTAAATGAGACTGTTCATAACGATTGCCAAGTCAATCTATTTATTTTAACATAAAAGATTTTTAATTTTTACATGGTCACAATAGGATACTGTTAGATTAGCTAATTACGTAATAACTTAATACTAATATCATTTATGCACAGTCAAGTAAACTGAATATAATATGAACCTACCGGCGGGGATGTAATCGACTGGTTGATTGAATTCCTGATGAAATTGCTCCGTGGCAATATTGAACAAAATTAGAAGCCAATATTTGGTTTAGCGAAAGGGTGGTAGTTAGGCTAGTAATGAAATCATCGATATCCGTATGCTGTAGGTGTATTTATAACTTTTAATATTAAAAATTGGACAGAAGCAAAATAAAGAAATCTATTTTTTGAAAGAAAACTAATTTATCTGATAAGTACTTAAAGTATTACAAAATTAAAAACAGTTTTATAGGTAGGTAGCTTTGTTTTGTTATTTTTACTTGTAACCAAAGTAAAACATGCCCAGAAAATTTACTCAGATAAACAAAATTATTGAATAAATGCAGACTTATGACTTATATTATTTATGTATAGTATCTCCTGTAGTTGTATTTATCAATAACTTTTGATGATGAACAAGCACAGATGATCTGTGTGAACACATTTCGTCCTGCAGGAAGTTCGGATAGAAGCGAAAAAAGATAACCGTGTTTTGAAGTTGAAAAAAAAAAGATGCCTACGTAATGATAGATCTCTCACTTACACGTATACAATATGATATTAACCGGGCAAGGGTTCCAGCGGGAAAAACAGGAAATGAACTAGTTCCGACGTAATCCGCGAGGGAACCCCTTATGATTTAGATGCAGATATCCTTAATATTCATGGAAATAAGGGATCTATCTTATCTTATAGAGTTTGGAATCGATTACGTTTGGGTGCTGTTAAAAAACTACAGCAATAATCTAAATTTGACAGAATGTCCAATTATGGAAAGTCAGCCAGAGGGTCGTAGGAGCCTAGGCAGACCAAAGCTGAGATGGTCGGATGGTGTCAAAGGAGACCTAAAGACTATCGACTACGAGCTCCGTGGCGCAGCGGTCATCACGCCTGCCTGCGACACGGATGGTCCCGGGTTCGATCCCCGGTCAGGTCAAGATTGAAAACGATTTTTTTCAGATTGACCTGGGTCTTGGATGTTTATCTATATAATTATGTATTTGTTATAAAATATAGTATCGTTGAGTTAGTATCCCATAACACATTAGTCTTTCATAAGAACTTACTTTGAGGTTAGCTCAATCTGTGTGATTTGTCCGTATATATTTAGTTATTTATTTATTTATCGGCGTAAAATAAACTGTAAACAAAAAACCCGAAACAGATGCGAGTTGAAAAATTCACTTTTAATAATACCTTTATTTTTAGAGAGTAAAATATAGTGTCAGAGACATAAATAATATAATACGATATTAACTGGGTAATCCAGCGGGAATAACAGGAAATTCACTAGTTCCGACGTAATCCGCGTGGGAACCCCCTATGATTTAGATGTAGATATCCTTAATATTCATGGAAATCAGGGATCTATCTTATCTTACCGAGTTTGGAATCGATTATATTTGGGTGCTGTTAAAAATTTACAGCAATAATCTAAATTTGACAGAATGCCCAATTATGGAAAGTCAGCCAGAGGGTCGTAGGAGTCTAGGCAGACCAAAGCTGAGATGGTTGGATGGTGTTAAAAGAGACCTAAAGAGTATCGGCGTAAAAAACTGGAAAAACTGAAACAATCGCGAAAAAGATGCGAGTGGAAAAATACACTTGAAATAATACCTTGATTTTTAGAGAATAAATATAATCAAAGACAAATAATATAATACGATATTAACTGGGCAAAGGCTCCAGAAGATTAAGAACATTAATATTAAACGACATTTTTTCTAGGCGGAAGTTTGGCTAGTATTTTGTAGTTGGATAAAAAAGGATACCTACACAATGATAAATCTCTCACATATACGTATACAGTATGATATAGACCGGGCAAGGGTTCCAGCGGGAATCACAGGAAATTAACTAGTTCTGACGTAATCCGCGTGGGAACCCCTTATGATTTAGATGCAGATATCCTTAATATTCATGGAAATCAGGGATCTATCTTATCTTACCGAGATTGAAATCGATTACGTTTGGGTGCTGTAGATATTTATCGTGTATGTACGTGGCCAATACTGTAGTCAGATTTTAAAGCTCGCACATGAACTTATAGATTATACTTTGATTTTAGGTATAAAAGTTACAAAGAAGGGTTGATGGGTAGATGTTTTTAGAGACCATACAGTGTACCCTTTTCTGTATGGCATACGGAAAATTAAATATCATTTGTATATACCACTTGAAAATATCTTTATGTTTAGAGAATAAATAGTCAAAGATATACCTACCTAAATAATATTGTTGCACCTCTTTCGTTTTTATAAATATGTACTTTTTTATAGATTTATGTACATATTTTTAAATTTTGATTAAGAGTCGCCTGGAAGCGCATGTCTTCATACAAACGGAAAAAGGGAATTGTGGCAATATTTGATACAAATATAATACGATATTAACTGGGCAAGGGCTCCAGAGGGAATAACAGGAAATTAAGTAATTCCGACGTAACCCGCATGGGAACCTATGCTCCTTATAATTTATCCGATATTCTTAATATTCATAGAAATCAGGGCTATACATATCTGTATTTAGAATAAAGTTTGGAATATTGATGTTTGATGCTAAATGTGGCCGGGTCTTATGGCCTTCGGCTCTGTCTACCCCGCTAGTGATAAAGACGTGATAATATGTATGTATGTATGTATCATTCATTCATACATCCTCAGCTTGATTTAATACGTTATGGAAACCCAGCTTTACTCACGTTTTGTTTTGGAGGATCCGCCGTCTAGTTCGCTCTGTTACGAAGACCATCATCGGGGCGAGTGATGGGTGGCAAGTGATTAAATACTCCTACTTTTTTGCAACAAAGTAGGTGGTAATATTGCTTGTTTGTTTTTTGTATAAGTAGCCAACACTGCTATCAGATTTTTCAAGCTGTACAAAGGTATCTGACATAGCTAAACGACAGCCATCAATAATGACAGCCGGTATAGGTAATATCGAGGCTGATAGCATCGTTAACTTGCAAAGTGCAGCAATTTACGCTGAGAGAGCCTGCTCTAGATAGATCCACACATGCATACCTATATCGATTTATGATTTAAAAAGTTGAGTTATTATGGAAAAACCTTAATAAACGTCTTGGCTAACTACTTGAAAATGTATAGGTAATATCTCGCAAAGTGATATATATATCTAGCAGCATGGTGCAGCTCTGCAACAATTTACGCTGAGAGAGATTGCTCTAGATACATCTTAAGAGGGTATACTAGCAGTGCGTTTTCCATACAAATGTATTTCTCTATTTTCTCGCTGAAAACTGCTTCTAGAGGCACAATTCTTTTTACATAAAATCTATAACTAAAATAGGTATGTCCCTATGTTTTATTTTTTTCTAAAAACATGTTTAAAAGAAAAAAAAATTGTACAAAAACAGTTTTTTTGGAAAAAAATAAAAAATAGGGGCATTCCTATTTTAGTACTAGATTTTATGAAAAAAGAATTGTGGCTCTAGAATCAGTTTTCAGCAAGAAAATAGAGAAATACATTTGTACGGAATCCATATTGAAAAAATACTGCTAGTATACGCTCTTAATCAAGGTACACATGCATTTTCGCGCTTGTGATTCAAAGAGCTGAATTACTAAGAAAAGATCACATAGAATTTACGTACTACTTGAAAATAGATAGATAATATCGAGACTGATAGGTTCGTTACCTCGCAAAGTGTCGTTAATATCTAGCGGCACGGCACAGCTCTGCAGTAATTTCAGCTGAGAGAGACTGCTCTAGATAGATCTTAATAAAGGTACACATATGTAGATTGCGCTAATAATTAGTGCTAATTTCTACAAAAAAAATAACGCAAGAACATGGCGTACTAGAACCGAAAGATCGCAAGGACTTGACATACTACTTGTTAATGAATAGTTAATATCAGGTAATATCGAGACTAATAGGGTTGTTACCTCGCAAAGTGACGTTAATATCTAGCGGCACGGCGTGACTCTGTAAAAACTTCAGTTAAGAGACTCTGCTCTAGATAGATCTTAATGAAGACACACATGCATTTATCGCGCTTATGATTCAAAGAGCTGAATTACTAAGGAAGGAACGCAAGGACTTAGCGTACTAATTGAAAATGTATTGGTAATATTGAGACTAATAGGATCGTTAACTCGCAGAGTGTCGTTAATATTTAAACTCTCTGAAGCAACTTGAGCTGAGTGACTGCTCTAGATAGATCTTAATAAAGACGCACATGTATGCATATATCGCGCTTATGATTAAATACTTAAGGTTCAGTGGAATTTGCAAAGATTTGGCGTCCAACTTGAATCGTATGGGACGTTAATACCTAGCGGCACAGCGTAGCTCTGCAGCAATTTTTGCTCAAAAACATGGTCTAGATAGATGTTAATAACGGCTCACATGCATATGTGATTAATAAAGCTGAGAGACTATGAAAAAAAACGCAAATACTTAGCGTACTACGTGAGAATTAATACGTAATATCAAAACTGATAGGTTCGTTACCTCGCAAAGTGTCGTTAATATCTCGTGGCACGACGCAGTTCTGCGACAATTTTAGCTGAGAGAGCTGCTCTAGAAAGCACACATGCATACATCACACTTATAATTAAAAGATATGTTTTTAGGGTTCCGTAGTAAACTAGGAACCCTTATAGTTTCGCCATGTCTGTCTGTCTGTCCGTCCGCGGTTTTACTCAGAGACTATAAGTACAAGAAAGCTGTAATTTGGTATGAGTGTGTATATAAATCATGGCAAAAAAGTCGTAGAATAAAATCTTGAAAAAAAATTTTTTTTTGGGTAGCTCCCATACAAGTAAAGTGGGGAGTATTTTTTTTTCTCTATTTACCCATCGTGTGGGGTATTGTTAAAAAGGTCTTTGAAAAATATTCTGAGGTTGAGAACACCATTTTTCGATTTAGGGATCCGTTTCCGAAATGTTTGGTTTTAAAGTGCAAAATTTTGTTAGAGGTACGTGTCCCCCCCCTCTATCTGCTAAACGGTTATATATGGATACGTGAAAAAAATTACAGCAGTAGTATATATTCTGAAGTTGAAAGGAAAACTATCAGAGCTGAGTACTAAGTACAAACTAAAAAGTTATAGGCAACCAACTTATAAAATGTACTGGAAAATGTAAAATTTCATACAATCTTCATTGTTAGATGTTTTTGGTCGTTAAACTGTGAGGTGCGAGTGTAAACAGTGTGAACTCAAAGTTGTCATTCGCAACTACGGAACCCTACACTGCGCGTGGCCCGACACGCACTTGGCCGGTTTTTTTTAATGGAAAATCGCAAAGATTTGGTGTCCAACTTATAATTGAAAGGTAATATCGAGACTAATAGGATCGTTCCATCGCAAAGTGACGTTTATATCTTAACGGCACGGCGAAGCTCTGCTGCAATTTCAGATGAGAAAGACTTTCTATAGATAGATCTTAATGAAGGTTAGATAGATCATAACGCTAATGATTGAAAGAGCTGAATTACTAAGGAAAGAACGCAAGGACTTAGCGTACTACTTGAAAATGTATCGGTAATATTTTTTTTTTTTTTTCATTTTATTTATTCGGTAACAAAAATATTTTGTGTTCGAAAATAGGACTTAAAGCTACTTAAACTTAGGTACGTATAAAATATGAGAAATACAATTTCAAAAATCATCTAAACTGTAACAACACTTTTCCACCAAGAGAGCTCTTAACTTTTTATTGAAGGCTGTGCTACTGCGCATTGTTTTTAATTCTACAGGCAATTTGTTAAACAGGAGCACTGTTTGGTAACGCACACTTTGTGTCGTTACCTTTAGCTTAGGTTGTAGTTCCGTCTTGAGATTCTTTCTTCGAGTTTTCTCTCTTTCCACCATCTCCGCTTCAGATTCATAAAGATGCCTTTGCTTGTGAAAGTTATTTAAAAGAACTAAGATGTACAAACTTGGCACTGTTAATATTTTTAGGCTTTTAAAATATGGTGCACAAGAATCCGTCGACGGAATCCTTACCATTATGCGAATAGCCCTTTTCTGAGCTATAAACGCTCTTTGAATATTATATTTATAGCTATTTCCCCAAAATTCTATGCTGTACCGCAACTTCGACTCGATTAACGCATAATAAATTGTCTTTAACTGTTCTATGGTAAGTTCATCTCGAAGGCTACGAAGTGCGTAGCAGGACGAACTAATTGAGTTTTCTACTGCTTCAAGTTCTAATTTCCAATTTAGGTCTTCATCTATATTTACTCCTAAAAATTTCACATTTTTAACATGACTGATATGTTCATTATAAAGATTTATCAACAACTTTTCTTTACTTCGTGAAGTTGTTCTAAAGAGTATAACATGACTTTTATTTATATTAAGTTCCAAATTATTAATGTCAAACCATTTTTTAAAAACTAATATTGTATTATTTGCCATTGTTTCTAATTCGGCTGTATTGGGTGCACTTAAAATCGCATTTGTGTCATCTGCGAATAGTATTAGATTAATTGTTGGAATTTCATTATATAAATAATTAATTATATCATTAATAAAAACAATAAATAAAATTGGACCTAATATCGAACCTTGTGGAACACCTCTATTCATTTGTTTAATTTTTGATTTGTAAATATTTTCCGTCAAGCCATCGCCGTTTGTACTTTTGACCTCAACAAACTGTCTTCTGTTGTTCAGGTACGATTTGAAGAGCATCAATTCTTTATTTCTTATACCGTAGTGCTCTAATTTTTGTATTAATATTTGGTGGTCAATGGTATCGAAGGCTGACGTCAGATCTAGAAAAAGACCAGCAACTCTCAGCTTATTATTTAATTTTTCATTTATGTCATTAATTAATACTTCAATGGCATTTTGTGCGCTCACACCATTTTGATAGCCAAATTGTCTCAGATTAATTACTTTATTTGAGTTGAGATGCGACAACAGTCTTATCTTCAATATTTTTTCAAAAATCTTCGAAAGGACAGGCAGCAAAGAAATTGGCCTATAGTTTTTTGGATCTAATTTAGATTTTTTTTTAAATATAGGTATGATTTTTGCGAGTTTTAGCTGGTCTGGAAAAATAGCGTTTTTCATGCAATCATTAAAAAAGGTTGCCAACGGTTCCGCTAATATATCTATATTTTCTTTGATTACTGAGATTGGTATGTGATCATAGCCGCATGACTTTTTATTGGACATTTTACGTACTATATTACTTATCTCTTTTGCATTTGTTCTCCAACAGCTCATGTTATTGGTTACCTTCTCCGTACTACTTTTTAGTATAGAAATCGCTTGTTCTAGGTTTCCCTGTGCATTATTACTACTATGGTCAAAAATTTCGCTAAAGATTTCTACGATTTCTTGGGGAGCAGATATCGTTTTTTGCTTCCATTTAACCTTAAGATTTTCTTGAGCTTTACATTTTTTCTTATTTGTAACCTTATTAACAACCTGCCAAATTCCTTTCGATGTGTTTTTTACTGCTTCTATTTCCGACTGTATCACTAACTTCCTAGCCTGTCTTAGAACTTTTCTGTATATTCTTATGTAATTCGATTTATAATGTATTAAAGTTTGATGACTTTTTCCATTGATTACATTTGTAATGACTCTTTTCATGCGACTCGACACTTTAATTCCTTTAGTTATCCATTTAAGCTTCTTGTTCTTACCTAAATTAATTCTCTTTTTAGTTGTTTTGTAGCATTTATCAAATAAATCTTTAAATGTTTTTAAGAATGAATTTAGCCCCAGATAGGACCAATTCACGTTCAAAAGTTTTTCCCTAAAAATTAGTCCATTTTTCCTATTGAAAGTTTTTGTTTCAACCATCAATCCCTGTTTATTTTGTTTATGTCCTTTAACCTCAATACTGACAGAAATTCCATTATGTCCGTCTGACAACCCATTATTATCTACGCTAATGTTGGTCAAATTTTCATGGTCTATATTCGTAATTATGTTATCAATGCATGACTCTCTTTCACATCTCCTAAAAGTTATTTCATTAACAAGATGCCTATAGTTAAAACATTTAAGAATATTAAGAAAATCGTTTTTAATTTTTTCATTTTTTAACATATTTATATTAAAATCCCCGCATATTACTGTCTGCTTAAAGGAAAAATGTTGTAAAAGTGTTTCAAGGCTTTGTAAGAACAAATGTGTTTTAGTGCCATTCTGATAACAACAAATTACATTAATACCAGTATCTAAATCTCTAAGTCCACAAATTTCAAAATAATCCAAATTACTTAATTTATTACAAAATTCCAATTCTTCCACTAATCTGCCTTTCTCAAACATTATTAATGTACCACCTCTTTTTTTTTGGGATCTAGCATAATATGTTCCTATTTCATAATTAGCAAAATTTAGACATTGAATAGATAAATTAGTCAGAAAGTGTTCACTAACACATACGAAATGGAATCTATTGGCAGATGACTCTAAATACAACTCAAATTGATCTTTTTTTGTATTTATACCGCATACATTTTGGTGAAAAATATTCAAATACTGACACTCAGTCCTACAATTAACATTTTTAATAGATTCGCTATCAGTTGATAAATCATTTTTATTTATAGGATTATCAAAATCTGTATTAACGAAAAAACTCTTTACTATCATTTAATATCGAGACTAATAAAATCGTTACCTCGCAAAGTGCAGCAATTTCAGCTGAGTAGTCTCTCTCAGCTGAAATTGCTGCAGATCTTAATAAAGTCACATACATGCATAATATCGCTCTTGTGACTAAGTAAACTCAGATAATGGGCTTTACACGACACAATTTTCAACCAGACAGGAAATGATCTGCTTGAACTTGCAGCAATAAGAAGAAAGAGAGCCGAAAGTCTATTGTGCAGAGTTCGCCTCAATATCAACAGCCTTCTGAACCTTAGCGCCAAAATCTGATTGTCCTATAATGTCACAGTTGCATGCACCACTCTTAGATTATAAAAAGCCTGAAAGACTGTATGAGCCTTAAAGCGTAGAAAAAGCACACACGTCGCGCACACACGCAGAGCTACCAATTTGACCGATTTTGAGGGCATAAACTGACAGGACGCGTGTGACAATACAAAGCTGTCACAGGAGACGGGATGGGCCTCCGACTCTCTCACTTACCGAATAAAGCATAAAAACGGTAAAGCTACTACTCAGACGTCGATTTTCTGTGAGAGAGTGGTAATTCCCTGGACAAGCCCGCCTATTCGTGCTACTAGAAAAGTGAATTTTGCCGGCAGCGTGGCTCTACCACAACTGAAAAGAGAGTAAAGCTGGGTTTCACAAGGAATCCATTTCATTTTAACCAAAAAAGAAATACAAAAATAAAATTCTAAATAAGATAAGTACCTAAAATATGAGGCATGTTACAAACAAATTAATAATACCTAGGCTGACGGGATGCTCGACCTTCGCAAACCAGGCTTTTAATATGAAACGGCTATTTGCAGAAATTTCAGCAGAATTTAAACAAGGAGGATTATCGTCTCACAATGGAATACGGTGATGAATAGATTTTAAACGCTGTATTTTTATTGGTAATACCTACGCAAATACGATTACATATCACCTATTTTATAACAATCATTATCACCATCCAAGCGTTTTATAGAGTTGCGTCTTGCCCGGGGGCTTTCCGGGGGTTTATGTTAAGTGTAAGTATGTATCTGAGTTTATTTCTCTATAACATCTAAGAAAACCTCTGTTGGCTCCAAGAAATGTACAGCCGCCGAAATTGTATGGTTTGCCTAAAGTACATAAACAAGGCGTCCCACTTCGACCTATTGTGAGTCAAATAGACTCTCCGACATATGAGTTGGCGAAGTATGTCTCCAGGGTGTTGACTCCTTTGACAGGCAAATCTACATCATACGTCAAGGATTCTCGATACTTTATTGATATCATCAGCGAAACCAGAATTGAGGGCGAGGAAGTGATGGTGAGTTTTGATGTCGAATCACTGTTTACCAATGTACCCGTATCTGAGTGCTTAAATGTCATAAAGGAGAAATTAATCGACAATAATATTTCGACGGATGTTTTAACGTTACTGGAATTTTGTCTAACCTCAAGCTATTTCTTATACAATGGTCAGTACTACCTTCAGATTGATGGTGTGGCTATGGGCAGTCCTGTCGCTCCAGTTGTTGCCAATTTATGGATGGAACACGTGGAAGAGATAGCCTTACACTCTGCCCCGACGTCAGTGACAATCTGGAAGAGGTATGTTGATGATGTGTTTTGTATATTGGAGGGTAGCAATAATGGAGTTCAACGTTGCCTCGATCATCTAAACTCCATTCACGAAAAACTGAGGTTCACTCTCGAAATGGAGTCTAGTAGGAGCTTGCCTTTCTTGGACGTCAAAATATCAGTGCGCCAGGATGGGACGTTGAGTCATACGGTATACAGGAAACCGACTCACACGGACAAATACCTGCATGCGACTTCTCACCATCACCCTTCACATCTTCAAGCAGTGTCTGCATCTCTCGTACGAAGAGCTCATGATTTATGTGACCAGGAACACCTAGAGGGAGAGCTGACGCATGTGCAAGCGGTTTTAAGACGCAATGGTTATGATGGTAAGATCCGACAACCTCCAACATCAAAGCGTGAACGAGCACCGACGGTAGACAGGCAGCCAGCTTACTTACCATACGTCAGAGGGGTAACAGACAAAATCGGCAAAGTATTAGGAAAATATTCTATTCGAGCCACGTTTACCCCAGCCAAGAAAATGGCAAGTTATATGCGGTCACCGAAGGATAGCACGCCTTTGGAAAAATCTGGTGTCTATAAAATTGACTGTAGTTGTGGTCGCTCGTATATTGGACAAACTAAGAGGGCTATAGCTCAACGGGTCAAAGAGCACATAACCGCAGTTAAAAACAGGGATATTGTGAAGTCTGCCATAGCGGAGCATCTATCACAAGCAGAGACCAATCACTGGATCGAGCTACACCAGCCAAAAGTACTTGCAACTGAACGCCATTTTATACCCCGGCTAGTTAGGGAAGCGATTGAAATTAAGAAGCATCCCAATTTCAATCGGGAAGACGGTTTCAAGCTTTCGGGTACATGGAATCCCGTGATTGAGTTGTGTAAAAAGTGTATGCGCGCATCAGTGAACAATTCCCGAATGGACACCGTCAGTGTTGTGTGTAAAAACCTGTGTAATAAAAGACAAAGAAAGAGGGTAGACCGATACGGTTTCCCTTGACAGCTCAACATCCACCACCGCAGTCTCTTCAGTTAGTCTGTGAAAATGGCAGCTGTAATGTTGTCGAAATATCAGACAGAACTCAAAAATAATCGCGGTAAGTCCCGTAGTGAACATAATAACATCTAAGAAACACCCTAAAAAGATTTGGATGTGGGTAAGGAGTATCGTAAGAATCCTTATCAGGAATATAAAACTTATTATTATTACATGACATTGCTATCCCAATGTTGGGCAAAGGCCTCTTTCTCACGTTTAAATAAATATAAAACTCATGCGAGATAAATTGATTAATGAAACCCGCACTCATCCCAATAATGATCTTTGTAACAGACCAAAACCAGTCGGAGAATCCAACGAAATAAAACGTGATTAAAGCCGGAGTATGAAAACCATAAGGAGTCAATTTCTATCCAAAAAAGATTGGAAAAATAAATTTTCTTATAAAGATAAGTATATATGAGGCATGAAATTAATAATACCTAGGCTGACGGGATCGTTACTTGGCTAAATGGGCGTTTAATATGAAACGGCTATTTGCTCAAATTTCAGCAGAATTTGAGCAAGAGTAGAGTTTTTGTCTCTTATTGGAATACGGTGATGAATAGATTCTCAAACATTGCAATTTTATTGGCGATACCTACACCAACAATAACATATTACCTACCTTTTTTATAACAATCAATTTTATCATTCGAGAGTTTTATAGAGTTGCTTCTTGATCGGGACTTTATGTTTGTAAGTATGTATGTGAGTTTATTCCTCCCTAACTTTTATGCAACAGCCTAAATAGATTTGGATGTGAGTAAGGTTCGTCATGCGTTAAAATCCTTAAAAGACTAATATACAATTGATTCTGCTTATTTAATTATTAATATGCTGAAATGAATAATATATTGATTCTACATTTGCATATAAAATAAATAAAAATTATTTTGGAAATATAAAACAAACCATGACACTAATCAGACCATTTGATCCTTTCATTGAGACTTAACTTATTTCACTTTACGTGGCGATGTTATGTAAAAAAACATTTGACGTACGAAATTTTATCCCAACTAATATTATAAATGCGAAAGTGAGTTTGTTTGTTTGTTACGCTTTCACGCCGTATCTACTGAACCGATCATCATGAAATTTTACATACACATAAGTTAGGGTACCGAGAAAGACATAGGCTATAAATTACGCGGGCGAAGCCGCGGGTTACAGTTAGTTCTATATAATTTTGATGATTAACAATTAATATATAATTATGAACACACGAAATACGATCCTACAAACGGATAAAAATGTACTCTTCAATCTAAAAGTATATTTCACTGTCTTCTTCCACAAATGATATAACGCCTAAGGATTGGGTTACGTCGGAACAAAGTTCCGGCTATCGATAAAAACTTGGCAATAATGGAGTTCAGTTTTGAAGAATAGGAGCTATTACGATACCTGAACTGACCATTTACCATCTTTTATGTGACTCTACTTTTACCCGACTACGCCGAAGTTGAGAGTAGGGTTATGATTATACCCGCAATTTATACAATACTGTTACCCGCGGCTTCGCTCACGTGATAGATAGCCTATGTCCTTCTTAGTACCCTAACCTATATGTATGCAAAAATGACATGACAATTGGTTTAATACATAGAGCGTGGAAGCGTAACAAACAAACAAACTCACTTTCGTATTTATAATATTAGTTAGGATTAGGATGTTAATAAAACCCTGTCCGACCCTCAAAGGGGCGACTCAGTCCGTTAATAAGAACAACTTTTTGACGTCACAGTTTTGTAGATACACTTTTCAAGAAACTGTGTTGTCATGAGTACTCACAAGCCCCCACTAATGAAGTTTGATGCGCATTATCTTATTGACAAAAGAAAACCATTGTTTGATTTTTTATCTGACGGACTAATTTTCATGGTATTATATTGATCCAGGTGGGTGAACAATAATATAATATAAAAATTAGTCCGTTACCTAACTAGCCTATAAGAACCGTCCCATGTTACATACAAACCTTTAATTATATGACGTGATTTCATATAGACCGAAATACCTATCATTGGCTAGAATCCGATTGTGTTAGTAATAACAAATGACAAAGCTGCCCACAGATTAAAATGTTTATACATACATATTATCACGTTTTTATCCCTGGTGGGGTAGACAGAGCCCAAGATTAAATTATAATGTGAACATAAATAACGTGATCCAGTAACAAAGTGACAGACGTCTGGATAAACTCTTATGATATAAAGAAAAGTAGTGAAAAATGTGATGGAATAAGTCTCATATTTCACAACTTTTCTCGGAAAGTTAAGAACTTCCGACCTACCTATCGAGTTTGTAAGACCTTCGTATAAAGCAGTCCTTGGTTGCATTTAATATTATTATTGAACTTTACAGGTATGTTTTATATGTAACATAATAAAACATATTTGCAAATAAGTATAAAACTTTTTTTTGATTGAATAAGTATAAATGTAAAATTAGGTATTTGCCTAATGTTAAGATTATATAAGATTTGTTTCCAATGATACTAATTTCTATCTAAAAACACTATAGAAAACACTTTTAATTTGATATCGATTTGTTAAGTGTTCTTAAAGCTTCTTTAAAGTTGGGTGAATAGGACCATTTTTAAAAGTATGAAAATCTTAAATTACAATTATACTGTATTGTAGTCCGCTAAATTTAAAGCAACTTTTATTATGAAACCATTACCACAAACGCAATATTTCGTATAGCTACCAAACAAAGTTCTCACGCCGCCCATACAAAATACAAAGTTGTGACGTCACAAATATGTAGGCATTTCAGCAGTGCATTTTCACGTCTAAAAATTAACGTCTAAAAATATGTGTCTTTAAAACTTCTATATCTGAATGAGTTTTTTGTTTATAAATGTATTTCGGTCACTATTGTGTTTATTTTTGGCAGGTCTTTACATAGCGACACGAAAGTTTTTTTAGTCAAGTAGCCAATTTAAAAAAAATTTAAAGGCACTTTTTCGGGCTCCATTAATTATTGTCTGTAAATATAATTTTGAAATACATTGGTACATATATAATCATGTCGTTATAACCAGAAGGGTAGATAAACAGACCGTGAACATGTAGGAAATCAAAGTGATAGGTTACTAAAAATGATTCCGTCCTGAAGTATCAATCCATTCAGTGAATCGGCTTTTACGATTTGCGTGGGGAGAAAATTAGCTGGAGTATTTTTTTAGAGTATAGGATTGCAAAAAAGCAAGCGGGTCACCTAATGGTTAGTGATCACCGCTGCCTATTGACAACTGCAACACCAGGAGTGTGAGCCTTTTCTTCTTTCTTTTTTTAATTATGGCTTCCACCGAGATTTCAGTGATTCTGCTAATGTCCAGTATAATGAGATACTAAGTATCGGTGTTGTACGGTATGTGGCATCAAAGATGGCGTATGTTCTTTGGCAGCCTCGTGGGAGATTTTGGCGACAAATCTATACGAGTCCATTTAACAGTCTACTTTAACTATTTCACAAATTGTTCTCGAGCACGAGCATTTATAACACCAAACTACACCAATTTCATATTATAACGTCCACTTAAATCAATTTGCAAAATTGTATAAGGCAAACGACAACTGAACCCCTTGACTTCCCACCAAGAACTCCGACAAGAGCCTTGTCGGCTTAAAGAAAACTGTAGACTCATGTTTTGAAAGTTCCAATATCGTATCAATTCGGAAATACCGCCGTAGGAAATCAATATTTTTTTTTTTTGGTTTGATTATACCACCAGAGGAAATACTTTATATTTGAAAAAATATCATCATCATCACCATCATCAGGTCTTTTTAGTCTCCACTGCATGAGCACGACCCTGTCTGTACTACCAGAGCCATATATAAGCTTGAGTAGTCAGATGATTTGGCCTACACTCTCCACGCTGGCCAGACGTGTTGGAGAGGTCTCTATGATGTTTATAAGCTTTGTTTAGCTTGTTTTTCCTTAGTCGCTTTTTACGACATCCACGGGATGACTTGGAAATGGTCCTATTCTACTCTGCCGGGAACCACACGGCGCCTGAAAAAATATATTAGAATCAAAATCAAAATTTAGAATCACAGAATCTTTTAAATGAAGCATGCAATGGTATGGTAGAACCAACTCTTTGATTATTTTTGTAAATTAGATGTTTTACCTAATTATAAATAAAAACTTCCCTTCAACCTCCTAATGTACAATTCAATAAGTGGTTGTACGTAGTATAAATATAAATTGTAGGGATCTTGGGTAATTTATCTTTGTGTTATAAATAATACGGCAAGATGACTTTAATTACTTATTGAGAACAAAAACGTACACTGCATCGCAGTCACAGATTGAAGCACTGCCGAATAACTGCTTTTACGGATTTTAGGGCATAGAACACACGTTAATTGAGTTTGAATTTGTGGCCCCCAATAGAAACTCAAACGGAATTGTATGACATTTTTTTCATTTTCACCCTCACTTCATTATTTGTCTATGATCTTTATTGCTTAGAGAAAACATAAGGCAGTGGGTCGTCTGATACTAGTAATAGTATCTTCTTCGTAGTGTTTGGATTGAAGAAAGTGAAAAACTGTGTTGCTGTGTGTAATGAAGTATAAAAATTCTGTTGGTGTTGCCAACCCATAAATATTTTCATGAGCGCCACATAACGCGGCCATTTTCCCGCCATTACCTAACACCGTTTATAAATGTCATCAGCGTGTCATATTTCCAGTAAATTACGGGCAAGACGACGTAGCAATTAAAATTAATTAATACAATTTATTTGGATGGATTCAGATTTTACATTTAATCTATGTTTACTTCAATTTGTATTTATAAAGAGTTGTTGAAATTTCTATTATGTATAGCAATCAATGCCCAATGGTGTAAAGTTTAAATTTACCCAAACAAATGAAACAAAAACAAATGTTATTTGAGAATTTCTTTTTTATGAACACTTAAAGTTGCCACACTGGTAAGTTAAAAGGGATTTTCCCAACTATAAATAATGAGGTTGCTATTTTGGAAAACTATCTGAATTAGTCTAAATTATGTTTTTCGCTACTTGTTGCCAAGGTAAACATAAGTCTCCAAAATTTCAGTTCAAGGACAGTAAAAACTTAAATGATATATATATTTATTTGTTCTTGTATGTGTAACACTTTAACTTATTTCTTCGTTTGACATGTGTACATTATTTTCGCCTTGACTTCCCAAATAACATTTTAATTTCATGATGATTTCGCGACACTCTGACAGAGAACATGTGCATGACATCTCATCGATGCTTTGAGTCATCTATATATTGAATGACATCTTTGCGATAAATCCGATGCGATGAATATATATCCGATGATATTTCGGCGAACCTTATTATCTACTATAACAATATTTTTCCTCGAAAATTCATTAAGTATTAGTTAAATAGGGCTCCATGATGAGCCCCGGCCAATATTGATATAGGGTGTGCAAACATTACTGCCCGTAAACAGCTCATCAAGTAAGGGCGATGCTTGTTGATATGTTTAATATAAAATAAAATAGTTTATTATAGTTATATATCTTCTTCTCTCTTATAGTTTCCTGGGTCAAAATAATAACGTATAAATTAGTCCGTTAGTTAGATAATCAGATATCGGACACGTATTTTTTCTTTTATCAAACGATATATGTTAAAGATAAAGCGCATCCAACTTCATTTGGGACATCATAGTTTCCTTGTGAACGAAACTATGACGTCACTTGGAATCTTATCGGGGCTCTATCTTTGAAATTTTATAATCAATAAAAAAAAGATATGGCCTATATTTTTTGATCAAGTAACTGGCTGACGGACGATCGGGGCCTATCTCTTGTAGTTTTCTGGGTCAAATTAATAACGTTTAAATCAGTCCGGTAGTTAGATAATCAAAAATTATATTGGACACGTATTTTTCATTTTGTCAATTAAACAATAAATGATAAAAATTTATCACATCAAACTTCATAAATGGGGGCTCGTCACATCATAGTGTCCTACAAAAGTGTACAAAAATGTTGAAAGAAACATTTCAATGTTACATGCAAGATCGATCGTCCATATTTTAGCTAGAATTTGCTAGTAACTGCGCCACAAAGCAATTGGGCCTCAGGCGGCTCAATATTGCCAATATCGTCGGTCCATTGAAATCACCTGCTCTGCCACGAGTACTTCAACGATCATATGCAATGAATATTTACTATAAATATATAAATAAATAAATATATACGGACAAATCACACAGATTGAGCTAGCCCCAAAGTAAGTTCTAATGAAAGACTTGTGTTATGGGATACTAACTCAACGATACTATATTTTATAACAAATACATATATAGATAAACATCCAAGACCCAGGTCAATCTGAAAAAGATCATTTTCCATCTTGACCTGACCGGGGATCGAACCCGGGACCATCCGTGTCGCAGGCAGGCGTGATGACCGCTGCGCCACGGAGCTCGACTATCTCTATAAACAAAATATTTAGGTGTGTGTAAACAGTGTAGGATCATTTTGCGTTGTGAGTAATGAAAGTTGTTGTAATAATAAGTAATAAAATAATAAATAAATATATATATATATACGGACAAATCACACAGATTAAGCTAGCCCCAAAGTAAGTTCGAGACTTGTGATATGGGATACTAACTCAACGATACTATATTTTATAATAGAATACTTATATAGATAAACATCCAAGACCCAGGTCAATCTGAAAAAGATCATTTTCCATCTTGACCTGACCGGGGATCGAACCCGGGACCATCCGTGTCGCAGGCAGGCGTGTTGACCGCTGCGGCACGGAGCTCGTCACAATTAAATAATGCACAAAATATGTAGAGTACAATTAATCATCATCATCATGTCTTGTCTAGTCTCCGCTGCAGGTGCACAACCCTCTCTATACTACCAGAGTCATATATTAGCCAGAGCATTCAGAGGATTACTAGAGGATACTCTCTCCACGCTGGCCAGAGGGGTTGGAGAGGTCTCTTTGATGTAAAAAAGCTTTGTTTAGCTTGTGTTTCCTAAATAGCCTGCTACGACATCCACGGGAAGACTTGTAGCGGTCCTACGACGACGAGCTCCGTGGCGCAGCGGTCAACATGCCTGCCTGCGACACGGATGGTCTCGGATTCGATCCCCCGGTCAGGTCAAGATGGAAAATGATCTTTTTCAGATTGACCTGGGTCTTGGATATTTATCATATTTATTTATTTTATCTATTATAAAATATAGTATCGTTTAGTTAGTATCCCATAACCATAACACAAGTCTCGAACTTACTTTGGGGCTAGCTCAATCTGTGTGATTTGTCGTATATATTTATTTATTTATTCTACTCTGCCCGAAACCACACAGCAAGCACAAACAATGAATACTGGCAAATTTCCCGGAACTTCAACCGCGTAAATTATAGCCTATGTCACCCAATGAGCTTTCAATAAATAAAAGAATTTTGAAACTCTTTCAAGTAGCCTACTCAATGCAAACGAACAACCAAATCTCTCCTATTTATAAAATTAGTATAGATAGGCATAGTACCGTAAAAATCTACGGTACGGGCCTACGTACCGTAGACATGCGGCCGCCGTGAGAATCGATTCTTCAGATAAACAATTTTTCGTCGTATACGATGGACAGAGACAAGGATATTAGGGCCCAAAGACATCTTAACCGAGATAGATAACAAGAAATCATTTTATGAAATTAAACTAATTCTTATAACTGGTATAAACCACCTCTAGACTTCTGTGGCACAGTGCCAAGCCAATGCGTTTAAGTTTTTTGGTTGATCAAGATGGTAATTGTTATTTTTTTTTCGTTTGGCCTAAATTTTTGGTGTTTAACAGCGTCCCTCGACATCCTAATCCTAACTTTTTAACTATCCCAACTATATTATAAATGCTAAAGTGAGTTTATTTGTTTGTTACGCTTTCACGCCCTATCTACTGAACCGATCATCTTGAAATTTTGCATACACGTAGGTTAGAATACTGAGAAGGACATAGGCTATATATCACGCGGGCAAAGCAGCGGGCAATAGCTTGATTCCAATTATGACGAGCCGCATCGCAAAAATCCGCATCCGCTGAAGCGCTCATGTGTATTTTGTATCAAAATACAGATACCTACTTGATACTTAAGACACCCCTTAAGTATCAAGTAGGTATCTGTATTTTGATACAAAATACACATGAGTCAGATGTCTGGGTCACCCTGGTCGCACCCATCATTGGTCGCATAGTTATGCGACCAATGCTGGGTACTGAGGCCGCGGTTTCGGTGGTTGTAGGTAACTACAACCACCGAACAGGAGTTTAAGGATGACACCACTGACCATCATCACAAAACAGTAATATTGTGCTTTCTACACAATTACATCGATAAAAGTCTAGCTCGTAAGGTGCTCCCACACAGCAGTTATATAAAAAAATAAAAATAAAATTAAAAATGGTTTATTGGGAAAACTAGTTAATTACAGTTAATATTTATTGTTGGAGCCTCCTTTTAGGCAAACATTTGCTTTTGCCAGGAGACTCCGATATAACGTTATATAACAATGTGTAACACAATAACATTCTTGATATTGTATGGTATTATAGAATGTTATCGTTATTACACATTTTTGCATAACGTTATATATAACTGCTGTGTGGGAGCACCTTTAAAAGCGTATCCTAGCTGCTGCTATACTGCTAGGATACGCCCTTAAATTTGGAAGAAATACGATAAACCAAAATGCTGTCATTTAAACAAATAGGCTAAAAGCAATTTGAACACATTTGAATGGGATTGAACTTTAGATTAATTCTCAATCAGAGCGTTCGGAGCCCGTGTGGTCGAACTGAATTAGCGCTGCACCGGCTAATTGGAACGAAACTGCTACACACAGTGAATACCTATTAGTACGAATAACTAACAAAATATTAGTTTAAAAAATCATTTATTCAAAAAATATTTAAGATACTTACATTAAAATAAAAAATAAAAAACTCAAACTCAGTCAAAGATATTACCCCGAATCGTACCTGGCTCAAATGTACTCATTATACGCTAGCCGCGTTTCCCCTTTGTATCGCAAATAATCGCAATGTGATAAAAAGAGTAGTCTAGTGATAGTATTTGAGTTAGGTACCTACCATCCGGAACTAACAAAATTGGATAGGTATACTAATAGGATTAAGTATAGATTAATTCTCAATCAGAGCGTTCGGAGCCGGTATGGTCGTACTGAATTAGCGTTGCAAGTGCTGCAACGGCAAATTTGAACGAAACTGATACACAGAGTGAATACCTATTAGTACAATTAACTAACGAAATAGGATAGGTACACTGGTTGAGTCACTACTGCAAAATGCTGTTACTAAACGAATGGGCCTCTATAGCAACTTGAATGCATAAAGGTGGGATTGAAGTATAGATTAATTCTCAATAAGAGCGTTCGGAGGTCGTGTGGTTAAACTGAATTAGCGCTGCATCGGCTAATTGGAACGAAACTGCTACACACAGTGAATACCTATTAGTACGAATACCTAACAAAATTGGATAGGTACACTGGTTGAGTCACTACTGCCAAATGCTGTTACTAAACGAATGGCTAGTCCGGAACTCTAACTCGTCGGCGCACGTGGCTAATTTACATGCTATTTCGCTGAGAAAGGGATAGACTCGGTTATAAACAATGCGGATCTATTTACACCGATGTATAAGCACATCGGAACTGCAGTCACAAATATTGTTGAGAATCTATATATTCGTCGTCTAAAAATTCTAGAGTATGCGTTTGGGAGAAGTGTTCTTGTGATAAAACAGCTGAATGTTTTAATTAAAAGTAAAGTTGTTTAATAACCAAACTATGCTTGTATGAATTTTGTTTTAAAGATTTAATAATCCTTCCGGTATTTAATTGTCCCCGAAGTTGCGTTAAAATTACGTGTTGAAACGGAATGTTTTGAGACTCATAACTTTTGAAGTACTTTTAATTTTCAATTATGATTCCATACAAGCATAGATAACAACAAGACAAATCGATAGAATTAAAAACTTTAAACAGACGATACCGAACAATGGAGTCATCACCCTACATAATTTGTATTGCAAAACACCTGACGCAACTTGAATGCATTAAGATGGGATTGAAGTATAGATTTATTCTCAATCAGAGCGTTCGGAGTTCGTGTGGTTAAACTGAATTAGCGCTGCACCGGCTAATTGGAATGAAACTGCTACACACAGTGAATACCTATTAGTACGAATAACTAACAAAATTGGATAGGTACACTGGTTGAGTCACTACTGCTAAATGCTGTTACGAAACGAATGGGCCTCTTAAGGATGCGCTAGTCGGGAACTCGAACTCGTCAGCGCACGTGGCTAAAATGCGTGCTATTTCGCTGAGAAAGGGATAGACTCGGTTTTGAACAGTGCGGAACTATTTACACTGATGTATAAGCACATCGGAACAACAGTCTAGTGTGTGCAAACACAAATATTGTTGAAAATCTAAATCTTCGTCGTCAAAAAAATTGCGAGTATGCGTTTGGGAGAAGTGTTCTTGTGATAAAACAGCTGAATGTTTTTATTAAAAGTAAAATAATTTATGTTTTTTAATAACCAAACTATGCTTGTATGAATTTTGTTTAAGAGATTTTATACTCCTTCCGGTATTTAATTGTGCCCAAAGATGCGTTAAAATTACGTGTTAAAACGGAATGTTTTGAGACTTATAACTTTTAAAGTACTTATAATTTTACAATTATGATTCCATACAAGCATAGATAACGACAAGACAAATCGATAGAATTAAAAACTTTAAACAGACGATACCGAACAACGGAGTCATCACCCTACAGAATTTGTATGGCGAAACACCTGACTAGCGCACCCTAAAGCAACTTGAATGCATTAAGATGGGATTGAAGTATAGATTTATTCTCAATCAGAGCGTTCGGAGTTCGTGTGGTTGGATTGAATTAGCGCTGCAATGGTTGGGAACGAAAATGCTACACACAGTGAATACCTATTAGTACGAATAACTAACGAAATTGGATAGGTAGACTGATTGGGTCAAGTTACGGGGTTTGTCGTGTGGTTCTCGGCAGATTAGAATAGGACCACTCCAAGTCTTCACGTGGATGTCGTAGAAGGCAGGATACACATGCTAACATCAAACAGACTTCTTCAACCTGTCTGGCCAGCGTGGAGAGAGTAGGCCAATTCAATAAAGGGTCGTGCTCCTGCAGTGGAGACTAAGAAGATAATGATGATGAAGACTGACTGCAAAAAGCTGTCATTAAACGAGTGGGCTCTAAAGTAACTTAAAAACATTTGGATAGAATTGAAATATTGATTAATTCTCAATCAAAGCATTCGGAGTCCGTGTAGTTTAACTGAATTAGCGCTGCAACGGCAAATTAGAACGAAACTGCTACACAGAGTGAATATCTATTACTATAAATAACTAGCCCGATTGCCTAGTAGGCGTGAGCATTATTAGCGCTTTTGTATGTTAAGCAACCCAAGGCGCAGTCCCCACTTGGATGGGTGACCGCAAGTGGCATAAAAATATCTCAAGCTCCTCCGTGCTTTTGAAGGCACCTTAAGCCGTTCGTCCCGGCTGTCATCATTCAGTCAGATGCATGCCTGCCGAAGCATCAAGGAGGTCGAGATATTTTGATTCCACTTGCGGTTACCCATCCAAGTGGGGATTACGCCTGGAGTCACTAGTGAAAGCGCCAATATATATTGGACCATTGGTCTCCTCGATAAAGAGGTAAAAACTTGAAAGCTTAATAACGATACCGTCTCAATAATACGCCCATCAAGTGGAGCTTCGGAGCTTATTCGTCGCTAAGCCTTCGCAGCGATATCGGAACTTCATTCAGGGGTTTAATATGTTCCTGCATTGGAAGCCTACAGAGGCTTTATGGTACAGTCGGCAAAAGAAGTCGTAAGCCTGTCGTAAGCGGTTAAGAGTCCCACGTAAAGCCGCAATCCCATACAAACGTAGTTTCGTTTTAGTTTTACAACAGTTAAGCCAATTTCAACCAAATTTCGTACGCGACCGGTTAAGGCATATTGATGTTTATAATCAGATTTCAATTTTAAAAACAATACCTATACAAAATTACAGCGTGTTGAAGTTTCGTATCGAAAACTTGTACTCGTTGTAATTTTGTATAAGTCGTATATACGAAATTTGGTTGAGATTGGCTTAACTGTTGTAAAACTAAAACGAAACTACGTTTGTATGGGATTGCGGCTTTACGTGGGACTCTTAACACGCAGTTCTGTGATATGGATGGTTCCGGATTCAATCAGCGGTCAGGTCAAGATGAAAAATGATATTTTTCAGATTCTTGGATGTTTATCTATACATATATGTTGACACAGATGCTAATATTTAGATCATATTATCAGCCTTACCATACATAACGACATATGAGGATCAGTAGTTAATACGTTAGCCTGCGACACAAGGAGCACTGGATGAAATTCCAGGAGTTAGCAAATACTTATACTTCTTAAACATAGGTATTTGTCTGCGGTTCTGAAAACACCCGAAGAGGGCAGGTAGTTGGCTGCAAAAACTTTTACCTAGTAGTAGCATGAATGTTGTCATAATAACGGACCAATGATAATGTCTTTGAACTCTAACGAAGGAGACAGCCGGGGTTTAGGATAATGACGCAACACAATAATGGTGAGCAGCGCTTTACTCTATTTTCTTACTAGTTTTATGACGTAAGAAGTAAATGATACCAGTTAAACTGCAATCAGAAACTGGCAATAATGACTAGCACTAGATCAATAAGATTCATCATAATAATTATCTTATCTCTAGCAGTTTATAACGTAAACACTGGTATGATCTTAATACAAAACTCGCCAAATGGCTCATTTCATAAAACCACACTCAAATTTTAAGAACTTCTATCACGTAACTCTTACATAAAGTTTAAATTGTTGTATAATTTTGTTTTGTTATACCCAATGTTGTCTATGTCTAGTCTATTAAAAATATCATCTTTAACATTGGCGACATGCCAAAAACGCGGTACTATGCTGAATTCAGACCATTCTTGATTAGTTCCTATGTCCTAGCTACAGACAGACAACGTTTGATATTTTAGTGTTTAATTTTCCGTCGCCATTTTGCTTAATGTGGCTATTGCCTAGCAAAATTTGGCTGTTCCTACCCGTAAAGGATCACGACTGTGTATAGTTATACAATAAATTAAACATAGTTTTTTGTTTGTAAAATGTATTTTTCACGGTGTTGTTATTGCATTCCATTAAGAATTGGTCTCTTGATTTGGGGATATGTCAAATTGGTAAGTGAATTGATTATGTATCTGTCAAATTTCAGAACTTATTTTTTGTTGTTGTTTGTAAAACAAATACGTGCAATAAAGTGTTGCTTTGTAACGAGTCGTTGAAGATCTATGATAATTGATAAATTTAGAGATTTATTATGAAAATAATTTAACATAGTTTTTACAAAAAACTGACTTCAACCCTATCAATTTGTTTGAATGAATAAAATGGAAATAAGTGTAAACCGAACGGCATCCTTGTAAACATTTTTTTTTGTTTTTTCGTAGTGTTGCAAAAAGCGCTCGACACATTTCGATAAAATTTTAATAGGACCATCAGTAAAGTATAATCTATCGAACTAAAGAAGAATTTCTTAATCGGTCCAGGCGTCTATGAGAAATCGGGGAACATATATATAAAGAAAAAGATTCCGACGAATTGAGAACCTCCTTTTTTTAAAGTCGGTTAATAAGGAATAAAACGTAAAAAAATTTAGAGGCGACTTTGTATGGGATACAAAGTCGCCGATCAGCTATGCGAATTTCTATGGGAAGTCTGATTTTATTTTTCGATTTTCACCTTATTTTCTTTCGGTTCTGTATTCCATTAGGGTTCTGATTCCAAATTTCGAATTGGGTTCATAAGTTCAAAATCAGCCTGTATGTGTTTTTTATATTTTTCAGATATTGCTAATATGGTTCATTGGCGCTATATTACTAGACGACATAAATAGTAAAGGGCGATACGTACCCCCAGTTGAGTACGCCATAACCTTAGTTGTGGTGCTCCTTGGTATGGTTGATGTGATATTTACTATCGTATTTATAGTTGCATGTCACAAGGTAAGAATACGGTTTTTCTATAATTATGAACATACAAACATACTATCACGTCTTTCTTTCTTGCGGGGTAGACAGAGCCCAGGTTTGTAAAACCTTAAGGCCACGTTTAGCATGTTGGTGGGACAACATACATAGACAGCTCCTTTTCTTCCCGCGCAGACCGTAAAAGCCGGTAAAGGGATTGGGCGAAGATCTTAGGAATCAAGTCAGTAGGCGATGCGGCTAGCAACCCATGACTATTTTGATCCCGCTTTCCGTGCGGCCACGCTAAACGAGGCCGTTGGGTGTTATGACCCTGGACTCTGTCTATCCCGCAAGGAATAAGGACGTGATAATATGTATGTATATGAAAGAAAAAAAAAGATGTATTGAATGTATAGCATTAGTGTCATTTATATTTTATATTTTTGTTTTCGTATGAGTAAGTAGCCAACACTGGTGTCAGATTTAGCTCCGTAAACATACATATTATTACATCTTGATTCTTTGCGGGTTAGACAGACACACCTACACACCTCCAAGGTCACAAAACCCAAAAAATACATTTGGCTTGTTGGCGTTATGTTCCCTATAGGCATCTTAGCTTAACGACTGACTTCAATGATAATAGCTGGAGCCAACGGCTTGACGCGCCTTTCGAAGCAGGGAGGAGCTTGACAAGTTAATTGACACTTGCGTTCACCTATCCAAGTGGGGCTGCACCAGGGATTGCTTTACATACGTAAGCGCTAATAACGCTCACACCAACCTGGCACAATAAGGGGCAGTAACGTTTCTTTATTGCATCTTGACTTCTAAATACCAAAAAAGAATTGAAGTTTTGAGGTATCATTAGAATTACACAACCATTTATTTGCCCTGTGATTCAAGATTCAATCGTTTATTTAATATAGGTTTCTTTGAACACTTATTAATTGTCATATTTGTGTTTACAATTTTTACAACAATATGTGGTACCCGGCAGAGTAGAATAGGACCACTCCAAGTCTTCCCGTGCATGTCGTAAAAGTCGACTAAGGAAACAAAACCTAAACAAAGCTATAAACATCAAAGAGACCTCTCCAACCCGTCTGGCCAGCGTGGAAAGTACACTCTCCACGCTGGCCAGACGGTACAGTCAGAGGATTAGCCCTGTAGGCCTAATCCTCTGACTGTACCGTGGCTAATACATGGCTCTGGTAGTACAGAGAGGGTCGTGCTCCTGCAGTGGAGAGTAACAAGACATGATGACCATTTATTATCATTATTTTTTTTTTCAGAAACACTGGAAATTATTGCTAATTTACAACGGATACACCATTGCGTATTTGTTTTTGGCTGCGTTAGTTCTGATTGGGTGGGTTTTGGAGCAACTGCTAGGCCTATCTCCTAACCAACCTAAAAAAATGCCTACAGACCTTATTATTAATGCTGTGTTGACAATAGTATATGTAGGTAAGTACCTTTACACTTTGAAGTGAACGGCTCAGTAGTTGAGGTTTAAAAGCGTAACAAACAATTAAATAAAAAATGGCCAATTGTAAGTCGGGCTACCACTTATTATTTCACTTTTTATTTTTAGTCGGTTTCCGTAAAGTAAGTAGCAAGTACAAATTAACAAAAATGCCACGATCATTTTACGTCAGCAAAAATTAAACAAATGACAAAGTTATATTTGCGGTTTATAAAAATGTGCTACATCTCAAAAACTGACTATATCTCGCACAAAAAACTCACTTGCGCAATGATTATATTAGTTAGGAGTATTTAAGGCCTAACACCAACTTTCCTTAGGTATGAAAAAATTATGTTGATATCTTTTTTTGTTGTTTTCAGTGTGGAGTGCCTATATCGTTATGATTGTGGGATCTGAAATCAATGAACTTGACACACGAAGAGGAGACGTTCAGTTCATCGACCCTGATAGAAAATGCAACAAGGAGTCAGAAATCGTAGCTGTGTAGACTCCAAGAAGAAAGAGCCCACAGTGTATCAGATATAACCCAAAGAGGTACTCGGAAGAGGTTCTTGGCTTATTTGGCGTGCGATTTATTAACGCTTACGTTTGTAAAGCAGCTCCGGACGTGGTCTACACGTGGATGGGTGATTAAATGGCACAATTTCCAAACTTCGTGCTTTGAAAGGCGCGCTAAGCCGTTGGTCCCAGCTGTTATCATAAAATGCTAGATGCCTTTAAGTAGCGTGAAAAAAAAACACTATTGATGGCTAATAATGTTAGGTGTGTGGGTGGAAACTTTAAAAAAAATCATCATATTTATACAAAAAGAAAATCGGCAATTTGTATTCGAATGTCGAAATTATTATGAGTTTCCAGCATATTGGTCCCATAAGTAAAGTTGTTTATATCGACGGGCTGAATGGTCACTTTACGCTTGTAGCACACAGCCGCGAATGCTGGACGGAAGCGGTCCGGAACGAAACACTGGCGGAACCGCGAAACGCTGTTGTATGATTCCGTTTCGAATATGATTTTGTTTGGTGCGTCTCGTATCGCAAGCGGAACGAAACCGAAACGGAATCATACAACAGCGTTTCGCGGTTCCGCCAGTGCTTCGTTCCGGACCGCTTTCGTTCCGCATTCGCGGCTGTATGCTACAGGCGTTAAGGGTCCAAAACGATCGAAATTTCGCCATGTATACGAGCAGCCCTAAGGAGCAGCCTGTAAAGACGTCCAAGGAATTATTCCTAGCTCTGTGATATCAACGAATGTGGAATTAGCTGATTTTGTCATATAATTTCATTTCATTTTATAAGGAATGAGTAAAGAAGACTGAATTGAAGTAGGATAAACAAAAATGTTTGATGGAATTTTGACGTTTATTTGTGAAGATAAGTAATATGGAAGTCAAATGCCTTCGCTATGAATATAAGTTACCTTAATTTTACAATTACATTTATTGAGTTATCTCTGGATTTTCTTTAAACCCCATCACAATTTGTAAGGACATTAAACTAGTTTTGTATTTGTTGGACACACTTTTGATTATCTGAAGCCTCTGTGCTAGTCAGGTCACTTTTTTATGTCATAGGACGGCAAACGGGCAAGCGGGTCACCTGATGGTAAGTGATCACCGCTGTTCAAGGATAATTTCAACATCAGGGTGTTACAAAAGCGTTGCCGGCCTTTTATTTTTCTCTCCCAGAGGGTAAAGGTCATGGGCCTCCGGCTCTCTCACTCACCGAACGAAGCAAAGCAGCTCAAACGTCGATGTTGCGTGAGAGTGTGGTATTTTTCCGGACGAGTCAGCCCATTCATACAACTAGCAAAAGTTAATTTCGCCGGTAGCGTGGCTCTGCCATTTAGCTTTGCAACCTTTACAGTGTTTCCAGAGTATTATCTGTAAAAATCCTGGAATGAAAAATATAAGTCAAGATCAAATTCTTTAGTTGATTGCCCCAATGGCTATTGACAAGACCTATCAGACTTGCGCCGAATCGTCAATCGGAGTATCATCTATAAGTACCTACTTACATTTTAATATTTTCCAATCCACTAACATATAATCCCAATGGTTCCAAAGTAGTTTTTCATTGTCCATCCATAGTCCTGCACTTATTGGAAATTTTCAGTGAGAACATTATTATAGTATCCTTACTGTCATGCCCAGTAGGCCTATTTGATATTATTTTCATGGTAACTTCAATGTTCATTACGGCTTCGGTAAGAATGACTATTTTCATTTATGATATACACCGTAATGGATGCTAAAGTGACAATCAAATTGTTGTACACCGAGTTAGCAAATGGGCCTGCTGGTGCTCCATCCCAAATTCTAGCAAAAACTCTCACAAGGGCTCTACGTGTTGGACCTATGTCTTCATGCAAGCCTCAAAGAGCCGGGATACGTCTCGTGAAGGATAAACCTCGAGCGAACATGATAATGATAATAATAATTGTTGGAAATAAAACAAGCTGATTTGAAAATATAGCAAATTTCTATATTATTTCAAATTAATAAATGAGGAATAATGTTCGCAATGACAACATTAAAAAAAACCGGCCAAGTGCGTGTCGAGCCACGCGCAGTGTAGGGTTCCGTAGTTGCGAATGACAACTTTGAGTTCACACTATTCACACTCGCACCTTACAGTTTAACGACCAAAAACATCTAACAATGAAAATAGTATGAATACAGTTTTTAAGTTAGTTGCCTATAACTTTTTAGTTTGTACTTAGTACTCAGCTCTGATAGTTTTCCTTTCAACTTCAGTATATATACTACTGCTGTAATTTTTTTCACGTGTCTATATATAACCGTTTAGCAGATAGAGGGGGGGGGGGGGGAAACTTACATCTAACAAAAATTCGCACTTTAAAACCAAATATTTCGGAAACGGATCGCTAAATCGAAAAATGGTGTTCTCAACCTCACAATATTTTTAAAAGACCTTTTTAACGATACCCCACACGATGGGTAAATAGAGAAAAAAAAATTACTCCCACACTTTACTTGTATGGGAGCTACATAAAAAAAAAATTTTTTTCAAGATTTTATTCTACCTCTTTTTTGCCATGATTAATATACATACTCATACCAAATTACAGCTTTCTAGTACTTATAGTCTCTGCGTAAAACCACGGACGGACAGACAGACAGACAGACATGGCGAAACTATAAGGGTTCCTTGTTTACTACGGAACCCTAAAAAGGAAGTGAAATGGCAGTGTTGCCAACAATAAAAATACAAAAAGTGATACCAGCTTATGACTAGTAAAACTACCAATAATTATTACAATTATATGTTCATGTATTGAACAATAATGCTTTATTAACATACATTTTGTTCAGGTACAGAAAACCTCTGGTTTCCGAGATAGTTTTCACTGTAATTTGAATATTATAAAGAGATTTGATTGTTCGTTTGATGGCATTAAATTAGTTAATTTTCTTTACACTTTTGAACACCTGAAGCATCTGACTGCTGCTACACGTTGCTTTGCAACTCTGGTGATGCTTTCCAGCATCAGCAGCTTTGCATTGTTTTAATTTAATTAAAACAATGCACACTCAGTCCACATATATATAGTAGTTTATAAGGTCTAACTAGAATTGTGAGTTGACGTCGCTTGGAGAAAATGCGCTCTGCAGTTTGTTGTCGCTTCTTCTGCACTCCACTTTGGAAGCGGCCTAAACTTAGCCATAAGTAATTTACGTCAACAAAATTTTTTTGTTGTAAAAATTGTAAACACAAATATGACAATTAATAAGTGTTTAAAGAAACCTATATTAAATAAACGATTGAATCTTGAATCAGATTCCAGTATTATCCGTAGAAAATCCCGGGGTGAGAAAAATGATTCAAATCGAATTATATTGCAAATTGCATACGACGCTAACCAACTACTTTGATACTGCTTATATGAATGCATTTTTGACGTTTTTGGTTAGTACTTAATTTTTGTCACGCTGGTTTGGGAGATAAGAAACAACTTAAAATATACTAGCTGCTTTTCTTCCCTGCACACTGTAAAAGCTGGTCAAGGGATTGGGCGAAAATGTAAAGAATCACATCAATAGGCGATGCGTCAGCTTTACGCCCACTGAGAGGCTAAATGTGGCCTTTGGGTCTTATGACCTTGGGCTCAGTCTATGAATGAGGCAACCATATTATGATATCTAAAGTTTATCAAAGTGTTTGAAGTTTTTTCTTGAGCTTTTCTTTAAAGTGAATATGTGTAAATGTGTAATTTACCTAAAAGAAGTCTCAATTTATTTTGAATTATGGGTATACATAGTCTATATTTAAATGGATACCAATGAATTCAGAAACATCCTGTATAATTGAGTTCGTGCCAAAATCGAGGTACCTATAAATACTGCGAATTGTACTAGACACACTTCTTGATTAGTTCGCATTTCCTACTTAAAGATAGTCAACGTAGCTCTTTGATATTTTATACTTTTATCTTCCATTTTAGTAAATGTGGTCTTCGATATTACAACTATTGTCTTTTTATAAGTTTGACACGTGATTATTTATATGTGTATAATATCGTTTTGAGGATTATTTTGTGTCTATAAATGTTTCCATCACGGTGTTGCTGTTGCATTCCTTTGAGAAAAGGTTTATTGACTTGGGGATATATTAAATTGGTAAGTAAATTTTGATTTCGATTTGTTTTATAATCTGTGGTCTTAACCACTTAATTTGAAATATATCAATATATTTCAAAATTATGTATTTTAGAATTCTACAAAGTCTAATTAAGAAAAATAAAATAATTAGTGGCTCGAGTGATGGAAAAACTCAACAATTCAAAATTCAAAACGTTTAATCAGAAAATAGGACCTCGCAGGCACTTTTTCACGTCAAATCACATTTAAAATCATATTATTATTTGATAAGTATTACATGTATTTCATAAATTATTGTTCAAAAGCTACAGATTACTAGCATTTTGGGACTGATCACTACAGAGAAGAAACGCCGAAAGAAACTCTTTTCAACAGTATTGGTCGCCCACTCGCCTAAAGGGCTTTTTATGATTATATTTCTTTCTTTTTTTACTTTTCTTTTATTTTTCTTTCTGTGTCATATATATTTATCATCAATAATTTAGTTTACTATAGGTCTCATACTAAAGTTGCAAGTTGGTCAAAAAGCTATGGTCGGTGTTTCTTTGCGATACGAAGAGATTCGTCGTAGAACAAACGTTATCAACATAGCTTAGTGAATAAGCTCCTTGAAGTGGTAGTGGGAGGACAATGTCCAGCAGTGGACTTACAGCTGAGATGATAGTAAAATCACAATGTGCCTCGTTTGAGTAATAATCCCTTTTTCATAATTTACAGATATTACAAGTATTTGTAATCGGCGCTGTTTTACTACAAGACATTACACAGGATGAATACATACCTCCTGCCGAGTATGTCATATCCTTAGTAATTGTTCTTTTGGCTGTGCTGGATGTGGTGTTCACTATCGTATTTATATTTGCAGGTCATAGGGTAAGAATGAATTTAATAACTATGCTCTTGTTATTAGTGTCTTGTATTAGCGCAGGATGGGCAAAGTGGAGACAGGTCACAGGAGTAATTTGTGACAGTCGTATGCCCCTTAAACTTAAAGGCAAAATTTACAAAACAGTAATCAGACCTGTCTTATTGTATGGATCAGAATGTTGGGCCACAAAAGGGATGGAGGAAAGAAAACTGCATGTAACAGAGATGCGAATGTTGAGGTGGATATGTGGAGTGACACGAATGGATAAAATACGGAATGAGTATATAAGAGGAAGTATGAAAGTTGCGCCAGTAATAGAGAAGCTCCATAGTCATAGACTGAGTTGGTATGGGCATGTGATGAGGAGAGAAGAAAGTCATATCACAAGAAAGGTATTAGATTTGAAAGTAGATGGAACGCGGAACAGAGGGAGACCTAAGAAACGATAGATCGATAGTGTCACAGAAAGTATGAACAGGAAGGGAGTGACAAAGGCTATGGTGGATGACAGATCAAGGTGGAAAGAACTGACATACTGTGCCGACCCCACATAAAAAGTGGGATAAGGTAAAGGAAGAAGAAGAAGCTCTTGTTGATGAAGAATTTTACGTCTCTTCCTATTAGCAGGTCTATTTGCTAACTTTTAACAACTATAGTGGTCATTTCAGTATCCACCACGGCTTTAGTATGATTTGTTTTTCTTATTTAAGATAAATTAATCGTAATTATAAGCCGTGTGGTTTCCGGCAGAGTAGAATAGGACCACTCCAAGTCTTCCTAGGGATTTCGTAGAAGGCGACTTAGGAAACACCAGCTAAACAAAGCTTATAAACATCAAAGAGACCTCTCCAACCCGTCTGGCCAGCGTGGAGACTGTAGGCCAAATCCTCTGACTGCTCTGGCTAATATATGGCTCTGGTAGTACAATGAGGGTCGTGCTCCTGCAGTGGAGACTATCAAAGACCTGATGATGAATCGTAATTATCGTTGCATTGACCATCAAAATCAGTAAAAAGAAACTTATTAATGTTAAGTATATTTTTTCAGGAAGACAAGAAATTATTCAAGATTTACAACGGATACAACATAGTCTATTTGTTGTTAACCACCTTAATCCTGATTGGTTGGGCGTTGGCGAAAATCTTAGACAAGCCTTCCAACAAGCCCAAGTTCACCATAGATGTTATTATCGAAGTTATGTTTACAGTAATACATATTTGTAAGTAGATTCAAAGATATTATAGTATAGATGAGCAAAACTAATAATTACCCACCACACCACCTATCACTAAATATCCTTGCTCCTCAAACAGATCAAATTAAAAAAATCTGTACGTTACAAGTAAATTACTTGTAGTATTCTTGGTACCTATTACTTCTCATTTTGCATAGGTAAAATAAAAAAGAGCTCATAGATGAAAATCAAAACCAATTTTACTAAAGTAATTTACTAGCAATCATATGTTGTTTATTATCTTTGCACACACGATCGTTAACATAAACATGTTCCAAAAATAATAAATCTATGTATATTGAAATTGTAACATGAAAACATATTCGTAATCATATAAAGCCCTTCAGGCGAGTAGGCGACCAAAACTGTTGATAAGAGTTTCTTTCGGCGTTTCTTCTTTGCAGTGGTCGGTTCCGAAACGCTAGTAGTCTGTAGCTTTTGAACAATTAATAAATACATATTATCTAATAAGATAATTTTAAATATGATATGACGTGAAAAAGTGCCTGCAAAGGCCTATTTTCTGAATAAACGTTTTGATTTAACATAATAAGGTTTTACATAATAAGGTAATATAATAAAATGACGGTTACTTTCGATGATCTAAGCGATCTAAGCCTCCTATTCTGATGAGAACAACGTCTGAAAGTGTGATTAGTTTATAGTTTACATACTTCGAAAATATATGACAAGGTGTTGCTGGCTTCCAGAGTAATCCATTAATTTAAAGGTTTTTTTTTATTTTCAGTGTGGACCATTTATATTATTCTGCTCGTAAGATCTGAAATCAGAAACCTGCAGAGACAAAAAGGTCCAAACATTCAGTTCATCAGTGGCAGACCATACAATGCATAGAGCAAAACAAAACGGATGGTTTGAGGTACACTGACACAGGGCGAATAACATGAAACGTTGAAAACTTAAATCGTATTTGACATCAAACTTATCACGCTAGAAAGTGAAATTTGATCATAGCAAATCCAAACAATGTGATATTTATAGAAGTAAAAATGTAATTTCCTAGACTGTATTTATAATTTTAACCGAAATTTAATTCATCATCATCATCATTTCGAGTAGGTGACACGGTCAGTCGACCATGCACACCCTGGTGTCAGAGTTCTGCGGAACCGCCTCTCGGCCTCTGACGTGGTTCCTTTAACGACTACCAGATGGCAGCCGGGACCAACGGCTTAACGTGCCTTCCGAAGCACGGAATCATCTTTCTTACAGACAATCAGGTGATTCACCTGCATTGTCCTAACCAAACTGGAAACAACTTAACAAAGTATGCTTCCCGTGGGAATCGAACCCACGACCCCCGGGTCAGTAAAGCAAACGCCTTAACCATTGGACCACAGAGGCTGTTAATTTAATTGTCAGCTGCAAACTAAGTACACTAAAATTCCAAAGAGAAAAGATTTGATTGTAATGTGTTTATATGTATAGATGAACTCAAAAACTACTGAACATATTTTCAAAATTATTTCAACTGTAGAAAACTACATTATGTAATATAAACACAGGCTATAATTTACGCTGATGAAGTTGCGGGAAAATTCATCTTAGCTGTAAGAAGTAAGCAGAACACAGGCCTCTTCCAAGGATTTTCATCATTGGGAGGGCTTTTCTTTATTTCTCACTATTTAAATTCTAACTTTTATTATAAAAATAGGTAAAAATAGGTACTCTACGAAAATTGTTGTGAGGCAGACGACCAACCATAAAAAAATATCGGATGCTGCTAAAAGCATGTACAAGGATAAGAAAGTGTGTCTATGATCAAAGAGCAAAGATCATCCTAAAAGTTCCCGTTATTTTGTTTTGTACACTACGCTTTTCTACTAAAAGCTGCGGATAGAACTTTACTAAAATCCTGTCTGAAACGGTCGGGCTTACACAACACATGCATTGCTGGGTTTGTGTATAATTCAATGTATGTTGTAGAGTTTTGGTGTATAATTTGATTTACGTTTGAATTTAACATGCTTAGAGTAGGTGAATTCAACCTTCTCTGATGTGCAAACGACAGTGGCGCAGTCGATAGGACGAAAAAAGTTTAGTACTTAATATTCAAAATTTTGTTAATATATACGAATCCTTTTTGGCATCTCCAGGATACGCTGTATGTATGGTGGAGGCGATTTTATTATGGTGTTCGTGGTAGTGGCGTAACCATGGGTATATAAAAGGATGTATTATGGTGACCCACTCGGCTATGAGTTGCTATACAAATCATACTTCTTACTAATTTATTGACTGTGACATGTCCAACTTTACGGACGATCTTAGTGTTTGCTCTTGCTCATCATACATTACATCATCATACACCATTGGAGTAAACAGTGGTGCCACCATAGTATTTATTTGAGCTCTAAGCATCTGCAGTTTATCTACAGCTATGTCAAGGCTAGACCGCGTACATATTAAAGGCGCAGGGTAACCAAGGCATTTCTTCAGACTTGGTGTAAAGGCAGCAGATCCAGGTACATTATCAAAACTATTTGTCCATTAGAAAAGCCATGACCTGTATTAAATATTAAGGAAGCAATAAATGATGATTGATAGAAATAAGTAAATAAGACGAGCTCCGTGACGCAGCGGTCAATCAACCTGCAACACGGGGGTCCCGGGTTCGATCCCTGGTCAGGTCCGGTGGGAATTTCGGTGACCGATAGTATCACCATCAACCAGTTGATTGTTTTGAGTATAGTTTATTTGGTTTATTTAAAAAATGTTAAAGCACGTGATCTTACGGGTTTACAAGTTACAGCCACACCGATTGATATTTGAGAAAAAGTAACTTAAACGTTAACTTTTTCTCAAATGCTTGGAAATTCATTACTCTGTCAAATTTGTATAAGATAAAACGATATGGCTAAAAATACTACTTATAAGAGGCAAAAACAAAGAAGATAAATAATATGCTACAAATGATATACAGGAGACCCAATTCTCAATTTAGCAAAACAAAACTATCACTCCCCGTGCTGTCGAGTAACAGTGAGTAATGAAAGCCTTTTGTCCGTAATGGAGTCAAGGGAATCATTAGTTACTGCTCGTATTGTTGTCCAACAAAACCCTTAAAACTCCGCCTGATTCATCTTTTCGGATTTTTTTTTCTACTTTGACTACTTTGTATCAGATAAATCGCTATGGCTATTACTGCTACAAAAGCGACTAATACAAGACACAGTCAAAAAAGATAAATAAATATGCTCCGCCATGTGATTCATCTTTTAGATTGTTTTTCTACTTCGATAGCTTTGTTGAAGCTAAATCGTTATGGCTATTACTGCTTAAAAAAGGCTAAACAATGCAACTAATACGAGACACAATCAAAAAAGATTCTATGCTCCAGAAGATATCATTTGGAGCTTATTTGTTCATTATTGTGACAAACAAGAGACCCGATCCTCAATTTAGCAAAACAAAACTATCACTCCCCGTGCTGTCGAGTAACAGTGAGTAATGAAAGGCCTTTGTCCGTAATGGAGTCAGGGGAATCATTAGTTACTGCTCGTATTGTTTTCCAACAAAACCCTTAAAACTAGGACCAATTCATTTTTTTGGATTTTCGGCAAATATTTATACTCATAAGAAAGAAAAGAAAAAGGTGCGGTTTAAGATTAAAAATAAATAAAAATGAAGGTGATCGAATAAAGAAAAGTTGATAGATTAGATCCATTATATAATTTTTTCTCTAGTTAATCCTCATTCATACTTTGTTTTTGTGAAAGACTTTAAAAAAAAATTGAGTTCCTAGTATTGATCCCGAACTCATTTTTTTTACATTTTCATGCAAAAGTGTTCAGCCGCCCGGGCAATTAGTATGGAAGAGTCAAAAAAGTTTTGAGGTCCAAGCTTTGGTCCCATAGTAAAAATTATTCATGGCGATCTAAATCGCATTTTAAGGGAATATCGAGGGTCAATTTACACGCTGTATACTTTCTTCAATAGTCGGATAAAATAGAGTCAACTTTATTTTACTGAATAACCAACAAATAGATAGAAGGGTCGGCAAACTATTGACGCGAGCAAGGTGTCTCCAATATGTATGTAAATCCCTTCTTTGATGGCTCGGTCTGGAGCAATACTTGAATATCGAAACAAATGAAATACTCGTACTTTATTAAGCTCCGCATAAAATAGAAGTTTTTCAATATCTGCACAAAGTAAAAAAATAGAAGCGTGGTATTTCTCGTCTTACACGCAGTCATTATCATCATCATCAGGTCTTTCCAGTCTCCGCTGCAGGAGCACGACACTCTCTGTACTACCGGAGCCACACATTAGCCAAAGCAGTCAGAGGACTTGGCCTACACTCTCCACGCTCCACGCTACAGGTCACTTTGATGTTTATAAGTTTTGTTTAGATTGTGTTTACCGAGTCGTCTTCTACGACATCCACGGGAAGACTTGGAGTGGTCCTATTCTACTCTGCCGGGCACCACACGGCCGTACACATATGAAATACTTTATCTTCCCTGACTGGGTAACAGCGTATACGGCAGGGACGGTAAGTACTTTTAACTGGGTTCTGGATATAGGTAATTCCTTTTTTTTCAGAATATAGATAGATATTATCAGTTAGAGCTCAAAATCGAGAGATTCTTGAGGTAAATAAAGAAGATTTTAAGATTATTTTGATTTTTGATAAATTTCCGCAGCTTTCACCTAAGACACAGCGTTAGATCTTAATCACCTAGTGTTTTTAATTACAGACATATTTTAAGACATTTACTATTATACTATTTTGCCATGTGTTAGTTTTTTTAACCTGTTCAAAGTACCTAGCATGCATCTATGATATCACTAATATCTTCTTCTTTAGGTGCCGTTTAATCACTGAAAGTTGGCCGTCAGCTCTTGAAATCTCTATTATGACTATGAATGACTGTTGTCAAATAATTAATGACAGCGAGGTCAACGTGTCTTTTAATGTTCGAAGCAACACTGAAATATTCTTTAAGATGTCTATTTCTATATTAAGCTACAAAAAGCTATATAGTATTAATACACAACCTTTTGTCAACCAGCAAACCTTAGACCGTTCATAATTTATTTTCTACAAGCGCCAGACTTCAGAGCTAAAAACTTTAAAGTAAACGAAACAATACCTTTCACACCGAATGCGGAACTAACTTTAAGCGCCTTCTGAACAATAAAATAATGCAAATTTAAACCTTATGTCATTTTTGTTAGAGCTTAAAATCGAATGTCTTTATTATTCTACAAGAATACTTAAAAGTACTTGTCAACCAGCAAACCTTGTTCATAATTTATTTTCGACAAGCGCCAGACTTCAGAGCTCATAACTTAGACTGAAGTAAACGAAACAAAACGTTTCACACTGAATTTGAAACTAACTTATTGTCATGCGCCCTAACAAAAGCTTATTGCGAATATGAACCATATTACAATTGCATAAGAGTTGAAATTGGAATGGTTTCCGGGATCCGTTCCGTGGGACGACTTGGAAAGTTATTGGGATTGTGTAAATAAGTAACTGTTAAGTTTTAAGTGGATTAGAGCTTGTTGCTTTTACCTGAAACACTTGAAGGGGACTTTGTTTTTTTGTCGAAATGAAATTCTTGTATGTTTTCTATTTTATCCAATTGCAAGTTAACAGAAATATTTATATAGATACATACATATTACCAATCGATATTAATTTACGTTATAGGTTCTTTTAGAAAGAAATATAAATGAAAATACGCTTTGCGTTCACGAATATTTACTTAGACTGTGGATGATACAAATTATAATGACAGACATATTTAAAAACAAAAGGTTTATAAAAATAAAATTTAAAATAAAGAATCCTAAAACTATATAGAGTTCGCAATTATACATACATAGTTACATATAATCACGTTTTTATCCCTTGCGGGTAGACAGAGCCCAACGACGTAAAACTCAAAAGCCACGTTTAGCGTGTTAGTGGGCGTCAAGAGTCGCCTGGAAGCGCATGTCTCCATACAAACGGAAAAAGGAAATTGTGGCAATATTTTATAATTTTAGGGCAAATTTAAGCCTCCAATCAATTAATCTCATTATAATCTACGTACGTTCCTATACAGTTTGGTTAAATTATCAAATGTTTGAGAATTAAACGCCTCTTAAGATTTCCATACAAATTTGAAAAGGCTTGTAATTCTCAAACCATTGGTATTTTAACCAAGCTGTATAGGAACGTACGTAGATTATAATAATATGAATTGATTAAATGCTTAATTTTACTCCAAATTTATAAAATATTGCCACATTTCCCTTTTTCCATTTGTATGGAGACATGCGCTTCCAGGCGACTCAAACGAAATCAAAATAGTGATGGGTTGCTATAACGTGATTCTTTACATGTACGCCCAATCCCTAGACCGGCTTTTACGGTCTGTGCGGACAGAAAATCAGCTGGTGTATGTTTTTTCTTTTCTCCCAATCCAGCATGGAAATAAAAAGTAAATTTATATACAGTTCATGTTGTATGTGTAAGTGTTCTTGTTCAAGAGTCGGTGGAGTGATTTCTAAATTTTCCTATTTGGTTTTACTTATTCAAGTAAGTCTATATTTATTATTACAGAGAGGGTCGTGCTCCTGCAGTGGAGACTAGAAAGACCTGATGATGATGATGATGATAAAGTCTATACTTGACAAATTGTTCTACATACTTATTTAAATGATTAATTTAACCCATTAACGCCCAAAATGTTATTGTATGCAAATTGTATATTGTTTTTCAATGCCATTTAATGATTCATAAAAGTTTATAATATAGTCTAGAGAGAATGTGAGATAGATCCGATAAGAATGGCTGTCAATAAATTATGCCGTAAGAATGGCTGTCAATAAATTTCGGCATAAATTTATATTATTTATCTACTTACACACTATAAAATGTCAATAACGATATCAGAAATTGTCTTTTAATAGGTATCTTTACGTCAATCAAATTTGTAACAACAATTATATTGTCTCTGGACGTAGGTATTATTGAACGTATTATCTTTACGACATCGTTTTTTGATTGAGTAATTACTTTCAAATTTTGAATACTTTTGTTTGAAAAGGAATCTTGGTAATTTTTTTGAAAAAAAGGGATGAGGATGTAGCTATGTACACTACCCAAAATTTTCTACAGGACAGCAAACATAATCAACAATTTTTTTGCCAAATAAGTCAAGAATGAAGAACATATGAAAAAGTTTTTAGAAAAGTTACTGAAACATAATATACACTTTATAATGTTTTTGTAGATAAAGTATTGTATGCAACTGTTTGTAATTAGTCCTTCAAATACTCATGTGACCTTATTATAAAACTCTCCTCCGGTTTGTTTCATAAACCCACATTCGTATTTGAAGGTCCCTTATTACTTAACAGTTACTTAATACATAAAGTACTAATATATTTGCGAAGGCTAGGGATACTTGTCTGCCGCAGACAAAGGGAGGCTTATGCCAAGCAGTGGGTTATGGAAAGCTGATGTTAATGATGGTGACATGAAATATTGAACCATGGCTTACCGTACGGCTTTTTATCGCACCCCATAATTTAACAACACCCCTTTGTTAATATCAAAAGAGATGAATCAGCAGTTTTCAGGGTTTTGTCGGACAACAATTCTCAATAACTGATGGATCCCCCAAGTCCTTTATGAATGGGGCTTGATTACCCAGGCGTTAAGCAATGCAGGGCGCAGTTCACACTATATTTATAGTACTTAGAGGTGTGGATTAACCTATTAATAAGCCCGAGATCCGCGATCATTAAATGTTAGTTTCATCATCTTCACCATCATCATCATCTCAGCCCATCATCCACCCACAGCTGAGTATAGGCCTCTCTTCGTTGCCGCCATCCGTCTCGATCCTCTGCAGATCTTATCCAGAGGCAGCCCACGACCTTGACTATATCCTCTACCCATCTCAAAGGACGAAGACATGTAAAAAGTAAGTTTACTACTAAGTATTTTTTTATGCTATTAAGCAGGCAAGCAGTCATACTGATGGAAAGCGGTTACCTTAGCCTTTGGACGCCTGCAACTCGCGCATTGCTGACCCTGAAGGGAAGGTTAAAATTTACACATACGAGGTCGCGGAAGAAATTCTAGTCTACGATAAAATCACTTCAGTCAATATATTAACCTACTAACATCGTTTTAGAATTCATTCTATACAAATCTGTGGCTAGATAGGAGCGAGAACGCCCCACTCTGGCAGCAGGATATTGCGTTGTTCTACGCAGGAAGTTGCCGTTATAGGAGGTTCTGTACGTATACTTGTACCTTTATATCAGAAGGGGTTGCTTGCTTCTGAAACCAAGATAAGAGGAAATAGAATCTAATGGCAAGTTTAAAGTGTAGTATTTACTTCGTTGAAAATAATTTTCTTTTATACACTAGCTGTGCCCGTGGCTTCGTCCGCGTAGAATATTGAGTCATTCATCATCATCAGGTCTTTTTTTAGTCTCCACAGCAGGAGCTCGGCCCTCTCTGACTTAACAGAGCCATATATTAGCCTTGGGCAGTCAGAGGATTTGGCCTACACTCTCCACACTGGCCAAGAAGGTTAAAGAGGTATCTTTGATGTTTATAAGATTTGTTTAGATTGCGTTTCTTAAGCCGCCTTCTACGACATCCAGGGAAAGACTTGGAGTGGCCCTATTCTACTTTTACTTACCAACATCGTTTTAGAATTCATTCAACACAAATCTGTGGCAAACAAGATAGAACGCCCCACTCCGGCAGCAGGATATTGCGTTGTTCTACGCAGGAAGTTGCCGCTATAGGTTCTATACGTATACTAGTACCTTTATATCAGAAGGGGTTGCTTGCTTCTGAAACCTCAATAGATAAGAGAAACTTGGAAGGATCTGATGGCAAGATTATCGCGTAGTATTTACTTTGTTTAAGATAATAATCATTTACACATTTAGGATAAAAAAGTCATCGTACTGTTATGAGGAAGTCCCGGTCGGCCTTTTTAAAAAAACGCGCACTTAAAAACACCAACACTTTATTCCCGAAATTTACATAAATTAAATTCGGCACTGTATCCCGACTTTTCTTCCCGAGCTCCGAGTACTAACTGACTTTTACTTAGCTGCGGAAAGCCATGAGGCGAGCAAAATGCTGACTCAATGGAAAAAATAGTAGAATGCTTATTGCATCTTAACCCACGTATTAAAATAGGGTATAACAGTACGTATAAAATATGCCATGTAGTTCCCGGCAGAGTAGAATAAGACCACTCCAAGTCTTCCCATGGATGTCGTAGAAGGCGACTAAGGGATCACAAGCTAAACAAAGCTTGTAAACTTCAAAGAGACCTCTCAAACCCGTCTGGCCAGCGTGGAGAGTGTAGGTCAAATCCTTTGACTGCTCTGGCTAATATAAGGCTCTGGTAGTACAATTTTTATACTAATAAAAATAATGCAAAATCGTATCAGACCGCTGTCAGAAAAATACATTGGTCAGGATCAGTACGGGTTCAGACAAAATAAAGGAACTAGAGAAGCAATTTTGGCACTGAAACTAATTATTGATAGACGCTTAGATTTAGGTATTAATACACACATAGGATATATAGATTTAGAAAAAGCTTTTGATAAGGTGGATTGGAAGATCATGATGGATGTACTAAAGGAAGCTGGATTAGATTTTAAAGATAGGAGAATTATTTACGAACTTTACAAGGAACAAGAAACCGTGATAGAGGTAGGAGACGAAACACAGCATGCAATAATTAAACAAGGCGTAAGACAAGGATGCCCACTATCACCATTAATATTTAATATATACATAGAAAAAGTAATAAGGAAAATACAGGAGTCCGATATAGGAGGAATTAAAGTCAACGGAGAAAAAATATTTTTTATTCGTTTTGCAGACGATATTGCAGCTCTGGGTAATACAAAGCAAGATATAGAACAATTACTGCAACTTATGGACAAAACATTTCAAGAATTTGGCCTGAAAATCAATAAATCTAAAACAAAAACTATGATTACATACAAAACATTAGAAGTCAGAGATCCCGTATACCTTAATGGAACACCTATTGAGCAGGTAGATAAGTTTAAATATTTAGGAAGTACACTTACAGCAGACTCCAGAAATTCAACTGAGATTAAAACTAGAATTGCAATAGCAAAAAAGGCTTACAATAATAAAAAGCAACTATTTACATCAAAGATATCTAGAAAATTAAGAAAACGTCTAATAAAAACCTATATCTGGAGCATAGCTTTATACGGATGTGAAACGTGGACGCTCACACAGAAGGATAGTGAAAGGCTTGCTGCCTTTGAAATGTGGTGCTGGAGAAGGATGGAAAAAATCAGTTGGACAGAACGAAAAAGTAATGAAGAGGTGCTAGAAATTGTAGAAGAGAAAAGAAGACTGATAAACGAAATAGAGAATAGGAGAGGTAGGATGATTGGTCACTTGATACGACATGATGCCTTCTTTAAAAACATACTGGAGGGTAAGGTTAAAGGAAAGAAAGGTCCAGGGAGACCAAGGAAAAGTTTTGTTGACCAACTAAAGAAGAAGGCTGGTGTCATGTCGTATCAAGAACTAAAGTCTAAAGCGGAAGATAGAGAAGTTTGGCGCATACTCCATCGACAAGAGCTATAAAGCTCTTAAATAAGAAGAAGGTAGTACAAAGGGTTATACTTCTGCAGAGGAAACTAAAAAGACCTGATGAAGAAGAAAAAAGTGCAAAATAAATGGTGAAAGCTTAGGGCTATTGCCAATACTTTAATATACCTACGAGTATAGTAGGTCCGTAGACGTCCAACTGATAAATAATAAAAACTGATAAATAAATAAAAAAGTGGCCAAGTGCGAGTAGGAATCGCCCGTAATGTACAAGCTTAGATTAAGGTATCAACTAATGTACCGATTACCAATGCTTAGTTACTACCACTTTTTTCTTTCGCTTTTGTATGAATGAAAAAGTTATATTTGCTGTTATTGTGCTATATCTCAAAATCTGCTGACTATGTAAAATTACATATACACTTCAAAATCGGTCAAGCCGTTTATCCTACAGGAGGTAATACTTAAATAGATCATCATCATCATTTCGTGTAGGTGACACGGTCAGTCGACCATGCACACCCTGGTGTCAAAGTTCTTCGGAACCGCCTCTGACGTGGTTTCTTTAACGACTACCAGATGGCAGCCGTGACCACCGGCTTAATGTGCCTTCCGAAGAACGGAATCATCTTTTGAATAGATATCTTATATACATACGCGCGAAAATCATTACCTTCCTTCTGGGTGGGTCAGTCAATAAAAAAATATAGGTTAATTAGTAACCCACGGAACGTTCACAACTTACCTAGTGCAGGGCGAGCATAATCTGTGATTGTCCCTCGTCGTCTGTGATATAATCTGTCCCTTAATCTGTGATATTTGGTATTTTATATCTAAGTATTACTTGATATTTAGATAGAACAAATACTACGTGGGGTAAAAGTTCAGTAAAAACTGCGTATAAAATTGTTCACAACATTTTATTGCACCGTGTAACAGTTGTATAACATCAGTTATTTTACTACGTAATAAAACATCCGGTCAGTAGTCACTACAAATAACATTTTTGTAATTTATGCTTTCAAATTGTTATCCTTATAAACTCTTATTAAATTAAGTAATCAGATATTGACAAAAAATCCACGAGGGCAGGGGTACTATTTTTGAACGCGTGACACTCGTCTTCGAACGATTTTTGTATGGAAAAATCGTTCGAAGACGAGTGTCCCGCGTTCAAAAATAGTACCCCAGGATTTGAACGTAGATTTGGTCTTAGTACAATCAATTGTTACCAATTGTGCTACGCCGCGCTTCGATCTTACACGTTGGAATATCTCCACTATATGCCATTCCATAGAGATTATATCACCTTGAATAACTACCCCACCATTAAAGGTGTGGTATTTGATTCCTATATCGTTTTCCTTAATTTAATAAGAGTTCTACGAATAATCATTTATAAATAATTTTAAATACATGATAGTAAATTGTGCAGAACAAAATTGAAATCCAATTCCTTTTTAGAGAAAGATTAAAATAATTCAAGTATTATGTTATAAAAACGTAACAAAACAACGCAATTTCGTTTTAAAAAAAAATAGTAATATTACCTATAACAAACGGTTTAACTCACGTTACTCACCAACGAGATTAATATGTAACAGTCGGGGGTAGATAAACCTGATAATTTAAAATCTGTGCGTAAGGGGCTCAGGTTTATTCGCCCCCGACTGTATATTAATACTCGTTCTGAAGATGGACTTTTAAAATGGCTGAATTTGTTGCCGATACCGACTAAAAGTACATTAGTGAAATCCGTTGTTATCATCGTAACTTTTAATATTAAAACGTATTCTGTTTAACGAACAAGCAATTAAGTGAGAGTAAATATTCTTAAAATTCTGATTTCACAAGAAACAGTGACAAGAAAGTTTAGATGAAAGAAACAAAGTTAAATTGGATAAGTTTTCACAAATAGGCATTGTCCTAATAGTTTCAAACTTTTGCCAAGTATTTTGTTCTTGAAAACATATTAATGTGTTTTTGTTTAACAAGGAGACATTTGTAATTATATTTAATCTTTAACGTTTTTATTTAAAATGCTTTTAAGAAATAGGGATTACTCAAACGCATCTTGAATAAAAACGTTCTCAAATCTCAATACTTGACACTTTAGCCAGACAAAAACAACACGAAACTTAAGAATCACATTAATTTACATTATTTTGGGTATTTGGGGGTAGGTCATATTAAAGTTTAAGCCACTTTTCTCTTTTTATTAATATTTGTCATGAACACTGAACTTTTCTCAAGATAAAAATAACGATATAATATCGACAAACATCCCTATAGTATGGCTGATTTTGTACTGATACTTATACGTTATTTTTATTTTCATTTTTCTGTTAATCTTTCTAAAAGAAGGTAGTATCGTAACATATCTAAACTTGCCCATAAGAGGGGTAAGTCAGATGCATGATATTATAATATAAGTAACGTTGTATAATGATATTTTTTTTTCAAATGTTTGAAATTATAATATTGAAGGGTTTCAAATGTTGAAGGGGGAGGAAACATTGAAATAAATATTAATAAAAACAACAATGATTGATAATTAAAAGATATTTTACATTACTTATAGATAGCTATTACAAATAAAACTGTACAACTATGATCTATGTTACAAAATTACAATAAATGGGGTATTTAGAATGCAACGAAGTATATACCTTTAAAAGTTTAAGCTCTAGAGTAGTTCCTTTCGGAAAACCACAAAGTAAGTACATATATACAACAGTCAAGGAAGCACATAGGTATAAAAAGCACAACACAGAGTAAGATTTTATAAGTTACTATATTAGTTTAGAGTATTAAGTTGTTTATAACCTAGATATAACTTTTAGAACGACAGCCGTAGCATAGCATCGGAGATAAGGTATTATTGCTGTATTACAGAGACATATAATAAAAAAATCTATCGGAAAGTAAACTCTACTTTCCGATCTTTTATTATATTGTATTATATAAAAGGAAGTTTGAAGAACTAACGATATATGTCGGAATGAAATTCACCAGTTCATTCTAAATATGGCACAAATTGAATTCTGATAACTTATTTTAATTTGGCTGGTGAATAAATAATTTACCTATGTTTTAACATAACCTACGTTTTCTTAATACACTTTCTACAACTTCTAACCTTGATATTCGTATGTACGTATCATTATTTTTGTATAGAGAGGTATTATGTCTTTAGAATCTTATTTTTAATCTCTCTTGCTTAAATTCGGAGAAAAATAGTGATTTAATGGCATTCTATTTAAAAGCAACATTATTCAAGGCAATTTTAGTAGAAAAGTGTAAAAGTACCCTGGAAAAGAATTCTATCTTTCAAAATGTTAAAGCTTACAATATTGTTAGATAAACTTGAAGACAGTGTACAATGTAACAATAAACCAAAGCATTGTTTTGTTGATACAATAAGTATTTTTATTGACAACTGCGTAAATATAAAGGTACAAGTACGAATTTTATTGGATTAAAACGAAGATCGAGAGGGTTTTCTGAAATTTTTACTAACAGAATGCCAGAACTGTATAGTAGGGTCCGATGATCCAGTGTCATTGGTTAATATTTGACAAGCAGCAATAACTGACACATTGTTCCCAAAATCATCGTTCAGTACTGCCGCTTATTTCAGAAAACCCTCTATAGAGAATAACATCATAATGACAAGAAATATTATTCAAACATTTTCAAAGAAATATTAAAGCTCTAGCTTGTACGAGAAAAATAATTTGAAGTGAGTAAATCCATCAATCTATTATAGTTAATGCACAAACAAATGCTAGCCCCTTTTTTACTCGTAAAACTAAAATTTTAGTAAAAAGAAGCGTTCAGTAAAGGCCTCAACGATGACGACTGATCTTCGACCAATGTGTGTTACCAGTGATGACTTACGGGTCCGAAACGTGGTCCCTTACTATGGGCCTCATAAGAAAGCTCAAGGTCGCTCAAAGAGTTATGAAGAGGGCTATGCTCGGTGTTTCTCTGCGAGATCAAATCAGAAACGAGGAGTTCCGTAGAAGAACGAAGGTCACCGACATAGCTCAGCGGATTAGCTCTTTGAAGTGGCAGTGGGCGGGCACATAGCGCGAAGAACCGATGGCCGATGGGGCGGAGGGGTTCTCGAATGGCGACCACGTACCGGCAAACGCAGCGTTGGACACCCACCGGCCAGGTGGTCGGACGATCTAATAAAGGTCGCAGGAAGGCGCTGGATGCAGGCCGCTTCTAACCGGTTATATTGGAAATCCTTAGGGGAGGCCTATGTCCAGCCGTGGACTTCTTGGGGCTGAGATGATGATGAGATGATGATGACGACTGATAAGGGTCACAGGAAGGCGCTGGTTGCTGCTCACTTCTAACCGGTCGTATTGGAAATCCTTGGAGGCCTATGTCTAACTGTGGACTTCTTGCGGCTGAAATGATGATGATGATGAAAGTCCTCAATGCATTTTATGAAAAGTTTTGCCAAACAAGTACAAGCTACAAAAAATTTACTCGTAGATTTAGAAAAAAAGAGGAACGATTGAAGTAAAATAATGTGTAAAATAAAGAAAGAGGAAACATTGAAGTAAAATAATGTGTAAAATAAAGTATACAAATGTTTACTGAATTCACGACTATGTATCTGAAATAGACATACAATAACGATCCAATGCGACCAATGCCTGCTGCAGTGGGCAGAGTGATTACATGTAACGACTCTCTGGAGTGCACTGGAGTGATATTAGTCTGATTTTCATGATCGAAATTGCCTGACATGCTTGTAAATTCGGACAGGCTTGTTTTTAGAACCTCTGTGAAATTAAAAAGTTTGAAGCGGTTCCAACATGGCTCTTTGATTCCGTTATACAATGAGTAGCTGGCAATAATTTAAATTCTCAATATGAGAACCAACATTTTGTTCTGTGAACAAGACTGAAATCGAGAAAAAATGTCAACTGCTCCATACATTTTGTATCAATAGCCTCTATTCAACTAACAATGGAAAAGTTCATAAATTTTTCACGATTTTCGACTCGGTCACCGAACAAAAGTTGTTCGTTTTCATGTCGAGAACGTGAATTTAAATTATCGCTAGTACAATACCAAAAATATTGTATATTGCATTGTCGTTTGATTTGCGTGTGTATAAATGCCCAATTTGAGAATTCGAAATCGTGTAATCTAACTTGCAAGATTTCAGCAGCTACTGGAACAAATTAAACTGATAAAATTTTACGCTTTAGGGTATTCTATGTGTACAACGAGTACGTATAGTGATAGTGATGCTGCAGCATTGTAGAGTAATGCCTCAACACCGTATAACGATTCCCTGGAGTGTAGTTAAAGTCGAAATTTCAGATGTTCAACTGTGGCCTGGCAACTAACTACTACAAACCACAATCTTTAGTTGTATACTTGGAAATCAAGATGTTCAAATTTTTGAAAAATCAAGTAATAAGGTTGTGTCTCAGATATGTAACAAACAATATCCGTCTTATTATAAAACGACGACCAACTTTGGTACCTGGTTTAAACCAATGTCCAACCAAAAAAAATTGACAGTGACATTTACTAAATGTCAAATTACTAAATGTTGACTTATTTTGGCCGGATAATGGTTTAAACCAGGAACTAAAGTTAGTCCTTGTTTTATAATAAGACAGTATATATTTACGGAAACATAGCACTAAAAGCGACAGATGCAGCAGCATTGCGCAGTTATTTCGTGTGACGAATCTCTGGAGTGCACTGAGAGTTGGATTAGTCCGATTTTGATGGCTAAATCTGCGGTTGACAAGTAACTGCATACAACAACATAATCTGTAGTTATATAGTTTGAAATCTATGGACTCAAATTTTTGGACAATCAAGTAATAATTTATATATTTTCGAATGGTTTTCACATGCGCAAAAGTTTAAATAAATAATAAGAGGGTAAATGGAAGGCTGTAAGACTTTGATCAAGTAATAAGTATGTGTCACAAATATGCAACAAATTATTATTATTTTTCATATATAGCACTAAAAGCAACAAATGCAGCAGCATTGCAAAGTAATTTTTTGTGACTGACAACTCTCTGGAGCGCATTGAGAGTTGGATTAGTCCGATTTTGATGGCCAAATTTGCGGCTTGGCAAGTAAATACAAGAAACCACAATCTTTAGCTGTATACTTTGAAATCAAGACATTCATATTTTTGAGCAATCAAGTAATAAAATTGTGTCTTAAATAGGCAACAAACCAAATACATATATCAACATCTACATAGATCTATAGGCGACAGATGCAGCAGTATTTTCGTGTGACGACTCTCTGGAGCGCACTGGGAATTGGATTAATCCGATTTTGATGGCAGAATCTGCGGCCTGGCAAGTTACTAGTACAAAACACAACTTGTAGTTGTATATTTTCAAATCTATGGATTCATATTTTTATATTATAGCAATATATATTATATTATTCATAGCTCTAAAAGCGACAGATGCAGCAGTATTGCATGGTAATTTCGTGTGACGACTCTCTGGAGCGCACTGGGAATTGGATTAGTCCGATTTTGATGGCCGAATTAGCGGCTTTGCATCCAGTCATTTGTCTTGGATGGTTTAATTTGAAACACGAGGAATGGGTGAAATTAATTTGGAATTAGGCTTGTAGTAAAAGATATGGAAGATTTTTTTTTCGGTAGTGTTGTATGTCGTCTTTAAAATGTTATATTTATAAATGTTGTAGTTACGTATTTATTGTGAATTTTATAAGCGTACAACATAATATAGCGGCGATATTTTTAGGTGAAAAGAATTGCTGGTAAATTTTAATTATTATCAAGAATAAATTGAAATTAATGACACGTTTAACTTTATTTTTGTCTCTCTGGATAGGTATCCACTTTTAGTAAAGGCGTCTAGATAAATAACGTTTAAGAATTACTTTATAATAATAAATATGGAGTAGCAAAGACAAGAAAATAAGCACTAGTCACAATAATATCTTGAAACGAACAATTTTCGTCAAATGTTGCTTAAATTATTTTGCACCGATCGGAACTATGACTACTTTTCCCGAAAACAGTAACAAAAATGGCCGAAAATATTTCACTATTAACAGTGCTAAGCAATAACACAGCGGGTGTCATGGGAGCCTGTACCCCCTCCCGCCGAGGAGTCCGGAGGGGGCTCCGCCGACCTCCCTCCCCCACTCCACTCCAAAGCATCAATCATCTCCATCAACTCCTTAAAAACAGCTATCACCCTCCAATTATACTTCGCTGAACACTCAACGTATCCGCACTTCCAATGTTTGCGAACTAAGTTTACAATATTCCGTCTTTTCTCTCGCGAATCCCCGCAAGCGCTTTCAGCGATCGCTAGCTGCTGCAAGCCGCTCGCCGCTGACGGGGTGTTACTGCAGAGTAAATCCTGTTTATTGCCTACGACGAGTACTGGTACGTTCCTCATATCCCTACTCTCGACCATTTGGTCTCGAAGCGTCCTGATATACTGAAACGTCTCTACATTCGATAGATCAAACACTAGTATGTACGCAGTGGCGTTTCGGAGTCCGTAGAATCGGTAATGAGCCCATTCGTAGTAGGAGTTTATGGGGAAGTAGGGGATGACTGGCACATCTGTGATTTTGACTTCGTAGAGATGCTCGTTGATGATCACCGAGGGATAAAATGTGTGTTTGCGGTCCGTCGGCACGTACTCTTCGGAGAAGTCGCTCCATACGAATTGCTGGAACAAAGAAAAATACGTTATTTTATTTTATATGGAGTTTATTTTGACCAAATGGGAGTAACAATATTGTATCGAGAATACAAGTCTTTTGTTTTTGGTTATACACTAAAAGCGTATATCTAAGGGTCGTGGGTTCAAATCCTACTTGTCACTTTGAAACCCTATTGAAAAACAAATTAAATTTATAGTAAATGCGAGCGATTGAATGTGCATATACATACGTACATACATACTATCACGTCTTTTTCCCTTGCGGGGTAGACAGAGCCCAGGTCTGTAAATCCTTATATCCAGTGTGCATATAGATAACAAAGAGGCTGATCTGCCAAGGAGCGACCCCACTCCACCTGGCAGCACCTGATTACGAGTCGACGCATGCATCAGCCATCATTGAGCTCAACTATATTATGAGAGGAAAATACACAGGAAGCATTCACTATTCTCTAATTTTTTTTTAAATAATTAAGAAGATATCACACAAATTGATAAGCTAGCCCCACGTTAAGTTGTGAACTTGTGTCAGAGAATACTAACTTAACGATACTATATTCTTTAATAGATAATTATATACACAGACATCCAAGACCCAGGTTAATATGAAAAAGATCGTTTTGCATCATGACCTGACCAGGGATCGAACCTGGGAGTCTTCGTATCACAGACTGGGGGGTTAACCACTGCGCCACGAAGCTCGTCAATAACGCATTAACTTTACCAGAGTGTTTTATACAAGACTCAAATTGTTAAGGTCATATATTCTCATCAAAGCCATTAATTAAAGCAACTCATTCAAAAGGGTCAAAATGGATAATATGCAAATAATTATGGAGGCTTTCTCTGACCTAATGAACGAGTGGTTTACGCCGCTTTTACACTTTATTTTATTCAGTTAATTTTTCGTATTGTACGTTATTCTAGTAGAACAATTCTTGCATTTTTAAATGGTAATTTTAAATTCCTGGATAAAATTCGGATAAACATTTTAATCATATACGTGCAAAGGTGAGTTTTTACATTTATACACGTTCACATTTAGCTGTTAAACCATAGCCCAACTTTCGTTGTTGTTGTCTTTTGATAATCTTCACTTACGCGAGCAAGGCTGCGGGTAATAGCTGTAATAATAATAGTAACTTGTAAGTAAAATACAAAAAAAATACAGTTATTAATATTCTACTTCTTCGCTATTTGCGGTCAGCTTATATGACGACACTCTTCATAATTTTTCATCCTTATCTATATTAATTATATACAATAAAAGTTCCCGGTCATTGAAACTATGAAACATAAATTCAAAACGCACATTAACCTTGGCACATGGTCAGACTATTAGACTATGGGGACTAAAGTAAAATCGTTAAGGTCACATATTCATCAAAGCCATTAATTAAAGTGTCCCATTCAAAAGGGTCAAATTGGTAATTATGAAGTATTTGTCGGACCTCATGAACATGCTTCAGTCGCATAAAATTATATGCCTAATTTCAAAAATGGGTTAGCCCCTTAAACATTTGTTTGATGGAGTAGCATTGAAATCCTAATTAATATTTTAAGGGCGTATAGTTTCAATAGTTATGTTTTAACTGTTAAGAAAGTAGAATTTCAATATTTATGTTTCAATACTTTATTTAATAAATCAATTATCGTGAATTTTCAGTTTTCCATTTTATCCATATCATGTGCAATAAAAGTTGCGGTGTCATTAAAACTACTAAATATAAATTCATTACACGATCAGACTATAGACTGTAAGGACTAAGGGACTAAAGTAAAATCGTTAAGGTCACATATTCATCAAAGCCATTAATTAAAGCGTCCCATTCAAAAGGGTCAAACTGGTAATTATGAAGTCTTTGTCGGACCTCATGAACATGCTAGAGTCGCATAAAATTTTACGTCTAATTTCAAATAATTTGGGTAAACCTCCTAAAACTTTTAATTTAAATTATATTTTTTATGTGCGAATATTTTTTGTTATAGCAATTTAAATAATTGACCAATTACTAAGACATTTTGCAGTTTTCAAGAACACTATAAAAAATATAACATTTTATTAGGGAATAAGTTGAATAGACCACTAAGAAAAAGGATAGAATTAAAAAATATATATGATTCCACTCATACAAATTCACCAACCAGCTGGTCGCACTCCATGGGAAGTAATTTTGTTTACTTTTTACCAACTTTCTTGCATATTGATATTGTTCTAGCTGCCACCCTGCTTCGCCCGCGTGATTTATACTCTACGTTCTGTAGTGTACGTACTTCCACGTGATCTACGTAGTATGACGACGCATGACGATACCTGACCTCGATAAATAAAGAACATTATTTTATTATCTTATATCTCTTCGTACATCAACTAGTGTAACGTCACACGACCTCGATAAATAAAGACTTGTTTCAATTATTATCTTGTAAGTTCAATGTCATGTGACGAAAGTCTACGCAGTGAAAAGTCTGTATAAAAACTGTGCAAAAACATACGATAAAGGAGTTCAGTTCAGAGTTTACTACTGTTAGGAAACCAGCACTCACCAAATAGTGTTTTACTATATAACAACCCCGCGTCCGTCGTTCACCATATGGCGACCCTGCCAGGGTTTCAGTACCTTAACCTTTATGAATGCAAAATTTCATGATGATTGGTTCAGTGGATATGGCGTAAAAGTATAACAAACAAATAAACAAACTTACTTTCGCATATAATATTAGTTAGGAAGTTAGGATATGAGCAAATAAATTATTGGAAATTAAATACACGTTACATATCAAGCCACGCAAGCAAGCATGTAATATGATTAATATCGGTAGCGGCAATTAAAGTTTAATGGCCAATTAATCCAAAATCAGTCCGATCTTAAACTAAATATCAACTACTCGCAAGTTTCGTCGTTAATCACGCCTGCCATGTGGTAATGAATTGAACCAAATTCGGGTGGCGGGTGACAGGTTTCAGGAGGAATAGTAATATTGGCTCTACGTCTATTTTACGACTTTCCAAAAAAGAAGTATTGTTTTCAGGGTTCACGTAAATAAGAAACCAATATATAGTAAATTGCCGTGTGCTTCCCGACAGAGTAGAAAACGACTATTTCAAGTCTTCCCATGGATGTCGCAAAAGGAAACTTAAGAAACACAAGCTAAACAAAGCTTATAAATATCAAAGAGACCTTTACAACCGTCTGGCCAGCGTAAAGAGTGTAGGCCAAACCCTCTGACTGTTGTAGCTAATGTGTGGCTCTGCTGCTACGGAGAGCATCGTGCTCCTGCAGCGGAGATTAAAAACAACCTGATGATGATAAAAGAAAAATGGAACCTATACAAAATTCACCAATCAGCTGGTAAAGTTTTTTTTTTTCACCATTTTTCTTTCATACGGGATTCTGATTCCATCATTAAAATATTGCCGGTTGTATTAGTCACGTAGTAAGGCATTATATATCAAGTCACGCAAGCAAGTAATATGATTAATATCGGTAGTAGCAATTAAAGTTTAATTGCCAATTAACCCAAAATCAGTCCGATCTTAAACTAAATATCAACTACTCGCAAGTTTCGTCGTTAGTCACGCCTGCCATGTCGTAATGAATTAAACCAAATTCGGGTGGCGGGTGACACGTTTCAGGAGGAATAGTAATATTGGCTCTACGTCTATTTTACGACTTTCAAAAAAAGAAGTATTGTTTTCAGGGTTCACGTAAATAAGAAACGAATATTAAGTAAATTGCCGTGTGCTTCCCGACAGAGTAGAATACGACTATTTCAAGTCTTCCCGTGAATGTCGCAAAAGAAAACTTAAGAAACACAAGCTAAACAAAGCTTATAAATATCGAGGAGACCTCTACAACCGTCTGGCCAGCGTGGAGAGTGTAGGCCAAACCCTCTGATTGTTCTAGCTAATATGTGGCTCTGTTGCTACGGAGAGCATCGTGCTCCTGCAGCGGAGATTAAAAACAACCTGATGATGATAAAAAAAAAAATGGAACCTATACAAAATTCACCAATCATCTGGTAAAGTTTTTTTTTCACCATTTTTCTTTCATACGGGATTCTGATTCCATCATTAAAATATTGCCGGTTGTTTTAAGTCACCTGTTTTGATTGGAAATTAAATATTTATTAAGGCATAATATATCAAGTCACTCAAGCAAGTAATATGATTAATATCGGTAACAGCAATTAAAGTTTAATTGCCAATTAACCCAAAATCAGTCCGATCTTAAACTAAATATCAACTACTCGCAAGTTTCGTCGTTAGTCACGCCTGCCATGACGTAATGAATTAAACCAAATTCGGGTGGCGGGTGACACGTTTCAGGAGGAATAGTAATTTTGGCTCTACGTCTATCAACACGACTTCCCGAAAAGGAGTAATGTTTTCAGGATTCGTGTAAAGAAAGTAAATAAAAAGTCCGGCAAGCTCTTGTCACACGTTGTACATGGACGGCGGTGATCACTTCAGGTGACTGAATTGCTCGATTGCCGTCTTATTTCATAAAAAGTTTTTTATTCCACCATAATTTAAATTTTTCAACATATTTGGAGGTGTGAGTGTACTGTTAAAATCCTTACAGGAGCCCGAAGGATATAGCTTATATTTTCCTTGCAGTGCAGACGTTTTTTTTCTTTATTTTATCTTTGTCTTCTTTTAATTTCTCCTGCATTTATTAGGCTCTAGTGAGTAATCTCCTGGAATGTAGGTTTTTACTAATTTGTTTCACTATCCAGAAGCATGTATTTGACAGATTGATACATTCTGAGTACAGGTCAGAGCAGGCTGGGTTCGAAGCTGGGACCTTTCAGTAGGGTTGCACTCTTATACAATGGAACTACTATATTTTTTTTAAATGTGTACGGACAAATCACACAGATTGAGCTAGCCCCAAAGTAAGTTCTTAGAAAGATTTGTGTTATGGGATACTTACTCAATGATGGTATATTTTATAACAAATACATATATAGATAAACATCCAAGACCTAGGTTAATCTGAAAAAGATCATTTTTCATCTTTACCTGACCGGGGATCGCACCCGGGACCATCCGTGTCACAGGCAGGCACAGTGTTGACCGCTGCGCCACGGAGCTCGTCGCTTTACGGAAATAATTTCCATAATAGTCGATAAATAAAATACAGGCGTCTATTCATTAATAGTTTGATTAACGACCGCAACTCTGGTTCCATCCATTAACAAACTTATTGTTTCATGAGTGGTTCTAAATTTGGCTTGTTTGAGAATTAGTGAAGTCGGCTTGCTCCTGAATTACAGATTCAGGGTATGGGGTAAAAGGTACAAAGGTCAATATTGTAGGTAACTAACTATTCTTGTTTTGTGAATGCCCCCAATATGTTTTCATTTATGATTGGGGCAAATGTAAGAAAAAGTGTTGTTCATAAATATAGTACATTTTTTTCTAGTTTTCATTGATTTTCTGATCACAATAATGTGCTTATCTTGGGTAATATAAATCTTTGATCCGTTATATTTTTAACAAAGTTTATTCGTTTTCAAACAATTTAAGAACATATTAAAGGCTGAAAAATTTATAAAAAACTTTGTGATTGTATTCCTTACTTTATAAAACGAATCAAATAGGTAGATTTTTCCTCGTTTTTAGTGTTTTTTACAATGTATGAAATAATAAAAAATAAAATATATGAACAATAATAATTGGGTCATTATTAAAAGTGCGATAACAAAAAATATAACTCTCTACGCGCTTAATAGTACATTATGATACAAGTATGGTAAGCTGGATATTATAGTCGAGGTGTTTATAGGTACGAGGCGAAGCCGAGTGCTTATAATAAACCGACGACTATAATAGACAGCTTACCGTACGAGTATCATACGACGTTTTTCAATACATTTGCTATTACCTTAAACTAAAACAAGATTAAAGTTCAGCTAATAAGGAATTTATAAAAGTTAGGAACTAGAGCAGTTTGTAAAAATACATTTATAATAATCAGGTACATTTACTCAGGTTTATTTTCTCCAAAAAAGTACATTGATAACCTTCTCCTTTTCGAAGTCGGATAAAAAATCACATCTCACGAATCAGCAATAAGTTTTCATGCTGAACTTGAAACTCTTTGCTCGGATTCTATGAAAATTTGTAAAGTAAAAAGCACAAGTGCCGTAAAATACATCATTACGATACAGATTTCGATGACATAAGAACCGTATTATTAGCAAATGTATTGAAAAATATTATAAGGGTTAAAATGGTACTTCCCAAAATAAAGTTTTAGGCGGTTTACCCAAATTTGGAGAATTAGACGTAAAATTTTGTATCACTAGCATGTTCGTGAGGTCCGACAAATACTTCGTAACTAACACTTTGATTCGATGGGACGCTTTAATGATAATTAATGGCTTTGATGAATAAAATATATACTTACAAATCAAATATTACTTATTTCCTATTTTTTTAATGTACCTAATAGGACGGAAAACGAGCAAGCGGGTCACCTGATGGTAAGTGATCCTAATGGGTTATCTGTACTAATATTATAAAGGTAAAAGATTTGATGTTTATTTGTTTGCATTGAATAGGCTCCAAAACTACTGGACCGATTTTCAAAACTTAGAAATCCAAAAGAGAAAGCATTCATGTGCGGGTGACATAGGCTATAGTTCATGCGAGAAAATTGCATCTTTGTAATGTTTTGCAGTTCTTGATATAATGTGCACTATATCCGACGTATTTCATCCATCTAGAATAACAGATAACAACCATAAATTAGCTCAAATTGGACTGTTTTGATTAATTGTGACGCATATTCAATTTGTCATTCACGTTTGAAATGAACAGCAAATAATAGGTTTGCTGTTGTTAATAGCTAGCTATTGTGATCTGCTTTAAGTTTGTGTTTACACCAGTAACGGGAATAAATTAAAACATAAGTTTTAAGCGGTTGAAGACTTCAAAACTACCAGTTTGACTCTTTTGGACGGGATGCTTTATTTAATGGCGTTGATGAATTTAAATCTATAGCAATACACAAATGAGTAAAGAAACACTCACATTCACGACTAACATTTGTTATTTATTGCAGTTCTTGATATAAATTTATTTGAACGAAAAAAAAGTATTATATTACATGTAGTATTGATAGATAAGAACCTAAAAAATACGTTAGTAAAACTGTTCATTATTAACGTTATATTTCATTTATCCAGAATTACAGAGAACAACCATAAATTAGCACAAATTGGACTGGTTTGAATAATTGTGACGCATATTCAATTTGTCATTCATGTTTGAAATGAACAGCAAATAATAGGTTTGCTGTTAGTAATAGCTCGCTATTGTTATCTGCTTGATTAATGAGCAATTGTTGTTTACATCAAGTTTAATATGTTACTGGAATAAATTAAAACAAATAGGTATCTACGTTTTTAGGGTTCCGTAGTAAACAAGGAACCCTTATAGTTTCGCCATGTCTGTCTGTCTGTCTGTCTGTCCGTCCGCGGTTTTACGCAGAGACTATAAGTACTAGAAAGCTGTAATTTGGTATGGGTATGTATATTAATCATGGCAAAAAAGTGGTAGAATAAAAAGTTGAAAAAAAAATTTTTTTAGGGTAGCTCCCATACTAGTAAAGTGGGAGAGTAATTTTTTTTTCTCTATTTACCCATCGTGTGTGGTATCGTTAAATAGGTCTTTCAAAAATATTGTGAGGTTGAGAACACCATTTTCCGATTTAGGGATCCGTTTCCGAAATATTTGGTTTTTAAGTGCGAATTTTTGTTGAGGTAAGTGTCCCCCCCCTCTATCTGCTAAACGGTTATATATAGATACGTAAAAAAAATTACAACATTAGTATATATACTGAAGTTTAAAGGAAAACTATCAAAGCTGAGTTTTAAGTACAAACTAAAAAGTTATAGGCAACCAACTTATAAACTGTAAAATTTCATACTATTTTTATTGTTAGATGTTTTGGGTCGTTAAACTGTAAGGTGCGAGTGTGAATAGTGTGAACTCAAAGTTGTCATTCGCAACTACGGAACCCTACACTGCGCGTGGCCCGACACGCACTTGGCCGGTTTTTTTTTTTATTGAGTTTGTGGTGGGAAGTCAAGAGGTGCAGTTGGGGTTTGCCTTAGACGATTTTGCTAATTGATTTTAGTGCACATAATAATATGAAATTGGTGTAGTTTGGTGTTATAAATGCACGTGCTCTTTAACAATTTGTGAAATAGTTAAAGTATAGATTAGTCATTCGAAAATCCTACGAGGCTATCAAAGAACATACGCCTTCTAGGATGTTATTTGTTAAAAACTATTTCGTACAACTCCTATTCTCAGAATCTCATTAAACTAGACATTGGCAGAATCACAGAAATTTTGGTGGAAGCCATAATATAAAAGAAGAAAGAAAGAGTGTTTTATTTTTGTGACAAGCTTTTACTATGGGTGATTTATACTGTAAGGTGCTTTACAAAACAAATTAAATAACAAGAAGTGCATTTGGCCATCTTTCGAAAACTTTTTGGTTGATCCCCAGGAAAGCCTAGGGAAAATCAAGGTCTTTATTCTCTCAAGGGCGATGTTAAAATGGTGATAAATATTATCATCATATTCCGAAGATTACTTGCTCTACCTAATATTGACTATCGAATTCAAATATTGAAATGCAAGAAGGTCTTATACGAGTATTCCAAGCCATCATAATTTTTGCCTTGGTTTTTCAGAACCTCTATTTTTATATTTATTTTAATAAATATAAATACAACTTTAATAACGAAAGTAAGTTCGTTTATTTGTTATAACTAAAAGCCACAAAACTTCTATTATTATTAACGTGGAATCATAAATTTTATAATTCTTTAAGACACTCCAGGGCCACTAAAATATTCATAGATCGTACTGCTGTAAACCAAAGCTGCGAGTCCAATGCAATTATATATAGCCGGGTTGGGACCATGGCTTAAAGGCAGATATTAAATGTGTTCCTTGGAGCCACGGTCCCATTTTTATTAAAAGATTTATATGGCTTACGGTAGTAACAAAATACAAACTTACTTTGGTAACCAAAACAGATGTGTTCGTAAGTGATGTTAATGGTAATGAATATATCACTACATCCCGAAGATTACTTGTTGTACCTAATGTTGACTACTAAATTCTGAAATCTAAGAAGAATCTTCTATTCCAAGTCATCATAACTTGTGCATTGGTTCTTCAGAACCTCTATTTATACGTTAATATACATCACATATACATCAAGTACATCAGTATTAATTACGAAAGTAAGTTTGTACATTGTTACAAACGAAAGCAATTTTTTTTTGTAATAAAAATAAACGGAAAGCCATTAAAACTCTATAATAATAGAGTTTTAATGGCTTTCCGTTTATTTTTATTACAAAAAAAAATTGCTAACGTGGAATCATACATTTTATAATTCCTTACGACACTCCAGGGCCACTAAAATATTCATAGAATCATACCGCTGTAAACCAAAGCTGCGAGTCCAATGCAATCATATTTATCCGGGTTGAGACCATGGCTTTAAGGAAGATATGAATGTATTCCTAGAAGCTACGGTCTCATTATTAACAAAAGATTTTGATGGCTTACGGTTGTAACAAATATTCAAACTTACTTTGGTAACCAAAACAGATGTGTTCGTAAGTGGTGTTAATGGTAATAAATATATCACTACATCCCGAAGGTTACTTGCTGTAAAGGTACAACTAGAATTTAGTAGTCAACATAAGGATGTTGACTACTAAATTCTGAAATCTAAGAAGAATCTTCTATTCCAAGTCATCATAATTTGTGCCTTGGTTCTTCAGAACCTCTATTTATATACATTACAAACATTTATCACCCTTTCTCCTCATCAGCTTAGGTGCGACGAGGTTCGTTGTTATTAGTTATTGTTTGTTTTTCGTATGTGTAAGTGGCCAACACTGGTGTCAGATTTTTCAAGCTGCCTTAAGGCATCTGACATAGCTTAACGACTGCCATCAACGATGACAGCCGGGACCAACGGCTTAACGTGCCTTCGGAAGCACGGAGGAGCTCGAGATATTTTTATGCCACTTGCGGTCACCCATCCAAGTAGGGACTGCACCAGGGGTTGCTTAACATACGTAAGCGCTCATAGAGCTCACACCCACTGGACCATCGGGCTCCTCCGTCCTCCTTATTGTTTACCACCCTCGCGACTCAAGAGTCGTGACAGTTTTCTTAGGTAGGCGGGACTTGAGATGAGGGATAGCTCTAAGGTCAGTTTGGAGCAGTGGAAAAGCCTATACCCGGAACCATCATCGTCTTTAGCAATTTACCAGAAAAGTAGCAATCTTTTCTGGTCAATCTGGAATTCGCTAAACCGACTCCGGGCTGGTGGAGGAAGATGCCAGGAAAACCGGGTTACGTAGGGTTTCTCTGGCAAAAGCAAGTGTGCCTGCGGCGAAGTCCAGTCTATGAGCCATCTTATAACGTGCCCTAAATGCCTATTCTATAATTGTAATTTATGGTACCTTTAATATATTGTACAAACTTCTACCGTCCGTCATGTTTATACTGTCCTTTAACCTACTGGTCGACTGGAAGAGATCCCTTTTGGGATAAGTCCACCATTTGTACATATTTCTTGTATTTTTAATTTTATAATGTATGTTTTCAGTTTTGTGCAATAAAGATTTTCAGACATTACGACTCGAGAAGAGGAAGAAGTTATTGTTTGTTTATAACGACTGATCGAGAGTTCTGATCAACCTAAGCTAATTATAAGAACGGGCCCCCGTGTATTACGTGGGAACACAATCTAAACAAAGCTTTTTAACATCAAAGAGACCTCTTCAACCCGTCTGGCCAGCGTGGAGAGCGTATAGGCCAAATCCTCTGTCTGCACTGGTTAATACGCTCCTCTGGTAGTCAGAGAGGGTCGTGCTCCTGCAGTGGAGACTAACAAAGACCTGATGATGATTACAATTATTTATTAAAATTGAAAATATGTGATAAATAATTTAAGATATTTTTAACAAAAAACAAAAACCGACTTCAACCCTATCAATTTATTTAAATAAGCGTAAGAATAAAATTTAAAAAAGTGTAAAACGAACGGCATACTTGTAATTTTTTTTTTGGCTTTTGTGTATGTTTTCTAAAAGCGCTCGTCATATTTCGGTAAAAATTTAATGGGACCATCTGTAAATATTACCTATCGAACAAAAAAAGAATTTCTTAAATCGGTCCAGGCGTCTTCGAGAAATTGGGGAACATAGATAAAAAAAAAGATTATGACGAATTGAGAACCTACTCCTTTTTTTGAAGTCGGTTAAAAAGAATTCGCCACAGGTAGGGTTCGAACCCACGAGTCTTAAGTCTGGGCCCTAAGTGTGTTACCAACTATTATTTATATTGTGAATATGAATTTATCCCTGGTGTTGCAGACGTCCATAGGCTACGGTAACCGCTTTCCATCAGGTGGGCCGTATGCTTGTTTGCCAACTTAGTTGTATAAAAAAATATCATGTCATAATTCGCCATGACACTTATGGCCTACTTAAGTGTCATGGCGAATTATGACATGATATTTCATGATATTATATTTAATTTATCAAGTGAGTCACAAAAACAGATAGATAAATAGATTAGAACAGAGTATTTCATACATAAAGAAATGGCAGGCGATGTAAATATGGAATTTTTAATATAAATCGCCTACAATATCTATTTATATCTTATATAGAATTGAATACAGGTGCTTCTTATGTATACTTAATATTCGTAACATTCATTAACTTAATATCAAGTTTCTCGTCTAACGATCCCAGCCTCCGTACGGCAACCCTTCCAATTTAGGAGACCGGTAGGGTTGTATTCAGCACAATATTATACTTATATACCTCTGCAAATAGAAGGATCATCTGTTCTCATTATAGGGAACTTCCTTGTATTGGAAGGCTATTCAATCATCTATTTGTACAATGTTAGTATTAATAGCAGTAATCATTTCAACTTCCCAACTTATATTATAAATGCGAAAATGAATTTGTATATTTGTTTCTTTGTTACCTCTTCACGCTTCATTTTTTTAAATAATCTTCTTAAAATTTTAACTACCTTTCATCCAAAAAAAAGTACGTTGAATGACTCAGCAAAATACGGCAAAATTATAAGTCAACGAAGCCGCGAGTAAAAACAAGTCCATCCATCCATCCATCAGGTCTTTTTTAGTCTCCACTGCAGGAGCACGACCCTCTCTGTACTGCCACAACAATATATTAGCCAGAGTAGCCAGAGGATTTGGCCTACATTCTCCACGCTGGCCAGACGGGTTGGAGAGGTCTTTTTGATGTTTGTAAGCATTGTTTAGCTTGTGCTTCCTAAGTCGCCTTTTACTACATCCACGGGAAGATTTGGAGTGGTCCTATTCTACTCTGCCGGGAACCACACGGCCCAAAAGCAAGTAGTCATAAAAAATGTTCAAGTTTTTGTATGAACTGCAGTTACTCATACAGATTATCTATCGATACAGATTATTTGATGGATTGTAGAAAATCTCAAGATTCAAAACGCATATTTGTCTGTGTTGAATATCGACTGAAATTCCTTCAAAAGGGTGGTTCAGCCCGCCAAAACGAAAAGCTTTTCCCTCAGAGACTATGCTGGAAACTCAAAAACAATTTCAAAACTCAAAAAGACTTTCGAGTCTTTCAATCAAAATGTCGAAAATCTTTTTGAGTTTCACAGAATCATCAGGATTATATTTTGCTCTGATCTTGGTGAAATTCATAAGCTTTGAACGAGACACCATCCTGTAATAGTTTCATCGATAGAATAACAAATTTAGCTTGTGACCTCGAATAATTCCAGTATATAATGCCATACAAATATTACAATATTATACACGTTAAACCCTAAATATAATGGTAAGAGGATATTCATTAACTTAATATCTGGCGTCTCAAGTAACGAGCCCGGCCTTCATACCCTTCCAATTTGGGAGAATGTTAGCCCTGTATTTAGTGCTACATCATTCATATCTCTATGAATAGTAGACTTATCTACACTCATTACATTGAGTTGATTACGAAACCCTTTGACATTGATATCTCAGAATCAGTATCACAAATATCTTGGTAAAATCTAAGAACAACAGAAACTGACCAAGTGCATGCAATATGCGCAGTGTAGGAAAAAAATAATTTTAATAACGCATTACATCACGCTCATTACTTTGAGTTGATTACGAAACCTTTAAATATTAACATCTCTATTTAAATTGTTCGCAGGAATTTAAATAGTTTTAATGTTTTTTAGGCTAATAAAGATACTGGCCAGTAACAATATTGTACTAAAAAAGAATAACTGTCAGAAAATTGAAATCGCGATGTTTTGTTATAAATTTCATGTTTTTGTTACTTTTCTTTAATGATTTTCATGTGATTTAGTCGTAATTAAGTATATTTTATTTTCATTTAAACACTATCACTATCTTTTATTGTTTCTCCGGCGAATAACCCTTTATACAATCTCAGAATCAGAATCACAAATATCTTGTTAAAATCTAAGAATATGCAGAAACTGACCAAGTGCATGCAATATGCGCAGTGTTGGGTTCACTAACAAAAAAAAAAACATTTTAACGCTTAATATATTACAAAAGCACCTTGTAATTATATTGTACAAACTTCTACCGTCCGTCATATTTAAACTGTCCTTTAACCAAGTGGTCGACTGGAAGAGATTCCTTTTCTGATAAGTCCACCATATTTTGTACATCTTTCTTTTATATTCATTTTTAGGGTTCCGTAGTAAACTAGGAACCCTTATAGTTTCGCCATGTCTGTCTGTCTGTCTGTCTGTCTGTCTGTCTGTCTGTCTGTCCGTCCGCGGTTTTACTCAGAGACTATAAGTACTAGAAAGCTGTAATTTGGTATGAGTGTGTATATTAATCATGGCAAAAAAGTCGTAGAAAAAAACCTTAAAAAAATTTTTTTTTTTGGGTAGCTCTCATACAAGTAAAGTGGTGGAGTAATTTTTTTTTCTCTATTTACCCATCGTGTGGGGTATCGTTAAAAAGGTCTTTCAAAAATATTGTGAGGTTAAGAACACCATTTTTCGATTTAGGGATCCGTTTCCGAAATATTTGGTTTTAAAGTGCAAAATTTTGTTAGAGGTACGTGTCCCCCCCCTCTATCTGCTAAACGGTTATATATGGATACGTGAAAAAAATTACAGCAATAGTATATATACTAAAGTTGAAAGGAAAACTATCAGAGCTGGGTACTAAGTGCAAACTAAAAAGTTATAGGCAACCAACTTATAAAATGTACTGGAAAATGTAAAATTTCATACAATCTTCATTGTTAGATGTTTTTGGTCGTTAGACTGTGTGAGTGTAAACAGTGTGAACTCAAAGTTGTCATTCGCAACTACGGAACCCTACACTGCGCGTGGCCTGACACGCACTTGGCCGGTTTTTATTTAATGTATGTTTTCAGTTTTGTGCAATAATGATTATCAAACAAACAAACGGATCTCAAAATCAAAAAAACCGGCCAAGTGCGTGTCGGGCCACGCGCAGTGTAGGGTTCCGTAGTTGCGAATGACAACTTTGAGTTCACACTATTTACACTCGCACCTTACAGTTTAACGACCAAAAACATCTAACAATGAAAATAGTATGAAATTTTACAGTTTATAAGTTGGTTGCCTATAACTTTTTAGTTTGTACTTAGTACTCAGCTCTGATAGTTTTCCTTTCAACTTCAGTATATATACTACTGCTGTAATTTTTTTCACGTGTCTATATATAACCGTTTAGCAGATAGAGGGGGGGGACACGTACGTCTAACAAAAATTTGCACTTTAAAACCAAATGTTTCGGAAACGGATCCCTAAATCGAAAAGTGGTGTTCTCAACCTCACAATATTTTTTAAAGACCTATTTAACGATACCCCACACGATGGGTAAATAGGGGAAAAAAAATTACTCCCCCACTTTACTTGTATGGGAGCTACCCTAAAAAAATTTTTTTTTCAAGATTTTATTCTACCACTTTTTGGCCAGGATTAATATACATACCCATACCAAATTACAGCTTTCTAGTACTTATAGTCTCTGCGTAAAACCGCGGACGGACAGACAGACAGACAGACAGACAGACATGGCGAAACTATAAGGGTTCCTTGTTTACTACGGAACCCTAAAAACGGTGTTCAGACACCGACTATATTTTTAAATTACCTATCCAAAGAGGAATTGAGGAGAAAAAATATATCTTTACATGTTCTTACCTTTAAGAGCAAAACATTTTTTTAAAATATTATTTTGATTCTAACTATCTTTTTCTGTGAGGTTACTGGTATTTCAAAAGTAGCTCTGTATTCTATACCCATATAACATTAAAAAATCAACTTATTTTACGTTCTTTTTTATTTATTTAAAAAGCTTTATTGTGCCTTAGAAGCTACAATAGGTGGAATTAATGCTAAAAGCATTCTCTCCCAGTCAACCTTTGGGAAATGAAAAACAGATTAAATAAATACTTCCTGTTGAGTTATAATACATAGTTAAAATACATAAACATATCTGATTTATATTATACTAAACGTTTTATAGAAGTATCGTTAAATAAAAGTGCTTTATTTGATTCTTATTGTAACCAGTGTTACCATCAAGTGTGTTTAGATAGGAACCCTTTTTCAATACGGTTTGCCTTTTTAATGAGGGAACGCTGCGTATCCCCACCATAACCGCGGCGGGAATTTAATTTACCCTCCCTTTATGTTCAATGAAAGAATTAAACTCATTCCGCTAACTGCTTCAAAGGGCGTTAATCTAAAAATTAAGCTGCTGAATGGGTTAATCTTTCGTTACTAAGTTGGACTTTAATTATACTGCTGTAATTTATGTAAGTATCATTTTCAGTAGGTACTTGAAATATGTAAATATCCGATTTCTGTAGAAAGTCAAATATTTTTTTACTAGCTAGCTTTGCTCTCGTAGCTATATAGTGTCAACATTCCCGTAAAGGGGTGACTCAGACCAATCAAAAATTGTGGGAAATAACACATGTCTTCTAAAACAACTGTTAGACATTGGATTATTGAGTAAACTTATTAACCGTTGTACAGCCACAGTACAGTCAGGGGCAGATAAATCTGGTCCCCAACGAACATATTTTTAAATTGTTTGGGTAGGTTTATCTCTCCCCGACTGTATGTATAGTGTTTTATTTCATCCTAAACAAGGAGATGGTTAGGACCTATTCCAAGCTTCATCTTATCTAAGGACACGATTGTCTGATAGCCTAGCTAAGAAGAGGTCTAGGCTGTCAGAGTTTAATTCTAAGCTGGGAGCCCACGGTAATCTAGGTGAGAGATCATCACCCTATGGAGATATATTGATCTCTGGGGAGATCAATATATCTCCATTGGGGAGATGCACCACAGTCGCAGATATTGTAACTGAATTTTGTATAGCCCTACCCGACCAGGTTGTTGTTGCTGCTGACTTGTGTTCTTTAACGATTAAAGCACTTCCATTCTGGTCAAAGCAGACCATTGCTAGGTGGAAACTCTTCCGCTGGTTCAAAAGGCAAAAAACCTCTTAACAAAAGTGTAGTGTTCCTTAGTGCTTACTAGCAGACTTTTCCGGCTGCGCCCAGGCATGTCATTAAATCTATAAACCTTTCTCGTGAATCACTATATCTATAGCTGAAAACCGCATGAAATTTGTGTAGTAGTTTTATTGCGAACAGACTGACAGACAGACGCGGCGGAGGACTTTGTTTTAATCAATATGAAGTGATAGAGATTGTATTACCTGTATGATGCTGGTCTTTCCAACGGCTGGTGCACCAAGCAGAACGACCTTAATGAGGTCCAGACTGTCAGGGCTTGGCTCCACGCTGGGAGCCCCGCCCACTGTCATGGTGCCCCCTCCACCGCGCTCCAAGTAGTCCAGATCCAGTTCTGTAACAAACAAAAATAGAAAATAGTATGTTTAAAATCCACGTCAAGTGTTCTTATAATCCATCTTCCTTTTTGTGAGTTTTTGTGAGTGATAAGATAATTCCCAACTTTATATTTTACAGGTGTTTTTTATGCATCCACAATCTTATTCTGATAATTCCTATTAAATTAAGGAAAAAAAAAAACATTCGGACAGGATTTGAAAGTCAGTCTGTAGTTTTTGTACGACTAATGCCTTACCAATTAGGCCACCGCGCTTTATATCCCACATGTCATATTTCTCCACTATATCCCCTTATATCAAAAATTTAACATGTCTTTATTAAAAAATTAAGGTTAGTCAAACTAGATCAAGACTTTTGTTACTTGAATCAATGTCTTATTGATGGAAGTTATGAGGTGAACTACAGAAATATATCTGAGGGGTATTACCCAATTTAAAAAAAATTGTTAGAAATAATATGTCGAGGATTTGACACAAAAATATGTTTAGACGCTAATTGGAGAGTACAAAAATACGTTTTATTACTCATATCATTTAAATACACTTTTATTTGTCTAGACAACTCTTTTATTTTTCTTAGAAACTGTGTATTTTCTTAGCAAAAGTAATGTATAAAATTAAGAGTCATCAACAAAGCTAATGGAGCGAGCCTGGCGGCGTTAGCGACATAATTAAATCTCTTAGTCTCAATTTCTTTCAGCCATTAAAGTCTTCGTAATTAAGAACGGAATATCTTGTCCTTGAAAATATGTTTTGTATTGTATTTTTTTTATAAAAGGATGGAATTTATAATTGGATACTTAGATATTTTCGAACCGTAATTTTTTAAAAGTGATATGAAACGTGTTATTGTATATTTTAAAGAAAGTCAAATAATATTTTCTAAGCAAAATATGTATACTATCACGTCCTTATACCTAGCGGGGCAGATAGAGCCCAACGTCATAAAACCTACAGGGTCACGTTTAGCGTCTTAGTCTTAAGGTGGAAAGTGGAATCAAAATAGTGATGAGTTGCAAGCAGCATCGACTAAAACGTGATTCCTTGTAATTTGTGTAATTTCCTTTATATAATTTAAAAGCTGTTACCCGCAGCTTTGCCCGCGTGATATATTTGTCCTTCTCAGTAGGTATTAATCTAAGTGTATGCAAAATTTCATGATGATCGGTCCAGTAGATACGGCGTGAAAGCGTAACAAACAAACAAACACACTTACTTTCGCATTTATAATATTAACTGGGAATTTGGGATTGGGATTACGAGTACCACCAATTCGGTGCGTTAGCGAGCTAGATTATTGACGTATAATAGAGTTTAAAACACGGTAGCTCAATTATCAGAGCTTAGGTAGTACATAGACTGAAGGTCGATAATTATTCAAATCCTTACCGCATTGAGTTTTTTCACCATATTTTTTTTCATAATTAAATCGAACATCACTATAGCATTCTAAATGCATAAAAAATCCTTATATAAATTAGTATATCCTATTATTTTGATTTGTCTATACTCTGAATATATTGTTAAGTATAAACAAACATCTGACTAATATATATGTAAAATAAAGTGTCATCAACAAAGCTAAGGGAACGCGTCTGGCCGCGTTTCCAAGATAATTTAATCACTTACTTAGTATCAATTTCTTTCAGCGAAACAAAATTCTTAAAAATGGAGGGCGAAATATTCTGTCCTTGGAAATATGTTTTAATTTTTTTGTTTTTACAGCACTGGAATAAAATAAAATTATCAATAGTTCATGGCACGATCCCTTAATATCAAACATCGTGGAAAAAGGTAAAAAAAAAAACATATTTGAAGTAAGATAGGCTTATCTCTTATTACTTTTAATATTCCGTAGCCAAAGGGTAAAAATGTGACCCTATTGCTGAGACTTTGATGTTTGTCGTTGTTTGTTGAAGTTGACATTTTCAGAGATTTTGAAGTCCAACACGCATTTGGCTGATTTTTATTATTATTTTATATGAGCAAACACCAAACAAAACTTCTCAATTAAGAGTTTTTCTTGAGTTTTATTGTTGTTTTTCGTGTGTAAGTGGCTAAAACTCGTGTGTTTGTGGCTAACACTGGTGTCAGATTTTCAAGCTGCCTAAAGGCATCCAACAACATATCTTAACGCGCTGGATGGAGGCCGCTTCCAACCGGTCATGTTGAAAATCCTTGGGGGAGGCCTATGTCTAGCAGTGGACTTCTTGAGGCTTAGATGATGATGATGATGATGATGATAGCTAAACGACTGACATCAATGATGAGAGCCAGAACCTACGGCTCAACGTGCCTTCCAAAGTACGGAGGAGCTCGAGATATTTTTATGCCACTTGCGGCCACCCATCCAAATGGGGACTGCGTCCTGGGTTGCTTAATATGCGGAAGCGTTAATAATGCTCACACCCACTAGGCCACTGGGCTCTTCATTAATATTCACTAATATTTTCAAAGCGAAAATTATGTATAAAATTAAGTTGAATTTATAAAGCAAATGGAGCCAATCTCGGCGGCGTATTCCGAGGTAAATTTAATTACTTAGTATCGATATAGAGTAAGGCTTCGTAATTTGCAACGTAGTATTCCTCTAGGAAATCAATTTTAATTTCAGTATCATTTCTATTTTTTACTAGCCACTTAGTACTCAAATTCTTTTTCCTTCATCAGCGCTAAAAAATATGAAAGAATCCAGCAATTTATTTATCTAGGTTCTTTGATTAATAGTAAAGGAAGCTGCTCGGAACAAAAACACAGTATTTTATTTTTAGATACAGGACCGCAAACGAGCAAGCAAGTCACCTGATTGTAAGTGATCACCGCTTGCCCTGGACTAATGCAACGCCAGGGGTGTTACCACCTGAGCGTTGCCGGCCTATTGTTTTCCCTCCCAAGAGGGGAGGAAGGGATGGGCCTACGTAGATCTAGCATGGCCAAAAGTGCAATGACAAACTGTCCAGTTCTGCGTCACGGAGGACGCCACGTTGAAATAGCTTCCATCTTCGAGTCTTGCTTCCAGTCTTCATAATGCGTATACAATGTGTTTTGCAATTGCAAAACCTCAGACATCCCAACTTAGTTTTATTACTTACTAGCTGTTACCCGCGGCTTCGCCCGCGTCATATTTTTTATTTATTTATTTATTTAAGTTATTGCATATATATTATATATATTATACATACATATATTGCTAAGTATTGTTTACCAGTTTTACCTTAGGGATGAGGCCTATGTGGGCGCCGTGTGGTTCCCGGCAGAGTAGTATAGGACCACTCCAAGTCTACCCGTGGATGTCGTAGAAGGCGACTTAGGGAACTAAAGCTAAACAAAGCTTATGAACATCAAAGATACCTCTCCAACCCGTCTGGCCAACGTGGAGAGTGTAGGCCAAATCCTCTAACTGCTCTGGCTAATATGGCTCTGGTAGTGAGGAGAGGGTCGTGTTCCTGCAGTAGAGACTAAACGGACCTGATGATGATGATGATGATGATGTGGCCTATGTCCTTCTCAGTACCCTAACTTATGTATATCCAAAATTTTATGATGATTGGTTCAGTTGATACGGCGTGAAAGCGTAACAAACAAACTCACTTTCGTATTTATAATATCAGGATTAGGATTTCCTGTATATTCACACGCCTTTATAGCGACTATATAATATGGTCGCTATACTAATATAGCCACTTAGGCGTGTGAATATAAAGGAAATGAAATGAAAGGCAATCGGCCGCATGGAAGCTATCTAGCCTGTTATAGCAGTTTATTTGCATTCAGAGCAAACGTCCTCATATTGAAAATTGACATATTTATAGCACCATAACAGTTCAGTTTTATACCAAAAAATAGCTTCTACCTTTACTTTTTGTCTGACTGACCGACTCAGAAGGAGGATAATGTTTTTGTGCGTATGTGAGCATGTAGGTATGTATCTGTTTCAGCATGTAGGTCCCATTGTTTCCTCCTATAGCCTAAACGGCTTGACCGGTTTTAAAGAGTGAGTCAGAAAAAATATTAACTTATTATTTTTAAAATAGCAACTTATTCTTCCTTCCAATCAGCATTTACCTATTAATTATCATTACTATGCATTATAGAAGTAATTAAATGATGAGAGTAGTTAAGTGGTAGCATTTAATTTTCATTGATATTTATGATTCCGGTCTCGTGTCTCCCCTGATGGCTCCCCTAGGGGAGCCATTAGGATTTTTTTAGTCTTGGTGTCTTGCCTAAGTCGGGGAGACATCAGACCTAGCTTGTTAATAATATATTGAGTACTCGTGTATCCCCTGTCAAGTTTAAATATACTGGTCACTCGAAAATGAAATGACATGAAATTTATTTGACCATTTAAAGTCCACACTTGTTTACCCCACTCTAGGCAACATGCCCGTTCTGGCAACCTATTAATGATTCCAAAACAGCGATAAAATGGTGCTGACAAAAAGTTTACTTGTAATTAAAATATAATAGTATTTGATTTAAAAATGTACACATATAAAAAGGACAGAAATAAAGTTTTTTTTACTTAAAAAAAATAAAATATCATCAAGGTCTTTAACAATGATTGGAGAGATGTTTCACATATCATAATCATTCATGTAGAGTATTTGGTATTTCATATTAAAGTTAGAGATTTGTGAGCAGAAGGGATCTTACGATGTGCTTATTGTATAAAAAGTCCGAAATAAAGGGATTGAACCACGGGGCTATTAGTGGTATGTACTTGTCTGTTATCTTCCAATGTCAAGTCTGTCATCATATGTTGCTTTCTGATTAATTGCAAATTGAAATTACAACTCTATTATCATCTCTTACATCGTCTAATAGTTCCATCGTATGCTATGCTGATGACACTGCTATTATATTTTCTGGTGAAAACTGGGAGAAGTGTTCGGAGTCAGTCAGTTCTAATCTATTAACCCAGAAAGGTAAAAAAAAATTCATGTGCTATCACAAAACTGAAGCTTTTGCACCTTAACAAATTCCAGACTTTAGAAATGCACGAGTGGACATCTGTCTTGCTCTGCCGAAAACTGTGAAATCATTAGCAGGTCGCAGACATTTCGATACCTGGGAGTAATCCTTGACGTGAGGCTTACTTTCTCAGCTCACATAGACGCTATACTTGCATGAGGGTGCGAAAGCTTATTTACATTATGAAGCTTCTAAGAGAAACTGCCAACTACCCGTTGCTTAACCGTGTCTATCTGGCACTTTGCCACTCGATAATTACCTACTGTATTGCAGTATGGGATAGTGCAGCACCTTCCTATTTATGCTACGAAAACCATTATGTTATCCTAAAACTTTTTTGTATAAACAGGCTGAGGTTCTTAGTATTCGTAAACTATATAATATACTAAAGGCGGCACTCGGTAAGCATAAACAAGTATTAAAATTACTTAATCACAATGATATGTTGAAAAAAGAATATTCATAGTCAAAACTTCACTCGTCGTCAGAACCACTAATAGCCACTGGGCTATTAGCTATTAGTGGTTCTGACGACGAGTGAAGTTATTTCTGTACTTTATATATGTGTACATTTTTAAATCGAATACTATAAATAATTTAATTACAAGTAAACTTTTTGTCAGCACCATTTTATCGCTGTTTTGGAATCATTAATTGGTTGCCAGAACGGGCATGTTGCCTAGTGTGGGGTAAACAAGTGTGGACTTTAAATGGTCAAATAAATTTCATGTCATTTCATTTTCGAGTGACCAGTATATTTAAACTTGACAGGGGATACACGAGTACTCAATATATTATTAACAAGCTAGGTCTGATGTCTCCCCGACCTAGGGAAGACACCAAGACTAAAAAAATCCTAATGGCTCCCCCAGGGGAGCCATCAGGGGAGACACGAGACCGGAATCATATTTATCAATACGCCTTTTAGCGACTATATAGTCGCTATAAAGTCGTGTGAATTTAAAGGAAAATGCGAAAATGAAATAAAAGGCAATCGGCCGCATTGAAGCTATCTAGCCTGTTATAGCAGTTCATTTGCATCTAGAGCGAACGTCTTCTTATATCGAAATTGTAATATTTATAGGATTAATAACAGTTCATTTTTATACAATAAAAAACCGGCCAAGTGCGTGTCGGGCCACGCGCAGTATAGGGTTCCGTAGTTGCGAATGAGAACTTTGATTTCACACTGTTTACACTCGCACCTCACAGTTTAACGAACAAAAACATCTAACAATAAAGATTGTATGAAATTTTACATTTCCCAGTACATTTTATAAGTTGGTTGCCTATAACTTTTTAGTTTGCACTTAGAATCCAGCTCTGATAGTTTTCCTTTCAACTTTAGTATATATACTACTGCTGTAATTTTTTTTACGTATCCATATATAACCGTTTAGCAGATAGAGGGGGGGGACACGTACCTCTAACAAAAATTTGCACTTTAAAACTAAATATTTCGAAAACGGATCCCTAAATCGAAAAATGGTGTTCTCAACCTCATAATATTTTTCAAAGATCTTTTTAACAATACCCCACACGATGGGTAAGTAGAGAAAAAAAAATTACTCCCCCACTTTACTTGTATCAGAGCTACCAAAAAAAAATTTTTTTTCAAGATTTTTTTCTACGACTTTTTTGGCATGATTAATATACATACTCATACCAAATTACAGCTTTCTAGTACTTATAGTCTCTGAGTAACGTAACCGCGGACGGACAGACAGACAGACAGACAGACAGACATGGCGAAACTATAAGGGTTCCTAGTTTACTACGGAACCCTAAAAAGTAGCTTCTACCTTCACTTTTTACCCAACTGACCCAATCAGAAGCAGAATAATGTTTTTGTGCGTATGTGAGCATGTATGAATCTATTTTAGTATGTAGGTCCCATTGTTGCCTCCTATAGTCTAAACGGCTGGACCAATAATTTGTGAGTAAGTAAAACAAACTGCCACTTATTCTTCCTTTCAATCAGCATTTACCTATTCATTACTATTCTTTATAGATGCATAGTAATGAGAAGTTGAATGATAGCATTTAATTTTCCTTTATATTTTTATAGCGACTTTCTGCTATATTCTTATAGCAACTACATATAGTCGCTTTATAGGCGTGTGAATATAGAGGAAAATGAAATGAAAGGCAATCGGCCCCATTGAAGCTATCTAGCTTGTTATAGCCGTTCATTTGCATCTAGAGCGAACGTCCTCTCATATCGAAATTGTTATATTTATAGCATCAATAACAGTTCATTTTTGACGAGCTCCGTGGCGCAGCGGTCAACACGCCGGCCTGTGGCACGGACGGTCTCGGGTTCGATCCCCGGTCAGGTCAAGATGAAAAATTATCTTTTTCAGATCTGTGTGATTTGTCCGTATATATTCATTTATTTATACCCTCTCACATTACTTCTTTTTTAAGTTTTATATTACTTACACTTTATATATTGGTCTGGGTGATAATGAAAAAAAATATATAATGTAGCAGCTAGTACTCTTGTTGCGCAGATTTTAAAGCCGATCGAGGAAAGAGTAAGATTCTGGGAAATCATATCAATAGCTTAGCTAATGCAGCTAGCGACCCAATTCTATTTTTTATTCCGTTTAGTAAAAATGTCACCAACACACTAAACGTCACCTTAGGTCTCATATCCCTGGGTTTTGTTTACCCTGTAAGGATAAAGACGTGATTGATTTATGTATATATATAATATGTATTTTGTACAGTTATTTATATTTTTCTAGTGTGAATCAAGTAATTTGCGTTCTCTTACTTCTTTTTTACAACTGTATAAAAATTGTATAAAATCATTCAGATTAAGCACAAAATTAAATAAATAAAATAAATAATAAATAAATATATAGGGATAAACATCCAAGACCCAGGTCAATATGAAAGAGATCTTTTTCAAATTGACCTGGTTCTTGGATGTTTATCCCTATTTTTCCATCTTGACCTGACCGGGGATCGAACCCGGGACCCCCGTGTCGCAGGCTAGCGTGTTGACCGCTGCGCCACGGAGCTCGACGAAATAGTTTATAGCTTCTTATGAAAGGGACTTTAGTCTAGAAAGTATATAGTCAAACGGTACATGCATTAGCAAATTATTATATAAGAAAAAGCAATTTCAAAATATTTTCATCTAGAGACATAACAATACTTGATTCTTTTAAAAGTAAAACGGTGAAATGAAATGGTAGTAAGATGTATTCTCAGAGCGGATTTATACTCACATAGTCTGGATTGAGTTTCTTTCGGCGTATTCTTCTCACTAGTGGTCAATGTGGTCATTACGAAACGCTAGGAGTTTTTCGATTTGGCATATCAAAAATTAAAAATAATAAGTAAGAAAAATATGACGTTCAAAAAGAGATTATCAATTATCCAATCCTAATCCTATCCTAATCCTAACTATCCTAACTTCCCAACTAATATTATAAATGCGAAAGTGAGTTTGTTTGTTTGTTTGTTACGCTTTCACGCCGTATCTGCTGAACCGATCATCATGAAATTTTGCATATACATAGGATAGGGGACCGAGAAGGACATAGGCTACATATTACGCGGGCGAAGCCGCGGGTAACAGCTAGTTTTGAATAAAAATCTTTGACTTTGACTTAGGCTTTGACTCCTTTCATTCCCAAGACTAAAAAAAAATTTAAATAACTGATTTAATTATTTCTCAAACGCTGCTCGACTCTCTCCATTAGCTTTGTTCATGACACTTAATTTTATACATTAGTTAGATATTTGTTTTATTTTGAAAGTCTTGTATGTTCGGAGTCTAGACGAATAAAAATTTTATGATTCACAATGCTTTTACAGGTAGGTACCTATTAAATTATATTTACGATATTATAAGTAAGTGCGACACAATAATATGCTTTCACGGATTTGAACCTCTGTAATCATTGTATAGATTTGTATCCATAAAGTACGAGCTGTTGCCCACGGCTTTGCCCGCGTGATTTATAGCCTATATCCTTCTCAGTAACTAACCCTAACCTATGTATATGCAAAATTTTAGGATTGGTTCAGTAGGTAGGGCGTGAAAACGTAACCAACTAACTCACTTTCGCGTTTATAATATTAGTTAGGATTAGGATTCAAATGACTGTGGTGTCTGAAGGATTATGGATGAAAAAACCGTTTTATAATAATACACAATAACATATTTTAAAGTGATTTAAGAGTCCCACGTAAAGCCGAAATCCCATACAAACGTAGTTTGGTTTTACTTTTACAACCGTTAAGCCAATATCAACCAAATTTCGTACATACGACCGGATAAGGCATATTGATGTTTATAATCAGATTTCAATTTTAAAAACAATACCTATACAAAATTACATCGAGTAGAAGTTTTGTATCGAAAACTTCTACTCGCTGTAATTTTGTATAGGAGTCACACAATATGCACCGATACTGGGACCGAATTGCGACAAGATTCACATATTTGATGTTTGATGCTATTGCTCAAACAAATTTCGAATTATCTCAACAGTGATACATACTACACTACTTACATATATAAATACTAGCTGTTACCCGCGGCTTCGCCCGCATGATTTATAGCCTATGTCCTTCACAGTACCCTAACCTATGTGTATGCAAAATTTAATGATGATAGGTTCAGTAGATACGACGTGAAAGCGTAACAAACAAATAAACAAACAAACAAACTCACTTTCGCATTAATTATAATATTAGTTAGGATAGGATAGGATAGGAAGTAAGGATAGGATTAGGATTGGATTATTGTATCTCTTTTTGAACGTCATATTTTTCTTTCTTATTATGTATGCATATTATTATATATTCGCATATGGGATGGGATGGGATGGGATGGGATGGGATGGGATGGGATGGGATGGGATGGGATGGGATGGGATGGGATGGGATGGGATGGGATGGGATGGATGGGATGGATGGGATGGGATGGGATGGGATGGGATGGGATGGGATGGGATGGGATGGGATGGGATGGGATGGGATGGGATGGGATGGGATGGGATGGGATGGGATGGGATGGGATGGGATGGGATGGGATGGGATGGGATGGGATGGGATGGGATGGGATGGGATGGGATGGGATGGGATGGGATGGGATGGGATGGGATGGGATGGGATGGGATGGGATGGGATGGGATGGGATGGGATGGGATGGGATGGGATGGGATGGGATGGGATGGGATGGGATGGGATGGGATGGGATGGGATGGGATGGGATGGGATGGGATGGGATATATAATATTAGTTAGGATTTGGGTTTGGGATTGGGATGGGATTGGGATTAGTTGGGATAGGGATTAGTTGGGATATCGATGTTCTTTAATTCAAACCTCAATAACTTGAAAAATATAAGTATTTCCTATTAGGGATTTTTAATTTTGCCTTCTGAGGTAAGGAACCCTAAGAATACTACCCTGGCGAAATATTCCGCCCATAAATCCCAAGATTTTTATCCGCTGAAAGAAATTGATACTAAGTGATTTAATTATCTCGTAAACGCTGCCAGACTCGCTCCATTAGCTTTGTTGATGCCTCTTTATTTTATTTATTACTTTTTACTTCGATTATTTATCTTACTTTTCTAGACTTGACTTTTAAAAGCATGTTTTTTTTTATTTATTTATGGCCAGAAACAGTACAAGTGTTAGAACGGGTAAAACCAATTGCTTTATTACCAAACTGCAATTTTACGCGACTTCCTTTGCATAAATTATAGATTATGTTACCCACAGATATGTTTTTTTTTTATGTCATAATACGGCAAACGAGCAAGCGGGTCACCTGATGGGAAGTGATCACCGCTGCCCATGGACAACTGCAACACCAGGGGTGTCATAGGAGCGTTGCCGGCCTTTTATTTTTCCCTCCCTAGATGGGAGAGGGAGATGGGCCTCCGGCTCTCTCACTCACCGAACGAAGCATAGCAGCGGTAAAGCCACTACTCAAACGTCGATTTTCTGTGAGAGGGTACTTCCCCGGACGAGCCGGCCGGTAGCGAGGCTCTACCATAACTGTAATAGATAGAAATTAATACTAAGTGATTTATTAAACTCGCAAACTCGGCCAGGCTCGCTCCATTAGCTTTGTTGATACCTCTTTATTTTATTTATTACTTTTTACTTCAATTAGGTATTAATCTTACTTTTCTGGACTTGACTTTAAAAGCATGTTTTATTTATTTATTTATCTCTACAAACAGTACAAATGTAAAAGTGGATAAAACTTACTGCTTTATTACCAAATAGGATTTTTATCGCGGCTTCGTACGCGTAAATAATAGTCTATGTCACCCGCAGATAAATTATATTTCTATGGGGGAAAGAATTTAACATGCTGGTTAGACGGGCTGGACTCTGGAAGTTCTCTTTGATGTTTTTAAGCTTTGTGTTTCCTAAGTTGCCTTAACAGCATCCACAGGAAGACTTGGAGTGGGCCTATTCTACTCTGCCGGGAACCACAAACAGGCAAAATATGCTATACTACAATATTATAGCTGCAATATGAATTCACTCTGGATGCAAATGAGCTACGAGATCGCTTCAATACGGCCGATTGATTTTCATTTCAGAAAACCATTTAGTTCTTTTATATTCACACGTTTTATGGCGACTAGATATTGCATAGCAATGAGAAAATTTGATGAAAAATATTTTTATACTTTGCCATAACATGTAAATAAAGTAATAAATTGGAGAGATCTCTTTGATGTTTATAAGCCTTTTATGCTCGTGTTTCCTAAGTTGCCTTCTACGACATCCATGGGAAGACTTGGAGTGGTCCTATTCTACTCTGTGCCGGAAACCTCACGACAAGTAAAAGGGAAACTCTTTTGTGCCAGTCAGGCAAAATATGCTTTACTATAATATTATAGCTGCAATATGAGAACGTTCTCTCTGGATGCAAATGAGTTACGAGATCGCTTCAATACGGCAGAATGGCTTTCATTTCAGAGAGCCATTTAGTTCTCTTACGAGTATATTCACACGTTTTATGGCCACCTAGATATTACATAGCAATGAGAAAATTGTTTTATACTTTGCCATAACATGTTAAAAAGTTATAAATTGGAGAGGTCTTTTTGATGTTTATAAGCTTTGTTTAACTCGTGTTTCCTAAGTTGCCTTCCACGAAATTAACGGGAAAACTTGGAGTGGTCCTATTTTACTTTGACGGGAATCACACGGCATGCAATAGGTAAACTGTTTTGTGCCAGTCAGGCAAAATATGCTATACTACAATATTGTAGCTGCAATATGAGAACGTTCACTCTGGATGCAAATGAGCTACGAGATCGCTTCAATACGGCCGATTGGTTTTCATTTCAGAGAACCATTTAGTTCTTTTATATTGACACGTTTTATGGCGACTAGATATTGCATAGCAATGAGAAAATTTGATGAAAAATTCTTTTATACATTGCCTTAACATGTAAATAAAGTAATAAATTGGAGAGATCTCTTTGATGTTTATAAGCCTTGTTCAGCTTGTGTTTTCTAAGTTGCCTTCTACGAAATACATGGGAAGACTTGGAGTGGTCCTATTTTACTCTGCCGAAAACCACACGACAAGCAATAGGTAAACTCTATTGTGCCAGTCAGGCAAAATATGCTATATAAAATATTATAGCTGCAATATGAGAACGTTCACTTTGGATGCAAATAAGCTACGAGATCTCTTCACGGCCGATTGGCTTTCATTTCAGAGAACCATTTAGTTCTTTTATATTCACACATTTTATGGCGACTAGATATTGCATAGCATTGAGAAAATTTGATGGAAAATTCTTTTACATTTTGCCATAGCATGTTAATATTTATAAGCTTTGTTCAGCTTGTGTTTCCTAAGTTGCCTTCAATGAAATCCACGGGAAGACTTGAAGTGGTCCTTCTTTACTTTGACAAGAACCACACGGCAAGCTATAGGTAAACTGTTTTGTGCCAGTCAGGCAAAATATGCTATTCTACAATATTATAGCTGCAATATGAGAACGTTCACTCTGGATGCAAATGAGCTACGAGATCGCTTCAATACGGCCGATTGGCTTTCATTTCAGAGAGTTATTTAGTTCTTTTATATTCACACGTTTTACGGCGACTAGATATTGCATAGCAATAAGAAAATTTGATAAAAAGTACTTTATATTTTACCATTACCTGTAAATTAAAAGAAATTGGACTTGAATTAGTGAACAACGTAATTCATCTACCTCTACTAAGTATTTTCAAAATGACTGGCTGGAAGCGGCCTGCATCCAGCTTTACCTGGCAACTTTAGTCAGGTCGTCCGATCACCTGGTTGGTGAATGGTGAAAAATATACAGCGTGAAAATTGACCCTCGACATACCCATCATCATCATCATTTCGTGTAGGTGACACGGTCAGTCGACTATGCACACCCTGGTGTCAGAGTTCTTCGGAATCGCCTCTCGGCCTCTGACGTGGTTCCATTAACGACTACCAGATGGCAGCCGGGACCAACGGCTTAACGTGCCTTCCGAAGCACGGAATCATCTTTCTTATCAGACAATCAGGTGATTCATGCCTGCAATGTCCTAACCAAACTGGAAACAACTTAACAAGGATGCTGTGTGGATATTCAGTAAATATGTGTGGAGAGCGTAGGCCAAATCCTCTGACTGCTCTGACTAATATGTGGCTGGTAGTACAGAGAGGGTCGTGTCCCTGCAATGGAGACTAAAAAAGAACTGATGAATCATCAGATCTTTTTGATGATGATCATGATGATGATCATCATCAGTGATGACGATGATGATGATCATGCAACCGGGTTGCCGAAATGAGGATGGGACAAGAAAACACCACAGGCCGATGTCAATGTAAATGAGTAGCATGGGGAAACTCGGCACGGACGATTGGCTTTCAGGCTTTTATTTCAGCTACAAACTGAAGTATGAATATTTAATATGCAAAATCTACGTAAATTATACTTTAATAGGTCGTTTAGACTCCTAAAAGGTATTATTATAACCGCATAATAACAATAAATTAACTCAGCTAATTCTACTCTAAGAACACTTTTCATTAACTTTAAAAGTAAATAAGAGAGAAGGTTGAAATGAAGGTTATTCATTATTTTAATAGTTGTTATTGGTAATGGCTCATATATATTTAAAAACCAAAAAATAGAAACAAAATGAGATAAATGTTTATTATTAATTTTTTGGGACATACAACAAACATGATTTTCTGCCTTTTTCTGCCTAATTCTAGCTCGATAGTCTAATGCTGTTTAAGTAATGGTACGGAACCCTTCATGCGCGAGTCCCACTCGCAATTGGGTGATTTTACATATATATATATATATATATATATATTATCACGTCTCTAACCCTTGCGGGGCAGATAGAGCCCAAGGTCGTGAAACCACAAAACCACGTTTTTTCTATGTATATTCTATAAAGTATTCTGATGCCAACATTCAACAAGATACAAGATGTAAATAAACTTAGTAGGCAGAATCAAAGCCCTAAAATGCCAATCATTGACATTTGTAACAGAAAAGTAAATTACAAAATGACGGGTAAAATGTCGAAAAGGGTTGTCGAACCAATTATTTTGGGATGTCGAAATACGATCATCTTAGAGATCTCTCCAACCCTTGGGTGTGGAGAGTATAGGCTAAATCCTCTGACTGCTGTGACTGATATATGGCTCTGGTAGTACAAAGAGGGTTATGCTCCTGCAGTGGAGGATAAAGTAAGACCTGTTAATGATGATGACAGTTTAACCAACTATGTGCATTTTGAGTTAGTGCAATTGATAAAGCAAGTAAAAGTTAAATATTATAAAATACAGGCTATTCAGAATTAGTCTGTATACAAGATGTAAATAAACTAAGTAGGCAGAATCATAGCCCTAAAATGTCAATCATTGACATTTGTAACAGAAAAGTAAATTGTGAAATAAATTACGCCTACGAAATGACGAGCAAAATGTCGGAAAGGGTTGTCGAACCAATCAGATTATTTTGGGATGTCGAAATATGAATGTAATCAGCTTTCGGAATTGCTTTGGCAATAAAACAAAATAAGCAAAAACAAAATTGATTTGTCGTTATGCTGAGATTTCTTTGTTCCTAAATTATCTTTTGGAAAAATTGTCCCTAAAATTGAAGGCTTTTTGTTCCTGACATACTTAATCAGAAAGTTATTTTTATATAACGAAAAATAAAATACAGAAAAGATAAGCAAATCATTTCAGTTAGCTGGCATAAAATAAGCGTAAGTTACTTATAAAAAAAAAACTTTTTAAGGCTAGATTTTATCAGGAGCGATTACTGTTAAGGGGGCACCCTAGGCACAGTAGCGACGCCAGTCATTTTATTCCTAATACTTTACAATTAGAAAGAAATTCAAGAATGTAAATCATGTAAGCACTAGTAAATAACTGGAAGTATTTTTGGAATCATGTTTTAATATTATGAGTATCAGTCATTAAGAGAAAATTCTGATTCTCATAATTCTCACTGATTCTGATAATATTAAACATGATTCTAAAAATACTTCAGGTTATTTACTAGTGCTTATATGATTTACATTCTTGAATTTCTTTCCATTTGTACAGTATTAGGAATAAAATGATTGGCGTCGCTACTGTGCCTAGTGTGCGGCCTTAAGTACTAAAGTACTAAATTAAATCAAATGAGCTAAAATACGGAATTTATATCTTTCAATTGATAAGTGCAGGTCTATAGTACCATAATATTCCCACAAATTCATTCGACTTAAATATATTATTATGTACGTTTATTACGTACACAAAATTTCAGCTCAATTGGTATGGATACATGCTTCAAAATTGAGTTGTAAGAATTGACTCTTACAGACAAAAATACAATTTATTTGTTTCTTTGTCTGTAAGAACTAGGGAATAATGGGATCTCTTATCCACACAAGGCCGAGACATGGACAGGACACATTCTGCTCACAAACAATAGGCCCGAATAGGCGGTCTTAGTGTGAAAAATAGCCCACGGAAGCAGCAGTAAGTAAGTGTCAGCTACATCTTGTACCTAATAGTTTTGTGTTGACAGCTAATCAATAAATACTTTTCATTGCAGTTCAATAAACACATTCATGTGGTGATGGATACAGCTGCATGTATAAGAGAAAAGTGGAAATTGTGCCATGTTTCAGCCATTTAATTCTTGACATCATTTATTCATAGAGAATGCTCAAATGTCATTGTGTATGAATATTTGAACTGAATGATGATTTTTTTTTCTTTATTTATTTAAAAGGGGTTTTGTCACACAGTGATATGTCACCCCCGTAGATTATACAATAACTAAGTCTATTCCATATAATTTAAAGCATAATTTTAAATTCACAATATAGAGATAGCTAGATACAATTGTGACAGCCTTCTGGCTTCCTCAGATAATGGGGAAGCCAGAATGCTGTTACACACACCTACGTCCCGCCTAAGACCAATGTCGCGACGGAGTGCCTCGTTCCGAATACACTCCATCAACACATGCTGTACGTCATCTACAGTGTTACACTCTGCGCAGTTTAGTGAGTCAGCCAGTCCCACCATATACTTAAACTTGTTTGATGGAATGTGTCCGGATCGAAGTCTTATTAGTGCGACTACTGCACTTCTGCCGCCGCAGTGTCCATCAAACCACGGATAGCGAGGAGGCTGACATTGCATCGTTTTGTACCATATCCCTTTTTGCCGTGACCTAACTACCTACTTAAAACATTTATATGTTTGCGAAATATCATCCCAGCCACAATAAGTCCATATGGAGTAAGTCTATATGTCCCACATAAGCCCATAAGGAGATAAGACCGGTGGGAAGTGGCCTGCCTCCAGCGTCTTCCTGTGACCTTGGTCTGGTCATCAAACCACCTGGTAGGTGGGTGTCCGACGCTGGGCTTGCTGGTACGCGATCGCCATTTGAAAACTTTTCTGCTCCATCCACCATTGGTTTTCCACGCTACGTGCTCCACCACTACCACTTCAAAGAGCCAATCCGCTGAACTGTGTCGGTGAGATATAAAACGTCACATTGCAATATCATAGAATAGAATAGAATAGCGATTATTTTAAAAAGACACACAGGACACACAGTTACATACAGAAAAAAAAGAAACATGAAATAAAGGTGAATACGGGGTTCCACTTGCGCGAGGAAACAGTCTCTGAACCGCCGCCCGCCCAAAGATGGCACCCCACCGCAGCACTGTGTCCGTTTTCAAATAGGTCCCAACTCAGCATGTGCTGGCTTTAAAGCCAGCGCTGGTCTTCCGTTGGGACCCATGTTGACGTCACGGGTGTGCGCGACTTACAAAAATAGAAAATTATATTCATCACCCAAAGTAGTAATATATAACAAGTAAGTAACTTGATATTTAGTATATTGAGTAAGTATTTTTTTATCATATTAAAATACTTAAAAGGAAAATAATATTGAAACTAAAACTAAAATAATAATAATAATTTGATTTAAAACTAAAGATCAAAATCGAGGTTTCGTCCGTGTGGCAAAGTGCCAAGAACACTGGCTGCATTCCCCCGCTGTACAGCAATTCCGATTGTCTGTGCGAGGAATGAGCCAGCCCTCTTGTCATCAGCGGCGTCAACCAGCCTGGGAGCTAAAACCTTAAAAAATTTCTTGATGCTAGGACCCCATGACAACTAAGTTAATTTAAAAATCTAAACAACCCGACTGACCATTAGCAGTATTTACGTCAGGGATGTTACGGTAAAACATTTTGAGATATCGGAGATTACGCTCTCTATTTGGGTTTACGAGATGGTAAATTTTCTGATTTCAAAGGGGTTTAAAATTTTCTGTAACAAACCAACATTTTCGCCAAAACTACTATTTGCGTTTCTTCCATGTTTTCTGGAAGAAAGAATATATTTAGGATGTACCAGCTGCTTCTCTTCCCGCGCAGATCGTAAAACCAATCGAGGGAATGGGCTTCAGGAATCATGTCAATAAGCGATGCGGCTAGCAAGTCATCACTATTTTGATTCCGTTCTCACCTACAAGCCCATCAACATGCTAAACGTGGCCTTAAGGTTTTACAGATCTGGGCTCTGTCTACCGTATATCATAATAATTATGTATAAAAAAAATACAAATACAGCAAAAACATCAAATTAAAGTTAACTTTACTCAAAAAACAGAACAATAGTCTTAAAAAGGCAAAGTAACTATTTCTATGCGGAAAAGTCGCTCGATTACAGACAGCCCCACGTCGCCGTCACATCACTTATGTAGCTACAGGTATCAGATAGTAATAAAGGTAACCAGAGCTTTTTCACATATCTTCCGCAAGTCATGCTAAAGTCTCATGTACACGGATAGAGTAAACGTAGTATTTAACTATACAACTAATTATAACTTTATCTACATTGAGTTAATTAATGACATAATACTTATAGTTCGTTATGCACTACATGTATTTTTGTTTTAACTATTTAAACGATAGGCATAGATAATGTTGAACTACGGGGTAGAGGAATCTAATTATTCGTTTGTTGGTGAGTAACACTACGTAGTGGAAGTATACAGAATACAGTAGTAGATGAAAACTAAATTAAACATTATGTCAAATGACAAACGCATAGCTTAACTACTGCAGATGATGACAGCCAGAATCTACGACTTAAGGCGCCGTCGTAAAACGTCTATTTTTTCTTTGCGCAGTTAGCCTTATTTTACATACTAGCATGAAAAAAAAATATGAAGTACAGTTCAAAGATCAAAATAAATTATTACATCAAAATATTAAAAAAAAACATTTGAAGCCAATGAAAAAAAAATTGCAAAGCGCTATAAGTATCCAGAAAATTACTTGATATTTTTAGTGACAACTACCAATTTTTTTACATTTATAAAAAGTATAACTTAATAAGCGAAATGGATACCTAAAAATATTAAAATATTTGGTTATAATTAAAGAGTTATTAAATTAAAACTGAAAAAAAGTTATCGAAATGACAGGCACGGGTTTGAATTGAGATCGCCTACTGGTATCGCCACTTTCAACCTTATTTCATTACCGGTACGTACTGTTATCGCGCGATTACCAGTACGTTCTATTATTATTAGGTGTTACAGCGCCTTAACGTGCCTTCTGAAGAACGGAGGATCTTGAGATATTTTTTCACTTGTGTTGTGGGCTGCTTTAAACGTGTAAGCATTAATAATGCTTATTCTCACTGGGCCATGAATGTAGTAAAGAATCTCTCTTCTGTATAGTGAGAAGTAGAAGTGAAAAATGGATTATTTTTTGTGTAACTTCACTCTACTCGTATACAATGTCACCATAATAACACACGAGTATCATGTCACGTAGAACGACGTCCTTGAATTTCTCAAGGGCGTCGTTTAGCGTGATATGCTACAAAGTGCCTGGCAGACAGGTGTCAAACATGACACCACTGAATTTATTCCATCATTTTGAGGCACTCTTGGAGTTTTTGGTGAGAAGTCAAGGTCCCAGGTGTCCCAGTTGGCGTTTGCCTTAGATGATTTTGCACATTGTTTTTAGTGGATTTATCATTTGTAGATGGTGTAGTTCGGTGTTGTTATAAATGCTCGTGCTCATGGTCAATGTGTGAAATAGTTAAAGTGCACTGTCTTACGGACTCGTATAGATTTGTCACCTGAGCTTCCATGTGGCAATCAATGGACCTACGCCATCTTTAATTGCTGTTTGTTAAAACTGTATACCGTACAACACCGATACTTAGTATCTCATTAAACTGGACATTGGCAGAATCACCGAAACTTCGATGGAAGCTATCATATAAAGAAGAAGAAGAGGCGCTCTTTTTGTCAGTTTTGCGCGTGTGTAAGTGTGTGTGGCCAACACTGGAGCCAGATTTTTCAAGCTGCCCAATGGTGTCTGACATAGCCTAACGACTACTTTCTGAAGCATGGCTCGAGATACATTATGCCACTTGCGGTCACCCATCCAAGTAAAGCTGCGCCCAGGGTTGCTTAATATTCGGAAGCGACATAACAACAACGCACACACCCACTGGGCCACCGGGCTCCCCGCATGTATATTTTTTAATATTTATATCTTACCTTCATAATATACGAGTACTTGGTACTGTACTCTCTTATTATCAAGACAAAATTTAATGATAGCATAGTGATAGAAATTAAAAAATACATAAATAATTATGTAAAACAAGGGGTAGGAGTAAATAAAAGTGTAATGTGGAATATTTTTTACTAATATTTGTAATTATTCAGATTGTTGAATATATTCACATATTTCCATTTAATTTTAACAAGTATTGAATATTGCTTGCATAAGGATATTCCCCTTTTTGAAGTAGAGACTAGAAAAACCGTTTGAATGAAATAATAATAATGGTTGAGTTTTTTATAGCGGAAACGAAAGCCAACTACTGAATATTGCTTAAGGATATTTCTCTTTTTGTAGTATTATCTCTGGAATGCTTAGATACTTAGTAGGAAAGTCATTTTTTCCTACGCGGTTTTTTTAAACATTTAAGTAGAAAATGACCCTTCTTTTCGATTTCTAGAAAGACAGTATCATTTTAAACGTATAATATCAATTATTTATAGCGGTATTTATGGCCGTGTGGTTCCCAGCAGAGTAGGTACAGTAGGACCACTCCAAGTCTTCCCGTAGATGTAGTAGAAGGTAACTTAGGAAACGCAAGCTAAACAAAGCTTACAAACATCAAAGCGTGGAGTGTAGCCGAAATCCTCTGACTGCTCTAGCTAATATTTGGCTCTGGTAGTTCAGAGAGGGTCGAGCTATTGTAGTGGAGTCTAAAAAAGATCTGATGATGATGATGACATAATGGTATTGCCATATTTAAAGAAACTTGTTTTTTTTTTCAATGGTATAAGGTGAATTATTAAACCCTTTTAGCACTTAAGATCAACCGCGGATTCAAACAAGTTTAAAATATAACACAAAAGCGGTACGAATAGAGCTATTTTTTGATACAGATGCAGTTTGGCATATCAACAACGTAGCGTGCTACAAACGGTATTCCCTTTAAAATTTTGTGAAGGAACCTTGCTAATACCTCGGCTCAGTAAACGGAGAATAGCTCAATTTATTCATCCAGAGATTTGTCACGCAGGTAAGCTGGGCTTTGCTGAAGCTGACAAGGCATCTTAATAGGAGATGACGCACATTTTTTATCTGGTCACCGTAAATCGGTAAACGGTAAAACCGTAAAACACTACCTAGAGTATGTAATATTATCTTACATGCCTACAGCTAAAAAACGTATTTTAAATATTGATAAACAGTGTTAATAAGTATGTTAAACTTTATGAGAAGCTGAAGTAGAATAAAATAAAAACTCGTCATAATAATATTTTAAATTGTCAAGCTAGCTTATAACGAAGTTGATTTTAATTATGACTATTTTAACTCTTAAATTTGGTATTCCTGTCAACATTTTATAAAGCAATCTTGCTAATACCTTGGCTCAGTAAACTGAGATCAGCTCAATTTATTCATCCAGAGATTTATCACGCAGGTAAGCCGGGCTTTGCTGAAGCTGACAAGACATCTTAATAGGAGATGACGTACATTTTTTATCCGATCATCGTAAATCGGTAAACATTAAAACATGCCGTGTTTGTGATATTTTCTTCTACGTATATTTCAAATGTACAAGAAAATATCACAAACTCGGCATGTTTTACTGTTTACATATTAGAGGCAAACTAGATTGACTCACTGACTCAACTATCAGCGCGCAGCCGAAACTATTGTACTTACCTAGAATTTTGAATAGGGGGTGAAATTTTGACGCGGACAAATTGCGGCAAAATTGCCATTTTTGAGTAAACAGTATAACTATATTTGGATGTAGGTATGTAAAAAACTTTATGATTAGTTGAACTAAAGCCTAATACAAAATAACAAGACAAAATTTTATAATTGGAAACACTTCTAAATGAGGGTGATTTTCATGACAACGATGTTGTCTCTTATATCTAGTATTCTTTTCAACACTTTGTGAAGCAACACTGCTAACACCTCGGCTCAGTAAACTGAGAGTAGCTCAATTTATTCATCCAGAGATTTGCTACGCAGGTAAGCCGGCTGGTTGGTGGGAAGTCAAGGGGTTCAGTTGTCGTTTGCCTTATACAATTTTGCAAATTGATTTAAGTGGACTTTATAATATGAAATTGGTGTATGGTTTGGTATTATAAATGCTCATGCTCGAGAACAATTTGTAAAATAGTTAAAGTAGACTGTTAAATAGCCTCGTATAGATTTCTCGCCAAAATCTCCCACGAGGCTGCCAAAAAACATATGCCATCTTTGATGCCAAATACCGTACAACACCGATACTTAGTATCTCATTATACTGGACATTGGCAGAATCACTGAAATCTCGGTGGAAGCCATAATTAAAAAGAAGAAAGAAAGAAAAACCCGGCTTTGCTAAAACCGAAAAGACCTGTTAATCGAGGATGACGAATTCTTTTTCCCCCAACCACCGCAAATCAGTAAACGGTGTGTGATATACTCGTCAGATAGTTAAAATTAGGTTGATTTTTATGACAGCAATGTTGCCTCGTAATATCTAGTATTTTTTACACCGTCCGTAGCTCATTTTGTGAAGCAACACTGCTTATACCTCGACTCAGGTAACTGGTATATTAGCTCAATTTACTCATTTAGAGATTTGTCACGCAGTAAGCCAGGTTTGCTGAAGCCGAATACATATCTTAATACTAAGTGATGATACCTTTTACGAGGCCGTGTGGTTCCCGGAAAAAGGCCGTGTAATTCCCGGCAGAGTAGAATAGGACCACTCCAAGTCATCTTGTGGACGTCGTAAAAGGCGACTAAGGAAACACAAGCTAAACAAAGCTTATTAACATCAAAGAGACCTCTTCAACCCGTCTGGCCAGCGTGGAGAGTGTAGGCCAAATCCTCTGACTACTCAGGCTAGTATATGGCTCTGGTAGTACAGAGAGGGTCGTGCTCCTGCATTGGAGACTAGAAAGACCTGATGTAGATGATGATGATGATGATGATGATTTGACCTTTTACCCGAACACCACAAATTGGTGTAATGTATTTCAGGTAATGTTTTTTTTTAGCTTGAAGCTAAAGTAGATACAACGTGTCTTTGCTCCTCGTTTTATGATATTTGCCTATCAATATCAAAATGCAAAATAAGATATAAATACAAAGATTCATGTTAGTTTCTTTTATTTTTGGTTTCTTAGCATGTAAATGAAGCGACCAACCGACTGTTAAGAAATAACGAACTATACTTGGAGCTGTAAATTTACATAAAACTTACAAATTTTATGAGTCAAATCATGATTGTGTGACTGTTTCTTAAAACTAAAATGTACATTTTTTTACTATGTTTCAGGGCAACAACATAAATTTTATGCGGAATAGCGGCAAGATGCTCGCGGCACACGTTAAATAATTCTGTTTAAAAAGATTCAATTTAAGTAATAAACATAAAAAGTTAAAATGATTTTTATTTTGGTTTTCTTAGTTTAAAAACTCATGACTAAGTATATGGGTTTTTACCTGCCATATACCTATGTAATATAAAAATCCGGTAAACAAGTTAGAATTATTTTAATTTTGGTTTTCTTAGTTTAAAAACTCATGTATGACTAAGTATATGGGTTTGTACCTGCCATATACTCGTATGTAACATAAAAATCAGATAAAAAAGTTTAATTTTGGTTTTCTTAGTTTTGAAACTCCTTACTAAGTAAGTATATGAGTTTTTACCAGATTTTTATGTATACACGATATCTTTTCGAGATAGAGATTCTCCTCTTCATCTTGTATTGTACAAGTATATAATAAAAATCTCCGAATACATAGTTTTCTTAAGAAAGAAAGAACCACTCACCAAGAATTTTGTTTTGTTTGGTACAGTTTCCCCTCGCATTGTTCTCGTCTTCTTTGTCTTGTTTCGATGTGTTGTCAAATCTATTCATCTCAATAGAACCTCACACACATCATTTTCACAAACCATTATACACAAGTTAGTATTATACAACGCTATTGTATAAGTTGTTTATACATGTAATTATCACTACGACATTGTTTTGATGACACTTTTTTATTTAAATTGCACTGATATTTTAGTTTTTCTTTTCCAGAAAGTAGTCACTAATAAAACTGATAATGCCAAAATGGTTAGCTGAAATTTTGTTCAATAAAGTTCACACACTTTTAAATTAATTTCAAATTTACTTTCATAATATTTATTAGCAGATGAAACCATATTTTAAATGAAATATAACTTTTATAAGCGACGGAAAACTTCAAACGCTAAAATTATCGTCCTAGTATTCTCGTAGTCGAGAATTTGGCGGGAAATTTTCGCGCGCGGCGCAACCACCCTCCCTGGATGTTGGGGGCGAACTGAGTACATCCCTTGTCTCCCGGTCCATCTGTTATTCGTTTTTATGAATAGAAATTGCAGGTTCGTTTGGATCTGAAGCATTGAGAATTTATTATTCATTTTTATTTTCTTTTCTTTCTACTTGAATTAAATTTATGCCACCCGTTCTGTATTACTATGCTACATTCATCCTTAGCTTTCAGATGATAATTTGTTGGAGATGAAATGAAAAAAGAAAGGTAAATGTATACATAATAAAAGGAACGTTTGCGAAGAAATATTTAGTACAAAAAGATGATGTCTTAATAATGAATATTAACTTTCTTTTATATTTATGAGCTAGGCCCTAGGAGATATGACTTGAGTACATTTTCGTCAGAAATTGCGACGCGGTTTACCAGTTTAAGGTACCTAGTAGGTATTATTATTAATTCTGTGGTTTATGGCTAGATAAGGCAACAATATTCAAATTTTTGGCTGTTTGACTCCTGATGTAAAAAAAATACAAAATATTATAAATATTATCATTTTACCTAATGAAAAAAAAAAACATTTTGTTTCCACTTTTTAGTTCAAAAGCTAATTTGTTCCGCTTCAAAGTATGGTAAGCATTTAATATTAAAATAAGAACAAATCAAGGAATTTTCAGATGTGGATCTATTCTATCGGATAGTATAATTAAAATATATATCACCTACCTACATTATCTTATGACTAGTATGTGGCAATGAATCTAGATTGATAAAAATCATTAAAATATTTATCATTAATCTAATTTAATTAGCAATCACAAACCTACTATAGTTTGTGATATTGATATCAAAACAATGTGTAAATCAGAACTGAAACTAATTATAAACATTGGTATGGTATAAAATCTATTCGTCGTCAGGAAGGACTAATGAAGGCCATCCATCTTAGTCAGGATAGAAATTTACACTAAGTTTCTATCAACTGACTAAGACAGATCACTTATTTATTAAATAAAGAAAATAAGAAATGGAGAAAAAATTCCACACGGGCAGGACTTGAACCTGCGTCTACATCTCAGTACGATCTATGCGTTGCCAATTACGCCACCGCGCTTCAAGCCCCGGTGCCGAATTTCTCCACCATATCCCATTCCTCTTACACGCATCTAGGCTTGCGTCACCCAACACAACTACCCCACTTTACTTTCACTTTTAGATCACTTATGTGGTTTGTGTGTGTACGTGGCCAATAATAGCCTCGGGTTTTTCAAGCTGCCTAAAAACATATTTTACTGCAATCTAGTGATGTCAAAAGGGACCAACGGGTTAATGTGCCTTCCGACGAAGCACGGAGTAACTCAAAATATTGTTATACCACTTGCAGTCACCCATTCCAGTGGGTTATGTATGTATGCCCGGCGATATACGTCATATAATACGTCAGTAGGCACTTGAACTCAACAAGCAATCGAAGCTGGAACTAAAAAATGATATGAAAAATCTATAATTTGTGTATGACAAATTCTGATCAAAATGAGATGACATAGATAAGTATTTGTTTTGATTTGAAAAGACGAAAGATAAAGATTGGTGTATAAATATGCACCAATTACTTTTATTGCAAAGTGCTATCTATTTTCTTCAGTGCATCTTATTAACTCTCCAAAAAATTTAAAACAGGGCAGTAAATGTTATTAAGGTAACTGTAATAAGTAATGCGAAAATCTGCTATTTTCCACTTACTTGTAATATCGATGACTTCAGAATATTGTTTACGTATTACCCTTTTTTAGGGTTCCGTAGTAAACTAGGAACCCTTATAGTTTCGCCATGTCTGTCTGTATATTAATCATGGCAAAAAAGTGGTAGAAGAAAATCTTGAAAAAAAATATAGTGAGGTTGAGATCACCATTTTTCGATTTAGGGATCCGTTTCCGAAATATTTGGTTTTAAAGTGCAAAATTTTGTTAGAGGTAAGTGTCCCCCCCCCCCCCCCTCTATCTACTAAACGGTTATTATATGAATACGTGAAAAAAATTACAGCAGTAGTATTTATACTGAAGTTGAAAGGAAAACTATCAGAGCTGAGTGCCAAGTACAAAATAAAAAGTAATAGGCAACCAACTTATAAAATGTACTCAAAATGTAAAATTTCATACATTTTCATTGTTACATGTTTTTGGTCGTTAAACTGTGAGGTGCGAGTGTGAATAGTGTGAACTCAAAGTTGTCTTTCGCAACTACGGAACCATACACTGCGCGTGGCTCGACACGCACTTGGCCGTTTTTCCTCTGATTTAATTATGATACCATATCACAGTACACTGGAGCGTTTTTACGTTTTCGTTTCGTTCAAGTATGCGATTTTCGCCTACTAGCTGGGCACTAGCTGACACGCGTTATCACATACATCCCGCTTTCGTCTCTTAGTAGGGAGCGAGCGATATTTCATACTCTGTGGTGCAGTAGCTAGTAGTCATAAATAAACACGAAAGGTACCTATATATAATACCGAACGCAACAAACATTGGATGAATAAACATTGAACTCGAAACGTTTTACGTGTTTTTAGATAGAAAAAGTAAAAACACGATTGCACTGCCAAAATAATAACAGCCAGTGTTATTCGGGATAACATCGACATCGCAGATGAATCACATATTTCGAAAATGCCGGCTGACCGATTTGTATATGAGTAGAGAGTCGATTTATAATTATTATTCATCCTATCCTAATCCTAACTAATATTATAAATGTAGTTTGTTTGTTGCGCTTTCACGCCTTATCTACCAAACCGATCATCATGAAATTTTGCATACACATAGATTAGGGAACTGAAAAGGACATAGGCATATAGCCTATGTCCTTTATATATCACGTGAGCGAAGCCGCGGGTCACAGCTAGTAATATATATTTATACAGATTTCTCGGCCACAGACATAAAAAATTGGCTTTAAACAAGCTCCACATAAATATGTATTTTCATTAAAATATATTTTATTTGGCTATTGAAATTTGCTACATACGGTCATCCGCCCAAAGCTTCGTCCAAAAACCAACAAATCATTAGCAACATGCTTCGTCAAAAGATTACAGGAATTAATCCGCAACACGCGGATAAAAAAAATTTAAAGTAAGTGTGGCTAATAATGAAAATATCTTTTTTTAATGTCATAGAACAGCAAACGAGCAAGCGGGTCACCGGATGGTAAGTGATCTCCACGACCCATGAACAACTGCAACACCAGCCCCCTTATTTACTAACTCGGATGACAGGTGTCGATGCCTATCAATCTAGGATTTACTGTTCCAATGCGGGTTTTGCTTGCTCGAACTTTTTATTTAGAATACAAAAACCGCATTATAACAGCAAATCCTAGATTGATAGGCATCGACACCTGTCATCCGAGTTAGTAAATACGGGCAGGGCTGTAACACCTGTGACAAGAGCATTGCGGGCTTTTTATTTTTCCCTCCCAGAGGGGAGAGAGGATAAGCATGGGGGCTTTCCTGCTCTCTCACTCACCGAACTCCCTTACCGGTAGCGTAGCTCTATCACTATATATTTATGTAAGTATATTATTGTATGTATCATACATGATGTACATTTGTTTAAATATTTTGAATGTGTCATAAATCAACCTATTCTGCGCCACCTATTTTATTAGTTAATTTCTCTTTCTTATAACGGTTGCCTGGAAGAGATCATAATTTGTTATTGTGCTATTGTATGCATTGCGAAAAAATAAATCCCAACTATCCCAATCCCATCCCAACTATCCCAACTAATATTATAAATGCGAAAGTGAGTTTGTTTGTTTGTTACGCTTTCACGCCGTATTTATCGAACCGATCATCATGAAATTTTGCATACACATAGGTTAGGGTACCGAGAAGGACATAGGCTATAAATTACGCGGGCGAAGCCACGGGTAACAGCTAGTATTTTATAAATGTGTTATATTGTTTGCCTTTTAATACTTTCCTTTAGAACCATTACCTTTTCCACGCATTGGCAACTGGCAACAAATTAATTACTAAAATGATTCGAATTTTCACTAATATTATGATTATGAAGCATTGTTTTTGTTAATGAATAATTAGTGGTCGTGTTTTTGAATAAATAGTAATACTTGGTAATGATCATTTGCCGATAACAGAAGCGGATTTAATTATATTCGGGAAATGTAAGTGATTACTATTGGTTAAGTGCTTTTGCGCGCATATTTTCTATGATAAAAAGTTTTATATACAAAAATTAAGTAGCAATAATTTAAAGCCATCATAACCGTGCTACTCAGAGCAGTGTGACGATTCTTACAATACTTATACCTAGATTTAAATGGCATTGTGATTCGTATGGTTCCCGGAAGAGTACAATAGGACCACTCTTAGTCTTATGTACCGTGGATATTGTAGAAGAAGACTTAGGAAACACAAGTAACACACAAAGCTTGTAAATATCAAAGAGAGGCGTGGAGAGTGTATAAAAATTCTCTAAATTAATCAACTCTTCTAACTGTCCTGGCTAATATTTGGCTCTAGTAGTATAGTAGGGTCATACTCCTGCATTGGAAACTAACAAAGACCTTAATTATGATGATGAGTTGAAACATAAACAACTTACTACAGGAAAAAAGCCAAAAATTTCTTAATCTTTAAGAAAATATTTTTTTTTTCACAACAACGTCTTCACTCACCTTTACCGGTCTGTGAGGTGAAGTAGCGAAAGCTTACTAGCGGGACAAAGATCGTGGAGGTCCCGGGTTCGGTCCCCGGTCAGGTCAAGATGGAAAATGATCTTTTTCAGATTGACCTGGGTCTTGGATGTTTATCTATATAATAAGTATCTATTATAAAATATAGTATCGTTGAGGTAGTATCCCATAACACAAGTCCTACTTTGGGGCTGGCTCAATCTGTGTGATTTGTCAAAAAAAAACAGACTCTGTTTTTGAGCAGTTGCCTCTAGCTGCCAGCTTTTTGGGTACGCTAAGGGGACAAGGTGCTGCCAGGCCTGTTTTATTTATATATAGTAATTTCAATTTCTCCTTATTCATAAGGCTATCGTACCCATAGGGTGAAAACGGGAATGTATTACTTACACTTCACTGTCCGTCCGTCCATCTGTCTGTCTGTCCATCTCTCATAAACCTTGATAGCTAGACAGTTAAATTGTTCACAGATAATATATTTCTGTTGCCGCTTTAACGACAAATACGAAACAGAATAAAATAAATAAGTAATTAAAGGGGGCTCCCATACAACAAAAGGTATTTTACCATTTTTTTGTCTCGATAGTCCCTTTAGTGTATTGAACCCTTCATGTGCGAGTCCGACAAGCAAGAAGCCGATTTTTCCTTTTTTTTAAATGTGTAAGAACAACATTTGCAAAGAATAGTACTTACTCCAAAAGGTTTACTTTACAAAATATTATATTTTCCTTTCACGCCTTTGAAAGCTTTAACAATACTTTTTACTTTGTAAAGGCGAAAAGCAAAGTTTCTTACTCGATTTCAAGTTGCGAACTCGTAATCCGTGGAGCCCAGGGCTCATCGCGGGGCTTAAAATGTCTGTTTTCTTGGAATCTAACTTCTGTGTTACTTGGACAGGTTTTTGAGTGATAACTAACAAATTACGTCTTTCTTTTAGGGGTTTAAAAGGGGTGCTCCTTAAAATAATGAAATCTAAGAATGTTTAGCGATAGTATGTTTGAGCTAACAATGGAAATATTGCTTTGATTAAGTTAACAAAAAAACAATATTTAAAAAACCTTACTTTCGTTTTACAGTTTATGTCCGCCATTTTGATTTTTTGCTGACGTTACTTATCTAATGTCACTCCGGGGAAGCATACAAATCCAATGTTACCTCACACTTCAGAATCGGTCAAACCGTTAAAGCTACAGGAGGCTATACATTCATAAGCGCGAAACATTTCCCTCTTTTTGGGTGGGTAAAAAAAACATGGAAGTCATCATACAAAATGTCTATCATTTTTGTCACGTATCATATCCTAATATTAATTGTACAACTAAGAGTGCGTTCTACCAAGTTCGTAGAATATTATGGCAACCATTTAGCTATGAATGAATACGTGATTTAAGAGTCACCTGGAAGCGCATGTCTCCATACAAACGGAAAAAGGAAATTGTGACAATATTTGATAATTTTGGAGTAAAATTAAGCATTTAATTAATGAATATCATTATAATCTACGTACGTTCCTATACAGCTTGGTTAAAATACCAATGGTTTGAGTATTACAAGCCTTTTTAAATTTGTATGGAAATCTTGAGAGGCGTATAATTCTCAAACATTTGATAATTTAACCAAACTGTATAGAACCGTACGTAGATTATAAGAAGATTAATTGATTGGATGCTTAATTTTACTCCAAAATGATCAAATAAGTATTGCCACAATTCTGTTTTTCCGTTTGTATGGAGACATGCGCGTCCAGGCGACTCTTAATAACAAATATCCAAACAATGATTTATAATATAAGGATAATTACTCGCAAATCCCAATTTCTCATTAGTGTAATACCCAGTAATATGAACAGTAGCAGAATGACACGACAGAACTCCACGATCCCTGAGGCAATAACGCAAAAAGCCGGCTCCCAAATGAAAATAGATTTATCAGGTGAAATGAAGTATTCCTGTTGGTACTTACTATTTGGATGAAATGGCAAAAACAGAACTCTTTTAGATCTTCATGTCTGTGTGTATGTCCGTATGGTTACTGTTACTTTGTCCAAATTAGTGTTTTATATCTCGGACGGATAATACGGTGGGACACATCACGGCGACTTGGCCACGAACATCATAGAAAAAAAAAGGTGACCGGGAAAGCCTAGACATACTTTTATGAAACTAATAATATTTATAATAGTCGTCATCATCAGGTATTTTTAGTGTCCCCTGCAGCTGCAGTATGACCCTGTCTGTACTACCAGAGCCATTGATAAGCCTGAGCAGTCAGAGGATTTGGCATAAGTTCTACATGCTGGCCAGATGGGTTGGACAAGTCTGTTTGATGTTTATAAGCTTTGTTTATTTAATTATACATTATTGCACAGTAAATTGAAGTACAATTGGTGGACTTAATGTGATAAGGCATTCTCTACCAGTCAACCATAGGACCAATCAGAAAATAAAGATTTGGCCAGATCTAGCTTGTTGAAGGATCGAAGGTAAAAGGAACTTAATGGCATTAATTTGGATTTAAGAAAGTCAGGGGCGTTAGGATCCGTCTTGGTTTAGCTTGTGTTTCCTAAGTCGCCTTCTACGACATCCACGGCAAGAAAGTAGTCTCTACTCTGCCGGTAACGACGTGGCTGAAAATTAAATTTTATGAGAGTCGAATCCAAAAAGTCAATGAGAATAAACCAACACGCCAGGGAGCATGTTGCAGAGAACAATTCAATCAGACCATTTTAAGTGATTGAACGGTTTTGGAGGCTGGAAAACAGTGTGTGCCGTTAAATCCCCCATTGTTTCAGTTACGTAAATTGTATTTTTTAGTTTTTTTTTTACACAAAATAAGTGACTAGTGGCAAAGACAATATAATACTAAAGTAATAGACTGCCCACCTCATACAAAAATATTGGACCAAATTAAGGTTGCGAAAAGCAGGCGAATGTATGGCGCAGCAGAGTTGCTTGCTACTCGATACTAGATGGCGGTAATCTGCGTTAGCCTTTAACTTACTAAATATAGGGTGTCATTTTAAAATATTATGCCTAAAATATTGTTTTGATTTTTAATAAAATATATTTTGTGAATCATGTTTTATATTCTCATAATACGATAGATACAATGTTGTGTAGTTTCGAGTGGCGCCATCTATGCGAGTCTCTGAGAACGAATCGTACGATTAAGGCGTTGAGACCACATGCTAGTGGGCTGTGTGGTTCCCAGCAGAATAGAATAGGACCACTCCGAGTCTTCCTGTGTATATTGTAGAAGGTGACTTATTATCATTAAAACTAACGTGAGATAAAGACATTATACATATATATATCAACGGATCACTACCCGCACTCGCCTTGAAAATGGGCTCCTGACGAGTCCTAAACTATAGTCGGCAATCCCGACAAATAGGACGTGAGTGACCCGTTGATATATATATAAAAGGTGACTTAGTAAACACAAGCTAAACATAGCTTATAAACATTAAAAAAACCTCTCCAACCATTCTGACCAGCGTGTAGAGTAAGCCAAAACCTCTGACTGCTCTGGCCAATATATAAATAAATAAATAAATATATACGGACAAATCACACAGATTGAGCTAGCCCCAAAGTAAGTTCTTATGAAAGACTTGTGTTATGGGATACTAACTCAACGATAAGTACTATATTTATTATAATACATATATAGATAAACATCCAAGACCCAGGTCAATCTGAAAAAGATCGTTTTCCATCTTGACCTGACCGGGGATCGAACCCGGGACCATCCGTGTCGCAGGCAGGCGTATATATAGCTCTGATAGTACAGAGAGGGTCGTGGTCCTGCAGTGGAGACTAAAAAAAACCTGATGATGATAGAAAATACTGAATGATTTACTTAAACATGCAAGAGTGATTATGCTATTTATTTATTTTAAAAGTTATTTACACGATACATTAAACTAATACTAATTAAAAACTTAAACTTAACTAAAAAGAAATAAAACTATTAAATAAATACCTAACTAGATAAAAAAAGCAGAAGAAAGCTATAAACAAAAAATGTCCCGCAGTTCGTTGTCACACGAAAACCCAGAATGCTGGCAGCATTGCCACGTTGGATGGCAATGCAAGAGTTGATCTACACAGGCAGATGAACAGGACAAGTTAAATATAAAAACATGTAATAAAACCACGTTTGGAGTCAATAAATATTAAAGTATTTGCTGTAGTTACTGACCGTAAATAAACATGAAAGGTACGAGTATGTACGGCACCGGACGGCTCGTAGCGAGCAACTCTATCCGGGAATACAAACATTGGATGAATAATTCGGCTTTCAAAACGTTTTATTTTTGAAGTTTATCTACACTTTTCAGTGAAATTCTTTAAAAAAACCGGCCAAGTGCGTGTCGGGCCACGCGCAGTGTAGGGCCGTCCGTAGTTGTGAATGACAACTTTGAGTTCACACTGTTCACACTCGCACCTCATACTTTAACGACCAAAAATTTTACATTTTCGAGTACATTTTATAAGTTACTTACCTGTAACAAAAATTTTCAATTTAAAACCAAATATTTCGGAAACGGATCCCTAAATCGAAAATTGGTGTTCTCAAACTCACAATATTTTTAAAGACCTATTTAACGATAACCCAAACGACGGGTAAATAGAAAAAAAAATTACTCCCCCACTTTACTTGTATGGGAGCTACCCTAAAAAAATATTTTTCAAGATTTTTTTCTACCACTTATTTGCCATGATTAATATACATACCCATACCAAATTACAGCTTTCTAGTACTTATAGTCTCTGAGTAAAACCGCGGACGGATAGACAGACAGACATGGCGAAACTATAAGGGTTCCTTGTTTACTAGGGAACCCTAAAAATGGACTATAATTGTCTGGATAAATGATTGATTGATTGATTAAATAAATAATGTTGTTGTTGTTAAAAATATAGTCGAAGAAATCCTAATCCTAACTATCCTGTTTGCTTATTTGATTGTTTCTTTGTTAAGCTTTCACGCCCTATATTATTATATCTATTGAACCGATCATCATGAAATTTTGCATACACATAGGTTAGGGTACTGAGATGGACATAGGCTATATATCACGCGGGTGAAGCCGCGGGTAACAGCTAGTAGCACATAAATTGTTTTATTTTTTATGCATTTCCATACTCTCTTATTTCAAGTGATTTCCATATCTCTTATACACATACACATGTTTGTGTAAATTCAAAATCTAGTGAGCTCTTTTTTCACCAATGGAAAGTTGCATTAGCAGCTGGTAACCTAGGCTATAAATAAAGGCGGATGAAGTCGCGAAAATTATAATTATAGAAGTATAGATATTTCATCTTAATTAGAGCATTGTTTGAAGAGAGAGACAGGGACTTATGGATTTCGGTTAAAGGTATTCTCCGTGGAATTGTAAAAGCTACTTGTACAAGGAAAGCATAAATTTTAAACGATCGATGTTTGGCGGGCTTATCGTTATCTAAGTGGAACATTTCGGGAAACATAAAATATTTATTGCCCTCTCGGTTTCAGATAAGACAATCTTATTTATAGTACTGTCAAATGGTATATTAGTATTTATTAGGGACATTTTTCTGTCACGGATTTAAAAGACACGTAATAAGCATCACATCTTCATCATCATCAGGTCCCTCTCAGTCTCCACTGCAGGAGCATAACCCTCTCTGTACTACTAGAGCCATATATTAGCCAGAGGATTTGGCCTACACTATACTCCACGCTGGCCAGACAGATTGGAGAGGTTTCTTTGATGTTTATACGCTTTGTTTAGCTTGTATTACCTAAGTCGCCTTTTACGACATCCACAGGTAGACTTGGAGGCAGTGACTCCAAGTATTCGGAGAGACGGCTACTTTTACAAACATACTCACATGACAGGAACTTTAAAAAATTATTCCTTTTTTTGGGCAGTCATGGAAGAAAAGGTAGGTAAATTAATCTTTTTGTCAAACTTATTTTAGACGTTGATTCTTTTATCGATCTCTTTTACAAAACATATATATATGAATAAAGTTAGTATGAATTTTGTGGGGGAAAATCAATATTATAGGTATACCATATTGCACTCATTTATTTTTATTACAGTGTTTGTGGTAAAAAACGTGGTGATAATGACATTCTATAAATACAGGCTCATAATGAAATGTTATTTATTCTTTTTTTCCATAATGTCGCGCAGTGGGATTTTTCTGTGCTTTGCTCTTAGTGTATCTTGCAGTTATGGTAAGTGAGGCATTTTATTTTAATCTATGGTATTTTGTGATTCTTCGTGATAGCTGATCATTTATCTATTTGATTGTTTGTTTGCATTGAATAGGCTCAAAAAATAATGGACCGAGTATTAAAATTTGGTTCATTTATAGAAAGTTTATTTATCTACGGGTGACCTAGGCTATAATTTACGGGGATGACGCCGCGGAAAAATTGCTAGTTATAAATATAGGTTTTTGCACTTTAAATTTAGTTAATGCTTGTAAGGCATAACATTAATTTAAGTTTAAAATAATTAATATAATATGCAAGTCGTGTGGTTCCCAGCAGAGTAGAATAGGACCACTCCAAGTCTTCCCGTGGATGTCGTAGAAGGCAACTTAGGAAACCCACTTGCGGTCACCCATCCAAGTGGGGGCTGCACCTGGGGTTGCCTAACATACGAAAGCGCTAATAATGCTCACGCCCACTAGGCCATAAGGCTCCTCATGTTTCTTGTCTAGTTGGGTGCAAACTACATTGCGTACTCTGAAACTAAGGATTATTTCCCGTTCTGAACAGGCATTGTCGGTTTTCCTTCCGACGTGTACAGGAAAAAGCACTTAAGTTACCGGTACCAGTATAATATAGAATTGTTACACAAAAAGTATTTCAAATGCATTTGTGGGTTTCAGGGTTCAAATATACAAAGGTTAAAACGAAACCCTATTCAGACGAATTCTCTGTCCATGCGTCTTTCACCAGGCTGTATCTCATGAACGTGAAAGCTAGCCAGTTGAAATTTTTAGAGATGACATATTTCTGTTGCCGCTATAATAAAAAAACATAATAAAAAAATATATTCAAGCGGATTCCCGTTTTCGCTCTATATTAGTAACGGCAACAGGTAGACACTGACGTATTCACAGAAAATTTCATTGTATTTTCACTTCAAAATAAATAGTTAAATCATAATAATATAAATATTTATCATAATAATTAGGCTCCCCTAGAAAAGTCTTCATTTTTTGCCGATTTTTTGCTTGATAGTCTAATGTTGTATAGATTATGGTTGCGAGTCCTCCTTGCATTTAGCTGATTTTTTAATTAATATCATTGAGGATTTTCTGGAACTCTAGTTGGTTAAATAAAGAGGTAATAAGTAAATTTATATAATATATTATATATATATATATATATATATATATATATATATATATATATGTATGTATGTATATTCTATCGGTTTTATAATGATCCGCACTGCGAGAAAAACTGCAAGATGCCACGTGAATTTCGTTTTCGTGTGAAGAGCCGTCAATTTGTTCGTGGGATATTGGTCGTTTTCAGTTTGACAATAAGGTTTATAATCCTATTACGGTGCATATACGGCACAGGCATCAGAATGTTCCACGCCTGCGCCGTATCCGCACTTCGCCGAACGCCTTATCTGTGTGTTTTATGCCTATAAGGCTATGGCATTAGACATTCTTAAAGCCATAGATAATTAATCCCAATCCCAACTAATATTATAAATGCGAAAGTGAGTTTGTTTATTTGTTTATATGTTTGTTTGTTACGCTTTCACGCCGTAAGTATCTACTGAACCGATCGTCATGAAATTTTGCATACACATAAGTTAGGGTAATCTGAGATGGACATAAGCTAATATCACGGAGGCGGAGCCGCGAGTAACAGCTAGTTACTAATAAGTGATACTAATGATCTTAAATTTCACAGGAACCCCACTCCATGACAACAGTATTGGTATCATCGGTGGCCACAGAATTTCAATAAAGGACGCTCCATACATAGCGTCACTAAGGATATACATCGCTACCAGTAACTCTACTGAACATATGTGTGGCGCCTCTATAATTCACGAGAAGTTCTTGCTTACAGCTGCCCATTGTCATCTACTCGTAAATACTCATTTCAAGTAAGTAATTCTGTTGACCATTATTGTAACCTGTAAGTATATGCGTCTCTGCGAGATCGAATCAGAAACGAGGAGATCCATAGAAGAACAAAGGTCACCGTCATAGCCCAGCGGATTAGCTCTTTGAAGTGGCAGTGGATGGGGCACATATCGCAAAGAAGTCGTATTGAAAATCCTTGGGGGAGGCCTATGTCCAGCAGTGGACTTCCTGTGGCTGAGATGATGATATGCATTCAAAATCAAATCAAATCAAAATCTCGCATTGTTATTGTTTGTATTTTTAAACACAAACATATATTCATACACTTACTTTAAAATACGAACCTTAATAGCTCCGCTTTTCGCAAACCCTTGATATTAATTTAACAAATGAACTGTTATGCAACAAGTATTTTGGTAACAAATAAACTATGTAATTTATATTTTTTACAGAGACCCTAAATACTTGGTGCTAGTAGGTACCGATAAGATAAATAAAGGAGGAAATCTATATGACGTGGATAAAATAGTACCTCATGAGAGATTTAGCCATTATATGAACGATATAGCCCTTGTTAAACTAGTTAAACCTATCAAGTTCGGTCCAAATGTTGCCAAACTAGAATTGCCTTACAAGAAGCTTCATATGCACGAAGGCCTTGCACTGAATGCTACTGGTTGGGGAGAAACAGAGGTTAGTATTACTGGTTGTCACGCAGTTCGTCATTTTCGCAAATAGTCATCGCATGAAAATTGGTCACTTGGGTGCGCTTTAGAATAGCTTAGCATAAATTTAGATATTCTGCAGATTGGAATCGACAGAATTCACTTTTGTCTTTATAAAGACACCATTTTTAAAGCGCGAAGTCAGCACCCGCAGCATGGCACGCGCGACAACGTTTATCGACAATCGCCATCTTGTTTTTCGCAATACTAAAGAGCGAGAAGTAGATAGTTTATCGCGCGATATAAACGGCGTCGCGGGAGCCATGCTACCAGGTCGTTTTTAAATTATTAGCCCATAAACTTTTATATTTTACATACAAAATGACAAAAAAAGAAACAAATTGGTCACAGAAAGCAGGTTAGGTTTGTTAGAGGTTGATCAAAACAGAGCGAGCGAGCGTCCTCAACTTAGGGCGATATCCCAACATTTTTGTAATAAAAAAAAATGTGCTATTTGGTGTGAAAATTTTGATTATATCTCCGTGCTTTAAAAAAATATAGTGTTGTAAAGAGCAAGGCAAATTGTATTAGATCCAATCCTCAGAAATAACAAATTCGTGCTAAGGTATTCTAAAGCTCACCCGGTCACTTTGCAAATGGTCACTTTAGTACATGGTATGTAGATTAGAATTCTTCTTATGTTGCAGACTCTTTTACAATCCGAACGTCTCCGACAAGTAGAACTTCAGGTGATTGGGCGGAAGAAATGTAGAAAGATATTTGAACGTGAAGAACATATTATGATTACTAAGAAAATGATCTGTGCTGGAGGGAATGGAAAAGATACCTGCCAGGTATTCAATATTTTTGGGTGAAAATTCGCACGTATAATATTTTTCTGTTTTTTTTAAATCGACTTCAATAAAGTCTTCTTCTAGATCAATTTAGTTGAGAGTTTATTGGGATCAATAATTAAAATTAATAACATACATCCATAATATCACGTGTTTATCCTGTTGTTGTGTTTATTAAAACTGAAGGTCATAAAAACCCAAAGTCCACGTTTAGCGTGTAAGTGGGGCGATAAGGTGGAAAGCAGAATCAAAATAGTGATCGGTTGCTAGCCGCATTGCCGATTACCATGAACCACCATACCAAACTTGGCTTTAAATCTTAAAGACCTGAGTTATGTCTACCCCGCAAGGGAAAAAGACGTATGTACAAATACGTATGTAGTATGTATTCACAATATGTATGTAAGTAATACCTAAATTAAATTTAAAGTAAATTTATTGAAGTTAAAAGGATTATTTACAGTGTTGTCGCATTAGAACGAGCGCTGAGGGGTGCCTTCTTAGCTAAGGTAGTGCCTCTGTTCACATTACAAATAAACGCATATTTACCTAATATTCGTATTTTACAGGGCGACAGCGGCGGTCCCCTCACTTTGGGAAACATTCTTGTTGGCATAACTTCGTTTGGTGTTGGATGCGGCGATACTCCTGGAGTCTATACCCAAGTGTCAAAGATGCTGCCTTGGATCAATAATAAAATAGGCATTATATAACTGTTTCAACAACATTATTTCCACAAATTCTGCTTACAAAAGCGATACCTACTGCATTTTATGGGCTTATATTATTATTACTGATTAAAAAAATGTGTACTCGTATAAGTAGAATTTTTTTAATTTCCTAACCTGGCCATCATCATCATTAGGTCTTTTTTAGTTAGTCTCCACTGCAGGAGCATGACCCTCTTTGTACTACCAGAGCCTTAATTATCCAGGGCAGTCAGAGAATTTGGCCATACACCATGATAATCTGTAACCTTTCCATATTTTCGAGCATACTTATACTGATCATACTGAACAACTTAAACCAAGAACCATACGTCGAATTAAAAAAAAAATGGTTCGCAATACAAACCTGTTAATCAGCTAGTCGATTTAGTATGTTCAATGTCAACCTATGTTCCTTGGGAAAAGTTGTTCAGTATGATCAGTATAGTTATGTTCATAAACAGAACTTAGCACGAAGCGTTTATTTATTTATTTCCGCTGACGTTTCAAGGGAGTTACATCCATCGTGGTCGCAGCGAGACTGGAGTATTGGCAGTGACTTCTTGTGGTGGTGGGCGCAGTCGCAATTACAATTATTTCAATTAAATGGTTTTTAAATGGCATTAAAATGCTCGTTATATTATTAAAATTGAAAATATGTGATGAAAAAGAATTCACCACAGGTAGGATTCGAGCTCTTAGGTCTGCGCCCTAAGTGTGCTACCAACTACACCACCGTGGCTTGGAATCACCGTGTCGAATTCTCTCATCACATATTACCCCGTAGAGTATAACGCATTCAAAGCATGCGTATATCTTCAATACTACCCACTATTTAGTAGTGTGGTATACTACTTCATTCATATCAGATCAATAGAAAGTTGATTAAATTGAAGAAAGCTCACTACCTAAATATAGTTGTCATTTACGCATTAGACCCGGTACACACTACACTTACAGTATCAGGCTTTGTTTGACTCCGTAAGACGTATAGCTGTAGCTATGTCGCAGTCATCTGGTTGAATCTGCTATTTCATTGAATGACTAGCGCGTTCATTGAATGACCACGTTTAATTGGATGACTAGGCCAAACGTTGATTGAACAAGCGTCGCTCAACGTCCAACTAGTTAGCGGGTTGTAACATAGCCCTTTGAACATAGCGGACATAAAATCAGTCAGGTGATTCAAATTTAGTTCATTTTTTTACCACTGCGGCGCTAGAAGTCACCAAAACAAATATGGCGTCAAACAGCTCGAACAGATGGCACGATGTTGATATTTTTATCGATTAAATTTACTTAAAAGTGCGTTATTTGTAATAAAATAGTATGACATTATGGATTTACCTATTATAACGCCGCCCCCGGCTACTTTAAAAACTAAGAAAAATGAAATCATGCTACCACCAAATACTTAGTACAAAGTCGGCTAAGATTTAATGACTTCGCTAAATGACATTCATTCAGTCAAGACGTTGAACGTTACATTCAACGACTTCACGAGCTGTCCTTCAGTCAATCAATTGAACGTCGCCATTCAATAAACGCGCTAGTCATTCAATCAAATAGCAAATTCAACCAGATGACTGCGACAGCTATATCGACTGACCGTGTCACCTACACGAAATGATGATGATACAATATTAGTCAGACAATCAGAATATACGTTCTTACGGGAGAGGCTGTAGCCCTATCTGTCCTTCAGCCAACTGTACTGTGTCACGCAGCGCACGGTGTCATCAACAATGACTACCGCTAACATACTCGCTATGAAAATGTGTCTACACAAATTAAGTTTAGCAAAAAATACAGGTTTTCCCGCATTGTAAATTCCATATTTATATGTTTGTGCTGAACAAATAAATAAATAATACCGTAACCTGTATTCTGGCAGGGACCACAAACGTAGCTTACAAACGTGATTCGAGTATTGACGAACTCCGTGGCGCAGAGGTTGACACGCTAGCTTGCATAATAGCCCTAACATGAAGGGCATTGAGTTCGATGCGAGGTGGCGCAACGGCGGAATCTGTCCCTAATATCGACAAAAACAAATCGGTCAGAAATAAGGATAAAATGATTCCGACAAATTGAGGGCTCACAATAAAACCAATCACAAATTAATAATACTTAGTGGTTTTAAAGTCAGATTGTAAGTGAAAAAAAATCATTTTTTTTGACACGTGTAAAAAACTGATTAAGTAGACAATTAATATGACGGACAAATTTTAAGTAAAGATAAAGTGAAGATTTGTTTTAGATTGTTAATAATTGAACTAAAATTACATTAAGTAGATAGTAATTTAAAGGTCAGTTAAAAATACAAAATTGTTCTTCACGTGAGTGAAACGTGTAAAAGATAATAAGACAAATTAGATGGGGACAAATTAATGAAAGATGAGTTTTTATTTTTATTTTCGCAATTGTAACACTTTTCAATAAAATTATTTTTAGTAAGTACGGTTTTATCGCTTTCAAAATAATGTAACAAACGCGATAAAAGTATTTAGTGTAAATTAATTAAAGCATATAGTTATATCTCATTTGTTTTAATAAAAATCCCATAGTTATCATGATAACAAAGTTCTATAAAAAGAGAATTTTTTAAGTGCTTTATTTATTTAGATATAAAGTATCAAAATGAAACGATTTGCAATCGTCCTGTGCCTTTTTGTAAGTGTTTCCTATGGTAAGTAATATTATTATTATATATATCTTAAATAATTATTTAATGAATGAAAAATGAAACTAAGAAAAAGAAAAGAAAGATGAAACAACTTAGTACTTTTGTATTATCTTTTTTTTGCTTTCAATGCATTAAAAAATACTGTTAAAAAACGGAGTGTACACGTGCATACAGGTATTGACAAAAAAGTAATTCCGTTGCCTGATTGTAATTCGTACTTACTGTAAAAAAAAAATATGTACACCTAGAAGTTTCAGTGGTCTAAAAATCATTATTGGCCAAAATTTTTCTGCTATAAAAATTTTACACAGGTGTAAAAGGTACCATAAATCTTTTTCAGTACCCAAACCTATGTGTATTGTGTATGTCAAATTTCAAGAAGATAAAGCGTGAAGAGTTTACAAACAAACGAATATACAAACTCAATTGCGCATTAATTGTTATATATAGTATAGTTGGGACGGCAAAATTCCTTGAAACAATAGTTGACAAGTGATAATTGGCCGTACATTTTTCAGCGAAAAGGCAGAGAACTTACTCAGGCAATACTTTACGAAAACCAAGCTGCGACAAAATACTTGTACCTAAGTATGTAAAACTAGCAGCCCACCCCGGCTGCGCCCGGCATGTTTTATACCTTTAGACCTTCTTTATGACTCACCCTATCTATTGGTAAAAACCACATAAAAATCCGTGCAGTCGTTCTTAATTTTATCACGAACAGAAAGACAGACAGATGCGGCGGAGGACTTTGTTTTATAATATGAATATATTGATAACATAACATGTTTTACAGGAAAACACCGTTCAAATGACCGTATTGGCATCTTGGAGGGCCACCAAATCTCGATAAAAGATGCACCGTACATAGCGTCTCTCAGACTCCACAACACCATCGCTAACACCACCAACCACATCTGTGGTGCCTCTATCATTAGCGACCGGTTTTTAGTGACTGCGGCGCATTGCATCTATCCTTCTGAGTTCTTGATGTAAGTTGTCTATTTTGTTTATTAATGCGACTATTAGATAGTGATTCAAAGATTTAAATTTAGAATAATTCCTGCCCGTTTAGCATGGTGGCAAGAACGCTGGCTGCGGTCCCCCGTTGGATAGCTTTGCTAGTATATTTAAAAATATATCCTACTATAATAGAGCCAGTTGCTTGGTACCAAACCAATTCACAAGAGCAAAGATCTTTTATCACACTAGCAATTTTCCAGCGACTGAAATTAAAATAATAACTTCAGTAGTTTCAGAGCCTATTCAATGCAAAAAACAAACAATCAAATCTATACTCTTTGTAATATTAATATCGACTATATAGATAATTTAAAACATTTTTTTAATTACAATCTTTTATTTCACTTTTGTGCTGATCTGATGATAGAGCCGGAAGCTTGTCGCGAGATTTATCACTGTATACGGAGATAGCCTGATAAAATTACATAAAACATCATATTGACGCAAATAATTCACAATCACGTGATTTTTATATATAAATATCTCGCATCATGCTTTAAATTACACTATCGTCCAGGTAGAACATCTGAACGGATCTACAATAAATTGTTTTTTTTTTAAATAAATAAATATATTCGGACATATCACACAGATTGAGCTAGCCCCAAAGTAAGTTCTTAATAAGACTTGTGTTATGGGATAATAACTCAACGATACTATATTTTATAACAGATACATATATAGATCCAAGACCCAGGTCAATCTGAAAAAGATAGTTTTTCATCTTAACCTGACCGGGGATCGAACCCGGGACCATCCGTGTCACAGGCAGGCGTGTTGGCCGCTGCGCCACGGAGCTCGTCAGGTTTTAAATCACTTTTACTCCACAGCGGTCTTAAATACAAGGTGCTGATAGGTACAGACCAGCTAACTACAGGAGGAACATTCTATGACGTCGAAAAAATTGAAGCGCACAAAAACTTCTCCTTTTTTGACAAAAACTTTGACATAGGAATTGCAAAGGTATCAAAGACTATCGAATTTGGACCTAAAGTGGCTATGATCGAATTGCCAAGTGCCGATGGACCTAAATTAGTTGAAGGTACTCTTCTGAACGCCACTGGTTGGGGGATTACTGAGGTAAGTCCTCAGACTATATACTTCTTAACCTTATCTCATAACCTTGTTTGGACTGCTTACACTTATTTTTATGTAAAAGGCTCTTTGTAAATTATTATTTGTTTTTAGGTTAACTTAGTTTCTTGTCATGTGAAATCCTTTACAATTCATACCATGTCTTGACTATAATTATTACACAAATTGATTCGTAGGGTTCCCTCATTATCCTGTATTGGTAAAAATTGACTATTAGCAGCTTCCCTTGACATCTTCTAGATCTTGAAAATATTTATTGTGCATCTAAAAATAAAAGTACTTATATGTAAATAAATTAATATTGTTGAATCCAGTTAAAAATACCTAACTATCCAGCTTTGGAGCTACTAAAACTATCAACTGATTAAAATTCTATCTGGAGTCACGGGTGTTACCCCGATCCTTTGGAAGGCATGCGTGGGGATCATAGATATCAGAATATAGTGGGGATATAGATTCAAGATGTCGCCCACTAGATGGGACCTTCAAACTAGCCGACGATTACTGCCGGCAAAAGGAACTATACGAGTCTGCGACTCAGAGGTGTCGAGAGATGTGCTGCGCTTTCTCGAAAGTTACTGCGTTATGCCTTTTATCACTTCCACCCCTGCAGAAACAGCTATAATTAATGTTTTTATTACAGCCGGGTGAAGAAGAGCTATCAAAAAATCTTCTCCAAGTAGATCTTTCCGTTGTTGGCCCCAAAAAGTGTGCCAAAGATTTGGAACACTATATTGTGGTTTCTGAAAAAGTCATTTGCGCTGGAGGTACGGGGAAGGACACTTGTCAGGTACTTTTTCCAAACTCTATGCTTACTTTGAATTCTTTACTTCTGTTAAACTTGTGAACAATATTATTACAATGCTCGAGCCTTCGCTTAACGTTTGCTGGCCAAAATCTGCCGCATATTTTACTTATTGGCACTTCTCTCATAGCCACTCTGTATTACTTAGTCTGTCTTCAACTTTTAAAGCTGAAACTGGCTAATCAATTAAGAGATAAGTTCTCATAGTTTGAGACACTGGAAAGGGGTATAACATTATTTTATCTCGGAAATGATCCCATAAGGCGAGGTGAAAACTTCTGCTATGCATGCAATCGCGGCCCATCGGTCTTATGACAGTTTTCTGCGCGCACAGGCAGCGCCCAAAGCCGAGGGACGTCCTACCTGGAGGCCCTTTAGTGATGTTACAAATGCAGGTTAAGGGGAACTCTGCCATTGCCTCAAACACCCAGTATAAATTAGTGAAAGCTCACATAGCACTAGCTGCATAATCCATTAAAAATCCTTTATATTCGCAGGGTGACAGTGGCGGTCCCCTCACTCTGAACAACACTCTGGTCGGCATCACCTCCTTTGGCATCGACTGTGGTGGCCCCACCCCTGGTGTATACACCAGCGTATCGTACATGCTGCCATGGATCCAAGAAAAGATGAAGGAATTTGCATAATCAAATGAATCAGAACTTACAAATATCTTTATAATGTGTATTTAATAAAACATCTAAGAAAACTGGTGTTTTAATGTTTAGAATATATTAATCTTACCAAATGTATTTTTAATTATATAAGTAGTTTTTAAAAAAAAATGTCACTAATGTATAATCTGTTACTATAGACAGGGCTCTATGTTTCTATAGTCATAGACTGAGTTGGTATGCGCATGTGATAAGGAGTGAAGAAAGTCATATCACAAAAAAGTTATAATTAATTATATTTTATAGAGGAAAGATTTGTTTGTTCAATGGTTTGCATTGAATTGGCTCTGAAACTACTAGACCAATTTCTAAAATTCTTTCACCGATAGGAAGCTTTTAGAAAGCGACGTTTCGTGCTCTGTTGATAGCCCACATGTTTTTAAGCTGAACCAAATTTTAAAACTTCTCAATTCCGTATCGTATTTCCTCACTCCGCGTGCCTACATATGTAAATTATGAGTTCCGTGCTCCCACAATCATCAGGTCTTTTTTAATCTCCACTGCAGGAGCATGATCCTCTCTGTACTACCAGAGCAATATATTGGCCAGATCAGTCAGAAGTTTTGGCCTACGCTCTTTACGCTGTCCACACGGGTTGGAGAGGTCTCTTTGATGTTTATAAGCTTTTTTAGCTAGTATTTCCTTTGTCACCTTCTACGACATCGACGGAAAGACTTGGAGTGGTCCTATTCTACTCTGCCAGGAACCACACAGCAAAATCATCCAAACCAAATTTTAAAACTTTTCAATTCCGTAGCGCATTTCCTCACTCCGCGTGCCTACATAAATTATGAGTTCCGTGTTCCCGCAAATGCTTCGCCAAATCTCGCCAATGGACTTATAACCCGAAGAATATTCACAGATTACCAGCAAATGGACAATATATCTGCGAATGACATAAACAATTTACAGACTAAGTGGAGGGAACCAGTAAAATCACCTCGTCGAAAGCCCTACAGAGCAGTAAATGTGACTGTCGCGCGAGCGACGTTCCGTGCTATATGGATAGATAGCCCACATGTTTTCAAGCTGAACCAAATTTTCATCGGGTCTATTTAGTCTACACTGCTGGAGCATAACCCTCTCTGTACTACCAGAGCCATATATTATCCAGATCAGTCAGATTTGGCCTACGCTCTACGCTGTCTGCACGGGTTGGAGAGGTCTCTTTGATGTTTTTAATATTTGTTCAGCTTGTGTTTCCTTTTTCACCTTCTACGATATTCACGGGAAGAATTGGAGTGGTTCTATTCTACTCTACCAGGAACCACACAGCAAAACCATCCAAACCAAATTTTGAAACTTCTCAATTCCGTGGCGTATTTCCTCACTCCGCGTGCCTACATAAATTATGAGTTCCGTGCTCCCGCAAATGTTTCGCCAAATTTCGCCAATGGACTTGTAACCCGAAGAATATTCACAGATTACCAGCAAATGGCGTCACGTAGAGATCATAACGCGGGCAAACGCGGCGCAGTTTGGTTTCTTGAATAAATAAAAAATATACATCGTATTCAGTGAACATACATACTATCACGTCTTTTTCCTTGCGGGGTAAACAGAGTCCAGGATTCTATAAAACCTAAACGCTGCGTTTAGCATGTTGGTGAACTTGTAGGTGGAGAACTGAATCAAAATATTATTGGGTTGCTAGCCGCATCGCCTATTGACATGATTCCTTACGCCCATTCCCTTAAATAAATATTTCACTTTTGCATAGCACATTGTTTCGTTTAAAATAGTAGTAAAAAATAAAAATAAAATAAAAATAGCCTTTATTCTATCACAGACATTAGATTTCATTTAATAGATTTACATTCAATTTAAACGTTATTATACTTAATTTAGTTCCTAATTTACATATTTCATTTATTAACCGATTTTATACAATAAATAATATATTTATTTAAAATTAAAATTTAATAATAGTTTAATCCTATTTATCAATTGCATGCATTATTAATTATTATTGGTAAATATTAATTTGTGACAGTCGCCTCTTTAGCGTAGGCCTCCCCCAGCTTCCTCCAATTCTCCCTGTCCCTGGCTTGTCTCCTCCTCCTTGGTCCGCATCTTTCCTTGAATACATCTTCCCATCTTCTCCTTGGACTACCTCTGCCTCTTTTTTCTTTCTCGGTAGTCAAAAATACCATCTACAAAATAATTAATTTACCGTTCTAAATTAAAAAACAAAGTTTATTAAGCTGACGTACTTAATCACCTTGACAACAAAAGCTTTTAATAACGTGAATAAATTCAAACAAATTTTGCCGACGCCCAAACAAAAAATAAACGAGCCCGTTGTAAATAATTAAGATGAAAAAAGGAATTAAGAGCGTATACTAGCAGTATTTTTTCAATATGGTTTCCATACAAATGTATTTATTTATTTTCTCGCTGAAAACTGATTATAGAGCCACAATTCTTTTTTCATAAAATCTAGTACTAAAATAGGAATGCCTCTATTTTTTATTTTTTCCAAAAAAACTGTTTTTGTACAAATTCTTTTTCTTTTCAACAGGTTTTTAGAAAAAAATAAAACATAGGGACATACCTATTTTAGTAATAGATTGTATGTAAAAAGAATTGTGCCTCTAGAAGCAGTTTTCAGCGAGAAAATAGAGAAATACATTCGTATGGAAAACGCACTGCTAGTATACCCTCTTAATTCAGTAAATAAAAGTTAACAGGGCGTGGGTCGTTAGAGAAAAATAACTTTTCACGATAAATCTTTTTCGTAATTGGCGGTCTGAAGCATAGGCTTTACGAGGCATTTGAACCGTGCCTCTTTATTTTTTTTATTATTTTAGGGTTGCTTACTTGCAAACAATAGATCTTTGAGTGATATCTATGATCAAACTGAAAGCGTTATAGATCTTTTTCTACACACCGTAAGGGATCTCATACAGGTGCATTTTATCGGTTAGTATCGGAAGCGTTATTGCGATAGTACGTCATGGTTACATGCCACACAGCTGCATTTTTATCGTCCGATAACTTTGAGAAACATTTTCGTACTTACTAAGTACTAGTAGGTTCGGCAATAACGATATTTTTCATCTCACCTACCCTTAAACAGTGTCATTAAATGCAAGCAAAGCAGGCTGGATGGTCGCTATTACGACTATAATATTTCATACAAATTCCATTAATCCCGAGAGCGCGTAAAGTATTTTTTAAATTTAATAGGGCACTATACCATGCACAAGTGTCACATCCTCTACATCCAAAAAGTTTTTTAGTTGTATATTTAAATTTAGAATTGCTAGTAAAACCGATAAAAAAATTTGAACTAGTTTAATTCAAATTTTTTTTGCGGGATTTTTGTCCTTAATTCAAATTTGGAATTGTTAATGGCCGTGGTGGCTGGCTGTTTGTATTCATCGATCTGTGACTTCCACTTTTTGGATAAAACATTTTCATTATCTGTGGAATCCTTGGATACATTTTCTGCTCACTGCAGTTTGCCGCTATTTATTTTTAGGCAAAATATTTATAAGTAATCGTAATCTTCATTAATTTGCATGAAATACGTTCCCTATGATAAATTAATAAGATGGTCAATAATGTTGATAAAGGTAATATAATCAGCCAGCTTGCAGACGCACAAATATTAATTTTCAAGGTATACTATATTCGTACTATACAATTACCAATATAATATGAAAAATATTTTTTTACTCTACTATTTAGTCGGTGAGATGAAAAACAATGTGTGTATCACGGCCGGTATTAGACATTACAAACTCGGACTACTAAAATGTCTTCTATACTGCCCTTGCTATACAATATACTATTTTAATGCATCATTTGAGTGGGTTTGACCTCTATCTTACCTGATGGGAAGCAATGATAAGGACTAGGGTGGTACAAACTCAATGAAAGCGTATTCACTCTTGCCATTCAAATTCCTGAATTAAACTAGTTGGAAAACGGCGACGTGGGGAGAGAATTCCATTCCTTCGCGGTTCACATTATGATAAAATGAGGCAAATCAAAATAGGCAAATAAGGTAATATAATAAAGTTCCGGCAAATAAGGTAATAAGAAATATCGACCACCTATAGATGGAATCCCTGCCCATGTATAAAAAAATCGGTGATTTCGTAAAATCCATTTCTAGCTTGACTTATTTTATTCGTTTTGAAAATAAAAATAACAAACCGATACCTGTCAAAAGCAAATATAGGTACGCCCATTTAAAAGAATATTGCTGCCTTTGAAAAATTTTCTATTAAATTTTGTATTGTGAATGTTTTCTATTTTTATCAAAACTCCAGGCTCGAGACATTAATTATTCATAAGCTGACCTCCTCCATTAATGAATTGTTTAGCTACTTTTAATTAATCATTTTCTTTGTTCATTATTTTCTGTAGGTAATAAGAAAAACGTTGTCCCTAATAATGTAGATTACTCAAACATTAGAGGAGCCCGATGGTCCAGTGGGTGTGAGTTCTATGAGCGCTTACGTATGTTAAGCAACCCCTGGTGCAGTCCCTAATTGGATGGGTGACCGCAAGTGGCATAAAAATATCCCGAGCTCCTCCGTGCTTCGGAAGGCACGTTAAGCCGTTGGTCCCGGCTGTCATTGTTGATGGCAGTCGTTAAGCTATGTCAGATGCCTTAAGGCAGCTTGAAAAATCTGACACCAGTGTTGGCCACTTACACATACGAAAAACAACAAACAACTCAAATATTTCATACTACATAGACAGATATATCATTATCCTATCTAATATTATAAATGAACCTAATCATGAATGAAGTTTTGCATACCCGTTGTCTGGAGTATGGCGAAAGAGATGTATGGAGTATGGAGAAGGGAAAAGTAATTAAAATGTTGTGTATTCAGTATGTTAATTCCATTAAAAATTTATTTTAATATTAATATAAAATTATAAATTTTAATTTTAATTTGACATAATATGTACATAGATTTAAATTTTGACATAATTAACAAATTTGTGTCTATTGCATGTCAATGTTGACTAAACATGTGATTCCTAACTACATTTGAATTCTACAGCACCACTTGTTACCATGTTTAAAGCAATAAAGCTCATTTCATTTCATTGTCGAGCTCCGTGGCGCAGCGGTCAACACGCCTGCCTGCGGAGGTCCCGGGTTCGATCCCCGGACAGGTCAAGATGGAAAATGATCTTTTTCAGATTGACCTGGGTCTTGGATGTTTATCTATATAAGTAATCTATTATAAAATATAGTATCGTTGAGTTAGTATGCCATAACACAAGTCTCGAACTTACTTTGGGGCTAGCTCAATCTGTGTGATTTGTCCGTATATATTTATATTTATTCATTTCATTTCACATAGGCTACCTTTCATCCGGGAGAAAAGTACTGTTTTCGAGGGATCGACAACAACGCGACCGGAGCCTCAGGCGATAGTTAGTTTAGTAATAAAAAGACCAAACCATGGCACGTTTTTAATTTATCAAGTGTCATACATGGCCGCTGTTATTCTTCTCTAAGGTGCATTTGGTTACAAAGTAGCAATGAAAAGCAATTCATCATCATCAGGTCTTTTTTAGTCTCTACTACAGCAGCGCGACCCTCTCTGTACTACCGGAGCCAGAGGATTCAGAGGATTTGGCCTACACTCTCAACGCAGACCTGAAGTGTTGGAGAGGTCTAGTTGATGTTAATACTCGTAAGTATTGTTTAGTTTGTGTTTCCTAAGTCAACCTTCTACGATATCCACGGGAAGACTTGGAGTGGCCTTATTCTACTCTGCCGGGAAGCACTCGGAAAAGCATTTATTGTTTAGCTATTATATCTGTCTACACACGGCTATTGAACTTGGTAAGCTTGCATCGCTTTATGCACACCACCACTGTACGCAGGCTGATACGATGTCCGTAGGGAAGGGACTGAAAAATGTCATTGAGATTAATATGCAAATAGGGGGAATAATCAAACGGACTTATAAAATTTTTGGACCTGTGACTATATGACTGTGAACAACTAGAAATGCAGAGAGGGCGTCTTTTGGCAAAATACCCAATATAACAAAAGAATTTGGCCACGGAGGGTAGGTTGGGATCGTTAGATTTCCATGGGACCAAAACAGGAGCAAGCGAAACGAGCGAGCGTCCCCTTTTACAGCGAACCTCGCAATAAAACAAAAAGGCTTGGCCTCAGAGGTTAGGTAAAGTTCAACTTCTCGTCCCTCGCAGTAAGTGCTCACTTTGTATTTTCATTCCCCGAATGCTTTATTTTTGACATTCAAAAATTTGAATTCACAGACATTTGTTTTAATGCTTTTTGACAATCAATTCAAAATATATTTGAATTCTTTCGTGGAACTACAGATAAAATGAAAATGATCAAAGCAAAAGAGAAAACTATACATATAGATTTCCTAGGCCCGAATATTTTTATAGAGACTATTCATATTATTTCTTGCTCTAGTTTATCCAAAATATACTTAAGTCTATATTTTGTAATCAAGTATTCCGTGTGTCTCCCACCGCCCTCCAAAATAAGGTGCGTGCGTGTGGTGCGTGACTCTTCGTAGATAAGGAAGTGTCTTAAGATGCTTAGATGATAGCGTGCACGTCCCACGTGTATAAGAGGGCTACTTTTAGGGCTCCGTAATAAACTCTATCTATTAAGAATTGTTTAAATGAAGTAAATTAAAAGTGTAATATGTAGTTGTTCTATCAGTTGATCACTAATTAATAAAGACCAAAACAAATTGCTAAGTTTGCTAAAAGTGAAATCAAGGTTTTGTTATAAGACTTTGTGAAATTAAAAGCAAAAATAACTAGTTAATAAAATATTATAAAATGAAATTGGATATATGAAGAGGCTGGAAAAATACCTAATCTTAAAATATTTCCCTCTTTTTTATCTTCGTTTGGACGCTGTTCATAGACTACTTTTTGCTATTTAGTCATAATTTCATTTTAATAAAATATAAACCAACAAATCACAGACTTAGCTAAGCCCCTAACTTACCCAACGATACTATATTTTATAAGAAACACATTAAAGATAAACATCCAAGACCCAGATCAATTTAAAAAGATAATTTTTTGTCCTGACATGTCCAAAGATCGAACCTAGGACCACCCGTGTCGCAAACTGGCGTGTTGACTGCTGCGCCACGAAGGTCGTCTTTTCATTATATCTCTCAGTAAGCTTGCATAGGATAAAGAAGTAAATGCCTTCATGCGATAGAAGCATTAACTTTTTTCCGCATTCCTGTTCTATGAAGCAGTAATAAAATGGCCACTAAAGTACTCATAAAATAAGCTGCAGAGCATCCACAATGGACAACGTCATAACTGAGCTCTACAGTTTTATTGTTCTGCTTTGAACAGCGCGATTAAAAATCTCTTTATGAAAACGCATTTAATTTTATTTCTTTACTAGATTTCCTGCAATTTTGTACTCCTAATTTATAGATTATAAGTACGTAATTTTCTTGTTATGTATGACCAATAATGTGAATCCAAACCGATTTGGAGCATTGGATTTCAACTAGCTAATCCGCCGAATTGGAGCTTGACGGATTAGTTCGTCGAAGTGGAAGTGGGTGGGGCACATAGCGCGAAATACCGATGGCTGATGGGGCAGTAAGGTTCTTGAATGACGACCACGTACCGGCAAGCGCAGCGTTGGACACCCACTGACCAGGTGGTCAGACGACCTGATAAAGGTCACAGGAAGGCGCAGAGATCAGGCCGCTTCCGACCGACCGTGTAGGAAATCCTTTTATTTTCTTTTTTTATATATACGGACAAATCACACAGATTGAGCTAGCCCCAAAGTAAGTTCTTAAGTAAGACTTGTGTTATGGGATACTAACTCAACGATACTATATTTTATATTAGATAAACATCCAAGACCCAGGTGAATCTGAAAAAGATAATTTTTCATCTTGACCTGACCGGGGATCGAACCCGGGACCATTCTTGTCACAGGCCAGCGTGTTGACCGCTGCACCACGAAGCTCGTCCTTTGGGGAGGCCTATGTCCTTCTAGTGACTGAGATGTTGTTTGTGTATATGCATAAGCAATGACGTTTAACTTTCCATGGAAAAATATGGCAAAGAATAAAATAACTGTAACAGGACACGATTACTTAATGTCTCTCTTTCATATATTCCTGCTGCCATTTTCTTCTATCCATCTATAGCAGCCTCTTTTATATCCAATTTTGGACGTAGGCCTCTTCCAATCTTCTCCAGTTCTGACGGTCTTGGGCAATCGACATCCAATCCCGTAAAGCGTGTCGAATTATGTCATCCTTTCATCTCATAGGTGGTTTCCCTCGCGGTCTCTTATGAGCACGTGGTCTCCACTCGAGCAGTCTCCGCGTCCATCTTCTGCTATCCATCCCAGCAATGTGTCCCGCCCATTTCCATTTTCTTTCCGCTATAACCTTAATCACATCCCTAACCTTGGTCTTGGATCTTATCCAGGTGTTTCGCCTTCGATAGCGTAAGGACCCATTTTCTTTCGCATTTGAATATGAAACAGCGATGAAAAGCATTTCTTGATTAGATGTAAAACTCGCGTCTATTGAAAAAGGTAAGTTGCACACGGAGCTAAGTGCAAAATCTACTAGTTTTTTAAGAAGACTCTCGTCTTCGGAGCTGACTGCTAGTTATAAAAATTACTTATAAAAATTTCAGCAAACCGTTCATAATAGAAATCGTAATAACGGACGTCTACAGTTTTATTGTTCTGCTTTGAACTCAATTTACAATCTCTTTGTGGAAATTCATTTCATTTAAGTTTAGCTTGTGAATTCAATAAAAATGGATTTTAATCAAGATCGTAAGCTTGCAAGTTATGATTTGTTTAAATTTTTAATGGTGTATGAATCATAAAAGCTCATTTTCTTTCATCAACCAGTCAATATCGCCTCGTAGCAGAAAACAAATAGTTGAGGAAAACTTAAAGCCACTAAGGTCTTGTTTATCTTTTGATTTATATCATTTATTATTTGAATGTATATCTAAGGATTTTTTGTACAAAATAGAAAAGAGTAAAAAAAAATTTCTATGACGTGGAAAAGATGGTAGAAAAGGGTTCAAGTTAAGTAAGAAAGATTTGGCGAGGGATACATTTTTATTAATGATACCTTATATAATAACTGGAAAATTAAGCTAAATGCCTATATAAGCGTTTGAGTTAATTTAACTTCAGATTTGAATAATAGCTAAATGGGGAAATGTCTATTTCGTACAAATTATTGACCCGATGCCTTTTGCTTTTGATTTATTTCTGGTACAAAGACAAAAAAAGATGCTAGCTGGCCACTTTTTTCCAGTTTTTTTTGCTAGCAAAAAATGGCAACGTAAGCATTGGCTTTCCTCCGCGTGCCTCCCTTTGCAGTAGTTAATAATAATAATTAAAAATAGTTGAGATAAAAAAACTATTTTAACCTAAACACAATATGATAAAAAACCATACATAAAAAAGATTCCTACGAATTGAGAACCTCTTCCTTCTTAAAGTCGGTTGAAAATGGCTTCAACAATAATTTGCAAAGCTTCCACAATAGAAAACGTAATAATGGAGCTCTACAGTTTTATTGTTCTGATTTGAATAGCGCAATTTGCAAACTCTTTGTGGAAATGTTTCATTTTAGATAAGCAAGTGAATTCAATTATTAAAAGTCATAGGCATGGGCGGATCCAAGGGGTCTGGGGGGGGGGGACTCTAGTAATAAAGTATTAGTAGTAAATATTAAACTCATATTTGTTTCCATAATATAAGATTTTAAATTTGCTATTGTATGTAACTTACTTTGTGTTTTAGTTTTTAAACAATATATATGTCGATTTGTCAGAAACTAGGAAATAGAAACATTTCAATAGTTTATTTCACGAGATTAAGTCAGATTATGGAGAAATATATTTTTCAATTCAAAAGGCCATACATTTGACAATTTGTTTCGGAACAATCGTAAACAACGCCACTCGTGACATTCGCCATCCTCCCCATTGACAATAAAGTGGTTAACTCAATCAGCATCAGTTTTAGCGAACTATTTCCGTATTTTTCGTGCCGCAGCGTCAACACGCCTGCCCGTGACACGGACCATCCGGGTCCTTACGCTATCGAAGGCGAAACACCTGGATAAGATCCAAGACCAAGGTTAGGGATGTGATTAAGGTTATAGCGGAAAGAAAATGGAAATGGGCGGGACACATTGCTGGGATGGATAGCAGAAGATGGACGCGGAGACTGCTCGAGTGGAGACCACGTGCCCATAAGAGACCGCGAGGGAAACCACTAATGAGATGGAAGGATGACATAGTTCGACACGCTGGACGGGATTGGATGTCGATTGCCCAAGACCGTCAGAACTGGAGAAGATTGGAAGAGGCCTACGTCCAAAATTGGATATAAAAGAGGCTGCTATAGATAGATAGAAGAAAATGGCAGCAGGAATGTATGAAAGATAGACATTTAGTAATCGTGTCCTGTTACAGTTATTTTATTCTTTGCCATATTTTCTCATGGAGAATAAAACGTCATTGCTTATGCATATACACAAACAACATCTCAGTCACTAGAAAGACATAGGCCTCCCCAAAGCACGAGCTCCGTGTCAACACGCTGGCCTGTGACAAGAATCGTCCCGGGTTCGATCCCCGGTCAGGTCAAGATGGAAAATGATCTTTTTCAGATTGACCTGGGTCTTGGATGTTTATCTATATAAGTATCTATTATAAATAATATAGTATCGTTGAATCCCATAACACAAGTATCGAACTTACTTTGGGGCTAACTCAAGCAGTGTGATTTGTCCGTATATATTTATTTATTACGAACAATACCTGTAAAATGTAAACTATAACACATAGAGAAATTTTGAGTCTTAATTACAATACCGAATCCTTTGCACGACTTAATTATAATTTCACACGGCTCATGGTAGCCATGGTGGGAACATTTTATAGGTGTTTCTGCCTTAATTACGAGTCATGTCAATTTTATGATGCCTTTATGACTTAAGTAGCTGCTTATTTTTATTAAAATATTAGTGATATTAAAAAGCAAGTTTTTCGTGATACAGAACAACTCATTTTAAAGGAAGGGAAGATACTAGTTACATAAGACTTGTGTTATGGGATACTAACTCAACGATACTATATTTTATAACAAATACATTATATATGTATACATATGATAAATATTATATATGTATACATATGACATATGATAAACATCCAAGACCCAGGTCAATTTGAAAAAGATAGTTTTTCATCTTGACCTGACCGGGCATCGAACCTGGGACCATCCGTGTCACAGGCCGGCGTGTTGACCGCTGCGCCACGGCGCTCGCCTAAGATCTAGAAGTTTTTTTATTTCTCTGTAAATTATAAGTGCTTGAATAGATTAAGATGAGTGGGAGTCACCCCCTCAAGTAAATATGGGTAGTTAATTTACTCGGCGTATAAATGAACCCTGAAATCATTATGAACTCTAAAACCATTTTACTCCTCTTTCGGAGAGCCGACTAAAAATGGGCTAAAACTGACTGTGTTTTTACGTTTTGCATTGATAATAAATTTTTTGTGGTGCAGGTGCTATGAAAATGTTTTAGGTGCCTACACTAATATCAGTTTTATGTTGGATATGAAGTCTCAATGCAATATTATTAAGTAAAATAAAGCCTTGCATTTTAATGACAGTAATTATACATTTTTATGATACTGAATTATTTTTTTCTTAGTAAGGAGGACTTCCCTGAATAGGAAATTTATTTATTTGAATTTTTATTACTTTAGATGTACGGTATATTCTACCAGAAATAGTCATCTTCATCAGCTGTATGCGACTTACTGGTGGGTTCTTGCGTCCCTTTGTCTGTGCCTACAGTAATTTCCTTCGCGTCATGTACTCTCCAGCTACAAGATGGTGCATGGTACGGTCATTTCTGGGTTACTATTTAACTCCACTTGGTGGCTGCTTTACTCCACCGCCCATCGTTTTTTCTAGCCAGGTGTCCTGCCCAGTTTTATTTCAACCGTCCACGAGACGTTGCCACCCTAGATGGTATGTCGTGAGCTTTTGTTATATATGAAAATCTTTTTCTTCTCAAGTTGCAAAATAGATAAAAAAAAAATTCAACCAAATTTCAACCTGATTTGATGCAATTAATTTAGAGCAAATTGGTTCTGACAGTCGGACGGACAGACAGTCAGACGCAATTTTTTGTTTGGAACCCTAAAATCAACTTAAAAATCTTGAACCTCCTTTATATTTATATTAACAAAATAGAAGCGTTATTTTTTATTTTTTTTTATGTCATAGGACGGCAAACGAGTAAGTGGGTCACCTGATGGGAAGTGATCACCGCTGCCCATGGACGACTGCAACACCAGAGGTGTCACAGGAGCGTTGCCGGCCTTTTATTTTTCTCTCCCCAGAGGGGAGAGGGAGATGGGCCTCCAGCTCTCTCACTCACCGAACGAAGCATAGTAGCGGTAAAGCTACTACTCAAACGTCGATTTTCTGTGAGAGTGTGGTACTTCCCCGGACGAGCCGGCCCATTCATGCTACTAGCAAAATGATTTTCGCCCGTAGCGAGGCTCTACCACAAATGTTAGCCTTCAAAGGCTGAGTCTGCGTTTTTTTATTATTATTTTCGATGATTTTCGGGATCCTTTAGTGCACGGCTTAATTAAATATTGCAGCGCAGGTGCTATGAAAATGTTTTAGGTGCCTTCATTAATATCAGTTTTATGATGGCTATGAAGCCTCAATGCAATGTTATTAAGTAAAATAAAGCCTTGTAAGAATGTTAGTGCTAGAATTTATATATTTTATGGTAAAAATTGCTATATTTCTAAGTACCTATGAGAAAGCAAATTTTAAACTGTGAAGCTTATCTAATTCTATTCGATTTTTTAACACTTGACAGGTACGTTACGTACCTACTACAAGTAAAGCACTAAAAATCGAATAATTGGTATAATTTCATCTAATTAGTGGACGTCAGTTGGAAGAAAAAAATTTAGAATTGTTTTTTTCTTTTCCTTTATTTTAAATTTAAGAAAAATTAAGTATAAAAGTCCTCAAAGTTTGACGCTATGAAAATATTTTAGGTGCCTTCATCCATATATATATTATATGTTGGCCATGAACTTTTAATACAATAGTATTAAATTAAATCTAGAGGGTTAAAATTTTATTAAAGAAAGTATTTATACATTTTCATGATATTAAATCGCTATATTTCTAAGTATGAGAAAGCAATTTTAACTGGAAAACTTATGTATTTAGATTTTACGCGCTTTACATGTAGTACGTACATGAAATTGAGAAAAACTATAATTTCATTGAAATACTTTGAAATCCAGGACCACCTTTATACTTAAAATAACAAAGGCTGGAAGAAAAACTTTAAAATCCAGGACCACCAAAATGAAGCATAAAAGTCTTCAAAGGCAGATGCTGCGTTTTTATAATGTTCCGGGGATCCTTTACTGCACAGCTTAATTAAAACATTGTGGCGCAGGCGCAATGAAAAATTTTTAAGTGCCTCCATTTATATTTATTTTATGTTGGCCATGAACTCTCAATACAATGGTATTTGGCAGCAAAAAAATGGCAACGTAAGCATTGGCTTTCCTCCGCGTGCCTCCCTTTGCAGTAGTTAATAATAATAATTAAAAATAGTTGAGATAAAAAAAACTATTTTAACCTAAACACTGAACTAATTTCAGAAAAATATGTGATAGATACGAGATGATAGAATATGATAAAAATCCATACATAAAAAAAGATTCCTACGAATTGAGAACCTCTTCCTTCTTAAAGTCGGTTGAAAATTGCTTTAACAATAATTTGCGAAGCTTCCACAATACAAAACGTAATAATGGAGCTCTACAGTTTTATTGTTCTGATTTGAATAGCGCAATTTGCAAACTCTTTGTGGAAATGTTTCATTTTAGATAAGCAAGTGAGTTCAATTATTAAAAGTCATAGGCATGGGCGGATCCAGGGGGTCTGGGGGGGGGGGGGGGACTCTAGTAATAAAGTATTAGTAGTAAATCATTTGACCCTTTGCTTAAAAAATGTATGAAACTCATATTTGTTCCCATAGTATAAGATTTTAAATTTAGTATCGTAACCTATAAAAAATACTTTGTGTTTTAGATTTTAAAAAACAAATATGTGGATTTGTCAGAAACTAGGAAATAGAAACATTTCAATAGTTTATTTCACGAGATTTAGTCAGATTATGGAGAAATATATTTTTCAACTCAAAAGGCCATACATTTGACAATTTGTTTCGGAACAATCGTAAACAACGCCACTCGTGACATTTGCCATCCCCCCATTGACAATAAAGTGATTAACTCAATCAGCATCAGTTTTAACGAACTATTTCCGTATTTTTCGTGCTGCAGCGTCAACACGCCTGCCTGTGACACGGATGGTCCCGGGTTCGATCCCCGGTCAGGTCAAGATGGAAAATGATCTTTTTCAGATTGACCTGGGTCTTAGATGTTTATCTATATATAAGTATCTATTATAAAAATATAGTATCGTTGTATCCCATAACACAAGTCTCGAACTTACTTTGGGGCTAACTCAAGCTGTGTGATTTGTCCGTATATATTTATTACGAACTTTTATGATTTATTTATTTATGATTTATTTATTTATTACGAACAATACCTTCACTTCAGGATAATATGTGAACGTATTGTTCGTTCTCTTACGGAAAATAGTTCACTAAAACATCACTAGATAGCACTAGTCAATTGAATGAAACCTTCTTTGACTTAGGCTGATTATTTTTTAAAAAATCTCAAAGTAAGTACTTAACTTGTATCTTAGGATACTGACTCAACGATACTGAACATTCAAGATCTAGGTCAATCAAAAATAGATCGATTTTCATCAAGAACTCCATCCAGATCGAATCCAGCACCACACCTGCGGTCCTGGATTCAATCCCCTCAATATAGTAGAAAATTTTTAAAATATAGTAGAAACCCTATCCTGCTTAACTAATATTATAAATGCGAAAGTGAGTTTGTTTGTTTGTAAAAAGCAAGTTTTTCGTGATACAGGACAACTCATTTTAAAGGAAGGGAAGATACTAGTTGCATAAGACTTGTGTTATGGGATACTAACTCAACGATACTATATTTTATAACAAATACATGTATAAATAAACATCCAAGACCCAGGTCAATTTGAAAAAGATCGTTTTTCATCTTGACCTGACCGGGGATCGAACCCGGGACCATCCGTGTCACAGGCCGGCGTGTCGACCGCTGCGCCACGGCGCTCGCCTAAGATCTATAAGTTTTTTTTATTTCTCTGTAAATTATAAGTGCTTGAATCATGCTTGAATAGATTAAGATGAGTGGGAGTCAACCCCTCAAGTAAATATGGGTAGTTAATTTACTCGGCGTATAAATGAACCCTGAAACCATTATGAACTCTAAAACAATTTTACTCCTCTTTCGGAGAGCCGACTAAAAATAGGCTAAAATCTGACTGTGTTTTTACGTTTTGCATTAATAATAAAACTTTTGTGGTGCAGGTGCTATGAAAATGTTTTAGGTGCCTTCATTAATATCAGTTTTGTGATAGCTATGAAGTCTCAATGCAATGTTATTAAGTTAAATAAAGCCTTGCCAAAGTTTAATGACAGTAAGTATACATTTTTATGATACTGAATTATTTTTTTCTTAGTAAGGAGGACTTCCCTGAATAGGAAATTTATTTGAATTTTTATTACTTTAGATGTACGTTATATTCTACCAGAAATGGTAGTCATCTTCATCAGCTGTATGCGACTTACTGGTGGGTTCTTGCGTCCCTTTGTCTGTGCCTACAGTAATTTCCTTCGCGTCGTGTACTCTCCTGGCTACAAGATGGTGCATGGTACAGTTTTCATTTCTGGGTTACTATTTAACTCCACTCGGTGGCTGCTTTACTCCACCGCCCATCGTTTTTTCTAGTCAGGTGTCCTGCCCAGTTTTATTTCAACCGTCCAAGAGACTTTGCCACCCTAGATGGTATGTCGTGAGCTTTTGTAATATATGTCGGCTTAACTAAAAATCTTTTTCTTCTCAAGTTGCAAAATAGATAATAATTTTTTTTTCAACCAAATTTCACCTGATTTGATGCAATCAATTTAGAGCAAATTGGTTCTGACAGACGGGCGGGCAGACAATCAGACGCAATTTTTTGTTCGGAACCCTAAAATCAACTTTAAAATCTTAACCTCCTTTATATTTATATTAACAAAATAGAAGCGTTAAGCCTTCAAAGGCTGACTGTGCGTTTTTTTTTATTATTTTCGATGATTTTCGGGATCCTTTAGTGCACGGCTTAATTAAATATTGCGGCGCAGGTGCTATGAAAATGTTTTAGGTGCCTTCATTAATATCAGTTTTATGATGGCTATGAAGTCTCAACACAATGGTATTAAATTAAATCTAGAGCCTTGCAAAATTTTTAGAAAATGTTACATTATACATACATACATTTCATAATATTAAATCGCTACATTTCCAAGTATGAGAAAGGAATTTTCAAACTGGGAAATTATTTACTATGATATTTCAATTTTAAGTATTTATTTAAAAGAAATAGTATGATTTCATTTAATTAGTGGAAGTCAGTCGGAAGAAAAGCTTGAAAATATGAGATTTTCTTTTCCTTTATATTTAAATTAACAAAAATGAAGCATAAAAGACTTCAAAGGCTGACTCTGCGTTTTTATGTTTTCCGGGGATCCTTTAGTGCACAGCTTAATTAAACTTTCACGGCGCAGGTGCTATGAAAATGTTATGGGTGTTTCTGCCTTAATTAATATCAATTTCATGCTGGCTTTATAGATAAAGTAGCCGTAACCATCTTTATTAAAATAAAGCTGAGCAAAATCTTAAGATAATATTTATAATGAATGAAGGAATATTTTTATTGCAAAACAAAATAGACTTTTTGGACAGAAAACGTGCAACTTGGTACTAATGTGGACTTATTTACAACTCTTCCAGTACACCTAAAGGTTGGCTTTGGCGTTCGGCGACGGTAGTATTTCCATGCAAATACAAGGTTTTTAAATTTTATTACTCGTGATTTTTTTTTATTCTTTGTGTCTAAAGACTTGTATGAAAGCTTTACTGTATACGCTAGATCCCTTTGCCATCCTTTCTTTTATAAACGGAAAAATACAATTTCTTTAAATTAATCTGAAGTTTTAGTTTTCTGCAATAAAATAAATGAATAGTACTAACAGAAAATCGTATGTTGGCGTGTATTTTTATACACGTAATTGATTTTTTATTTCTTTTTTTTATTATTTTTTGTTAATTACCAAGGTGTCTTTCTATTTTGATTCAAAAGATACAGCCTTGTGACAGATGGACATATATGGATCGGACATAGGCTACGTAATAGGGTCTCCTTGGATACGGAACCCTCAAAAAACATGTTTTTCTTCAGAAATGAAGACGAAAAAGTCCGCTTTTCTATTTTTAAATGAGCACTTAGTAGTCTGTTTGTCTGCTACATAGTAATTACTTCGCTGTGTTTTTATTGAACGAAAGCGCCCTCAAAACTTTGAGAAAGTGCAATAAAGCAGCTTCACATTTTAAACTGCCCAAAAGTACGAGGTTTTGTTAACTTTGCTTGCATTTTCATAGTTTGCTTTCTATGTTTAATCTTCATATCTGCCATTTTACTTTTCCTTTGATTTGATTGCGGACTCCGGGCTCCAAAGCGCCCCAGCTGAGGATTCAATCGGGATCACGTTCAGATGAGAGAGTTATTTTACTTAACTCGCTTATTATCTGTAATGTGTGTTGGTCAGGGGTGACACCCTTAACTGCCTGTATGTAGTTGCGGGTATAGCATTGGGTCCGCGCGCCCGGCCTCCTGAGCTGCTACACTCCATCCCCAATCCATCCAAGCAAGTAGCATCCCAAAGACCTTTATCCCATTGGTCCAGTCCAATAAATCCTACCCTTCCCTTGCTTAAAAACGGTTTCGATGGACGGCATAGTTTGAACCGATATCAGCCACACAAACTGCGCTTACCAACCCGTTAGTCAAGCGTGGTGAGTATGGCAAAACCCTTTCAATAAATAACAAAGTGGCTTACTTTATTGTAAGCTACAATATATTTAAAAAAGACCGGCCAAGTGTGAGTCAAACTCGCGCAATGTGCAAAAAATGTTTCATTCAATTGACTAGCGCCATCTAGTGGTATTTTAGTGAACTATTTCTCTAGATGAACTTATTATTGTGAGTTTACCACTTAATTTTAAAGTGATAGAATTCTTATTATTTTTCCTGTAATCTTCAAAGAATAAACTATATTTTGTAATTTTTTCAAAATTTTCGGCTCAACAGTTTCGGAGATCAGGGGGGGGGGAATGGTAAATTTTTGCCTTCTTTCGTGAATAAAATCAAAAGTATTGATTTTACCCGAACAAAAAAAAATATTTTTGAGATCCTCATAATGAGCCCTTTCATTTGATATATGACACAGTAAGGTTTGCAAAACTTTTTTTTTTAATTTTGTGATTGGGCCCCTCAAAATGACCCTTATTTCGAAAAAATCTTTATTTACTTTGCACATCCGTGTTTGGGTCATAGGATTACACTATCTTACCAAATTTCATCTAATTTGGTTCAGTAGATTCGGAGAAAATCGGCTGTGACAGACGGACGGACGGACAGACAGACGCTCGAGTGATCCTATAAGAGTTCCGTTTTTCAACTTTTGTACGGAACCCTAAAAATGAAACACATATTTGCAAATGTGCCACTATGATAACACATCATGTAATATTAATGCCATCAAAAACAATACTTGTCAAAAACCCAAGTCTCGCTACTCTGTTCTTCTACCGTAAAAAGTTGTGAGATCCATATAATACCAAGTCGGTAAATTTATTATGTCCCTACTAAAGTGACCTTTTGTCTTAAGTTATTACGTAATTAGCTAACCTAACAGTATCTTATTGTGACCATATTAAAATTAAACTTCTTTTATGTTTAAATAAATAGATTGACTTGGCAATCGCATGAAAACAGAATGTATCTCACAAGTAATACATATTTTATTAAATGAGACTGTTTATTACGATTGCCAAGTCAATCTATTTATTTAAACATAAAAGAAGTTTAATTTTAATATGGTCACAATAAGATACTGTTAGGTTAGCTAATTACGTAATAACTTAAGACAAAAGGTCACTTTAGTAGGGACTTAATAAATTTACCGACTTGGTATTATATGGATCTCACAACTTTTTACGGTAGAAGAACAGAGTAGCGAGACTTGGGTTTTTGACAAGTATTGTTTTTGATGGCATCTCATTTCTTTTTGTAGATAGTCTCACTTTTTCGTTGGTTGTACCTTCTACTTATTGAATACCAACAACGGATATTCTTAAAACTCACTCCCTGTCTTATGACCTTTTCTAATTTTAATAGGTAGTTTTCTTCTTTTTCTTTTCCGGTACTACTTCTTGAGCTTCAGCTACAGTTTTTCTCAAAACCCACTCCCTGTCTCTATGGGGTTTTCTCGGAGGCTTTGAGTTTACGATTTTATTTTTGACAAGTCTGGAGGGTAAATTCTTCTTAGTTTATTGTATTCACAAATTGATGATTCCTGCGTTTTGATACTTTCGATATTAATTAGATGTAAGTCGCCCAGACTTTTCACTCTTGAAAGTACTACGGAAGCTTAAAAAATATTATCGTAGTTTTGATCAAAACTGTACAAGTTAGTAATCTCCAACTGTGTAGGTCGTTTAGGATAGTGATCATCAATCCAAGACTCTCAATAAATATCTGTGGACCCACGTCCTAGCAAAATCATATCTGATCTAGATTTAACGGGCCAATTACGGAAGATGTTGACTTCCAGCCATCGAATTGTTGTGGTACGATCTGTACCGTACAAAGGAATACCAAGTAGAGTGGCAATGGCTTCCAAAGAGACGCACTCGCTACTAGATAAAATTCTAAGGCCTACCCAGAAACATACAAGCAACGTGACTTTTCTCACTTTTGGTGGTATATTTAGTAACGTAATAATTTGCAATAGCTTTTCTTTCCCTTCATCGCATGTAATACCAAGTATTAAATTGAATCACCACCGAATGATACTCTCAAAAACTTTTCGTAAACTTCGAAATCAAAAACTTTTCGTAAACTTCGAAAGCACGAATACAACGCGGCGGCCGCCATAAATTCAGACGTGGAACCATAAGTACCTAGTTGTTTTTACCATTGCCGTCATGTTCAAATCAGCGTCAATAAAGGGGTCTCCGCGCTCGTCACAAATATACAGTTTTAACTCCTCCCAATGCGCTACCACATACGACTATAGCAGTCTAATCTCATAAGAAGACTCAATATTTCCATACAAAGAGACAAAGAATGAAATAAACAAGAACCATCACCAGGTATATGGACAACTCTGTGTGGGCAGGGATGGCCATTCCCATACAGGTTATCCGTATTCATTGCGATTACTAGTGCTAGTACCGGTACGCAAGAGTTTTTTTTTTATGTAGAAATACGATTATTAGATTAAAACTTGGATCCCCAAAATATATTTTAAAACTAGAGGCTGCGTGAACTGTGACTACAGTCATCGAAGGTTTGTGGTCTTCAAGCAATTTTTCGGATAGGTACCTACTTCAATTTCGATAAAAAAAAAACTATGATTGCGCAATCTAATTTACGACACCCGCCATCTAGTGACAACTTTATAAAACTTAGCTTAAACTTTGTGATTCAACAGGAAGGTTTATGTTTAATACATTGCCGGGTGCAGTAGGGAGGGCTGCTAGTTGAACATTATTAGCTACTTATCTAGGTACCTACCTACACCTTTTATTCTATTATAATTGCACATTAATTTATTCACTGCAATGTAACTTTGTAATCCTATATATTTATATGAGATTACAAAGTTATTTATGCAGTTGGTGTATCTAGAAAACTGGACTGAAATTGCAAAATATTTTAGTTTTTCCTTTATTTCTACACTAGAAACTAATTGTATACTAAATTTGAAGCGTCTACACCTGCTAGAAGTTCCTAATAGTTTTGATGATATGACCGGGCGCAATAGGGGAGGGCTGCTAGTTGAACATTATTACCTTCTTATATCTAGATACTTACACCTACACCTTTTATTTATTTTATTCCATTATAAAGGTACACTAATTCTTTCACTGCAAATGTAACTTTGTAATCCTATATATTTATATGAGATTACAAAGTTATTTATGCAGTTGGTGTATCTAGAAAACTGGACCGAACTTGCAAAATATTTTAGTTTTTCCTTTATTTCTACACTAGAAACTATTTGTATTTTAAATTTGAAGCTTCTGCACCTGCTAGAAGTGCCTTAGAGTTTTGATAATCGGTCGGTCGGTGAGTGACAAACGACTAGTTATTATTCTTAAACTAGTAGTTCAAATTAAATGCAATTTAAAATATACTGAGTTTATACAATCCATGCTTGATTTTTTGAAAATTCCCGCGTCTAGTTTTATCTACACAAATTATTCACTGCAAATGTAACTTTGTAATCCTATATATTCATATGAGATTACAAAGTTATTTATGCAGTCAGTGTATCTGAAAAACTGGACTGAAATTGCAAAATATTTCAGTTTTTCCTTTATTTCTATACTAGAAACTAGTTATATTCTAAATTTGAAGTTTCCACACCTGCTAGAAGTGCCTTAGAGTTTTGATGACGGGTCGGTCGGTGAGCGACAAAATTAAGAACTTTGACTAGTTATTATTCTTAAACTAGTGATTCAAATTGAATGAAATTTAAAATTGACTGAGTTTATACATGCTTGTTTGATTTCTTGAAAATTCCTGCGTCTAGTTTTATCCACACAATTTATTCACTGCAAATGTAACTTTGTAATCCTATATATTTATATAAGATTACAAAGTTATTTATGCAGTCAGTGTATCTGGAAAACTGGACTGAAATTGCAAAATTTTTTAGTTTTCCCTTTATTTCTACACTAAAAACTAATTGTATTTCAAATTTGAAGCTTCTACACCTGCTAGAAGTGCCTTAGAATTTTGATGATCGGTCAGTCAGTGAGTGACAAAATTAAGAACTTTGACTAGTTATTATTCTTAAACTAATGGTTCAAATTAAATGAAATTTAAAATATACTGAGTTTATACAACGCTTGCTTGATTTTTGAAAATTCAGGCTTGTTGTTTTATCCACAACGAAGTTATAGGGGGTCGAAAATGGCCTGAAGTGCTTCGAGAAAAGAATGGTACGGCCGTGCCGCTTTTTTGCTCGACTTGGCGGGGGCACTGCCGTGCCCCCAGATTTAGTACTTAATATTTATTTCAACTACTATGGTGTGTTGAAAAATTTCACATCACTCATGGTGTTCTCCTCATATTTAACAATAGTTTTAGCTCAATTGTATCATAAACTTCTTTTATGAAACTGTTGTATTGCATAATATATTAAAATCACATGAGGGTGTTAATTCCTAAGTATGTACAGTAGCATACAAAATTTTATCTACACCCGAGACAAGTAAAATTTTTTTGCAATACTAATATCATCTTAAAGATTAAAACTTTGTCGTCACTTTGTTGTATGCTGGTAAGACCTCTATAACCCTATTTATAATCTCCTTGGTGAAATCCATTATCTTACCTCTATGGCGAAAACATTGATTTTTGCCAATTAATAACGCAGTGCTTTTGTGGCTGTTCAATAAAACCTCGACAATTATCGCCAACTGTTCGTTACCGCAAGCTTTTGTGCAATTTTTGCGTTTCATATTTTGTCCACTCCTTTCCATTCAAAATAGAATAAACACAATGTTGTATGAATAAATAACATTGAATGACATACCATTTAGAACTAACAGAAAGTACCTAAAAATAATCACGCGATAGAAATAATGTCAATTGATTGGTACATTTATACAGGTTGATTTTGTACCTATGAACTATATCGTAATCTCAGAATCAGAATCCTTAATAGAATACGAAATTGTAAGAAAAATAAGCAGTAAAACGTTAAAATTATTTGACCACCCCATACAAAGTCACCGATCAGATGGGCGAAACCTTTTTTTTCGATTCTATATTCCGTTAGTGATTCTGATTCCGAGATTTTAATATAGTTCATAATATGTTCAAAATCAACTCGTATAGAAAATCTATTTTTTGTTTGAGTGTCAGTTTCATTCATTTCTTCATCAGTAATAACCATTGAAATATGAAATATTTTTTTAAATCTACGGCAATTCCCTTAGTGGTCACTGCAATTATGCAAATCAACGAATAGTATAAAAAAATTATTTGACATTACTTCTCCGACTAAAATTTGACAGTACGAGTATTTCCTTTAACTCAGTTTTCTTCAGAGTAATAATTAAAGAATATATACAAAAGAGGATTTAGTCCTTTGAAACACAATACGCCTGAAGCCGAGCACCTTGTTAGACTACGTTTGAGCTTCGGCGTTTCCAGTGTAAGCACTTATTGCTATGACGACAAGCTGCAATAGTCAAAGGCTTCTAACTTCTACAAAGAACAGTCTTTGTACTACCGGGTACTGTTTAAAAGTTTTAGATATTTAGAACGTAGTCGTTATGTGCGGTGTGATTTTGTATTTTCTATAGAGAGAACTTGATATTGACCAACCTTATCCTAACTTCCTAATCCTAATGTTATCCTAATCCTAACTTCCTAACTAATATTATAAATGCGAAAGTGAATTTGTTTATTTGTTTGTTTGTTACGCTTTCACGCCGTATCTATTGAACCGATCGTCATGAAATTTTGCATACACATAGGTTAGAGTACTGAGAAGGACATAGGCTATATATCACGCGGGCGAAGCCGCGGGTAACAGCTAGTATTATATAAAGCCTAGATATTCAGGCAGCCACGTAACTAGCAGATCTTGGTACCTACCTACAGCCTTAGATTATATAAAAACTAGACAGAGTATTTTAGCCTAAAAGCGTAGAAAAGCCAGTGTCCAACTAGGTATTCTATGGTTTTCTTCACTACGCGATTTTTCATCGGTAATCATCGATACTAACCCTGATACTAATGCCGTTTAGTGAATTAAATTAATTACGTATAAATACTATCTGAGAGTTACGAAACCAAGTTATCTCATTTTAAGTGAAATGTAAATTTCTTATGAGAATATAGTTCTTTAAACCTAAACCTAAGTCAACAAAAGTATAAATTGTCTTTCTATTTTGTATAACCATTCCAATTTTATCGCGCGCCAACCACCGCAGCCTTTCGTTGAATGCTTCTTTTTTACACCAGTGGTTTAGTCTAAAGGTAGGTAACGAACGTTAATTCACTTTGTAGTTTTTGCCCTAAAATATAATCAGCCCGTCGCTTTTTATGAAAAAGGTGACTAAAGGAGAAATATTAAATCTCGTGAGTCAAAATTTATTTAAGGAGGGTTCATGTCATACATGCAGCTGTTCGTAAACGAATATTACTACACAAATCGGACTTACGGATTCTCCAAGGTGCGACTGTGGGGTAGCAGACCAAATTTTGCGGCATATTGCCTAAGAGTGCCCACTTCATCGTTTCTCCATTCAAAGAGTGAAGTTCACTCAGTCCTCACTGAGTGAACTTCACTATTTGACTCCAAAAGCTGAAGAATGGCTGAAGAATTTAAAATAAGACGTATTAGAATTCTTGCAGTAGGAAATCGTCATACGAAATAATGATGATTTCACAAAACCGTAGCAATGCGTTTGCTGGGAATTTGAACAACGTAAATTCTTTCAATTTTCTATGGACAAAAATAAAGCATAAAAACAGAGTGTGACAAAAACTCGCGGTAACAGGCGAGCGCTGACAATAGAATAGATTTTAACTGTGAAGCCGAAAAACAAAGGAAGCACCAGCCGTATTTTAATTAACACGTTTTTGTCTAAAGCGGTATTGGTCATAATTTTTACCCGACATACCTTAAAAGAAAAGGAGGGTAATGTGATTAACAAGTATATTTGAAAATTTGTAATTTCATTTGTTACCTCTTGGAGTGCAAACGGCATAGTTTTTTTTAAGTGGGAGGTATGTTTCATAGGCTATGTTATGTTAGCAAAAAAGCAATTTGGAAGACTCAAACTGTCAAGTGACACAGTGGTAGCTATGTGGTTTCCGGCAGAATAGAATAGGACCACTCCAATTCTTCTTGAGGATGTCGTAGAAGGCGATTAGGCAAGGAAACACAAGCTAAACAAAGCTTATAAACATCAAAGAGACCTCTCCAACCCGTCTGGCCAGCGTGGAGCATGTAGGCAAAATCCTCTGACTGCTCTGGCTAATATATGGCTATCGTGCTCCTGCAGTGGAACTAAAAAGACCTGATCAATGATCATGATGATGATGAAACTGACAAAAAGGCCAGTCCGGTTTTTATTTTTGATATGTAGCATAGCATCGTTCCTCTCGCATTCCTGCTATTGGGAGCGATTTAGTGGAAAGAGATTAAAATGTGTCACAGCAAGACGTGCTGTCAGATGGTACAGACCAATCATGGAGATATATGTAATACGTACTATACTTCCTTGAGACCAATATAAACTTATTGTCGGAGTTTGTGGTGGGAAGTCAAGGGGTGCAGTTGGGGTCTACCTTGGACGATTTTGCAAATTGATTTTGGTGGACTTTATACTATGAAATTGATGTAGTTTGGTGTTATAAATGCTCGTACTCATGGAACAATTTGTGAAATAGTTAAAGTGGACTGTTACATGGACTCGTATAGACTTGTCACCATAACCTCCCGACCACGAGGCATCAAAGAACATACGCCATCTTTGATGCTACTTGTTACAACTTTACCGTACAACACCGATACTTAGTATCTCAATTTACTGGACATTGGCAGAATCACTGAAATATCGGTGGAAGCCATTTTATAAAACAGAAGAAGAAGAAACTTATTGTCAAATGACTCACATCATATGTGACCAGAAAGACGATTTTTTTAAAATCTGTGTTTGTGACTATTGTCTCTCTCTCTCTCTCTCTCTCATCTGAGCGGTTGCATCCTTAGCTAGAGTGCTTTGGAGCCCGGGGTCCGCTATGTGACTATTGTGAGGCACGCTTATATTTTTAGAGTTCCGTACCCAAAGGGAAAAAAGCCTTCGCTGTCCAACTGACGTCAGTCACATGATTGTATCAATCGAACTGCTATAAGTTCTCGTAGGTTGAAATTTTTAAAGAATGTGTTTTGCTTCTCTTATAACAAATTATAAGAATTCATTAAATGTCATTAAAAATTAGGAGTTGGGGGACGGATATATAAAGCAAATTTTGTTGGTGTGGGGACGCCATGTTACGAGAGACGCTGCAAGTTTCTTTTCTGTTCTGTTAAATAGGTTCTATAATTAATAAAATATAGTAGTTTATTTAATAGTCACATACAATTAAAAAACACAAGTCAAAATTAAAATAAATAAATGTCAAAATAAAAATAAATACATTAACTAAAAATATTTACAAACTGCCCCTTAGCGTTATAATTAATGGGCATGTTGACTAAAAAATTTTTCGTGTTGCTATGTAAAAACCTGCCAAAAATAAACACAACAGTGACAGAAATACATTTCTAAACAAAAAACTCTTTCAGATATAAATGTTTTAAAGTCAAATGTTTTTAGACGTTAATTTTTAGACGTGAAAACGCGCTGCTGAAATGCCTACATATTTGTGACGTCACAAGCTTGTATTTTGTATGGGCGGCGTGAGAACTTTGTTTGGCAGCTATACGAAATACTTCGTTTATGGTAATGGTTTCATAATAAAAGTTGCTATAAATTTAGCGGACTACAATACAGTATTATGGTAATTAAAGATTTTCATACTTTAAAAAATGGTCCTATTCACCCAACTTTAAAGAAGCTTTAGGATCACTTAACGAATCGATATCAAATTTAAAGTGTTCTTAATAGTATTTTTAGATGGAAATTAGTATCATTGGAAACAAATTTTATATAATCTTAACATTAGGCAACTACCGTATTCTATGACTAAATAACTAATATTAGCTGGGTTAAGCCCAAAAATCCAGCTAAAAAAATCAAAGCTTATAATGTGCATTTAGTAATTTACTTAATTACTAAAATTCATTGTAAGCTTGCTTTATGATCATGACTTCTTAAATTATAACTCGTATTCGTAATAAATTTTTTTTAACCAGGTTTGAAGAATCACAATATAGTAGACACATATTTTAGTCAGGTAGGAATACAATGAAACAAGTGCTTCAAAATCTCTTGTCAGAATTTATGAAATACTGTCTCTTTGTAACGTTCAATTCACTCGTAACTAAGCCCAATTCACACTGACTTCAACATCAAAGGGCTCATGATCAAAGAAACGATATAATAACGCAACTCAAACTCCAAGCTCTCAATGATTTCCTTGAATTGAGAGCATTTCCTTTGAGCACTGAGCAGTATGAAGGATTTGAAAACAAGATGACGGGAATCATAAGGACGTCTCATGTTATTTCTCCATTTATAGTAAATGTATATTAAACAATTTTTGACCTAAAGTGTTAGGCTGACAGGTTTTCAAACTCAGCAATGGTTTCCTAGTTATATTAGGTCAAAGAAAAAGTTCTACATTGTGGACTAGTCGTACACTCAGCAGTGCTTTTTTTATTCACATTAATAAATAGATTGAGTAAATCAATTCACTTTGCCCTTCTTTTATAAGATGATAAAAAAATATTTTATTTAAACGATAGTAAGTTATTTATTGGCATGTCGCGATTTGTGACACTTTTTCGTTACTTTATCCCCAACAGATTAAAAGTTTTTATTCCAGACCCTCCCACCTCTGCCTCTATTTTACTAAGTTAAAAGTTACTTTCTTTTTATAACGTATTTCTAAATGACTTCAAAAGTACTTTGCCGATTTTATTTCGCTGTTATTTTTTTAACTACTATTGCCATTTTTAGTTGATATTATTTTTTTAAAGAAAATGGACTTTAATAATATCGAGAATGAAAATCGGACAAAATGAAAGTAGTCTAAATTATTACCTTATTTTTATATTTCCTAAAATTACGGACATTCCCTTGATCGGGTCGGCATGAAATATACTATGTTTTTTTGCTAATGAACTAAGTATTTTTATTTTCCTCTGTTTTGCCCTCCTTCATTTGGGTGAAAATGAAACACTCATAGCATAGACGATTGAAATTAATTAAAGAAAAATAAGGTTACACTAATTTTCAACTAACTTAAAAATAGAAGAAGACTCTTAACAACCTCTAAACGAAGTAAGAATTTCTTGGGCTTATAACCTAACTGATTACTGACCTATTTATTGTAGACATTTGTTATTTAACATATTTCGATTAGAGGTTGAGCATTGAAGTTCTGTGATACAGGCCCTGCCTTCATCAGGCTCCAGTCTCCTGCCATCTGCATTCCTAGAACTCAATAGCATCCGAAAATGACCTTTGTAAAGGTTTCAATTTGCAGAAGAACTTGGCAGCGCACTCTCGAGACTGCTCGCGGCTGCAACTTTCGTGGTCCATATTTCAATATATCCACACAGCTTTGTGCATTGTATGGTAAACTCGTAAATCTTAACTAATTTAATTTTTTATTGTATATTATTGTTGAGCGTAGCACAATTTTCTCTTGCTTTTCCAAAACAGAACAAACAATCCTAAAAAAGGATTGCAATTGCATTCCTTTGAACAACTTTGAAAAGCCAAAGTAGCATCCGAAAAAGACCTTTACAAAGATTTCAATTTGCAGAAGAACTTGGCAGCGCACTCTCGAGATTGCTCGCGGCTGCGACTTTCGTGGTCCATATTTCAATATATCCACACAGCTTTGTGCAGTGTATAGTAAACTCGAAAAGCGTATTGCTGTGGCTTAGTCTATTACAAAATCACATGTTATAACCTAACTGATTACTGACTATTTATTGTAGACATTTGTTATTTAACATATTTCGATTAGAGTTCTGTGATACAGGCCCTGCCTTCATCAGGCTCCAGTCTCCTGCCATCTGCATTCCTAGAAGTCTATAGCATCCGAAAATGACCTTTGTAAAGGTTTCAATTTGCAGAAGAACTTGGCAGCGCACTCTCGAGACTGCTCGCGGCTGCAACTTTCGTGGTCCATATTTCAATATATCCACACAGCTTTGTGCATTGTATGGTAAACTCGTAAATCTTAACTAATTTAATTTTTTATTATATATTATTGTTGAGCGTAGCACAATTTTCTCTTGCTTTCCCAAAACAGAACAAACAATCCTAAATAAGGATTGCAATTGCATTCCTTTAAACAGCTTTGAAAAGCCAAAGTAGCATCCGAAAAAGACTTTTACAACGATTTCAATTTGCAGAAGAACTTGGCAGCGCACTCTCGAGATTGCTCGCAGCTGCGACTTTCGTGGTCCATATTTCAATATATCCACATAGCTTTGAGCAGTGTATAGTAAACTCGTAAAGCGTAGTGCTGTGGCTTAGTCTATTACAAAATCACATGTTATAACCTAACTGATTACTGACCTATTTATTGTAGACATTTGTTATTTAACATATTTCGATTAGAGGTTGAGCATTGAAGTTCTGTGATACAGGCCCTACCTTCATCAGGCTCCAGTCTCCTGCCATCTGCATTCCTAGAACTCTATAGCATCCGAAAATGACCTTTGCAAAGGTTTCAATTTGCAGAAGAACTTGGCAGCGCACTCTCGGGACTGCTCGCGGCTGCGAATTTCGTGGTCCATATTTCAATATATCCACACAGCTTTGTGCATTGTAAGGTAAACTCGTAAAGCGTAACTTATTTAATTTTTTATTATATATTATTGTTGAGCGTAGCACAATTTTCTCTTGCTTTTCCAAAACAGAACAAACAATCCTAAAAAGGGACTGCAATTGCATTCCTTTGAACAACTTTGAAAAGCCAAAGTATCATCCGAAAAAGACCTTTACAAAGATTTCAATTTGCAGAAGAACTTGGCAGCGCACTCTCGAGATTGCTCGCGGCTGCGACTTTCGTGGTCCATATTTCAATATATCCACACATCTTTGAGCAGTGTATAGTAAACTCGTAAAGCGTAGTGCTGTGGCTTAGTCTATTACAAAATCACATGTTATAACCTAACTGATTACTGACCTATTTATTGTAGACATTTGTTATTTAACATATTTCGATTAGAGGTTGAGCATTGAAGTTCTGTGATACAGGCCCTACCTTCATCAGGCTCCAGTCTCCTGCCATCTGCATTCCTAGAACTCTATAGCATCCGAAAATGACCTTTGCAAAGGTTTCAATTTGCAGAAGAACTTGGCAGCGCACTCTCGAGACTGCTCGCGGCTGCGACTTTCGTGGTCCATATTTCAATATATCCACACAGCTTTGTGCATTGTATGGTAAACTCGTAAATCTTAACTAATTTAATTTTTTATTATATATTATTGTTGAGCGTAGCACAATTTTCTCTTGCTTTTCCAAAACAGAACAAACAATCCTAAAAAAGGATTGCAATTGCATTCCTTTGAACAACTTTGAAAAGCCAAAGTAGCATCCGAAAATGACCTTTACAAAGATTTGAATTTGCCGAAGAACTTGGCAGCGCACTCCCGAGACTGCTCGCGGCTGCGAGTTTCGTGGTCCATATTTCAATATATCCACACAGCTTTGTGCATTGTATGGTAAACTCGTAAATCTTAACTAATTAAATTTTTTATTATATATTATTGTTGAGCGTAGCACAATTTTCTCTTGCTTTTCCAAAACACAACAAACAATCCTAAAAAAGGATTGCAATTGCATTCCTTTGAACAACTTTGAAAAGCCAAGTAGCATCCGAAAAAGACCTTTACAAAGATTTCAATTTGCAGAAGAACTTGGCAGCGCACTCTCGAGACTGCTCGCGGCTGCGACATTCGTGGTCCATATTTCAATATATCCACACAGCTTTGTGCAGTGTACAGTAAACTCGTATAGCGTAATTTTGTGGCTTATTTTATTTGAAAATCACATTTTGTGACCTTACTGAATATTTTGGCGTTTGTGGCAGTGGACTTCTTACGGCTAAGATAATTATGAAGAAGGTCAATATTTTAAAAAATGAACACGTATTTACAAATGGCATGGCATAATCACCTATTTTAATTAAGCCAAACGATGTATTATCTAGCAAAACTGTCTGGAAATATTGACAGATATTAAACTGTACAGACATAGATATCGCAGAATACGACATGCGCTCTGGCAGGCTCTTTGGATGGCAGGCAATTATAAACAACTTTTTACTTTAGTTATATAGACTATTAAGAATGTGTTAAAGCGTAAAAAATAGGTATAACGCTTAGAGTACAAATAATAACTATTATAGTATATACTAGTTATATTGATACTCTAAGGTATAACGCATACCTCATATGAATAATTTTATCATAAAAATGTTTTTTATTGTTATTTCCATATGAATATCTGTGAAATTTAATTCAAAGCGCCCTTTGTGCAGAGTAACACTAGTTTGTATAAAACATGGAAAAAATGATCATACCACTGATAGTGGCCTATTCCGCGAAGATACGTTGATAACACAAATGTAGGTTACTGAAAGCCTTGGAACTTCTAAAATAAAACTACAACTACGACAAAAAAAAGGAATGTAGTCGATGAAGGTGTACTCGAAGATATCAAAATAAAGCCTTTACCAATATTTTGATTTGCATAAGAACTTGGCCAGCGAACTCTCAAGATTGCTCGCTAATGCAATTTTTGTAGTCGTAGGTATATTTCCGCAGCATTACGAAATACTGCAAGTTTTGATGTTTTTATTTGGGTTTTAATATTGGGTATTCTCATACCAATTGACTTTACGATGACAGTGTCACAAAAATCTAATAATATCATTCGTTGGTTACCAGTAATTAGGTTTTTTCTCATTGATTTAGATGATTCCGCACGTGCTTCATCAATTAAACATATTTAAATTATGTTAATTTCAAATAAACAGATTTCATAAATTTTCCTCTGCTTTATGTAGTGATAAAATTTATGAATCCTACCCTACATTAAAGCCAAAATCGCCGCAGTCTAGCATAGTGAAGTTCGAGTTTTGCTGTATTTCCTTTATGAAACAAAAGGAAAAGACTACCTAAAAAGAGAAATTGCAATTGCATACGTTAAAATGGAATTGCAAAAGCAAGGAAGAATCCAAAATAAGACCTTTGCCAAGATTTCAATTTGTAGAAAATCTTGACAGCGGTCTCTCGAGATCACTCGTTGCTGCAATTTTCATGGTTGCATATTTCTGCAACTCTATGTGCTACTTTTTTGGTTGTTATACAACTGCATGTACCTACCAGTAAAAAGTACGAAATGAGCTGGTATTCAGAAACCTGAAATTTGTCATGACTTTGCCAAAATTTAAATTTGCAGAAGAAACTTGGCAGCGCACTCTCCAAATTGCTTGCTGCTGCAATTTCTGTGGTCGCATATTTCCGCTGCTTTATGAGTGTATGCAAGATGCTTGCGCACTACAATTTTATGGACATTTTATTCAGAATTTCAATTTTATCACACATCATCATCAATTTAAAACACATCATCATCATCAGGCCTTTTAGTCTCCACTGTAGGAGCACGACCCTCTCTGTACTGTATCTTACCCATAGCAGTCAGAAAATTAGGCCTACACTCTCCACGTTCGAAACATATACTTATACAGTATTTCTTTCAATCACTGAGGTTATTGAGTCTCCTAACTATGGTAAAGGCTAGCATGAAGACACTTGTATGTTAGTTACATGAACTCTGAAGTACACTCCTTTTTGGCAAGCAGTAAAACATAATAATTCTTAGTTAGAATGATTTTGGTTCATAAATTCTATACCAAGTATTATGATTGGAAGGGCTGTCAAAGGCTTCCAGACGCAACAGACTGTCCGTAACATTGTTAAAACTTAGCCCAGTCACTTTCGTTGCCATTAGCAGTGGTAGGAGTTGAAAGTTTGAATCAGTAACAAGTTTGGAGATCGTAATATTTCAACCCCTACTATAGGAAATAGAAAATCGCAAGAACAAAACACTATACGACGATGGTGGGCTAGGGTCTTAATAATAACTCCCGAGTGTATGCCTATTACTTGCCGATTACTGTTAATAATGTCTTGATAACTTTTGCCTACTTGGAAAGAGGAGCAATTGGCAATTTATATGCCACTGGTTCTATTCTATCAGAGTCTTTATGGGCCATTTAAACAACACCATCAACCAGAGGCGGTCAGAAGATATGATCAAGGTAGCAGTTCACGCATGTCTCAAAAAATATAAGTTGGATTGTTAATTTTCCTTTTTTTAGAGTACTTAGAATCAAAACAGGTCAACTTTCACCAAAATCGGTTCAGTAGTTTTAAGATAGTTAAGTGTGTCTCATTTTGGTGGTTTTTTTTTTCTTTATTACTAAAAATCTCTTGCGGCAAAGAAAATTCTTTTCTAAAATTCACATTCTTTAAGTTCTACGTAAGTGAGAACAATATCAATGCATTTATATTTTTAGAGGCACTTCAGTAAGATCGTTAGAAAGCAATTACCCACAAACTGGCTACAAATGATAAGGGAGTCTGCGATCGTTAAACTTTTAATTAATACGAACAGAGGAACTTCTGCTGATGGCCCAAAATTAACTGCTGTTTAAATAAATTTAAAACTTTATAATTTGATTTAGATTTTTGTGATAGCGTGCCTAAATAATAAAGTTTTGATGTGCTCGTAAATTGCTCTTGTAGTTTCGTTTACTAAAAAGTTTTAATTAATTCTTCAGTTTTCTCTAAAGGTAAAACTGTTTTAAATTTGTGCAGAGTTAATAAGTAAAATAAGATATTTGGAATGGATATCATGTAGGTATTGCCCTTTGAACGTCGTATTTTTTTTTAATATTTGCTAAATAGACCACAAAAAATAAAAATCAAAAGCTTCAAGAGTTGACAATGAAACCGACATACTTATACACACGCGAAAAACAGTACCCTCCATCCGGGTGGGTCAGTCGGATGAAAATGCAATGAATTCTTACTTGAATTATCAATCTCACGAACAAGATGTCATGTCATGATAATATTCACAAGACTTCAATGAATATTTGTAAAAGCTTCAAGTACAGGGACTATTATAGTGAATGCATATACCTACTAATCCGGACCACCCCATCTCCAAAGCATTCCAACTGAAGTAGTAACCAGGTATACTACAAAAACACAGAGACAACTAGTAAAGAGTTGCTTTTATATTTAACTTAGCTATTAGTATTCCAATGGAAGGACCTCATCAAATTGTATTAAAACTTTAGGGTCCCCAAGAAATTAGCAGACCCTCGGAGATGGAACTATTAATGTTCATAGTTACGACGCCCGTAGAATAATAATCATAACAGGAAATTACATTATTTTAGGGGAGTAGTTCACCAAAAATATACAATGTGTTTGGTATTAACTAGCGAACATTTTTATTCACATTCTCAACAGGAAAAGGAACAACTTTTGCTGCGTGATCAAATCTAAAATGGAAAAAAAAAATTATGACCGTTTCCAAGTACCTGCGTTGAATATGTACTGATCCAAAATACATGGAGCAACTGATATTTTTTTCTCGATTTCAGGCTTGTTCACAAAACAAAAATTTTTCGTTTTTATGTCTTGGTGTGTAGAAATTATTGCTAGCTCGATACCAAATAGGCATGTATATTTTTGGAGTGTATATGGTACGAGTACTACTTACGTACGAGTAAACTTTATAATATGAAATTGGTGTAGTTTGGTGTTATAAATGCTCGTGCTCATGAACAATTTGTGAAATAGTTAAAGTGGACTGATAAATGGACTCGTATAGATTTGCCGCCAGAAGCTCCCACGAGGCATCAAAGAACATACGCCATCTTTGATGCTACTTGGAAAAACTTTACCGTACAACACCGATACTTAGTATCTCATTATACTGGACATTGGCAGAATCACTGAAATTTCGGTGGAAACCATAATGAAAAACAGAAGAAGAAGAAATTATTGACATTAGGTAATGGCTAACTGTAGACAATGATTTGTGGTCTTTGACTGTAAGTTTGTGGTTAAATCGTGTGGTACTTACCGGCAGGCGTGTTGGCCGCTGCGCCACAGAGCTCATCACCGCAGCGTTACAAATTTAAACAGAATTATTACTGTAACACTTATTTGGGAGTTTCAATCCTGTTTTGCTTTTAACGCTAATTTATAAGTGTTACAGATTAATTTAAAGATGTTAAACTTAGCTTGTATTATAACCGTTTATACACCTCTTTAAAAATTTGTACAATTTTAGTTTTGGATCTTTTTATAATCTGCTGGAAAGCACACTTCCTAGCATGAACTGTTCATGATAGTCAATTAATTAAAATGCATTAATCCATACACATTTTTTATTCGATCACTTTTTCAGAGAATTAAGCATTTCGTGCCAGGAAGCTTTTTCATAGCATGACATCTCCAATCGTTGATAATTTCGAGCAACTAAAACTACTTGATAAGAAAGAGACAGCCTTGACCCATCTTTTGGCTAAGAAAAAGATAAAATATTATTCTGTAGCCTTGCCAAAACAATAAGCCGAAAGAATTATAGCCCACTGAGATTTCTACGACGATTTCATTAAGAGATACGACACTAGCAAAACTATTGTAATAAATATACCATGCTAACACAATAGACGATTTTGTGGTTTGTGTTACCTTTAAAATCATCATCATCATTTCGAGTAGGTGACACGGTCAGTCGACCATGCACACCCTGATGTCAGAGTTCTTTGGAACTGCCTCTCGGCCTCTGACGTGGTTCCTTTAACGACTACCAGATGGCAGCCGGGACCAACGGCTTAACGTGCCTTCCGAAGCACGGAATCATCTTTCTAATCAGACAATCAGGTGATTCATGCCTGCAATGTCCTAACCAAACTGGAAACAACTAAACAAAGTATGCTTCCCGTGGGAATTGAACCCACGACCCCCGGGTCAGTAAAGCAAACGCCTTAACCACTGGACCACAGAGGTAGTTGCCTTTAAAATAGTTGTAAATAGCACTCTCATAAATCCACTTTTAAATTCATCGGAATCTTTGATTTACTTTTTAGATTATTAATTGGTCCCATTTATATATCTTCAAAACCAGTTTCGTGGTTTGGTTGAAGCCCATTTTTATTTTCAATAATAATCCTTATAATTTTAAGGAAAATGTCTAAACGTCGCCTTTTGTTTAAGCAACCCAGAAAATACTTCGTAAAACTTTCAGAAATGTTTAAAATTTTATAAACTGGTTGTCATTAAGTTGGCTAGAAAAGTTCTATACCACGTCTCTATCATTTATAACTTCTACATAAGTTCTACGTGCCTGCCACTTGCCTGCTACGGCAAACTTATGCAAAGTTGAGACGTAGGTACTCACATGTGTGTCTAACTTCTTTAGTTTGCCCTTCAGTTTTATTTTAAAAAAGGTAATATAATTAGCGCGTCAGGAATCATGTCAATAGGCGATGCGGCTAGCAACCCATCACTATTTTGATTTCGTTCTCACCTACAAGCCCACCAACATGCTAAACGGGGCCTTGAGGTTTTACAGACCTAGGCTCTGTCTACCCCGCAAGGGGAAAGACGTGATAGCATGTATGTATGGAATATAATTTCCAATTGGAGACACCAGTACTAAAATTTATAATAGGTAGAGTGGAATCCCTATAAAAGATAATAAAAGGAGGCTGGCAAAATAATTTTGTCAAAATTATTTTCACAGCTATTGTGACGACTTTTTAAATTTTCACGTTGCATATTTAATTAAACGCCTGGAGAAAAACTGTATGTTTTGTTTTAATTACCGATTTTACACTTTATGAGCAATATATAATTTTTACATCTCTTATTTCCATCGTTAGCGCATCCAGCAAGCGTTCTATGTGTGTAGAAGAGAGCAATACTTCTACGAGTTTCTAAGAATTCAATAAATCATCCTCTTTAAACGAACTAGTGAGCTGCTCCCTTCAAGAGGGAGAAAACCGGTATAAAAAACAGAGTAGGAAGAAGAAACGGCTGGTGATGTACTATGGATTTCTGATTCAAGCCCCGCTGTCAATTCTGAATGTCTTTGTTCATTTTCAGATTGATCTGAATTGTACCTATATGCTGTAGCGAGGAGGTTAGTTTAGGATTGAAACGCTTTCGCTGCGTGCCAAAAGAAAATATTGTTTTGAGTAGTTTTGAGGAATTTTATTATAAATTTTCCGAAGGCGCACGTGTATATGTATTAACTATTTGAATAAATAAAGGAAAACAATTGGAAAGCCGTGACAGTTTACTTTCAGCAAAGATCCCACTCACACACACAAAAGAATACCGATCAAATGATCGGACAACTGAAAAAGGTTGCAGCGAAGCGTTGCATGCGGAAATACTTGGGATAGGTGTATCCCCGATGGTTCCCATCTTGTCGCGATGGGGGGGCTCTAGTAGCCGTGGTCTCGCCACTCGCGGTGAAGCTAAGAGGAACCGGGCGGAAGGCGCTCGAGGAGGGTCTGGGCAACCCACCTCGCGCCTGACGTAGAGGAAGACAACCTCTTTAAAAAATTACCGGAGGAGGCCCTCACATTGAGTGGCCTGGCTGTGGGTGAAGGGGGTGAACTCTCCCTACACCTACAGTCGTAGTTGGGGTCGCGGGGGAAGAGGAGTGCCGGTATTCCGGTGCGCCGCTCTCCCTGTCCTCCGCGACCAAGCGTGGCCGTGGCGCTTGGCGCGGCATCGGTGGGGCCGCAGGGGAAGAGGAGTGTTGGTATGGCGATGCGCCGCCCTCCCTATCCTCTGCGGCCGATTTGGAGATGGCCTTGGTCAGTCTCTGCTGCGCCGTGATCTGTGGTCCGAGGCGGCGGAGACTGATCAAGGCAAAAGTGAGGGCCAGTTGGGTGGCGGAGGCGGGACTTCGTCACTTGACAGATGGCTCTCGAGTTAGAGGAGCGTGCTCGGGTGTCAGGCACGTCCTTCGGGGGCGGGTTGTCGCGGCCAGGGGCCTATGAGCCCTTGACTGCGATAGCCCGCCCGATGTAGGTGGCCGCTCCGATCCCTCTGCTGTCACTTTGTGACTAAGAGGGAGTCGTGAGCGTGCTTTGGAGGGGTCGCTAAGCGCGACCGCCGCGCTGGGGCTGTGGAGCGAGAGTAGTACACGCCTCCGGCACATAGCGGCTGAGTAGTGACACCGTGGAGTTTAGTGGCCACACCACATAACCACGCGTGGCTTCCCGTAGCCCGCGCGGTATCCGAAGGGATTCTCCACGTTAAAAAAAAAAAGGTGTATCCAGAATGGACTCTGTCTTGTGCGCATAATATAAAACAGTCAAAAAGCCAAGACAAAAACTAGACTACTTTCACGCTCAATTCCTTATTAATTTCAAAATAAAACTAAACTGTGCCATTACACACGGTTTTATTAGTCCCCACCTCTCTGTTACTTTGTTGTAGCACCGAAATCATGCATAATTCAATACTATTTGAGGGGATGGTGATGTAATAATAATGATTGATGTTGTATATATGATGATGTATGTATATGAGTTTGTATGAATAGAATTAAATAATAATAAGGAAAGCACCCACATCACTCCCCTCCAGAGACCGTGTCTACGGGCGATAATAGTCAGGGAACCTTACCCGACGTCCCGATCTTGTTGTACGCACGACCTCTGGAGGTGGTGATGAGTGTTGATGTGAAAGTTGCGGATGTGTTACCTGTGAATCTGCTTGGTGATTGGTATGGTCAACATCGTCGTCGGACAGCATGAAGGCCGGCTTAAGGCGGTCGACGGATACTGTCACGTCCTTACCTTTGACACGTATTTTATAAAATTTAGGATCCCTCTTGATAACCTCGTAGGGGCCGGTATAAGCAGGTTTTAATGCACCACGTAGTACTTCTTCTCTAAGAAAAACGTGACTACAGGTAGCAAGACTTTTAAAAATGAATATTTTAGGGGAAGCATGGTGTTGCGTAGGTACAGGACGAATGTTTTCGACCAAAGACCGTAGGCGGGCTGAGAAATCAGTAATATCAGTGGTCTGCACAGTATTACTTATGTCAAAAAATTCACCGGGGAGCCGAAGAGGTTCTCCGTATACAAGCTCCGCTGACGATGATTTTAAGTCCTTTTTGAAAACGGTCCTGATACCTAGTAACACGAACGGTAGTGATTCCGTCCAGTTAGGATCAGAATGGCAAGTAATTGCATACTTGAGCTGCCGGTGGAAACGCTCAACCAGACCGTTAGACTGCGGATGGTATGCTGTGGTCCTGCGATGTTTAAAACCTATGGTTTTTGACAACTGCTGGAACAGCTCCGACTCGAACTGTCTGCCTTGATCAGTGACGATATCGGTAGGACAGCCGAATCGGGATACCCAGCACGATATGAATGCTTGGGCCACCGTATGCGCCGAGATATTCGTTAGGGGGACAACTTCAGGCCATCGCGTGAAGCGATCGACGATTGTCAGGCAATAACGATAGTCTCCGGATGGAGGTAAGGGTCCGATCAGGTCTATATGGACGTATTTAAAACGCGCTAAAGGTAAGTCGTGTGTGCCCAATGGCGATGCGACATGTCTAGTTACCTTAGTGCGCTGGCAGGTTAAACACGCCTTAGACCAATCTCGGCACTCCTTGCGCATATGTGGCCAAACATAACGATCTGCGATGAGTTGAGCAGTAGCGTTAGCACCGGGATGACTCATGGAATGCAAACAGTTGAATATTTGCTTGCGTAGGCTCTTAGGGACAAAAGGCCTGGCTGTCGGCGTACTGACATCGCAGTACAATGCATTTCGACTGCCAGGAATATCCCGTTTAACAAGACGAAGGGAGCTCTCACCTTTAAGACAATCTGCGAGTTCAGGATCGGTAGATTGGGAGTGTGCCAATACTTCCAAATCAACAGGTGCTTGTAATTCTTCCACCCGCGAAAGAGTATCTGCCACCATGTTGTCTCGGCCTGAGATGTGCTGTATATCGCTGGTAAATTGCGATATCAGGTCTAGGTGCCTGTACTGACGAGGCGTGCAGTTACTCTTCCGTTGATGGAATGCATAACAAAGCGGCCTGTACACACTATACACCGTAAAGTGGGTAGCCTCTAGCATGTGACGAAAATACTTAATGCTCTCATAGATCGCAAGGAGCTCTCGATCATATGGTGAGTATTTCCTTTGAGAGGGGCTCAACTTACGCGAGAAGAATGCTAGAGGCTGCCAGTGTCCATCCTGTAACTGTTGTAGAACTCCACCTATCGCTATGTCAGAAGCGTCAGTGACGAGTCCTAATTTAGCACCAGGCTTAGGGTGTGAGAGAAGAGCTGCTGTACAAAGGCTTTTCTTGCAGTCCTCAAAAGCTTGTAGCGAATCCCCGCTGATGTCTACTGGCTGTGAAGGTTTTTTTACTCCGACGAGAAGGGCATTTAAGGGTGCTTGGATTTTTGCGGCATTAGGTATAAATCGCCTATAAAAATTCACCATACCCAAAAATCGTCTGAGTTCTCTTACCGTTCTCGGAGCGGGAAAATCCACGATCGCCTGGACCTTGTCTTCCAGAGGTTTGGTGCTGGTTTCGGAAATAGTGTAGCCAAGAAATGTTACCTCATTCACACCGAAAACACATTTAGCAGTGTTGACTAAAACGCCGTAGTCTCTCATGCGGGTGAAAATTTGGTGTAAATGACTTTCGTGTTCCTCCTGAGTCCTGGAAAATACCAGGAAATCGTCCAAAAATGGGTAACAAAAATCAAGGCCACGGGTCATTTCATCAACAAACCTCTGAAAGGTTTGGCCTGCGTTTCGAAGACCAAATCCCATAAAGGGGAATTCGTACAAACCGAAAGGTGTGGTAATGGCCGTCTTGGGAATATCCTGCTCTTCCACAGGGATCTGATTATAAGCCTTAACTAAATCTATTGTTGAAAAGTACTTACAACCAGATAAGTGGTGGGAAAAATCATGAATATGTCTGATAGGATACATATCAGGTATGGTGCGTGCGTTGAGCAACCGATAATCCCCGCAGGGGCGCCAACCATTATCCTTCTTCGATACCAGATGGAGAGGCGATGCCCAGGGACTGTCTGATGGACGAGCTGTACCATTAGCTAGCATTACCTCGAATTCCTGTTTGGCTATCTTCAGTTTTTCAGGAGCAAGTCTTCGCGGCTGACATGAAACTGGAGGACCTGGAGTGGTACGTATGTGGTGTGTAGTGTGGTGTTTAACGAGACTCGGAGTACCGGCGGGGCGTGTAATCTCAGGATATTGATCTAAAATTGCAAGATATCTATTAGAGTTACTGTGAGAAAAACCAGTCAAGATCTTGACGCTCGATACTATGCTAGGTTTAACAGTACAAGCTACAGTGCTAATATTAGTTGTGCCATCGATGAGTCTACGGTTACCTACGTCGACCATAAGTCGGTAATATTCAAGAAAGTCTATACCTATAATAGGCTTTGTGACGTCGGCTACGACAAAACGCCACGGAAAATCGCGACGTAACCCTAAATTTAATTTTAGTTGTATGTAACCGTACGTATCAATGGCAGAACCATTAGCAGCACTGAGTTGATAAGTAGTTTTGCTACGAGGCTCACTACACGCGGACACTGGGTACACACACAAATCACTCCCGGTATCCACTAAATATCTTATATTTGACGCACGATCAGTGACGAAAAGGCGACCGGTCTGGCTGTGGCAATCGTCGGTCGCCATCACTGACTGCCCGCGGAGTTTTCCGATTTCTTGAAGTCGCATGGCTGGATGCACCTCCTGGCTTGTGACTGGAACTTGAAGTGGTACCAACAAACAGAGAATTTTCTATAATTTGAATTCGACCTGCGTGATGATGATCGTTCGCGTCCTCCTCTGTCTTGTCTCTGACGGGACCGAGATCGACCGTTGACCTGGGCTGCTAATGCACTAACTTGCTTTGTCAGTTCCGATACTTGACGTGTCAGCTCGCTGATGGGTGAAGATGCTGCTGCAACTTGGGCTGCGGGCTGGGCAATGTCATTGATGCGGTCGGCGAGATCTGCTAGGGCATCGAGGGACAGGGTTGATTGAGATGCTACGATAGGTTGCATACTTGTCGGCAGACGGCTTGTCCAGATAGTTTTGATAAAGTCCTCTGGTACTTCTGGACCTGCAAGGTGCCGCAGGTGGCGTAGAAACTGCGAAGGCTTGCGGCTTCCGAGCGCTTCATGCATGAGTAGTTGTTTTACTTTGTTCTCACGAGATACGGAAAGTCGCTTAATCAGCTCATCTTTGAGTCGGGTGTAGTCGGGCGTACCTACTAAAATATCTTCAACCTCCGCCGCGTACGTTCTTTCCAGCGAACCCAATATGTGAAAGAACTTAGTAGCATCGTCAGTGATTTTTGCAATTGCGAATTGGCATTCTACCTGTGCGAACCAAATTGCCGGTTTTTCGGGCCAAAATGGAGGTATCTTCACTGTGGTAAATGTTGCTGGTTGCGTAGTTGACGTACCTTCCGCCCTCACTTTACGAGAGCGTGGCTTTTTGTTCACGGTGGTATCGCTATCACTTCCACTTCGACTGCTCATCGTGTTGTTATACTAGTCTTCAAGTATAAATCCTAGGGTCACCACTGAGGGGATGGTGATGTAATAATAATGATTGATGTTGTATATATGATGATGTATGTATATGAGTTTGTATGAATAGAATTAAATAATAATAAGGAAAGCACCCACACTATTTAACGTCTTTGAAGCTTGCACTTCACTTTTAATATTTCAATGTTCGAATTATTCATCGTTCATAACGTTTTATGAGTTCATTCACGTGATAAAATAATGCCTTATTAATTTTGGTAGAAAAGATAACGTTTTTTTTTGTTCGTTTCGCTTGAATCAACGAAACAGCTTTATTACTAGGGAACAAATATTCTATGTAGTTAGCCACAATCATGGGATTTATTTATTTTCGGTTGTCGAGAAAACCATTTGTGTCGCGCGCTACTATATTGTAATCATAATTTATTATTACTTATACACAAATGAGTCAACGCAAAGGTTTCACGTGTGTTTTGATTTGAAGTATTATGTTTCCATATTGGATTGGAAATAAATAAATACATACATAAAATACATGAGACAAATCACACAGATTGAGCTAGCCCCCTCAATAAGTTGTGTACTAACTCAACGATACATATGTATAATAGATACTTAGGTATATGTGGATAAACATCCAAAACCCAGGTTAATGTTAAAAATATCGTTTTCGCATCTTGACCTGGCCAGAGATCGAACCCGGAACCCCTCATGTCACTGGCTGGCGTGAACAAAATTTAAAGGAAATAGGAAATTGAAATTTTCTAAATTTTACGTTTGTAAAGATACGAGTATGAAACATACTGAAATGTTTACCGTGAATTGAAACAGCCGCCTCCTTTTACCACATGTCTTGCACATATCCCTTGCACTCATCCATTGCTTGTTTTGTACGTACAAAAACGTCACTCCGCTAAGCCTTTTCCACCAGAGCTGTACAGGGGGAGGCTACGCAAAGGAAGCGATTCTTTCGGTTCCTATAAAAACATCTTGCATACAGCTTAGCGGTAGAAACACAGCTTTATAACTCTTCATCATCATAAGTCCACTGCACCTGACTCTTTCCTGCAGCGCTAAACTCATGCAAATTCAGAAGTATCTAACTTGTTTGACGCTTGGCAACTCACTTTAAGTTTAAACTAAAATATTCAAATTATTCACCGTTGAAGACCGTTTTACAAGTTTGTTCACTCGGCAAAATGTCAAGATGCTTTATATTTTAAAGTAAAACAGTTTGTACAACATTTGACAGTTTGTTATTGTGATCGAATTGGTACTCTAGAGATCGAACTCTTCAGCAGTTTTCCATCATGTCACCTCAATGACAATAACACATTGGTTAAGAGCCGATTAAGTAGGTACAAGTGTACAAAAATTGAGCTAATTAATTGATCGAAATAGATACAGGATAGGTTATCAGTTAAAAAGAGTTAAGTACACAAAATACCTATAATATGAGCTTCATATAAATAATGAAAAAAATGCAACATATATTATTTATGATTATTACGTTATATATGATCATTAGATGATTACGACATAATTTATGTTATATGATCATTATGTTTTCTGTTATTTCGCAATCGGTACACATTTAAATGTATCGTATATATCGTATTGTATGTTATATATCGCTTCAATCTTTTATCGAACCTATTTATGCGAATTTATCTTTTGTGTTAAAACAAAACAATTCATTTCGTCAAACTACGAGATGAATAAGTGCGGGTTTCTCAAAGTCTTAACTCTTAACTACGACTTAGACGATATCTGTGGATATCTTTAGACGTTCTAGCGTTCACAACTTTCCCAAGTTCTTGAGGCGCATGAGCTCCAGGTAAGTTCCGACTAGGTATCTTTATTGTAGTTTGCTTGAGAATCGACCTGCAGGATTTCAAATTACAACGTGTGGTTCCAGAGTAGAATAGGAAAACTCAAAGTCTTCACTCAAGTTCTTGTCGTAGAAGGCGGCTTAGGAAACACAAAATAAACAAAGATTATAAAGATCAAAGAGACCTCTCAAATCCGTTTGGCCAGCGTGGAGACTGTAGGCCAAATCCTCTGACTGCTCTGACTAATATATGGCTCTGGTAGTACAGAGAGGGTCATACTAAAAAAGACCAAATGATAATGAAGATTTCAAATTAACTTTATATTGTTTATGAAGTTAGTAAGTTCTTGCTTCATGAGTACGATTTAATCATAGTATTCTTGCCTCAGTTACCATAATTAGATTTTTCGTAAGCTCATCGTTTCAAGTAGGCACTTACGTTCGAAAATACGAAAAAACCACAGAACCATTTATAGTCGAACTAGCTTCTAGTCTAGTCGATCCGGAGTTCTATCTTTAGACTTAGATTCCAGACAGTAGGGACCCAATACCTTAGTTGGGCGTGGACTTTTTCGCAAATTGGAGGCTTCCCTAAAAAGCACTTCTTTATTAGGCCTCCGTGGCGCAAGTGTCAACACACCAGCGTCGACTCCAGCCAGGTGCGCGATTTCGATCCCCTGCCAGCCATGATGGAAAACGATCTTTTCAGATTGGCCTGGGCAGGGATTGAATAACCGAAAAAAATACGGTTAAATCGGTAAGCGGTATGACATCATACCTTTATATTTCGATACCTAATGGTACCTTCAAATTAACATACCATAAAGAAACGGTACCTGTACGATTTTGGTAGTGTAATATTGCGCTATCGTTATTTTTTTTCGATATTGGAATTATGAAATAAAGGTTTTCATTGAATTTTGCCGCCGAGGATTCGCCTCAATGTTCTACGTCGCATAATTTTTTCGGTACTGAAAATATTTCAGTTTAGGTACCAGTAATTATTAAGGCATCGTTACATAATGATAACGTAAATGTATAAATACTATTATTTATATTTAGCTGTATCACAACCGTAATTGTCAACCAATTTGGTTCTACCTTTATCTAAGGTGTAACGTAATTTTATACCGGTACCATATCCTTATACCCTTAGCGTTTTTAACCCCTGGGCCTCGGTCTTTGATACATTGTATCTATTTTAATATAACTATAATACCTATCGTTAATTAAGTATCCTACAACACAAATTCTTAACTTACTGCTCACGTTTAACGCCGCCTCTGATTCTAGGTAAGTTTCAACCCACTATCTTTGTTGTACCTAGTTTACTTTGGAATTCGCACAAGTATTTGAAGTTTGATAGTTAAAGATAGAAGTTTCGCTCAACATGTCTTTAATTTCATAGATTTCCTACCATAACTTCCACAAAGTAATTACAAGCGCTTTGAAAATTACAAGTTAAAGCAAAGAAACAACCAGAGGCAGATAATCCTGATTAGGGCTTAATTTATTTCATTTTGAGCCATTATGGGGTTAGGTGGTTTAAAATGGGTTAGTAGGGGGGGTTAGCTTTTATCTGCCCCGAGTAAGTACTAGTGGTAACGGAACGGGAAAATAAATTTTAAAAAATAAAACCATTATTCACAAAATATTACTCACTAGCTGTCACTCGCGGCTTTGCCTACGTGATATATAGCCTATGTCCTTCTCAGTACCCTAACCTATGTGTATGCGAAATTTAATTATGATCGGTTCAGTAGATAATAATAATGATAATAAATGAAGGTAAAATCCATACTTCCATACTATACTATACTATACTATACTATACTTACTATACTAATACTTATATACTTATATATATTATATATTTATATAATTATTGTTGAAATTTCTTTCATCTCGACTTTCAAAGTCGGTATTTTTAACGCCCGATCTCCCGCCTTGAGACCCTCAAGGAGAAGGAGAATCAGGATTCCTCTCTACAAAAATGGTGTTCCCCAAAACTTTTGAAAAAATGATGGAAGTATGTATAGCTGCCTGTTTCTGTAATATTTATATATATTATATATATAATATTTGTATATATTATATATATAATATTTATATATATTATATATATATAATATTAATATATATTATATGGTTGTTGAAATTTCTTTCATCTCGACTTTCAAAGTCGGTATTTTTAACGCCCGATCTCCCGCCTTGAGACCCTCAAGGAGAAGGAGAATCAGGATTCCTCTCTACAAAAATGGTGTTCCCCAAAACTTTTGAAACAATGATGGAAGTATGTATAGCTGCCTGTTTTTGTAATATTTGTATATTTATTTTTGAGTCAAGTAAGTTGCAGTATCTGTGTAAGCTTTTGGCTATTGTTCCGGTTGATCCTATAACTATTGGTACTACGTGGGTTGGCATTTTCCATAATCGGGTTATTTCTTTTTGCAACAGGTGGTACTTACTCAGTTTTTCAACTTCCTTGGCTCCTATATTATAATCGGATGGTACGGTGATATCTATTAAATATGCTGTGTTTTGTAACTTATTTATGTAAATAATATCTGGTCTATTGTGTGTGACGGTGACATCCGTTTGTACCGGTATTTCCCACATGATCTTTGCAGTGTCGTTTTCTTTAACTTGTGGTTGGAGGAGATGTTCTTTCCACCAAAGTTTATCACACTCAAAGCCATGTTTTTTCAATAGTGTCCAGTGTACATACTGCACAATATTGTTATGCCTCTTGGTATAGTAAGTGCCGGCTAGCTTCTCGCAACCTGCAATGACGTGTTGTGCAGTTTCGTCTTTCAATCCGCAAATCCGGCACTTACCATCCACCGGTCTTTTGAGTATGTCTCTCTCATGTTGGCGCGTGACAACTGCTTGATCCTGTATTATTATATATTTATATATAATATTATATATTATATTATTATATTATATTATAATATTATAATATAAATCTCCTTCTCCCTGAGGGTCTCAGGGCGGGATTTTTGTCAGATACCGACCTATAGAAGGTCGAGAAGGTGTAAACCTAAGTCGATTAATATTATAATATTATAATATTATAATTATAATATTATAATATATTATTAATATTATAAATGCGAAAGTAACTCTGTCTGTCTGTCTGTCTGTCGCGCTTTCACGATAAAACGGCTGAACCGATTAAAACGAAATTTGGCACACAGATAGACTATAGCCCGAGAAAGGACATAAGCTACTTTTGATTTCGATAACGTAGGTTAAGCAACTCTCACCATGGTTCAAATTAGGCTGTTTGGCCAAAACTAAAACGGCTGAACAGATTAAAAAGAAATTTGGCACACAGATAGGCTATAGCCTACGAAAGGACGTGGGCTACTTTTAATTACGATAACGCAGATTAAGCAACTCTAACCATGGTTCTAATTAGGATGGGGGGCCAAAACTAAAACGGCTGAACAGATTAAAACGAAATTTGGCACACAGATAGACTATAGCCCGAGAAAGGACATAAGCTACTTTTGATTTCGATAACGTAGGTTAAGCAACTCTCACCATGGTTCAAATTAGGCTGTTTGGCCAAAACTAAAACGGCTGAACAGGTTAAAAAGAAATTTGGCACACAGATAGGCTATAGCCTACGAAAGGACGTGGGCTACTTTTAATTACGATAACGCAGATTAAGCAACTCTAACCATGGTTCTAATTAGGATGGGGGGCCAAAACTAAAACGGCTGAACAGATTAAAACGAAATTTGGCACACAGATAGACTATAGCCCGAGAAAGGACATAAGCTACTTTTGATTTCGATAACGTAGGTTAAGCAACTCTCACCATGGTTCAAATTAGGCTGTTTGGCCAAAACTAAAACGGCTGAACAGGTTAAAAAGAAATTTGGCACACAGATAGGCTATAGCCTACGAAAGGACGTGGGCTACTTTTAATTACGATAACGCAGATTAAGCAACTCTAACCATGGTTCTAATTAGGATGGGTGGCCAAAACTAAAACGGCTGAACAGATTAAAACGAAATTTGGCACACAGATAGACTATAGCCCGAGAAAGGACATAAGCTACTTTTGATTTCGATAACGTAGGTTAAGCAACTCTCACCATGGTTCAAATTAGGCTGTTTGGCCAAAACTAAAACGGCTGAACAGATTAAAAAGAAATTTGGCACACAGATAGGCTATAGCCTACGAAAGGACGTGGGCTACTTTTTATTACGATAACGCAGATTAAGCAACTCTAACCATGGTTCTAATTAGGATGGGTGGCCAAAACTAAAACGGCTGAACAGATTAAAACGAAATTTGGCACACAGATAGGCTATAGCCTAAGAAAGGACGTGGGCTACTTTTAATTACGATAACGCAGGTTAAGCAACTCTAACCATGGTTCTTATTAGGATAGGTGGCCAAAACTAAAACGGCTAAACGGATTAAAACAAAATTTGGCACACAGATAGGCTATAGCCTAAGAAAGGACGTGGGCTACTTTTAATTACGATAACGCAGGTTAAGCAACTCTAACCATGGTTCTAATTAGGATGGGTGGCCAAAACTAAAACGGCTGAACGGATTAAAACAAAATTTGGCACACAGATAAGCTATAGCCTAAGAAAGGACGTGTGCTACTTTTAATTACGATAACGCAGGTTAAGCAACTCTAACCATGGTTCTAATTAGGATGGGGGCCAAAACTAAAACGGCTGAACAGATTAAAACGAAATTTGGCACACACATAGGCTATAGCCTAAGAAAGGACGTGGGCTACTTTTAATTACGATAACGCAGGTTAAGCAACTCTTACCATGGTTCTAATTAGGATGGGTGGCCAAAACTAAAACGACTGAACAGATTAAAACGAAATTTGGCACACAGATGTATAGCCTGAGAAAGGACATAGGCTACTTTTGATTTCAATAGCGCAGGTTAAGAGCGACCGCATATTATCAGAAATTTCTGTTAGAAAAATTCTGACGCTCGCCGGAAGGCACTCCGTGCATACATTTTGTATTAGCTCCCGCACACTGTTAGATAAATTCTAACGGGTCGTCCGTTTCTGATGCCCGCCGGATGGCACCTTAGCCGGACGTCAGAATTTTTTCTGATAGAAATTGCGGAAGGCGTGTTTTCCATACATTTTGTACTAGGCCCCGCACACTATCAGAAATTCGCGTCAGTTTGTTGTATTTTAGGAACCTACGTTCTTGACGAAAATGAGTTAAATCAAGATTTAATTGCCGATGTTTGTGGAACGCGATGTTGAAAATGACCAGAATAAAATACACAGAGACTTAGCTAGGAAGCGAATATGCCAAATATTAATTGAGAATTGAAATCCATATTTCAATATCAAGGTTTTTAGGGTTCCATGTCCAAAGCGTAAAAACGGGATCTTATTTACGAGATTTCAATGTCCGTGTGTCACCAGGATGTATCATACATAAACCGTTGTTTGTTTGATTATTCGTATGTGTAAGTGGCCAACACTGGTGTCAGATATTTCAAGCTGCCTTAAGGCATCTGACATAGCCAAACGACTGACATCAAAGATGACAGCCGCGACCAACGGCTTAACGTGCCTTCCGAAGCACGGAGGAGCTCGAGATATTTTTATGCCACTTGCGGTCACCCATCCAAGTAGGGACTGCACCAGGGGTTGCTTAACATAAGTAAGCGCTCATAGAGCTCACACCCACTGGACCATCGGGCTCCTCAAATACCTCTCCTCATAAACCGTGATTACTATACAGTTAAAATTTTCATAGATGATGAACTTATTTGCTTTTACCGTAAACACTAGAATCAGAATAAAACCTAATAATAGAAAACCTAAAAAAATCCTAATCCTAACTAATATTATACGAGTAAATGCGAAAGTGAGTTTGTTTGTTTGTTTCTTTCTTACGCTTTCACGCCCTATCTACTTAACCGATCATCATGAAATTTTGCATACACATAGGTTAGAGTACTGAGAAGGACATAGGCTATAATTCACGCAGGCGAAGCCGCGGGTAACAGCTAGTATAAAATAAAGATATGGCATGAAAGCGTAACAAACAAACAAACTCCCTTTCGCATTTATAATATTAGTAAGAATTTAAAATTAAAACAACATCATTAGCATAATATTGTAAACAATATCTCAGTTTCAGCAGGTTATAAGTATGCTAACGCGGGTTAACGCCATCTAATGCCGCCGTGTGGTTCCCGGCAGAGTAGAATAGGACCACTCCAAGTCTCCCCATGGATGTCGTAGAAGGCCACGTAGGAAACACAAGCTAAACAAAGCTTACAGATATCAAAGACCTCTCCAACCCGTCTGGCCAGCGTGGAGAGTGTAGGCCAAATCCTCTGACTGCTCTAGCCACTTTATGGCTCGGTAGTATAGAGAGGGTCGAGCTCCTGCAGTGGAGACTTAAAACGACCTGATGATGATGATGATGACTTATATTATAGGTACCCGCTTTCCAAAAGGTTGGCCCCAGTTTGCCAACTTAATTAAAAAAAAAAACATTGTTTTAATAAATCATTTATCTTTATCATTGTTCATGTCCATTCCCAATGTTATTACAAGTCGGTTCTTCCCATAAATAATTCCTGGTAAGAAAGAAAATGAAGTCGCTGTTCCAAGAAAGGGCAATTTATTTGATCACTAGTAGAAATCTTTTGTTCGAATGAGTCGTTTTATTCTTTTACACTCTTACAATGAATGTTCCCGACGATTTTTCTTGTGGATTGTTCATTTGATAGCGATTCTAGTGCAAACGATGCTTCTAGGTTTTTTAGTACAAATTGAACGTTGTCTTTTTTTCTATTTTGTATCAAGAACAGGCTGATTTTTAACCCAAGGGGTCCAAAATTTTCAAAGACTTAACTTTGGAATTATTTCAGAATCAGTACTACTTACCCCTAATAGAATACAAACTTAACAGACGAAAGAAAAATTTACTTAAGTAGCATAGGAATTCTGATCGATGAGATTTTGTATGACGTTTTTTCTTATTTTATCCTATTTTTTTTCTTTTTTTTCTTGTACTTCTGTATTTCAGGATTTCATTCTTAGATATAGGCAGGGGGGTCAGAATCAGCACGTATAATATATTTTTTATACGACTAATTTGGCAAACAAGCATACGGCCCACATGATGGAAAGTGGTTACCATAGCCTATCGACGCCTGCAACATATAAATACATCAAATTCTCAAAAGAATCTAAACTACTTAATGACATTCTTTAGATGTCTTGCCTTTCTAATTGTCTAGATAGAGACAGAACGAAATTTAATAACGTTTTTAGTTGATTTTGACTAGGTATAGCCACAGATTACTAAATAGTTACTTCGTAAGTATAGCAGCGTTAACTGTTTCGGTTTAAACCTTTACGGTTTAATAAAACATTTTATACCCTACTAGCGAAATCTCATTAACTATTATCAGGGACTATATAAACCATAGATTATAGGTTATTAAACTGTAGATTCAACATATATACGTTAATAATGTGTTCCAGAACGTATCTTCATTAGCGCAAGTTTAATATTCAACTGCAGTGCAACATGAAAGCAACAGTAGTAGTGAGACAGCGACGTTAGCAAACAGACAAGATAAACAGACAGTTAGTGTGTAAGCACACTATGCCGAAATTACGTCGCATTTTAGCGTACCACCGAACTTTGGTTGGGCGTAAGTTTGGCGGCAATTCGGCGGCAGAGCAAATCTTTAAGTAAAGATGTTCGGTTCGATTTCCGAGGATGAGCTGGAGCGAGAAGTAAGCACGCATTTCCAACATATAATGTAGCGCAACTAAATTTCTGCTGCATAATATTGACGCTTAAGGAGTGTCATAATATTAGCCAAATACGCCGTAACGTAAAATCAGCCGCGGAACTGCGGACGCGTACCTACGGCATAGTGTGTATCGACACTAAGGCAAAGAATTTATATGTCGCAGGGATTTTGTCAAAAACGTGACATTATAATTTCTCTAGTGAAATTATAATTACACTGATTATTGCCAATAACGTCTGGTTCGTATAAGTTCACGGGCTCTTTTCAGAGTTATTGTAATTTCACTGGGCCGCAATAGTGATATTATTATAAATCTAGGTTTATTATGAGTTGCGTTTGTGGTGGGAGCCCCGCGTGTTTTGATTGGTCAATTGAGTTAATCAGCCATATGCAAAACAATAGTTGTAAACATTGGAGCGTGTTTTATACACTACGCGAAACTAAGGCGCAGTATTCTCTTAAGACAATGTTGTGTTATATAGGTACTTTGTATATAACACTTTATAAAGCTCTTATAACGGCGTCACTGTGTCTTGTCTGCTTTGTAATAAGAGCGGTGGTTTTCTTATTCCTCAGTCTCATAGCAACTATGTGAATATTTTTTCGCAAAAATCACAATCTACTTTAATTAATTCGAATTTACTACAGAACTTTATATTACTTTCTGAAGACAACATTAAATAACAAAAATTGTTTACATTCTAATATTGCTTCTCGTAAATTGCCCCTAGCGACTTCAAAGTTTACTAAGAAAAAAGAAATGTTTTTGAGGGTTCTATAACCGAATAGCAAATAACAGAACCGTTCAGTATAGATTTGTCATGTCTGTATGTCACAGCCATTTTATTCGACTACACAGTTGAAATAAAAATTCTTAAGTAAAAATAAAAAAATAAAGATTAAGGGTGCTGCTGCTGTCCCATAGGTACCCTGCTAGTAGGTACCTATTTTTTTGCGGTTATGGAAACTCGGGAGCTACTGAAATAGATTGACTATAAGAAAAAATGCTTGTAGAAACTTCAATGTCTTTTTTAAAGACCTATCTATGGAGACCACGCACGTATAATTAAAAAAAAAGGTTTCAGTTATTTGTAAAGCACACAACACTCGTAAGACGGATTGATTTTTGCCGTGCCCGGAATATAAGAATAGAGCCATTCCAAGTCTTCCCGTGGATGTCGTAGAAGGCGACTTAAAAACACTAACTAAACAAAGCTTCTATACATCAAGAGACCTCACCAACTCGCCTGGCCCGCGTGAAGAGTGAAGACCAAATCCTCTGACTGCTTTGGTAAATATATAGCTCTGGTAGTACAGAGGAGGTCATGCTCCTGCAATGAAGACTAAAAAGACCAGATGATGATGATGAAAGCGAATACATTTGCCAACCAACCACAAAAATCGTGAGACTACAAAAAACTACTAGAGAATAAATATCAGTAGGTATCGTTTCGTACTTAGTATCGTGACAAAAGAAAAGTCTCTTTATCTCGTATTTGCTATGTGTAGTCTCTAGGCGCCACTCCGGCTGCCTCATTTGGCAGCCATCCAACGTGTGGATGCCCATTTGACTTGTAAATGTTGCTTAACTACACGATTTCATCTCATGTACAGAGATTTTAGATGTTGTGTTTAATTTTGAATTCAAAATTCTGCAGATGAAAACTTTTTGAACTGAGAAGGAAACTTAATTACTAAAGGTAACTTTATTTTACTTACATAAACAGCGTATAAGGGTCCATTTCTGTATTTTTATACTCCATTCCCTTAACTTAAAAGATTGAATCAACCCGTTAATATGAAAATTTTTCTATGGGATCAAGGCTTGGAACTTTAAAAAATTCGTTTAGCCGCCCTAGCAAATAGTATGGGATGTATTTTCGAGTTCCCAGCATTGGTTCCAAAGAAAAAGTTGTTAATACTGCTGGGCTGAGTAACCCTTTAAGTGATGCGAAGGTCAATTTACACGTACACGCTGTATATTTCAGTCAGTGACGGATGCGTTTTTATTTATATGTAAGTACAGAAGAATAAGAAGTGATTTATCCAATATATTATTTTTTATGTTACTTACAAAATAAATATAAAAAATTAATAAATATTTTTCACGTAAGTTTTTTTCCCAAATTACTTAAAAAAAACCGGCCAAGTGCGTGTCGGGCCACGCGCAGTGTAGGGTTCCGTAGTTGCGAATGACAACTTTGAGTTCACACTATTCACACTCGCACCTTACAGTTTAACGACCAAAAACATCTAACAATGAAAATAGTATGAAATTTTACAGTTTATAAGTTGGTTGCCTATAACTTTTTAGTTTGTACTTACTACTCAGCTCTGATAGTTTTCCTTTCAACTTCAGTATATATACTACTGTTGTAATTTTTTTTACGTATCTATATATAACCGTTTAGCAGATAGAGGGGGATGACACTTACCTCTAACAAAAATTCGTACTTTAAAACCAAATATTTCGGAAACGGAGCCCTTAATCAAAAAATGGTGTCCTCAACCTCACAATATTTTTGAAAGACCTATTTAACGATACCCCACACAATAGGTAAATAGAGAAAAAAAATTACTCCCTAACTTTACTTGTATGGGAGCTACCCTAAAAAAATTTTTTTTCAAGATTTTATTCTACCAATTTTTTGCCATGATTAATATACATACCCATACCAAATTACAGCTTTCTAGTACTTATAGTCTCTGCGTAAAACCGCGGCCGGACAGACAGACAGACAGACAGACAGACATGGCGAAACTATAAGGGTTCCTTGTTTACTACGGAACCCTAAAAATTAAGAAAGAAATTCCATGCTATTAAAACCCTGACACACACAACACTGATCTGACGAAACATTTGGTTATTAACCCTCATTTCAAAACAAGAAATCTAAAACAAACGTGCTAAAATAACCGTAGGTAGAGAGTGAAATGGCCCGTATATTTCGAAGTCCCTTTGCGACAAAATACGACTTTGTTTTTGTCTCATACAAATCGGGGCGCCTGTCTGTCGGCAAGGGGCGGTTGGACTTCGGCCAGTGAAACGAAAAATCAAGCACCATGTAACATTATGTCATCTTATTGTAAAATCATAGCAGATTTCCTAACTGTTTACTTGAATACTACTAGTTTCTTTAGTCTCCTTTAGTCTCCACTGCAGGAGTACGACCCTTTCTGTACTACCAGAGCCATAGCTTATCCACACCAGTCAGAGGATATGGCCTACACTTTCCATGCTGGCCAGACGGGTTGGAGAGATATTGTTGATGTTTAATAAAGGAACTTTGTTTAGGTTGTGTTTTCTAAGTAGCCTTCTACGACATCCACGTGACTTGGAGTGGTCCTATTCTACTCTGCCGGGAACCACACGGCTAACTGTCTGATAAGATATTTTGTTTAATCCTCATTTGAAACAAGAAATCTAAAGCAACTTACTAAATAACAGCCGGTAGTATAATGGCTTGTATATTTGGAAGTACCTTTGAGACAATGGCTTGTATATTTGGAAGTACCTTTGAGACAAAATATGACTTTGTTTTTGTCTTATACAAATCGGGGCGCCTGTATGTCGGCAAAAGGCGTTTGGACGTCGGCCAGTGAAGCAGAAATCAAGAACCGTCTAACATTGTGTCATGTTATTGTAAAATCATATCAGATTTCACTACTTTTTACTTGAAAGTTAAATAAAATATCCGTCTAATTCGATGCAGCTTTGAGAAAATACAGGACTCTGTTCTTGTCACAAAAAAATCGTGGCGCCTACTCGTTAACGAGGGAAATTTAGACGTTGAACAGTCAAGTTTAAAATAAACGCAACAAAATGATCACAGATTTAAATAGAGTTTACTGTAAATACAAAGTATAGTATAATATAGTATACTCCTTTGAGACAAAATACGACTTTCGACATTCATTTATATACGTAGTACAAAATCACTACGGATTTCACACAGAACTATAACTCAAGGGATTTCACGATAGTTTACTATAAATACTAAGTTTACTTTATTAAAATGTACGATGCTCCTTTGGGACAAAAAATACTTTGTTTTTGTCTGATACGTGTCGTGGCGTGACGCCTGTCTGTCGGCAAGGGGCGTTTCGATGTCGGCCAGTAAAGCAGACATCAAGCACCATCAAGTTAATACAATACCATATTATACGTAGTACAAAATCATAACAGATTGCACAACTGTTTACTGTAAATACTAAGTTTAATTTAATAAAATGTACAACTTCTTCTTCTTTGAGACAAAATACGTCTTTGTTTTTGTCTCATATATGTCGTGTCCTGGCACCTGTCTGTCGGCGAAGGGCGTTTGGATGTCGGCAAGTAAAGCAGACATCCGGCTCGAAGGACCAGCTGTAGACGGCTGTACAGCTGGTCCTCTAGCCGGATCTAACGACGTACATGTTCCATACTCCACCAAGGATGGTGGGCACACGCGGTTCAAACCGCCGTGAACAAGAAGCTCGTGAGCACGCGGTCGAAGGAAAGAACGAGAACGCAGGAACAATGGAGGCGGCCGCGCCGCCGCCGCCACCGCCGCCATGCCCTAGCAGTGTCAAGACCGAACAAAGGGCTGCATCAAATCGATCTAGACACTCAAAATCGAATAAGTCGAATGTGTCTTTGGAGGCAAGGCGAAAGGTCTTAATTTTGGACGCCGAAAGGAAGAAGGCCGAGATACAGATGAAAATTATAGATCAGCAGCTGGAAGCTGATCTAGCTAATTTAACACATTCAGAATACAGTTCACACGCAAGCGAAGGAGCCAGCGCACGCCGCGAAGTTGAGGAATGGATGAATAAAAGCCAGGTAGAATTGGACAAGCAGGACGCCCGCAACTATGACACAAAAATGGGCCGTTCGGTGCCTCCGGAGACGACTACGGTCGCCGGACCTATAGATACGATTCACGATCTGGCTACGGCAGTTAAAAATTTGTCTGCTAATCCTATCCGCAGTAACTCCAACCTTTTAAGCCGGATATGTACACCAAAGGATTTACCGGAGTTTGCAGGAGATCCACTGGACTGGCTTCAGTTTAAAAGGGCATTTGAGGAGTCGACCGAGGTGTGCAGCTATACTCCCAAAGAAAACCTATGGAGGTTACGAAAGTGTTTACGTGGGCAAGCAAAGGAAGCCGTTTCCGCTTTGCTAATCAGTGCTACGTCCCCTGACCGCATAATGAAAACGTTGGAGCTTCGTTTCGGCGATCCCGACTTTATTTTATCCCGTTTAATACAAGACATCAGGAAGCTTCATCCTGTATCACAAGAGTATTCAAAGGATATTGTTACATTTTCCGTGAAAGTTCAAAATTTTGTGGAGGCTGTGCGTGCTGTTGGCAGGGAAGAATATTTACAAGGTATTAGTACAGTGTCCATAATACTATCTAAGTTGCCCATGGTACTTCTATCGAAGTGGTCAGATTATAGCTTTGAACCAATCCAATCAAAAACTAAGTCACGATTAGACATTTTGGCAGAATTCTTAAACACCGAGGCGATTAAAATATCCACAACTGCAAATATGTATGCATTAAATGTACGCACAGATGATAGCTATAAACACAAGCCGCAGAGTAATAATACTCGATCGCATGCAGTTCTGATGCAATCAGATAAATCTGGTGACGACAAATGTAGTTTCTGCCGTACGTCAGTGCATAAGTTAACGGAGTGTAAAAAGTTTAAGAAAGCTTTATGCAAGACAAGATGGGAACACACGAAACGTCATGGTGTTTGTTTTAAATGCCTAAGTGCTAAACACCAAAGAGAGACATGTCCCGCGCCAGTGTGCGAGAAAGATAGCTGTGGTCGAGCGCACCATATACTACTGCACTATCCGGATAAGCAATCGCCTGCGGCCCAGGAGGTGTCACAGGAAACGGAGACCGAGCCACCTGCAGCTACAGTCGAAGCAGTTACGAACGTGAACGCGAGTGCACGCACGGTTTTGTTAAAAGTAGTGCCGATCCACGTGTATGGCAGCCGCGATAGTTTCGTCGATACGACAGCCTTGTTAGGTGACGGATCAACAGTTACAATTTTAAGTGCCCAGCTCGCCTAACGCGCGGGCTTGAGCGGGCGCCGTGAGACATTGCATATGCGCGGTCCGTGGAATGATAACAAACTGGTTTGTGACACGACAGTTGTGGACTTGAGACTCTCCGGTATTGACAACAAGGTTCATACTATTAAAGCGCGCAGTGTTAAAGAGTTGTGTTTACCAATGCAAAAATTATCTATTGTGAATTGTGACTCGTTTACGCATTTGAAAGGGATTAAAAATAATTTTGTTAATGCCGATACTAAGCCTGAAATTTTAATTGGACAAGATAATTATAATTTGTTGTTACCCCTAAAAGTTGTAGTAGGTAAATCTTATGAGCCGTCCGCGACGCTTATCCCCTTGGGTTGGTGTATTCACGGGAGTGTACAGGAAAAGGGAAAGGCGCGCGCCGCGCGTCGCGACGCCACGGTGCTGCACGTCTCAGAGCCGCAGGCGGAACAACGAGACCTGCAGGCCCTGCACGAAGAGGTACGTCGCGGCTTCACGCTGGAGTCCATGGGAGTGACGGGTAAGTCTAGGGTAAATGTAGATGACGCCCGGGCCGTCGAACAGCTGGAGCGGACCGCTCAGCTGATTGACGGCCAGTGGCTCGTGGGTTTACCTTGGAGGGATGTTAATTGCGCGACGCCGCCGGACACCTTCACTTCTGCTCTAAAAAGGTTAAAGGGAGTAGAACGGAAGATGGAAAAGGACGCTGGATATGCCGAAAGGTATAAAGAAAGGGTGCATCACTTATTAGATAATCATTTTGCTAGGGTACTAAGGGAAACTCATCGTACTCCAAAAACGTGGTACTTACCACATTTTGGGGTAGATAACCCCAACAAAAAGAAGATGCGCCTCGTATTTGACGCGGCTGATGCTTCCAGTGGGTTGTGCCTGAATGATTATTTACTTAAGGGTCCAGACCTACTTACCTCACTCTATGGAATAATGCTGCGCTTCAGGGAGAATCTCGTAGCAGTCACGGGAGACATCCAGGATATGTTCCTTAGAATTAAAATTTTACCGCAAGACCAAGACGCGCTCCGATTTCTTTGGCGGGAGAACCCTGCAGAGCCGGTACGTACTTACGTTATGTCATCGTTAATTTTTGGCGCTAAATGTTCGCCCTTTGTGGCGCAATTCGTAAAGAATAAAAATGCTCAGTTATACCAGGAAGACATGCCGGCGGCTGTAGATGCTATAGTCAACTCCCACTATGCTGATGATTACATCCAGAGTTTCCCAGACGAGAAAACCGCAATCAATATGATAAGAGATGTTTCCAATATCCACCAAAAGGGAGGTTTTCATATGCGAAATTGGACTAGCAACAGCGTAACTGTTTTAAACGCTGTTCCAAAAGAAACCCTAGGTACTGCAGCCGTAAGGTTTAAAATCGATCAGCAGTGTGACGGCGAACGCACACTCGGATTAATTTGGTTCCCGAGTACAGATGAGTTAGCGTTCGACGTCTCATTTAAGCGCATTCCCGAAAGCATTATGCAAGGTACTCAAAGGCCTACTAAAAGAATAATGCTTCGTGTAGTCATGTCAATTTTCGATGTATATGGGTTTCTCTCTCCTATTCTTATTCAGGGCAAAATAATGCTGCAAAATATTTGGCGGTCGAATTTAGGTTGGGATGATGCCATTCCCAAAGAAGTTCACGCTAAATGGCTCGATTGGATTCAACTTATAAAATTAGTTGAAAATATACGTATACCTAGATGCTATCACAGGTGTAGTCGGCTAGCAAACGTAGGTGCGAGCGAGAGGAAAGGTAAGGCGGTTACCGGCTGTTTTGTCGTAGCGGATACCACGAGTGCTACGAGCAAGCCTACGAATGCTACGACTTCGCGAACGTCGCTGCCTCCACCGGTCTATGACGATGCAGGTATCCGTAGCTGTGCTACGACGTCTACGACTGACCCATATTATAAGGACACGCTCGCACCCAGTTATAGCAACCTACAGTTGCATATATTCAGTGATGCATCTCAGACAGCGATAAGCTGTGCGGCGTACTGGCGTTGGCATTCTAACGACAATAATATCTGTGTTGCGCTGTTAGCGAGTAAGTGCAGAGTCGCACCCGTCAAGCCCGTAACGGTCCCAAGGCTTGAGTTACAGGCCGCAGTGTTAGCAGCTAGATTAGCTAATACTATAGCTATGGAGCATAAGCTTATACCTGAGCGCCGAGTTTTTTGGTGCGACTCAACTACCGTACTACACTGGTTACGTAATACCACGCGCACATATAAAACGTTCGAAGCGAATCGCTTAGGGGAAATCGACGATCTCACAAATGTTTCTGAGTGGAGATACGTGCCCAGTAAATTAAACGTAGCAGATATAGCTACACGTGATGTTTTTAATTATGATAGTTTTTTAAATGAATGGTTTCATGGGCCTCAGTTCTTATACGAGGAGGAAAACAACTGGCCATGCGGTATTTTAGAATCGAAATCTGTAGATTTGGTCGCAAACTACGTAGGAGTTGTGCATGATTGTATCAACTTACCAGTTCCCGACTCCAAGTCTTTCTCCTCCTGGCTTCGGCTGCTGCGATCTGCGGCTGCGGTCCTGAAATTTATTAATAAGTGTAGAAAGCTTACCGGTGATGATGACAGCATGATCATGGAGCGGGCGGAGTGTTTACTTCTACAACAGTCACAAGCAGATTCCTTCGGCACTGAAATCAGTCTGCTCAAAAATGGTAAGTGTGTATTTCGCGATAGTAGACTCCGGAACTTGTCTCCTTATTTAGACGAACAGGGGCTTCTTCGCGTGAATGGTCGCATTGATGCAACATCTGACGTTGACCGCGATGCTAAAAGACCCTGGATTCTCGATGGACGCCATCCAACCACGAAGCTCCTGGTCAGGCACTACCACGTGAAGGCTGCACATGGCAATCAGGAGACTGTAGTCAATAACTTAAAGCAAAAATATTGGGTGCTTAATATGCGACCTACTGTTAAGAACGTTACATCTAATTGTTTCTTCTGTCGGCTAAGGAAATGTAAGCCTTGTGTACCTAGAATGGGTGACTTGCCCAAAGCGCGTATGGCACATCACCAGAGGCCTTATACGTATTGTGGGATCGATCTATTCGGCCCAATGGAGGTCGTAGTAGGCAGGCGACGAGAGAAAAGATACCGGGTCCTGTTCACCTGCCTCACTGTCCGCGCCATTCACATTGAGCTAGTCCACTCGCTCACCACGGACTCGCTGATCATGGCGCTCCGTCGCATGGCCTGCCGTCGAGGTTGGCCGCGATATATCTTTTCCGATAATGGAACCAATTTGCGGGGTGCTGATGCTGAGCTTCGCAAATCAGTTTTGGAGCTGGATAGTGAAGCCTTAAAGGCGGAGGCCTTGAATAGTGGTGCGAATTGGACTTTTATTCCGGCTGCTAGCCCTCATTGGGGTGGGGCTTGGGAGCGGTTAATCCGCAGTGTTAAAAGCACTCTTCGCGTAATCCTGAAAGAGCGAGCTCCTAAAGATGAAATGCTACGCACACTGATGTCGGAAGCCGAAAACATAGTCAACAGTAGACCATTAACTCATGTTTCGGTGGACCCTGAAACTCAAGAGTCGCTAACTCCGAACCATTTTCTTAAAGGCTCTTCGACTAATTTACCTATAGCCGGAGTCTTTGATGACTCAGAGTTTTATTTGCGCAAACAGTGGCGACAAGCGCAAAGGTTAGCCGATATGTACTGGCGACGATGGCTGAGAGAGTACTTACCGTCTTTAATCCCTAGATCTAAGTGGCAAGAGGATAAAAGCCCCCTGAAGGTGGGTACCTTTGTTTTTATCGTGGATCCTGATTCACCTAGAAATGTCTGGCCTCGGGGAGTGATTGATAAGATTTTCCCGGGTAAGGATGGTCGGGTACGAGTTGTCGAGGTCCGAACAGCAAGGGGAATACTGCGGCGATCCGCGGCGCGCGTCGCTCCTGTACCTTTAGTTTAGAGTGCTGAATCAGCACTGGGGTGGGGAGTGTTGGCGACGGCTCATATGTATGTATGTACTTATTATAAATATTAAAAATTATTTTGGCGTCCATCGAGAATCCAGGGTCTTTTAGCATCGCGGTCAACGTCAGATGTTGCATCAATGCGACCATTCACGCGAAGAAGCCCCTGTTCGTCTAAATAAGGAGACAAGTTCCGGAGTCTACTATCGCGAAATACACACTTACCATTTTTGAGCAGACTGATTTCAGTGCCGAAGGAATCTGCTTGTGACTGTTGTAGAAGTAAACACTCCGCCCGCTCCATGATCATGCTGTCATCATCACCGGTAAGCTTTCTACACTTATTAATAAATTTCAGGACCGCAGCCGCAGATCGCAGCAGCCGAAGCCAGGAGGAGAAAGACTTGGAGTCGGGAACTGGTAAGTTGATACAATCATGCACAACTCCTACGTAGTTTGCGACCAAATCTACAGATTTCGATTCTAAAATATCGCATGGCCAGTTGTTTTCCTCCTCGTATAAGAACTGAGGCCCATGAAACCATTCATTTAAAAAACTATCATAATTAAAAACATCACGTGTAGCTATATCTGCTACGTTTAATTTACTGGGCACGTATCTCCACTCAGAAACATTTGTGAGATCGTCGATTTCCCCTAAGCGATTCGCTTCGAACGTTTTATATGTGCGCGTGGTATTACGTAACCAGTGTAGTACGGTAGTTGAGTCGCACCAAAAAACTCGGCGCTCAGGTATAAGCTTATGCTCCATAGCTATAGTATTAGCTAATCTAGCTGCTAACACTGCGGCCTGTAACTCAAGCCTTGGGACCGTTACGGGCTTGACGGGTGCGACTCTGCACTTACTCGCTAACAGCGCAACACAGATATTATTGTCGTTAGAATGCCAACGCCAGTACGCCGCACAGCTTATCGCTGTCTGAGATGCATCACTGAATATATGCAACTGTAGGTTGCTATAACTGGGTGCGAGCGTGTCCTTATAATATGGGTCAGTCGTAGACGTCGTAGCACAGCTACGGATACCTGCATCGTCATAGACCGGTGGAGGCAGCGACGTTCGCGAAGTCGTAGCATTCGTAGGCTTGCTCGTAGCACTCGTGGTATCCGCTACGACAAAACAGCCGGTAACCGCCTTACCTTTCCTCTCGCTCGCACCTACGTTTGCTAGCCGACTACACCTGTGATAGCATCTAGGTATACGTATATTTTCAACTAATTTTATAAGTTGAATCCAATCGAGCCATTTAGCGTGAACTTCTTTGGGAATGGCATCATCCCAACCTAAATTCGACCGCCAAATATTTTGCAGCATTATTTTGCCCTGAATAAGAATAGGAGAGAGAAACCCATATACATCGAAAATTGACATGACTACACGAAGCATTATTCTTTTAGTAGGCCTTTGAGTACCTTGCATAATGCTTTCGGGAATGCGCTTAAATGAGACGTCGAACGCTAACTCATCTGTACTCGGGAACCAAATTAATCCGAGTGTGCGTTCGCCGTCACACTGCTGATCGATTTTAAACCTTACGGCTGCAGTACCTAGGGTTTCTTTTGGAACAGCGTTTAAAACAGTTACGCTGTTGCTAGTCCAATTTCGCATATGAAAACCTCCCTTTTGGTGGATATTGGAAACATCTCTTATCATATTGATTGCGGTTTTCTCGTCTGGGAAACTCTGGATGTAATCATCAGCATAGTGGGAGTTGACTATAGCATCTACAGCCGCCGGCATGTCTTCCTGGTATAACTGAGCATTTTTATTCTTTACGAATTGCGCCACAAAGGGCGAACATTTAGCGCCAAAAATTAACGATGACATAACGTAAGTACGTACCGGCTCTGCAGGGTTCTCCCGCCAAAGAAATCGGAGCGCGTCTTGGTCTTGCGGTAAAATTTTAATTCTAAGGAACATATCCTGGATGTCTCCCGTGACTGCTACGAGATTCTCCCTGAAGCGCAGCATTATTCCATAGAGTGAGGTAAGTAGGTCTGGACCCTTAAGTAAATAATCATTCAGGCACAACCCACTGGAAGCATCAGCCGCGTCAAATACGAGGCGCATCTTCTTTTTGTTGGGGTTATCTACCCCAAAATGTGGTAAGTACCACGTTTTTGGAGTACGATGAGTTTCCCTTAGTACCCTAGCAAAATGATTATCTAATAAGTGATGCACCCTTTCTTTATACCTTTCGGCATATCCAGCGTCCTTTTCCATCTTCCGTTCTACTCCCTTTAACCTTTTTAGAGCAGAAGTGAAGGTGTCCGGCGGCGTCGCGCAATTAACATCCCTCCAAGGTAAACCCACGAGCCACTGGCCGTCAATCAGCTGAGCGGTCCGCTCCAGCTGTTCGACGGCCCGGGCGTCATCTACATTTACCCTAGACTTACCCGTCACTCCCATGGACTCCAGCGTGAAGCCGCGACGTACCTCTTCGTGCAGGGCCTGCAGGTCTCGTTGTTCCGCCTGCGGCTCTGAGACGTGCAGCACCGTGGCGTCGCGACGCGCGGCGCGCGCCTTTCCCTTTTCCTGTACACTCCCGTGAATACACCAACCCAAGGGGATAAGCGTCGCGGACGGCTCATAAGATTTACCTACTACAACTTTTAGGGGTAACAACAAATTATAATTATCTTGTCCAATTAAAATTTCAGGCTTAGTATCGGCATTAACAAAATTATTTTTAATCCCTTTCAAATGCGTAAACGAGTCACAATTCACAATAGATAATTTTTGCATTGGTAAACACAACTCTTTAACACTGCGCGCTTTAATAGTATGAACCTTGTTGTCAATACCGGAGAGTCTCAAGTCCACAACTGTCGTGTCACAAACCAGTTTGTTATCATTCCACGGACCGCGCATATGCAATGTCTCACGGCGCCCGCTCAAGCCCGCGCGTTCGGCGAGCTGGGCACTTAAAATTGTAACTGTTGATCCGTCATCTAACAAGGCTGTCGTATTGACGAAACTATCGCGGCTGCCATACACGCGGATCGGCACTACTTTTAACAAAACCGTGCGTGCACTCGCGTTCACGTTCGTAACTGCTTCGACTGTAGCTGCAGGTGGCTCGGTCTCCGTTTCCTGTGACACCTCCTGGGCCGCAGGCGATTGCTTATCCGGATAGTGCAGTAGTATATGGTGCGCTCGACCACAGCTATCTTTCTCGCACACTGGCGCGGGACATGTCTCTCTTTGGTGTTTAGCACTTAGGCATTTAAAACAAACACCATGACGTTTCGTGTGTTCCCATCTTGTCTTGCATAAAGCTTTCTTAAACTTTTTACACTCCGTTAACTTATGCACTGACGTACGGCAGAAACTACATTTGTCGTCACCAGATTTATCTGATTGCATCAGAACTGCATGCGATCGAGTATTATTACTCTGCGGCTTGTGTTTATAGCTATCATCTGTGCGTACATTTAATGCATACATATTTGCAGTTGTGGATATTTTAATCGCCTCGGTGTTTAAGAATTCTGCCAAAATGTCTAATCGTGACTTAGTTTTTGATTGGATTGGTTCAAAGCTATAATCTGACCACTTCGATAGAAGTACCATGGGCAACTTAGATAGTATTATGGACACTGTACTAATACCTTGTAAATATTCTTCCCTGCCAACAGCACGCACAGCCTCCACAAAATTTTGAACTTTCACGGAAAATGTAACAATATCCTTTGAATACTCTTGTGATACAGGATGAAGCTTCCTGATGTCTTGTATTAAACGGGATAAAATAAAGTCGGGATCGCCGAAACGAAGCTCCAACGTTTTCATTATGCGGTCAGGGGACGTAGCACTGATTAGCAAAGCGGAAACGGCTTCCTTTGCTTGCCCACGTAAACACTTTCGTAACCTCCATAGGTTTTCTTTGGGAGTAAAGCTGCACACCTCGGTCGACTCCTCAAATGCCCTTTTAAACTGAAGCCAGTCCAGTGGATCTCCTGCAAACTCCGGTAAATCCTTTGGTGTACATATCCGGCTTAAAAGGTTGGAGTTACTGCGGATAGGATTAGCAGACAAATTTTTAACTGCCGTAGCCAGATCGTGAATCGTATCTATAGGTCCGGCGACCGTAGTCGTCTCCGGAGGCACCGAACGGCCCATTTTTGTGTCATAGTTGCGGGCGTCCTGCTTGTCCAATTCTACCTGGCTTTTATTCATCCATTCCTCAACTTCGCGGCGTGCGCTGGCTCCTTCGCTTGCGTGTGAACTGTATTCTGAATGTGTTAAATTAGCTAGATCAGCTTCCAGCTGCTGATCTATAATTTTCATCTGTATCTCGGCCTTCTTCCTTTCGGCGTCCAAAATTAAGACCTTTCGCCTTGCCTCCAAAGACACATTCGACTTATTCGATTTTGAGTGTCTAGATCGATTTGATGCAGCCCTTTGTTCGGTCTTGACACTGCTAGGGCATGGCGGCGGTGGCGGCGGCGGCGCGGCCGCCTCCATTGTTCCTGCGTTCTCGTTCTTTCCTTCGACCGCGTGCTCACGAGCTTCTTGTTCACGGCGGTTTGAACCGCGTGTGCCCACCATCCTTGGTGGAGTATGGAACATGTACGTCGTTAGATCCGGCTAGAGGACCAGCTGTAGACGGCTGTAGTGCTGGTCCGTAAAATAAAACTCCGAGTAAGGGAAAACGCGGTTTATTGCGAAAAATGGCAACGTGCGGACGCGCCAAGGATTGTATACAGACTGATTGGTGGGAGGGGCGCGGCTTAAAGCTAGTACATTTTTTACTTATTCTATTAGGTACGGTAGCTTGACAAAATAATTTTTAATATTTATAATAAGTACATACATACATATGAGCCGTCGCCAACACGCACCATCAAGCTAACATAATACGATTAATTTATACACGTAGAACCAAATCATTGCAGATTTGACTATGATTTACTGTATTGAGACAAAAAAAGACTGCTTTTATGTCATACATTCGAGGCGGAGGTAAGCGCCTATTGCCTGAAGCAGACATCAAGCACCATCAAACTAACATAATGCTATTACTATAGTAATACAAAGACATTTCACATTTGACTATAGTGCCCTGTAAATACTAAGTAAAGTAAATAATATCTACGAGGCTCCTTTGAGACAAAATACAACTTTGTTTTTGTCTTATATCTGTCGTGGCATGGCGCTCTCTGTCGGCGAGGGGCGTTTGTATGTTGGCTAGTAAAGTAGACATCAAGCAACATCAAAATGCCGTTATATTCCTAAAATCATTGCAGACTTGACTATTGTTTACTATAAATACTAAGTTTACTTTAGTAAAATGTACGATCCTCCTTTGAGACAAAATACGACCTTGTTTTTGTCTCATACATGTCGTGGCGTGGTGTCTGTCTGTCAGCGAGGGGCGTTTTGATGTCAGACAGAGAAGAAGAAATCAAGTACCATCAAACTAACACAATGCCATTATAAACGCAGTAAATAATCATTACATATTTAATAATAGCCTAGTATAAATACCAAGTTCACATTAATAAAATGTACGATACTCCTTTGAGACGAAATACGACTTTGTTTTTGACTCATACCTGTCATGGCATAGTGCCTGTCTGTCAGCAAGGGGCGTTTGGATGTCGGCCAGTGAAGCAGGCATCAAGCACAATCCAAACTAACATAATGCTATTATATACCTAGTACAAAATCATGTTTAATAAAATGTACGATACTCCTTTGAAACAAAATACGACTTTGTTTTTGTCTCATGCATGTCGTGGCATAGTGCCTGTCTGTCAGCAAGGAGAGTTTGGATATCGGCCAGTGAAGCAGGCATCAAGCACAATCCAAACTAACATAATGCCATTATATACCTAGTACAAAATCATGTTTAATAAAATGTACGATACTCCTTTGAGACAAAATACGACTTTGTTTTTGTCTCATGCATGTCGTGGCACGTCGTGGCGTGGTGCCTATCTGTCGGCGTTTGTATATCGGCCAGTGAAGCAGAATATAAGCACCATGTAACATTGTGTAATATTATAACATTACATAAATAATGAAGTTATCGATATTGTCGTCTAAAAGCTAGCTTAGTTTGAAATTTACTTAGTTCAGACGTAAACTTCATATTCTTATTAAAAGAAAGAAAGATATGGAGAAAAATTCCACGCGGCTAGGATGAACCGGCAGTCTTTACGATACGTATACGTACGTTCGTACGAGTAATAAATGCCTTACCAATTAGGTATACTTTATAATTTAAAATATAACGTTTTGCTCTACAGAGTAGTGTTAATTTCAGGTAGGATGGTGATCTTTGTAATAAATTTCATAGATATAAGTATAAATAGACACAAAACTAGTACTTACGTATGGTGTACTTCTTGTCGGAATGCCGGGAGCTCCTAGTCGCCTGGGAAGTGCGCCTCTTGTACCTCATTATGAATTCTGGAACAATCATTTTGAAACTAATGAATATTGATTTAAAAAATTACTCGTTTTCATAGGGAAACAAAACTTATCGTTAATATAACGAATCTTTTTTTTTATATTACCCAAAAAGATTTTTTACCCGTTCACAGTCCATACTAAATGAGACACAATTATAAAACACCACATCTCTGTGGTCAGTGGGAATCGTGAATAAAGTCCCAACCGGTAATTATAGATAGCTGAGAGTTAAATACATAAATATACCTATACGGACAAATCACACAGATTGAGCTAGCCCCAAAATAAGTTCTTAAGTAAGACTTGTGTTATGGGATACTAACTCAACAATACTATATTTTATAACAAATACATATATAGATAAAGGTCCAATACGCGGGTCAATCTGAAAAAGATCATTTTTCATTTTGACCTGACCGGGGATTGAACCCGGGACTATAATATCCTTGTCACAGGCCGGCGTGTTGACCGCTGCGCCACGTAGCTCGTGTTTCCATATGTCGTATATTTACAGGTATAATGTGTTTTTACAAACAATTATAAATACATGACAAAAGTTTGCTTAAAATCATTAAAGGGGTGGTTCAGCGCGTCAATAAAAAAAATCCATACGAAAATATTCTGTCAATTTGTATGGGAATTTTTTTTTTTGTGTTTCCACCATTGGTCCTATAGGAATAGTTGTACAAATCGACGCGCTAAATCATCCTTTTGAAAGGTCAAAAGCGAAAAATTTTTTGCTATGTATAATTGTATACGGCCACCACGGACTCTCCTGCTCTAGGAGTGCGGGACGCATAGCTCGTCATGCTAGCCTTAATAACATTATCCTCCGCGCTCTTATCTCCATTCAGATGCCGGCCATTTTGGAACCAATTGGTTTGGCTCGGGAGGATGGCAAGAGACCGGACGGTATGACACTTGTGCCTTGGAGATTGGGAAGGCCGTTGGTGTGGGATGCAACCTGCGTCGACACTCTCGCACATTCCCATCTCCATGGCACTAGTTGTAAGGCTGGCATGGCTGCAGCTACCGCCGAGTCCTCCAAACGGCGCAAATATATATGCCTTGGTGACGCATATATTTTTGAGCCGTTTGGGGTGGAGACGCTGGGTCCGTGGGGTCCATCGGCTCATAAACTTTTCAAGCTCATAAGCAAAAGGCTGAGGGCTGGTAGCTATTTCGCACAAAGAATAAGCATTGCTATTCAGCGTGGCAATGGTGCCAGTCTTTTGGGCACATTACCGCAGGGCAATGACCTGCGGAACATTTTTTATTTATAAGTACGTTTTTGTTTTTATAGGTAAGTTTTGTTTTAGATAGGAATATTTTTTTTTAGGTTAATTTAGTTTTAATCAGTTATGTTTAATTTTAATTTAGTTGTTAATATTTTAGTCTTTGAATAAGGTATCTAATAAATACATATATAACTATTTTTCATTCAAAAATTGTATACGTTAATATATCATAGACTTGACAAGCACTAATAGAAATACATGGAAATACAAAAGTAAAAGGGATCTCTTGGTCGGCTGGGTAGAGCGCTTCTTTATGTATTCTGTAACAATCTGTTTTGAATTAATCGAAAACGTGCCGGGAGAAGATTGTTTTGGGCATCAAAGAAATTATATTATTTGTTTTTGTTTTCATAGTTCAAACTTTGATTGCCTTAGTATTTTTAGATCTGAGTATTGGCTACCAAATCAACAGTGGCGTAACAATGGGGTGGCAGGGTTGGCAAAATGCCACGGGCCCCCGACCCAAAAGGGCCAGTCCAAGAGGCCGCGAGCACGAAAACATTTTTTTACATTGTACCCGAGTATTTTATTTTATTTAAAAAGTATATTTTTATAAGTTCTGCTTTAAATCCAAAGTGAGACAACTAAAGATCATAATACAATTTCAAGTTAATCGTTAAGCATTTCAAACAAAAACACAAACATGTTCATTCATTTTTCCCATCAAAAATTTGCCACGGGCCCCAATTGGTATAGTTACGCCACTGCAAATCAAAATGTGTATTCTATGTAATCTATATCTATACGCTATATCTATAAATATATAAAGCTTAAATTTTTTCACCATTGGATAGGTACGTTATTCCTGAGTACCATAGCCTAAGTATGTACCACGGGCAAAGCCGGGGCGGACTCCTAGTAAGAGATAAAATACAACTAGTAATGGACCAGTTATTTTCTTCGCGTTTGACTGCATATAATTAAGGCTGTGATAATTAATATTACTGCGCATAAGATAATAAATAATTACATACGGACAAAGCACACAGATTGAGCTAGCCCTAAAGTAATTTCGAGACTTGTGTTATGGGATACTAATTCAACGATACTATATTTTATTACAAATACTTTATAGATAAACATTCGAGACCGAGTTCAATAAGATTTTTCATCTTGACCTGACCGGGGATCAAACTCGGGACCATCCGTGTTGCAGTGCAGGCCATACCGCTGCGCCACGGAACTCGTCGATAAACTAGTGCAGTTTGTGACTGAGGTATTTTTGTCGCCATATCACCTGACGCATTTTGTCATCTATATTTGAAGCAGCAATTCAATTTACCTTTCGATTTAAAATACATTTTCCAGAGTCATAGACTCATGAAGTCAAGCGCCATTCTCAGACAGGGTGTATTTTTTTCTGCATTCTGATCTGAGTAAACAAAACTACTAGTTAGCACAAGTAAATGAGACGAGGTGTACATATATGTGTGTGTATAAGTGACTTTGCATTTTCACCTCTGGATTCACCTTACCGTCAAACTTTTATTATGTTAGATTATTGCTTTACCATTTATTACGTAACCACACACGAAAGGTTATCAGGCAATTGATTTTTGTTACAAAATTCACGTTATCTACGCTATAACGTGAAACTCAAAAGGCATTTATACATTTCTCTCAAATTCGCTTCCCATTATGTCATATCCTCTGGAGACTGAAAAAATTCAAATCGGCAGAAAGGATATGGATTAATCCTTTATGGAATAAATTGGGCGGAGTTTTTAACCATTCAATCTTTTGGAAGGCAGGAAATGGAACGGCAGCCATTGTATAAATTACCGAAAGAGCAGAAAATAGACTATAATACCGCGTGTTAACTTACTATTCTGTCTTAGAAAAGTTCTAAGAAGTGTCTCAATCCGTCAAAATGATCACCAATACTGGGAACTTAAAAAAAATAAGACATTTCTATACCAAAGTTTCGGGTGGCCTAGCAATATTAATGAAAATGTAAAAATTAGATCCCTGCATTGGCCTCAAAGGAAAAATTGTACATTTTGATGGGCTTGGCCACCCTTGAAGGGTAGCCAAGCCCATCAATTTATACAGAAAGCATAGCCCGTTGGTAAATTTACTTGCATTATCTTCAACATTTTACACCAATAATATACGCAGTTATGGGAAGTCCGTATTAATGTCGCTAATAACTTATCAATGCACGGTCTTATTTTTACAAATAATGACCTATTGCATCTAGGGGTCTATCTAGATCGTAAGCATTTTTTGGGCTATGATAATAGATTTTTCCAGCTGCCTAAAAATCATTGCGTTTGCTCAGTGGGCCATCGAGCTCCTTGGTTAAGGCAATTAATTTTATCTATAGAAATCTATTTAAAAAGGTGGCATTGACTGTATATTTCTATCCGAATATTGCTTCCCACTATGTCATATCCTCTGGCCTGAAGAAATATCAAATCAGCAGAAAGGATATGGAATAATCCTTTATGAAATAAATTGGGCGGAGATTTTACTCATTAAATCGTATGGAAGGCAGGAAACGGAACGGTAGCCAGTGTACAAAATAAAGAAACACCAGAAAACAACCACATATTTCAATGTAACATTTTTGCACTCTTTAGGTGTAAATCTTTTGAGTAAATATTTTTTATGATTATATTAAAAAGTAATATTAAATTTATTCTTAGTTTTTTGCAAATAACTTTGGAAATATCTAGAAAATAAAACACAAACTGAAGCTTTGTTTATCAAGCCAGGTAATGAAACCTTATAAGTTTGAATCTCCTAGCAGATGAGTTTTATATCGTTAGGGTCTTAGACCAACTCTATATATTTTTCACTATAACTTACTAAATGCTCACTAGACTAGCGCTTCCACTCCGTTGTTACCAAATGTGACGAAACCTTACAAATCGTTTCATGTCATTCTTCTTCTTCCTCACCTCATCTCACTTTATGTGGGGTTGGGAACAACACAATTTAACATTAAAGACACTTGTATGTAAAATTATGAGATCTGTGTCGATTGTTCAATATCACTTATATCATAAGGTCACTTATATTATAAGGTAGTTTTCGTAAATTGTTGCAGAAACGATTTTAGTTAATGCACAGTATTTTAAAAACTTTTTTCTATCAAATTTTGGTATAAAATAAAACCTTCGTAAAAATAAATCTCTGTCAACTCGTTAACCAGCAATCGTAATTTTAATCAAATTACCAAGCGCTATAAATTCTATCATAGACGAGATGTGGCATATTTTAATAATAATTTAACGAGTTTTGTCATGTCTCTACTTTTATTCTCGTTTCAATTTGTAACCGAAGTCGTATTTCGATATCAGCAAAGATGGAATTAGGAGATGGAATATTATGGAATGAGCAACCTTGATATTGGGAGCGGTATGATGAAAGCAAATTTCGTATTTCCATTTCATTTTGGACAATAATGGTTGGTCACATTGAATAATATTATGTTAATATCACAGATGTGTTTTGATTCAATTAAATTTATTTTTCAAATATACAAGACAAAAAACATCAATAACCTCGAACCCCTCTAACATAATAAGCATAATATAGATCCACAAGAAAGAAGGTGAAAATCGGAAAAACATATTAAGAATTTCCAATGAAACTCGACCAAAGTAAAGTGTAAAGTGCTCGTAACGTTAGGTGTATAAATAATGTCATAAACGCGATAAAACCGTATTAAAATAATTTTATTTAAATGAGAAACTCGACCAGCTGATTGGTGAATTTGTATGGGAGGTCCAGTTTTTTTTCTCCGACTTTTGCCCTTTTTCTTGTGGGTCTATATTATGTTAGGGATTCTGATTTCGATATTATGAGGTAATTGATGTTTTACAAATAACCCTGTATTTTTTTGTTTTTAATTGAGTAATAGGATTAATAATTGTACATTATACATGATTCATCATCATTTCGTGTAGGTGACACGGTCAGTCGACCATGTACTACCTAGTGTCAGTGTTCTTCGGAACCGCCTCTCGGCCTCTGACGTGGTTCCTTTAACGACTACCAGATGGCAGACGGGACCAACGGCTTAACGTGCCTTCCGAAGCACGGAATCATCTTTCTTATCAGACAATCAGGTGATTCATGCCTGCAATATCCTAAACAAACTGGAAACAACTTAACAAAGTATGCTTCCCGTGGGAACCGAACCGACGACCCCCGGGTCACTAAGGCAAACGCCTTAACCACTGGACCACAGAAGGCTGTACATTATTAATTTAATTTGATGGATTGTTTCTTAGTTGTTTGATTCAATCGGCCTTTGTGGAGGAGAAGTAAACATGCCATCAGGAATACCGGGTTCGATTGCCGGCGTGGGCAATTTCTTTAACTATCTTTGACAGGACTGCGATTCTGCAACTCTTCGATCTGCGTTCAAAAATGGACTCCAAACGGATCTAGGGCTAAGGTATCAACTATCACCCGAGCACCATACCAACACCCTTGATGTCTTCATTTTCGGCGTATTGTTGGTCACAGTGTTGCTTCGAGCAACACGGCCTTCGTAAGCAGTGTTGGTCTAACGTTTAGAGGAGACCTAACCTCTTTAGTGTAAGCACTAATAGTAAGTGTGTGCACCATCGTTTGTAACCTAATTATAAATAATGCAATATCGCAGGACAAATCAACGAAAGCAACTTTCATAGCGTCGTTATTATCGCAGCAGTATGTGACGTTCTCGCCGTCCTAATACACATACAAAATGTATACTAGGAACGGATATCGCAATAACGTATGCGATATCACCGGCCGGTAAAAACACAGTGTGGTGGAGAGCCTTTATTTTGACTACAAAAAGGTAATTTACGAGACAATCATTTCAGATTAAATCCAAAAAATAATAATTTACTTCTATTTTTTTATTTGTATCGGTATTTAAGGCAGTAGGAAGGTATTAAGATTGGCATGTAGGTGTCGTGTATTAAAAATTTTATATCCCTTGAACATGAACCAGGCCTCATAGGAACTTATGAATTTTTCATTGGCTTGATCTAAGTAAAATACAAAAGGCATTATAAATTGGGTTTCATATTTCCTGTACTTGGCTTAGGTATATTATATATTAGTATATTATGTTCAAATTTTAACACATGTAGAAAGAATTTGTAATTGGTTTGTAAAAAGCAATTTGAATCCATTAAATTCCTAATATTCTCATTAATACTTGCTTAGTTCTGTTCAAACACATACATATACTATCTTAAGAAGTTTTAAGCTAATCAAGCCTAACCAAACCTTACCTTTCACTGTAAATGTAATTTCTTCAATTTTATAAAGCACAACCTTTTCAACAACAAGCCCAAGATATGTCAAACTACGCGGAAGACTACTTTTTAACAACAATCTATATTAAACAACAATTTAAAAATATCTACTTGAACACATTATACTATTTTGTTCGCGAACATGTTCTTAGCCTAATTATTTGTTAAAACCTCCGCAAAATACAGCGAAATTCCGCGAAAAATCCCGGAGCGATATAAAGTTGCGAGTTTAATACAAAAATTTATAAAATCTGTACATTTTCATTCATAATTTAATAGAAATAAGATTATTTACGCGGAAAATTCGCTCCAGATTCATGGTTTTGACGTTTTAGTTGAAATGTTGCCATTTTATATGAAATTTGCACATTTTTTTTGTAATTTGTAACCAATTGTACAGGTTCTAGCCAAGGCTAGCCAAGTGGTGGCGACGATTTTAAACCTTAATGTGTGTATAAGTGCACTTCGCCCAAACAAAACTATTTCTTTTCTCATCTTGAGTGGCAAAAGATCTCTATCATCTTATCTTTATCTCTATAAATGTAAAAGTCAAACAGAATCATGTCTTAACCCATTCACAGGGTAAACCATATCAAAGACCTCAAGTTAAAAACCAGTAATAGAAAATAGATAGTGGAAACTTTTTTTTACTAAATATTTAATTATGAGAACACCTTTTACTTTTTAAAAATAATGTCATCGGATAACTGTTCAGTTGTTTAATTCTATTCCAGTAACTGATTTCACAGTAGTGCACTACCTTATAATTGAACATTACTAAAATTCGTACAAAGTACTCCACTGTAAGCAGTCAAAACATACCGAGATGCATGTTCCTGTTTAAAAACAAAAACCGGCCAAGTGCGAGTCGGACTCGCGCACAAGGGTTCCGTACCAGAAAAAAGGCTAAAAACTGGTGCCATTAAACACTTGTTGTATGGCAGCTTCTCCTTAATACTGATTTTATTTTATTTTAACTATTTATTTTTAAAGTAGGTAAATATATAACCTTGATAATTTGTAAATATTTCTAGCGTCTACGTGTAGCCAGTATTAGTGGTAAAAAAATACTTTTGAAGCTCTCCTTAATTATTATTTTGATTTTAGTACGTTTTGTTGTAGCCACAATAAAAAATACATAATCTGTGCAAATTCCAACTGTCTAGCTAATTATTATTATTATTTTGTTTTTAGTATTTGTTGTTATAGCGGCAACAGAAATACACATACTGGGAAAATTTCAACTATCTAGCTATTACGGTTCTTGAGATACAGCCTGGTGACAGACGGATGGACAGACGGATAGCGAAGTCTTAGTAATAGGATCCCGCTTTTACCCTTTGGGTATGGAACCCTAAAAAACAGTTGCTTGAAAATAACGTACAGTTATCCATTATTTTTTGCCTAAATTCTGGTAATTTACTCCACATCCACCTGGCAACACTTATTCACGCATGCGCGGTATTTTCCCGGGTTTGCCAGATGTACCGACAGATTTGGCGGTTTTATTGATCGCAGTGACATACAAATAAGATATGAATTATCTATGAAAGATCGATGTGTCAAAAATAGGCGAGTCATGTGACTTCGACGACCTGATTGATTTGCCGACTTGGAGAAAAGAGGAAGATCTTTGCTATGCTTACTTATCTTTCTAAAGATTTGATAAAGGTTTCATTTGTTAAGTTATAAAGATAAAGTAAATATACGAAGAAACCTATTTTATTAATAAGGGTACATTTATCTAGTACAGTTTAATGTGAAGTATCTTAATTTAACTTTTTTTCCGTAAGTCTTCTTTATGTGGATTTGGAATAGTGTGGCAGTAAAAAGTCATTCATTCATTATATGGTGTTTCTATTTTGTTAGTTTTACATTTAACAAAGGTAATTTGAAATCATTTCAGATTAAATAAAAAAAAAATACTTCTATTTTTTTATTTGTATCAGTATTTAAGGCAGTAGGAAGGTATTAAGATTGGCATGTAGGTGTCGTGTATTAAAAATGTTATATCCCTTGAACCAGGCCTCATAGGTACTTATGAATTTTTCATTGGTTTGACCTAAGTAAACTACAAAAGGCATTATAAATTGGGTTTCATATTTCCTGTACTTGGCTTAGGTATATACGAATAATATGTTAAATTTTTGACACATGTAGCAAGAATTTGTAATTGGCTTGTAAAAAGCAATTTAAATCCATTAAATTCCTAATATTCTCATTAATACTTGCTTAGTTCTCAAGACCAGCTCTTTTTCTCAAGGCCAGCGTGGAGAGTGTAGGCCAAATCCTCTGACTACTTAGGCTAGTTTAAGGCTCTGGTAGTACAGAGAGGGTCGTGTTTCTGCAGTGGCGACTAGAAAGACCTGATGATGATGATGATGACGATGATGACATTTAACACAAGAAAGATAATTTATATCTAGGTAGATAGATTACATATACTTACATCACTTCCCTACGGTTACATGACCCATGTGGACCCCGTTGATTCGTCGATATTGCCAACTTGTGGTTGAGACTAATAACAAGGCAAAACTGAATTTAAATAAAGTTGCTCTAATTAAAACATTAAAAATTTGTGGCGATTTATGGGGGAGGCCTATGTCCAGCAGTGGACGTCACTGGCTGATAGATAGATAGAATTAAAAGAAGTTTCAAAAGCGACCTTAATGATAATTCATAATTAAAAGATATAAGCGTCAAATAATAACGTCAACAAGTTACGTCATGACAATCTTATTATAAAGCAGGCCTCAAATGCTTTAATTTTTGAAAACTAAAAAGTACAAATCTGCGTAAAAGTAGGAATATACTAGCTTGCTGTACATCATTACAAATCCTCCTTAAGCTATGATCTCTATATTAAAGCTTACTTTAATTGAGCGGCTCAATCATTTGACCAAGGTCTACTATAGCTAAGATATTATAGTAATACTTAATGTATAGACCATCCAAGATTTTGGTCAGGCGATCAGGTTACAAGTAAAGAAATTTACTTAAGAAACTATAACATATAGTCTTAATACAAAGTTTGCCCTGCATGCCATTGCCTGCATAGTTAACTATATTGATACATCCAAGTTGAAGACTTATGCCTATCAGTGAGACTTAAATATCATCGTATAATACCCCGATTGAATGATAACATGTCCTACTATGAAACTCAACCGACTTGAAACAAAGAACATAACACATAAACCAAATTGAAGCACATCTGATCTGAAGATGTAATAAAAGTTTCAAAAACGACCTTAGTTAAGAAAGTCAACGTCAAATAATGACGTAAACATGTTACGTCATAACGATCTTATTGCTTATCAGTGAGGCTCAAATTTCATCTCATAATCCCCGACTACGGTTTAATCTGTTATTTATGAGTGTATCATCTTGGGTGCTGTTCTCGTATAGGGAAAATTTGATATGAGGAAGATTATATACATCGTTTCCCCGTTTATTTCCTTGTTGATCATAAAATAATCAAAGACCACAAGCTGTATTCAAAGCAAGTTTAATTTATCACATATTTTGTTGGTACTCTGGAAAATACTAGTGTAGGTACTTATCTTTGTCTTAGATATGTATTTTTGGTTTACTAATGACGGAACCTAAACCAACCTTAACTTTGTCGCGAATCAACATTTCTCTCCATGAGATTCAGCACCAGTTTATAGTTGACTATCATAAGTTTCCAGAAAACGATAAAAACGTAAGTAAAATCATGATAATTTGATGAAGGTTCTCCATAAAAAAAATATGCAGTTCTCTACCAGCGGAACTCAAACCAATCGCACCATAACATTTCGGCGCTACCTTTAGCGTGGGTCAAGGCGACTCTCCATGAGTCACAGCACCAGTCTATGGTAGTCTGTGGTGCGCGGGCGCAGCGTACACGCGGCGCGCTTACGGTATGTTTATTTACTTTTATCGTGAATTTATTTACTAGCTTTTTCGTGCAATGTCGTGCCCTTAAATTATAGTCTATATTTATTAATATAAACTATAATAAACAGCGGTTAATTAAGCTCTCTATAGTTGAAAGAATTTTTAAAATGAATAGTTATTGAGTTTCAAAACAAACAAAACACAATCATATCTGTCTTTTTTTTATTTGTTTCGATTAATTGTTTTATGAGAAATGGTCACAATTGGCTCTAGACAGGGAGTCCTGGAAGGAAATGGGGGATACCTTTGCCCAGCAGTGGGATAATATAGGTTAAATAAAAAATCCTTAGATTAGAGGGTATTGTTATTTTTGTGATGTTTAGCAAAACGACGCATTTTCGGCAATCTATGTTTTATAGGCTTATGTCCAACGCAATGCCTGGATATTTTTTGTGACTTTCAAAAATTTGTTATAAAAGTTCTAGTTTACATATTTTTACATATCATAGATCATCCTTAAATATCTTATTATGCATTAATGAAACATTATTTTTTATATTTTGTCGTGTGAGTGTTTGTGAGTTGTTAATAGTTTTTGAGTGTATCAACAAACACAAAACAACGTTAAGACACTTATCAAAAGCTACAGGACTCTAAAAGAAATCAACCCCTTTAACCTTTTAAGCACTGTGTGTAGTTGTTATTCTATGTCGCCATTTTATTTATATTTCGCTCCATAGCTTATACGGTCTGAATTAAACAATATGCGTAATGTCGTTAGATTCATCTTAATCGTAAAAGGACATTATATACATTTTTGATTTTATATCTCAGCTATGGAATTATTTATTTGCAGCACTTATATTAATGGTTTATGAGGAATGCAATTTATATTCAAATGCTAAGCATAAAATTGTATGATTTATGTTTGAAATTAATTAAATATGGTTCTCATATAACGAAGGCCTTGAACAAAACAAAATAATATCTATAGTTATGATTTATTAGAAAAAAAAATGTATAACTAATTATCGTGGTCACTAAGTAGCTTTATCAGTAGCTATCAGTCACTTTAACAAAATTTTACATATTTACTGTAGAACAGGAGTAATTAAGTTTGTTTATTGAAACAGTTATCAATGCTCTACTTTTAGCTATTAATTATTAAAAAATGTAATAAATGGAAATAAAAGTTATCATACCATAAAAATTTCACTAAGTACAAACGGATAAGAGTATAATAGTAAAAAATAATTATCAATTGTTTATTTAATTAAAACTTAGTATCAAATTGGTTTGCTTTAAAGCAAAAATTACAAGAAACCTGTAATGAACTCCAATATAGATAGCACTAGAAAACAAATGAACAATTTTGTTTAAAGAAATAAAACGATAGCTTCCTTTAAAAAAAAAACATAACTAGTCCGTCTATCTGTTACTTAATCGAAACGTGCAAACAAAAAATGAAAACCCCTTAAATTTCCGTGTGACATCACTCTTCGCTACACTTTTTCGCAAACTGTGACGTCATGAGTTCTCACTCACGAACTTCAGGAAGTAAAGGGGTTCTATCTACGAGTATAAGGGTTCTATCTGGATTTGTCTTAGATGATTTTGCGAATTGATTATAGTGGACTGTATATTATCAAATAGGTGTTATAAATGCTCATGAACAATGTGTGAAATAGTTCAAGTAGACTGTCATATGGACTCCTATAGATTTGTCACCAGAAGATCCCATAAAGCAATCAGAGGACCTGCGCCATCTTTGATTACTACTTTTTAACTATGTACCGTACAGCACTGACACTTTTATATCTCTTTAAACTGGACATTGGCAAAATTACTGAAACCTCGAAAGAAGTCATAAAAAAAATATAGAATAGAATTTTTGTACTTAAAACACCTCAAGATACAGTTCATCATCATCAGGTCTTCGTAAGTCTCCACTGCAGGAGCACGACACTCTCTGTACTACTAGAGCCATAGGTATATTAGCCAGAGCTGTCAGAGGATTTTGCCTACACTCTAAACGCTGGCCAGACGGCTTGGAGAGGTCTTTTTGATGTTTATAAGCTTTGTTTAGCTTGTGTTTCCTAAGTCGCCTTCTATGACATCCTCGAAAAGACTTGGAGTGGTCCTATTCTACTCTGCCGGGAACCACACGGCGAACATTAGATGTAAGATACAGTTACCAGCATCGCTTTGTTCATAAACCGTGTTGTTACGTCATTTAGATTCAGGTCATGAACCAGTTGTAATTTACATGCAAATGTATGTAACAAATTGATTTGTTATAAACTATACAATATCAGGAAGTCTGGCGATCACGACAGCTAAATAAAATTGTGTATATCTTCCTTGGTTTTTTTGTTGTTAGAAAATATATGTAATGACAGGAAGTAACATTTCTTGCTCGATGTATCATTAATTATTCGAATCATCACTACATATTATAACACAAAGCCGCTTTCCGATGTCTGTCTGTCCCTATGTATGTTTATATTGTTTATCTTTAAAACTGCACAACGAATTTTGATGCGGTTTTTTTATTAGATGGTGTTTTTTTTTTTCAATGGCCTATGTAGCTAGCTCCAAATGAGCTTTCGCTACTTCACCGGACTTTTTGAGGTGAGAGCAGAGTGCCCTCAACCTGTAAGGCAAACATCACCAAAGGGTCCCCATGAGGGATGAACCTCGGCTTTGGGCGTTGCCTGGGGGCACTTGGAGAGACAGCAAACTCTCATATGCCTGATGGGCCGCGATTTGCATGCATGGCCTGAAGGGCCAAACTTAGAAAGATAGTGATTCAAGAGGAAGGTTTATATATGTATAATACATGCCCGGGCGCAGCCGGGGAGGGCTGTTAGTTTTAAATAAATTACTTTTACTTTGACATAAATAATTTTCGAATTTCCATCATTAGTCTTATAGGAAAAGTTGTTCATATTGACTGGCTGAGTTGCCCCTTTAAGGATGGGACAAGGTTTTATTTACATATTTTTTTTTTATTTACGGACAAATCACACAGATTGAGTTAGCCCCAAAGTAAGTTCGAGACTTGTGTTATGGGATACTAACTCAACGATACTATATTTTATAATAGATACATATATAGATAAACATTCAAGACCCAGGTCAATCTGAAAAAGATAATTTTCCATCTTGACCTGACCGGGGATCGAACTCGGGACCTCCGTGTCACAGGCAGGCGTGTTGACCGCTGCGCCACGGAGCTCGTCAATTCAGTCACAAATCAATGCATCATTATCAGGTCTTTTTAGTCTCCACTGCAGGAGCATGATGGTCTCTTTACTACCAGAGCCATAATTAGCCAGAGCAGACAGAGGATGTGGCGTACACTCTCCACGCTGGCCAGATGGGTTGCAGTTGGAGAGGTCTCTTTGATTATTATTTCTAGCTTGTATTTTCTAAGTTGCCTTCTACAACATCCACGGGAAGACTTGGAGTGGTCCTTTTCTATGGAACTACACGCCTTATAACATATACTATTGTAAAAAAATCAAAAAATATTTCTTAGAATATTTTTAAGTCATTCTTTTAGTCTTTGCTCATTCCATATTCAAATGTCACACTTTATGCACAGGGCCTCATCAAAATACATATTTGATCAAAATCTATAACAAGCTTCCTATTATAGAGTGTATATCTTGTATCTTTTTCGCACATACGGAAAAGTCGCGAGAGACTACTTGGCCAGAAGGTCGAGAGCGAGGTGATTTCCTGCACTCCGAAGATAACTTGTTCTGCGTTGTAGCTTTTGCCCACGACTCCGTCTACGTGTGGCGTAATAAAGCATGTGTCTTAAAGTATATATCCCCAAATTATTCTTCTTAAGGTTCCGTAGCTGATAGGCAAAAACGAAACCCTAATAGATTCGTCATGTTTGTCTGTCTATCTGTACGTATGTCACAGCTATATTTCGAATCTCTTAGGACTACACCGTAAAAGTCTGGTCTGAAGATGTTTTGTACGTTAGCACTATTATTAATTCTGTGGTATTTTGTAAACCACTTTTTATAAAAAAAATATGTCCCTAAATTATTCTTCCTTGATTTCCATAGCCATTTATTTTGTAAATAACTTTTTATTAATAAAGTTTCTAAAAATAATTCCTGTGACATACGGACAGAAGGGTCGGAAGGGCATTCGGCTACTCAACCCGAACAAAGTGTTTCTTGCTGGCAAAACATCATACTGTCTAGGTTAGGTCAAGGGCGAATCCGACTCGCACTTGACCACTTTTTTATGATTCAGTTGAGAGCGTTTATTTATTTATTTTATAATTTATAAGTACAAAAACAGCATACAATAGAAATGGTAGTAATAATCAATGTAACATAATATCATTAAACGACTTCAAAAAAGGAGAGTTTCTCAATTCGGCGGAATATTCTTCTTTTTGAAAAATTACACAAAAACAAAAAAAAACTTTTATACGTATGCCGTTCGGTTTACACTTATTTCCATTTTATTCTTATGCTTATTCAAACAAATCGATAGGGTTGAAGTCAGTATTTGTTTTATTTGTTAAAAATATCTTAAATTATTTGAGGTTTACTGTACACAGATTGACCCCACCTTGTCTGATGGGAAGCATGATAAGGTCTAGGGTGGTACACACAATTTCAAATAAAGCCTTTTCTCTCTTGCTTGCTCTTGCCTTGAAAATACATAAAAACTTAAGATAAAATTCAGTGACAAAGTGATAATTCAATCTAATTTCTATGATAATTCAATATATTTTTATACTAGCTGTTACCCGCGGCTTCGCCCGCGTAACATAGAGCCTATGTCCTTCTCGGTACCCTCACCTATGTGTATGCCAAATTTCATGATGATCGGTTCAGTAAATACGGCGTGAAAGCGTAACAAACAAACAAATAAACAAACAAACAAACTCACTTTCGCATTTATAATATTAGTTAGGATTAGGATTAGGATTAATTGCTTGTACATTCCGGGACTGTCAATTCAAAGGTCCTGTTCAATCTAACATACAAGCAGTTAAATTGTAAAGATAAGAAAAATGATTTAATTCTTAACAAATGACTTGCCTGTGAATTGAATATGAAAAGAAATGCATCTATTTCTACCTATTTACATTAAAATAAACAGTCATTAAAAATATTTTCCCGTTTTAAGATTAGGCCGAAAATCTAACAATAATAAACGGGGTAAAAGAATAATAGTTTAGCAATAATATTTATTAAAATAATTGAAAAACCATTACAAAAAATATGTGATGGTTAAAAATGAACCATTAAAATTTGGAAAGATAAAGCCTTATTAATGTATGATACAAAATATCATGAGGTTGGTACCATATTGAAATCCTTTTAGAAACAAAATCTCATAGAAAGCTATACAGTATAAATTACCCAACGGCATTTCCTTGCAGGGGAAACTCAGCCCGTGGAAATGAACAACTTTTCCTACCAATGATTAAAACTAATAAATTTTCGAGCCGTTTTTCCCGGGCCAGATTTTTATCCAGTTTTACAATGTAGTTGCTTTACCAGTAAACCATTAGTCCCACACAGGATAATTATGTTCATTTTGACAGGCTGAGACATTCCTTTGAAGGGAAATTAGTAGTTAATTTAGATGCTGTAAGTACCTAGTTTGAAATTAACTTTCCTAAATTTTCTAGCAATAGATTTTCTAAATTGTTTCAAAATATAAGCCATAAATCTGAATTGCCTTACAGTCGAAGGCTACTCTACAATGTGAATTGTCGCACTCTTGCGCAACTGCGGTTTGCCATTTCAGATTAGACTTTCATTTTTGAATGCAAATGTGCATTCTGATACTCAATGTCAGTGGTAAATTCTGTGAGAACTTTGGCAATTTATGCCAACTTCCATACATTATGAAAATCCGGCTTTACGCACGTTTTGTTAGGTCGGATTCGCCGACTAGTTCTTGTTTTGTTCTGTCACTCGCCCCGATAATGGTCTTCGTAATAGACCAAAACGTAATAAAGCGTGAGTAAAGCCAGGTTTCTGTGCCGTCGTGTGGTTCCTGGCAGAGTAGAATAGGACCACTCCAAGTCTTCCCGTGGATGACGTACAAGGCGACTTAGGATACACAAGCTAAACAAAGTTCGTAAACATCAAAGAGGCTATCCAACCCGCCTGGCCAGAGTGGAGTGTGTAAGCCAAATCCTCTGACTGTTCTAGCTAATAAATGGCTCTAGTAGTACAGAGAGGGTCGTGGTCCTGCAGTGGAGACTAACAAAGACCTGATGATGATGATGATGAATGCCAGGTTTTTATAATGAATTTTTCTCGCGTTATTATTATTATATAACTTTTTTACAACCCACAGAATAATGTGACTGTCGCTTGCGTTGCTAGAAACACCTTTTCTTCACATTTCATGCGAAATAAACGTGTCAGGGGGGGGGGGGGGGGGTACCGTTTATTGAGGTTTTGGGTTTCAAGGTTATTGTAGAGATCTAAACATCTGCTGTTTTCTACTTACTTGTGATATAGAAGTTACATCAGAATTTTTTACTATAATAACGATACCATATCACAGCACTTCGGGGCACTTTTAGTTGTTGAGTTATATTCCCGCGGTACATGCTCAAAACTTCGTTCACAAAAAACAAGTTCACAGCTTAATATTAATACTAATCATTCATATTTAGCTGTGAACTTGATTTTTGTGCAAGACACATCACATAAAGAAATAAGTAAATAAAACTTAAAATTGTAAGCAAACCCAACATAAAACCCCTCCATCGTGTTATAAATACCGCATACGAATCAGGTCACCCGTTTAAGAGCTACGGTACCACAAAAAGATACACAGGCAACACACAAAGAGCGGTCAATCTTCTTATAGATACATCTCTTTTTGCGTGGGGGGTGAATAAAAAGATTGTATCTTACATCACAATATCATAGAGATCTTAAAATAGCTCAACAATCATAAGCTAATGATAAATTAAGATTACGGCAATAAACAACGTAATTGCAATAAACGTTTATCTTAATGAACTCACCACGTGGAGTTCTATTTCCATTTACAATTCTGTGTATTACTCCTTATATTCTGTGAAATTTTCTGGTAAAATAGAGGCCTAATATTTCTATGATATTTTTCATGGCAATTAAAAGGTAGTATTATTCATGTCTTATGTCCAGCAGTGGACCACGAAAAGCTGACGATGATGATGATGATATCTTATCTTTATTGGGGCCGATTATAAATCGGAAGCACGTCTAACCTTTGGGTTATTTTGTACTTACCCCATGCCTTACTCACCCACACGGTGACTCCCGAAGAAGGACTGCATAAGCTTCAGGATATCGCCTGGTGCGTAGTGCCTGTAGTCCTCTAGATCAGGATACGCCGATCCGAAAAGGTCCAAACGCTTACCAGCCAGAGAGTCGCAGTAGCACAAGATGTGTCTCATCGTCTCCTCTGATTCCTCACATGCCCTACATAGAGGGCTTTCGACAATTTTCAATTTGAAGAGATGACAGTTATTTTCGAAGTGTCTAGTCAGGGCTCCCATTAGAAATCTTGTCTGTTTTCTGTTAAATTTACAGAACCTTTTGTGCCAACTGGCATTGTCGATACCAAGTGTCTCCTTGGAGTGTACGTGTCCACTCAGATTACTCCATTCGACTTGGTGTCTGCTGACGACATATGCATGATGATAATAAGTATTGTTCATATTTATTATGACGATTCGCATCCTCCTTCTTTATGCAAACCGCAAAGTAATGGAATGCCCTCCCCGCGTCGCCATTTCCTGACTCAAGGCAAAAGTGAAAAGGCATTATTTAAATTTGCGGATACCACCCTTGATTTCATCATTGCTTCTCATCAGACAAGATGAATGATAGAAACTGCCTCCGTGGTCCAGTGGTTAAGGCATTTGCTTTGATGAACCGGGGGTCGTGGGTTCGATTCCCACGGGAAGCATACTTTGTTAAGTTGTTTCCAGTTTGGTTAGGACATTGCAGGCATGAATCACCTGATTGTCTGATAAGAAAGATGATTCCGTGCTTTGGAAGGCACGTTAAGCCGGTAGTCCCGGCTGCCATCTGGTAGTCGTTGAAGGAACCACGTCAGAGGCCGAGAGGCGGTTCCGAAGAACTCTGACACCAGGGTGTGCAAGGTCGATTGACCGTGTCACCTACACGAAATGATGGTGGTATCAGGCAAGATAGGGGTCCAACATACTCAAATGACTGATAAAAATATAGTATGTGCAGCATCTACCTCTACATATGTCAGACTACGATTATTCTAATCAGTTATTGTTAGTTTATCTCCATCAAGTCTTTTTAGTCTCCACTGCAGGAGCACGACTCTCTCTGTACTACCACAGCAATATATTAGCCAGAGTAGTCAGAGGATTTGGCCTACACTCTCTACGCTGGCCAGACGGGTTGGAGAGGTCTTTTTGATGTTTGTAAGCTTTGCTTAGATTGTGTTTCTAAGTCGCCTTTTACGACATCTAGAAAATAAATATGGTACATGTGATAAATAAGAAACTACGTTCCACAAATAAAACTAATAAGCTAATCTTCTATGTATATATATAAATAAAGACGGGTTTGTTACAACACATAACTCGAGATCTGCTGAACCAATTTTGATTTGTTGGATTTGTCTCCGCCCCGAATAGCAGAATACATCTTAAAAACAATGAAAACTCGATATGTGTAATGAATTGTTAGGCGGTACGAAGTTCGCCGGGTCAGCTAGTATCTAAATAAACAAAGCTTACAAATCTAAAAATTCATGCCCATGTGACATGATGGCAAAAATGCTGGCTGCATTCCCACGCTGGATTGCGACGCCGCCGCTTATCCTTTGCGCGAAAAAACCGTCTATCCCATATATGTATAATCTGGCGTGGAGCAATATCTTTATGGAGAGCTGATGCACTAGAACTATCAACTACTAGTGTCCACAAAGAATAAATACCTATAAATATATATTTGCGCCTATTTGCAACCTCTTTTTAATATACATAAGCTTCGATAGATAAGGACGTTGTTCTTGGAAAATATTCAATTTTGTTACTAGCAGTCGTAAATATCATAGTCTTAATACATACCTATTTTTACTGTACTCTCTAAGTACGAAATATTTCGCAAATCGACCGCTAAATTTTGGCGTTACGAAGATCATATGTAACCATACGTGTAAGTTCAAATCGCTTTTAATTTGGCACTAATTGTTACCGAATTGGGACTTGCCGCCTGTTTTGGAAACGTATGAATCGCGAAACAAGTGCTAACGTTGCCATAATTCGCGTTCGTTAACTGTTATGGAAGTGAGGTGGTTCATTCTGGTTAGTAACTAAACGCCATACCAATAATTTTACCTATACTAAAGTGTCCTGTGTTTTCGTGCACCTTGTTTCTTACTATGAGGCCAATAAACGTTGTATGCAAAAGCAAGCCATTTAAGTTGGATGTCAAATAAGTAGTTACCTTTCTCTCCATACGTTAATTGCCTATTACTATGTATTGACATTTCAATATTTCAGTTATCTTGTTCTAAGTTTTAAAAAAAATTGTTGTCTTATTCTTACTTATTGCCGTGTGGTTCCCGGCAGAGTAAAATAGGACCACTCCAAGTCTTCCCGTGGATGTCGTAAAAAGCGCCTTAGGAAACACAAGCTAAACAAAGCTTATAAACATCAAACAGGTCTCTTCAACTCGTCTGGCCAGCGTGGAGAGTGTAGGCCAAATCCTCCAACTGCTCTGGCTAATATATGGCTCTGGTAGTACAGAGATGGTTCTGCTCCTGGAATGGAGACTAAAAAAGATCTGATGGTGATGATAAAGGCAAAGTTAAGCTTGTGTAGGTGTAACTTTCGATTATCACATGTATTCATATATTTATTTATGTATATCAAATATACCTATGGCTCTGGTAGTACAGAAAGGGTCGTGCTCCTGCAGTGGAAACTATCAAAGACCTAATGATGATGATGATCAAATATACGTTGTTTATTTATGTTTATGCATTAGTATAGGTATATTGTTCATATTGGCACCATCCCCAAGCTTTTCGTATTTCTTTTCAAGCACTTGGTTTACTGGAAGAGATCCCTTCTAGGGATAAGTCCGCCTTTGTACAAAGGTCCTTTTTCTTGGATAACCGTTTTTTTTAAGTTGTTTTTTATGCAAAAAGAAATTACATACATGCATCTTCATCATCATCGGGTCTTTTTGTCTCCACTGCAGGAGCATGACTGTCTCTGTACTACCAGGGCTATATATATATTAGCCAGAGCAGTCAGAGGATTGCTGTAAGCTTTGTTTAGCTTATGTTTCCTAAGTCGCCTTCTACGCCATCCACGGGAAGTCTTGGAGTGGTCCTATTCTACTCTGCCGGGAACCACACGGCTAACATACCACATATACTTAGGTATATTATAATAGCGAAGATACATACATACTTTTATTAAAATATGAAATAGGATGTCTGTATGCACGGTCGGTCCACATGTTACAAATATTTAAATGATTTCATTTCGAATGCGATGAAGTCATTGTATGCGAGATCCGTTTAGTTTTTGTTGTTTGAATGTTTCAAAGTTATCTGATTTAACTTTTTGCGTTCTGTTAACTCCTCATTGTTTACAAACCCATTCGAATCTCCCTCTCTCATCTGAGCATTGTCCCAGTTGCATCCTCAGCTGGGGTGCTTCGGAGCCCGGGGTCCGCTTTCCGGCTTTTGCTTCTCCACTTTGCACGGTCTTTAGCATCCTTGCTTGTGAGACCATTGGCACGCATATCATCCGTAACGACATCAAGCCAACATTTCTTGGGTTTCCCCCTTCTGCCAGGGCCCGGGGGAGGTGGCATGGCCAGACATATGTTCACTACAGGACAAACCCATTCGAATATTCGTAGCTAGCAATACCGATACCCGGGACTTCGTCATCATATAAATTACTAGCTATTACCCGCGGCTCCGCTCGCGTAAGTGTTGATCCCTCAGGAACAGTACGTTTCTCCGGAATGAAAGGTACCCTATGTCCTTCTTCGTCCTTTAGGCAACATGTATGCAAAATTTCATGATGATCGGTTTAGTAGATAGGGCGTGAAAGCGTAACAAATGAACAAACTCACTTTCACATTTATGATATTGGGGGGATTGTCGAGTTATTCGCTGAAACAGGTGTTTAGAAGCAATAATACACATGACTGATTTTATAAAGTTATCGTTAGCAGCAGTCAAAACACCGGCCTGTGACACGGATGCTCCCGAGTTCGATCCCCGGTCAAAAAAATTATCTTTTTCAGATCGATCTGGGTTTTAAATGTTAATCTATAGTATTTGTTATAAAATATAGTATCGTTGATTTAGTGTCCCATAACACAAGTCTTACTTAAGAACTTACTTTCTTTGGGGCTAGCTCAATCTGTGCGATTTGTTTGTATTTATTTATATACTAAATGTGCTGTGTTAAAACGCTGAAAACAAAAATCAAACGCAAAAATAAGTAGAACCTATACCAAAATAATAATCGTATCGCGAAAAGGGCTTGTATATTTAGGTCCTACATTACAAGATTTAGGAACACAATACTATAAATTCCTAATGTTATTGGCACCCGACCTTTCGGTTGAGAAACCCAATTTGATCATTAGACGTGTAATGTCAAGGGGACTCGTGATAGGATACGCTGGTATTTCCAGCCTGCTATTTTGGTACATCCTACTTCGCATTGAGTTTTGTTATAACAAGCTTTTATTTTGCTTGCCCTATAGTTGGTCGTGTGCCATTTGTAGCACATAGAGCTAAAATTTGTGTACAGTAGGCCACATAGAAAATTATAACATCAATAATACTGTTTATTCTGTTTGTTTTGTTCTGTTTATTTATAAATTTCTTACACTATTATTACAGGTTTTCCTTATTACAATAGTGTAGGTACAATTTAAGAAATATCTCTACTATAACACAACACAAATAAAGCTATCCTTGTGAATTTAGTCAATGAGCAACTAAACACGTCGATGTCGTTTGCTACTGGATTAAGTATTTTTAGCGTCCGGGTCCGTGGTGCCTGCTTTAACAAGTTCGTTCGCGCACTCGGTATTGCGAACAGAGGCTGCCGCCGCCGCCATACGTACCGGTCCGACCCACTGTAATACGGCCTGGTTGAAAAGTCGGCCCCTTATTATTTTAAAAACATATGTCGCTAGGCTTAGACTCCACCTGACCTCCAATGTGTTGTATCCTACCGTTCTGAGAACGATTAATGTTGGATACAACAAAGTGCTTCTATAATGCATGTATTAAAATTGTTTGAAAGAGCGGGACTCGCCATATACAGATTTCTTCAAAATTAATTGAGCCCTTGCTGCATGTCATGTTTCATGATTTGTTTACGTTTTTTTCTCGGCCTGTAGCTGACTTCGTACGTGAGTGACCCGTATTTTACATATTAATGATTTTTCGATGTATAATTTTGATTTTTTTTTAATACCTTTGCAATAGTGCCATTAGCATAGGTATAGTTTACTTTTATATGCGGCTCGCTGTGCTTATGTAAGTCATATTATTATGGTACCATAGAGCAGAACTGATGATTTTTACTTCGAAGCTAAAAAAATAATCATGTTGTTGTTCATTTGATTTGTCTTGGCAAGCAGTACAACAACAGCACAATATAAATCCATACTAATATTATAAATGCGAAATTAAATCTGTCTGTTTGTCAAGCTGAAAGCGTTCAAGCCAAAACTACCAAACCGATTGAAATGAAATTTGGTACTTGAATAGTCTTAAGCCTGAGAAAGGACATCCGGTATTTTTTAATTCGAAAACAGACGATATAACCGAAACCCCCGTGGACGAAGTCGCGGGAAACTGCTGGTTACTCAAAAAAATATCTTAAACGTTTGAAAAATAAGACTTAGAGAGTGATTCTGGCAATATTTTAAAGTCAGATTCATACATAAGACCCAAAAAAAGGTGTCATCGTGGTGTCATCCAACTTTTTGTGTCAAATTCGTCTAATTACAATTCATGCCAACATAATTACTAACTTTTGCCAACTATCATAAACAACGTTTACATTGCCCTTCAACATCGATTACGATTAATATATTTTATAATAAAATTAGTCAATCATATGAAAGCCGTAATGGATGTCTAAGAGACTACCAAGACGTTTTACACCGTAATTTACAAAAGTTGGCAACCAAAATGCGAGAAGATATTATAGATTAAAAAAGATATTATAGATTTAAAAAAAATACGACAGAAATTCATGCGTTTTATAGATTTAAAAAAAACCTTCGTCTTGCATTAGTTTGATCATCTTGTTTTCAGAAATCGCATCCTAGGTCATCATCATTTCGTGTAGGTGACACGGTCAGTCGACCATGCACACCCTGGGGTCAAAGTTCTTCGGAATCTAGGTTGGACGACTTGTAGAAATTTGTAGGGAAATCATTAGAAAAGGCATTTAGCTAGCTGTAAATTTACTGAATGTAACTAATAAAAAATGGTAGACTCTTTTAAATTATCCTGTTTATTAGGAAACAACAATTGATTCCAGATAAAAACCGTGACAATATGGTACACATTGTGTTCATAGTTATTTGATAGCGTTATCGTTTTCACATTAGTAGAAAAAAAGGCCAGTAGGTTAGGTTTTTTATAATAAACAAAATAATTAATTTATCTCCCTGTATATGTATTTAATCATAATTAGTTTTTACTTTTATACTCCAATCAGTTTTTCTCCGGCAATAAAATGTCTATTAATCTTTATTAGTTATTTACTAACAAAATTCAATGGAATATTAGATTAATATTTTGTAATTTATCTTTTGCCGTGTGGTTCCCAGCCCGGCAGAGTAGAATAGGACTACTCCAAGTCTTCCGGTAGATTTTGTAGTAGGTGACTTAGGAAACATAAGCTGAACAAAGCTTACATCGAAGAAAACTCTCCAACCCATTTAGTCATGGTCAGCGTGGAGTGGAGAGTGTAGCCAAAAACGGCTGTCAGGATTTTATTTTTTAAATAAGTAATGGGACTTGCTTACTATGACGTTCTATCAGTCTAGTATGATTTTCTATTAGTCTCAAACAGTTGCCAAAATCACACCATTATTAGTAAATGACAAGAAAATTCGTCACCCAGTCCGTCGGTTCATTGTACTGACCATTTACTATTGTTTCATGTCGGTGTCGGACATTATTATGTACTTATGGTAACGGAAAACCGGTTCCGTTATAACGCATGAGGTCAGTATCGATTTGTGAGTGTCGGGCTCAAGTTTAGTAAACAATTGAGTAATGGCCACCTACTCGTCAAAAATAATTAAAAAAAAAAAACATTTTGACCCGAAGAAGAAATAAACAATTTTTCCGATGTTAATGTGGGAACTGAATAATCATAACAAATGGGGACATACGCATTTTTATTTTCATTGTGCTGTCAAAAAAGCTCTCAAAAGAAGGAAAAACAGTAAAAAAAATCCTTGATGACGCAATAACTTTTTGAGAATAAGGGTTTCGAAGTCCCAAATTTTTCCTCTTGGCCTAAATGTCCCTAAGAAAAAACGACTGACTTCTTTTGTATGTGTGATGTAAGGACTTGCTGCAATGCCATGCTGGTTGCCATGATCCTTTATAACCAAAGTTGCAATTTTAAAGGCTGTTGTATGGTTATATTAAGAGATATTTGAAATTTTCATACTTTTGAAATGGACTTTTCAAAACAACTTTAACTATACCTAGGCAATCGATAACAGACCAAAAGTGTCATTAACAGTTTTCCCAGCGTGTAGCTTATATAATCAGAAATATTATCAATATCACATTTAATTAAAAGAACTACACTCATTACCGCCAAAAATGGCCACTTTTGGTAATGAGTATTCTTTTAACTAACCAAATGCAAAATAATAAAAAAAATATCCAAAGCACCTTATGATGATGATGAATATCAAAAATATGCCAAATATAATTTAACTTCAGAGCCAGCATCAGCTGTCATGATCCCTATGATTTTACCCCAACCCCTTCTCCCTATACGATCTGCAAGTCACATTTTTCTTCCTCTCAGATCTTCTAAGTCCCAGGCTCTGTTAAACCAGTAAAGGACAAAGATTTGATTAGTTTTTAACATACCCTTACGGTTTCTTATATATTTCATAACGACTCCATTATTCTTGCGAAACCAAAAAAATTATCATTGTGCGCGTTGAAATATAAATACACGGACAAGAGCCTAGCTCTCAAGCTCTCAAATATCAAATATCAAAGAGAAACACTAATCACGAAAAATTCCCAATAACACATAGTTATATTGCCAGTTAATTTACGTAATAATTATTAGCAGCCAGTGCTTTTACAACATGAGTAGAGACATATGTATTAGTAAATCATTATAGAGCCACTGATCCACTACCTACAGTGCAGAAATCAGAGCTTGAAAGTCCTCGTGACCTCACAGGTGGAGATGAACAGTGGGGCCACCAGTCCGTAGCGAAATGATACGGTATATTTGCGTTAACGTTTGATTTCACATTTAATAAACTACGTAACCTTATGACTTTAAGTTGTTTTATAAGAAACAAACTACTCAGTTAATATTCAACAATAGGACGTACTTATCTAGTAAATTAGTTTCGAGTGCTTTGACCCGCAAACTTGTAGACGACATTGTGAATTATGCCAAAGTGGCGACAAAAACTTGTCACGTGGATATTTGTCGTGTAGTTCAAGTGACAAGCTGTTTGCTGGTTTAAAATCGCTGATTTAAAGACCGCAGGTCTCACAGAATCAACAATAAACTGTAGGTACATTCGGTAGCGTCTCCTTATCGTAATTGATTTACCAGGTTTTTCCTATCATTTGTGATATCTCGTCAAAATGATTTATTTATTTTATTATTTATTACAAACTTTCACTATCTTTACAGGTTTCCCTAATACAATAGCAAAGTCACACCTTACACTACTTATTATTTTGATAACACAATATCCACAGAGTGGCTCTTGTGAAATCAGACAAGGAGCAACAGAACAGATCTATGTTATTCGAGACCTCATTCAGAATTCGGAGAGTTCGGGTCAATGTTGCCTCTCTTAACAAATTTGTTCGCGCATTTGGTATTGCAAACAGGGGAGGGGGCGGTTGACGCCTTCTCCATACATACCTTTCTGGCACATTCAGTGCTATCCATTCCAACACCACTTGGTTGGAGCTTCTACCTAATAACTTTGAACAATTAACTTTTAACATTATACGCGAACGTAGCCGCGTAAAATCTAGTAGTTTATAACTTAACCCAATCTCAATCCGGAGGCACTATTAAGGTTCTACAACGTTGGGTAAAGAGTCATTTTGCACATTGCCACAAAAAATACGCTTCCACGCTTGAAAGGCTACATTGTAACAGGTAATAAAATGCATTGGCAACAACATTTATGCTTTTATAGTAGCGAATTACAGTAATAAAGTCCTAACTTACAATGAAGGCAAAAAAATATTGTTCTGTGTTTACAAAATAATTCTGCTTACAAACCTAGGCATACGTACAGAAACTACGCATTATAAGACCGTTTTGACTTTAGAGTACTGATAAATAATAATTCGGAAGCTCTCTTGTAATTGATAATAAACTACAAATTCAATAAAGCTATAAGTTTTCACGGAATCAGTAAGCCTATCAATACATCCCATCCACTCATTACAAAAGAATTTCAATTGATCGTCAACTAAAACTCGAATAACGTTAGTTATTCGAGAATACTGAAATTAATTAATATAAACGTACCCACTAGATCCTTGCGTAACAGACATTGTCCTTTATATGTTCCTGTGTGTAATACAAATTATCGTAGAAACTCTTTTATCTGAAAAATCAAATCAAAATCAAAACGTTTATTCAGAAAATAGGCCTTTGCAGGCACTTTTTCACGTCATATTATATTTAAAATTATCTTATTAGATAATATGTATGTATTAATTGTTCAAAAGATACAGACTACTAGCCTGTGTAGGGCGTGTACACAGTTCAACAAGTTGGTAAGTTGCGATCCACATATCGACATTTTTAATAGTAAGCCCCCAACAATTAGACGGTTACTAACCTACTCGTTCTTCGTTTAAGTAATAGTTGTATTTTGTTACTTCCATACCAAGTCGCGGTTATCCATGTAAAAAAAAGTTTTTTAAGTATCTGTGAAAACTTGTTAATGGCTTATAGATATTTACTATCAATGTTTTAAAATGTAACTTATAGCTGTAAGTTTTCCGAAGAAATAAAATAAAAAAAATATAAAAAAACACCGGCCAAGTGTGAGTCAAACTCGCGCAATGAGGGTTCCGTACAATATGCTTCGTGAACACACACACAATGTGCAAAAAATGTTTTATTCAATTGACTAGCGCCATCTAGTGGTGTTTTAGTGAACTATTTTCGTAGATGAACTTATTATTGTGAGTTTACCACTTATTTTTCAAGTGATATAATTCTTATTATTTTTCCTGTAATCTTCAAGGAATGAACTATATTTTGTAATTTTTTCAAAATTTTCGGCCCAGTAGTTTCGGAGATCAGGGGGGGTGATGGTCAATTTTTGCCTTCTTTCGTGAATAAAATCAAAAGTATTGATTTTACCCGAACAAAAGAAAATATTTTTGAGATTCTCATAATGAGCCCTTTCATTTGATATATGACACAGTAAGGTTTGCAAAACTTTTTATTTAAATTTTGTAATTGTGCCCCTCAAAATGACCCTTATTTAAAAAAAAACTTTATTTACTTTGCACATCCGTGTTTGGGTCATAGGATTACACTATCTTACCAAATTTCATCTAATTTAGTTCAGTAGATTCGGAGAAAAGCGGCTGTGACAGACGGACGGACGGACAGACAGACGCTCGAGTGATCCTATAAGGGTTCCGTTTTTCAACTTTTGTACGGAACCCTAAAAATGTATTATTCAGATGATTTGATGATGAATACGTCGAGAGCCATAGGAACTCTTATAACCCAAGCGTGTTTGGGTTTCATTTCAGTACAAGAAGAAGAATCAAGAATAGAAAAAACGCAGAACGTACCAGCTGCTTCTCTTTCCGCGCAGATCGTAAAAGCCGATCCAGGGAATAGGCCTCAGGAATCATGTTATTGGGCGATGCAGCTAGCAATCCATCACTATTTTAATTCTGTTTTCACCTACAAGCCCACCAACATGCTAAACGTGGCCCTAAGGTTTTACAGACCTGGGTTCTGGAGAAGGAAGAAAGACGTAACAGTATGCATGTTTGTGTAATCTAAGAAATAAAAATATTTTCCAGGTTCAGGATGTCGCCTGCAGCGTCGTTTGGAGAACGATGGGCACGGGATAACCTAACCAAGACGCCTACTGACGAGGAGCTCAGGGTCTTGGACATATTTCCTTCGACTTGCGAGGGAGATGAGGCGGAGGCGGCTCGGAGGGCCAGAAGGTATTACCTGGCGAGAGGACCTGGAGGATTTTCAGAGTTGTGGCATAACAGACACCCTGATGATGAAGACATTTTGTCTAGTTGTCAAGATGCGTAAGTATTTCATTTATTTAATTCACTTTAATATTTATAACGGCTTAAAAAAATGCTAAAAAGTAAAATGTACAAGAGACGGCCTTATCGCACAGCCATCTCTTCCAGGCTAACTTTTAGTAATTGAAAAATTAGATAAAATATTAGGTACGGTGCAATTAGAAAGATAAGATAAACGAAATGATAGAAAATGTATTATTTTTATTTCAAGCCATCATGTATCCCACAACTGGGCAAAGGCCTCCACTTCTTCCATTCAGTCCGGTCTTGCGTTATCTCCTTCCACGCAAATGTTAAATGATAGAAAATATTTAAATAATTTTATAAACATACGTACACTAAAAATATAGCCTACAGAATACAAATGAGCGAACAACAAGACAGGATAGGAAATACAATAAACAATTAAATTTGAAAGAAGAAGGAAAATATGATTTAACTTGGGATTTAAAACTGGCTAGCGCACATTGAATATGCAGTGGGAGTGAGTTCTGTCCGAAGTCGAGGTAGTATACAGTTATAGTTATAGTATAACTACAGTATACAGCGTGTAAATTTACTGTTGAAATACCCTTCTCGAGGTGACTCAACCGTCATTTTGAACGGAAATATCGATTTTTTCACTTGACTGTATACTTGCAATAAGTCTAGAAATATTGGAAAAGTTTTGTCTGAAAACTAAATTTGTCATTGAAATCATAGGAAAACATCATATATATCATCATAGGATACAGTACTCAACAAAGCTGTTCATTAAACCTACAGGTATAAGAATTTTATTTATGCAAATTCAAATTATTGCTTTTTGTCTTCCATTTGGATTCTAGAACCTTTTTCTTTTTAGACAGTCTAAAAAAAACATTTCTTGTTTGTAATGATTTCAAAAAATGTCATGAAGAATAAGCTTTTTTTTTTTTGACAAGATTTATATTACTTTATTTTACAAGTTGACACTTGTATCGACATTAAGGGGCGACATTAAGGCGTCGGGGTGCCCTGGCGACGCAAAGAAACTCAAAGCTCTCCCTGCGGGCCAAGGCAGTCACAAAACTAGCAGATCTTGGTACAGCAGCTGTGGATTGTGTTGTGATGCATGGGCAGTAAATAAAAATAAATAACTATGTATATAAATTTATATTTTCAGATACATCGTACCACTTCGGACAAAGACTGTTGGTGACAGACGCCTGACCATGATTCGACTGCCAGCTCCCACAGCTATGGACAGACCTATATCTGCTAGAGCCCTGCTTGCAAGATGGCTGATGATTCTGGATATACGGTAAGAATTTATCTATTGCTTGGTAAATGGAAGAACAGAAATTTATTCATTTGTATATAAAAATGCAGTCTTCGTGAATAACATTCACGAAAAATACTTTTTTTTATTATTGACTATTTATCTAGCTCCAAGCGAGTTTTTGCTACTTAAACGGCCGTTTACGGGTAAGGGCATATTGCCCTCAACATGTATAAGCAACATCACCAAAAGGCTCCCAGTTGGGACTAAGGGGCGATGTAATGCCTGTGTGCGCAAGGTTTGGAGAGGCAGCAAACTTTTATATTGACTGATGGCCCGTTATTGCATGAATTGTATCTATTGCATTTATAGAGCTACAATTCTCATATTTTGTGAGGTGGTAAGGATTTGAATAATGCCTTTACTATCCAAATCTGTTGAAGCATTTAGAAGAACTATCATCAACGTAACGCAACGGTAACGCTTCAGAGTGTGCTTCCCGAGAATGGGGAACTTGCATGAGGAGTACATTTTGAAAACTATTTCTAATTACGTAAGCATCTAGCTGGAAAAATCTGTTAAGGACACTTTCAGTCCGATATCGATACATTAACTTTGGTTAACATTGGTTAGAAAAGTCCGTTTGAAAAATATGAAAATTTCAAAAATCCTATATTACTATGAAATAGCTCTTTAAATTTATAGCAATTTTTGTTACGAAGCCATTTCCCTAAACGCAATATTTAACATAGCTGACAAACAAAGTCCTCACCACACGCATACAGATTGCTAAAGGAGTGACGTCACTAGTCAGTTGTTTTTTCTTAGGGACGTTTAGGCCGAGACGAAAAATTTGAATTTTCAAACCCTTATATCTCAAAGAGTTTTTGGGTTATCAAGATGATTTTTTCACTGTATTTCCTATTTTTGAGAGCTCTTTTCATAGGACAATGAAAAAAATAGTGTGCAAGTTCCGCATTACCTATCTATCCCAGTTGATTTGACTGGGTTTTTAGTTTTTACACAGGGTGACTACCGTGTGACCTACGCGACCAGAACCAATACCAGGATAGGTTTAAACAAACGCTAGATGGCGTTCTTGACCCACAGCATATATGTGCCTTCCAGAGCAAGCATTTATCAACATCAGGTCTTTTTTTTTCAGTCTACTGTAGGAGCACGACACGACCCTCTCTGAACTTCCAGAGGCATATATTAGCCAGAGCAGTTAGAGAGTTTGACCTATATTGTTCACGCTGGCCAGACGGTTTGGAGTGGTGTCTTTGATGTTCATAAGCTTTGCTAAGCTTGTTTCCTAAGTCACCATCTACGACATTCACGGGAAGACTTGGAGTGGTCCTATCCTACAGGAACCACACGGCAGAGTAGAATTCTAGAAGTATAAAATACATTTATTAGTAGTTATAGGTAGTGAAATAAAGAAACTCGCATATAAACATACCTACTTTAAAAAACATACTTAAAACTCCAAACAACAGTCGGACTTTTGAACTACAACCAGACATAGCTCAATTTAACACATTCCAGCTTCACACAATGCGTTACAAAATAAATTCATTCCGAATACGTTTCATTCTAATTGTATTTTCTAATACAACAAAGGAGAAGACGATTATATTACGACACAAAGACGACAATGGCCTTTGTCGCTTGTTTGGTTTGTTTTCACGCGAGTTACACCGAATTTGCCGTAACAAAACGGAAAATTCCATTTTCACCGATTTAAAAAGATACATTTCAATAAAATATTTTTTTATTCAATAATCAAAAACAATACATGGATAAAAAAATACACACACACACACACACACACAAACACAAATTTAAATTAATCAAAAATTCCACCTTGAATAGTACCCGGTTCAAAGGTACCATAATGCTAGCTGCATTTCCCCATTTCAATTGCAAAATGTTTATTTCATATGTGTTTTCAATACATTTGCTAATAATACGGTTCTTATGATATCGAAATCTGTATCGTAATGATGTATTTTACGGCACTTGTGCTTTTTACTTTACACCAATCACAACCGCTCAATAGCCCAATGCCACAGATGCAAAATTTAAACATTTTCATAGAATCCGAGCAAAGAGTTTCAAGTTCAGGATGTAAACTTTTTTATGATTCGTAAGATGTGATTTTTAACCGACTTCGAAAAGGAGAAGGTTATCAATGTACTTTTTTGAGAAAATAAACCTGAGTAAATGTACCTGATTATTATAAATGTATTTTTACAAACTGCTTTAGTTCCTCACTTTTATAAATTCCTTATTTGCTGAACTTCAATCTTGTTTTATTTTAAGGTAATCTCAAATGTATTGAAAAACGTCGTATGATACTCGTACGGTAAGCTGTCTATTATAGTAGTCGGTATATTATAAGCACTTGGCTTCGCCTCGTGCCTATAAACACCTCGGCTATAATATTCAGCTTACCGTACTTGTATCATAATGTACTATTAGTGGTGACTTTCATTACATTACAGCAAGTTATTTTATAGTTAGTTACTAACTAAATATCTCGATTGTGAATAATTAACTACAAAGAAAACTTGATGTAGAATGTTATGTGAGTCGCTTGGCATGGCACTCATGTTGACCATAGGTAGTGAACTGACAATTTTATTGATATGTGGTGAAATAGTGCAAATGCTGACTTACCAAATACTGTACTATGTAATGCTCGTACACAAGTAATACACAATAAATCAAAGCATGTTACGCACAAAGGTGTTGGTCACTATAGTTTTCTACAATACTAATTGATTATCATTATCAGTTCTATAATCTGTATTAAAAAGAAAATATATTTAATTTCAGGTTACGCGAAGATCCAACTCCTGGAGAAGAGGTGGTTTTCATAGACGTGTCAGACTTACAGCCCGCTCATTTGAAGAGTCACTTCAGAAAGAGTTATTGGAGAGATTTCTACGTGTGTATGAAGGTATTATTGTTATTTTTTATATGGTAGTGCTTCATCTGTATCACATTTATTTTGGATGTATTACTCTACCTACATAGCTTCTAGATAAAAATATATTTTTTCTTAATGGATTATAACAAATTGTTTAATATATTCCTCAGCATTCCAAATATATTTTTAAACTAGCTTCTACCTGCGGCTTCGCTCGCGGCAAAACACATTGACAAAATTATAATTTTGTCAAAATCAATTTGCTGAATCGTTTATCGCAAATACCACGGGAACAATACTTTTTCCGGGATGAAAGGTTCCTTTTCCGTTCCCTAACTTATGTAGTAGATAAAGCGTGAAGAGGTAACAAATTAACAAACATACAAAGTCACTTTCGCATTTATAGAATTAATTTTTATAATATTAAATTTACATACAGTTTCTTTTTACATATGTAACGAAAATTCCAATAATACTGAAGTTGACTAATGTTAAGATTATATAAAATTTGTTTTCAATGATACCAATTTCTATCCAAAAACACTAAAAAAAACACTTTAAATTTGATATCGATTCGTTAAGTGATCTTTAAAGATTCTTTAAAGTGGGGTGAATAGGACCATTTTTTAAAGTATGAAAATCTTTGATTACAATTATACTGTATTGAAGTCCGCTAAATTTACAGCAACTTTTATTACGAAACCATTACCACAAACGGAATATTACGTATAGCTACCAAGCAAAGTTCTCACACCACCCATACAAAATACAAGCTTGTGACGTCACAAAAATGTAGGCATTTCAGCGGCGCGTTTTTACGTCTAAAAACATGTGTCTTTAAAACTTTTATATCTGAAAGAGTTTTTTGTTTAGAAATGTATTTCTGTCACTATTGTGTTTATTTTTGGCAGGTCTTTACATATCAAGACGAAAAAATTTTTTGTCAACATGCCCGTTGACAATTGGGTAGTTCATAAATGATAACGAACCCGGGACCATCCGTGGAAAGGAAAAGTATTACCATACAATTAGTATTCCAACTTGTAACGGACGTTTTATTTTTTTATTTTCAGACTGCATACCCACGCCGTTTTGCCGAAGTCCACGTTATCAACGCACGCCATCTAAAGATTATCCCTCTGCTGCTGATACACATAGGAGTGTTCCCGTGGAAGAGGCAGAGGGTCCACATCCATGGCAGTGTCGGGAACATCAACCAGGCCATGGGGGTGGATTACTTCCCTGTTGAAAACTTGCCGTACGAGTATGGTGGGAAGGCTGGAGCCATGAAGGATCTCAATGGTAATCTTGAAAATATTTTTATGATGGTGAAAATGGGAAGATTTAAAGAATTATTTAAAATTATGAATAAATTCGTTATTTCTACCTACCAAGTTTCAAAACTGTAGTTTACATTTTTATTTTTTTTACGTATATTTGACGGCAAACGAGTAGACGAGCCATCTGATGGAAAGTGGTCACCATCGCCCATGGACATCTGCAATACCAGAGGAGGTGCTGATGCATTGCAGATGCTTAATCCTAATACTTTCGGATTAAAGTGGCTGTGGCTGACATGAAGAAACAAGGAACCCTCATAGTTTCACCATGTCTGTCTGTCTGTCTGTCTGTCCGTACGCGGTTTTACTCAGAGACTATAAGTACAAGAAAGTTGTAATTTGGTATGGGTATGTATATTAATCATGCCAAATGAGTGGTAGAAAAAAATCTTGATAAAAAATCAAAAAATATTGTGAAGTTGAGAACACCATTTTTAGATTTAGGGATCCGTTTCCTAAATATTTGGTTTTAAAGTGCAAATTTTTGTTAGAGTAAGTGTCCCCCCCCCCCCTTTATCTGCTAAACGGTTATACTTATATTAAATACGTGAAAAAAATTACAGCAGTAGTATATATACTTAAGTTGAAAGGAAAATTATCAGAACTGAGTACTAAGTACAAACTAAAAAGTTATATATAGGCAACCAACTTATAAAATGTACTCGAAAATGTAAAGTTTCATACAATTTTCATTGTTAAATGTTTTTGTCGTAAAACTGTGAGGTGCGAGTGTGAACAGTGTGAACTCAACATTGTCATTTGGAACTACGGACGCCCATCACAGCGCGTGGCCCGACACGCTCTTGGCCGGTTTTTTATATTGTGGCTACGGAACCTCAAAAAGAAACATCATCGGCATCATCATCAGGTCTCTTTCAAGTCACCACTGCAAAAGCACGACCCTTTCTGTAGTACCAGAGCCATATAATTTGCCTGAGCAGTCAGAGGAAAAGAAACAGTTTAGGGGTAGTACATAACTTCTTAAAGCTTCTTCATATCAATAATACCAAAATTCCTTCTATTACAGATGAATGGACCAAAAAGCTCCTGCTAAACTCAAAATGGCTGCAATCGGAAGAACGAAAATTCTACGAGACTGAACTAAAGCCAGAAGTGCGCATGCGCACACGACACAAGAGCGCTGTACGTACGCTCGGAGGAAACACAGAGTCATATGACATGTTAACAAGAACGCACTCATGTCGGTCGTTAAACAAGCATGAAGATATTGATGAGGGGCCGTATGGTGCTTATAGGACTTTGAAGTTGACGTCAGATGGAGGTTTCTATGTGTGAAGATTCAAGACTTTTTCTTGGCTAAAAATATCATAATTTAAAAGATACATTACATGTCTGAACTTTATAGTAAACAAGAGTTAACATATGTGCGCGTGGAGGAAACACAGAGTCATATGACATGTTAACAAGAACGCACTTATGTCGGTCGTTGAACAAGCATGAAGATATTGATGAGGGACCGTATGGTGCTTATAGGACATTAAAATTGACGTCTGATGGAGGTTTCTATGTGTGAAAGTTTATGGACTTTTATCTCTTTGATATCATTATTTATAAGAATACATATATCAGGCTAAAACCTGACTTTGCGTCATGCAAAAGTTTACAACTACTTACAAAATTTAAAACTTTATCATATTTTTCATCTCTTTATAGCTACAAAAGAAATATATGGTTATGATCATAACAAAGTATTATGTTATTTAGAATGTCTGGTAGTTTCATAGCCGTTAAGAGGGTATACTAGCAGTGCGTTTTCCATACAAATGTATTTCTCTATTTTCTCGCTGAAAACTGCTTCTAGTGGCACAATTCTTTTTACATACAATCTATTACTAAAATAGGTATGCCACTATGTTTTATTTTTTTCTTAAAACCTTGTTAAAAGAAAAAAAAATTGTGCAAAAACAGTTTTTTTGGAAAAAATAAAAAATAGGGGCATTCCTATTTTAGTACTAGATTTTATAAAAAAAGAATTGTGGCTCTAAAATCAGTTTTCAGCGAGAAAATAGAGAAATACATTTGTATGGAAACCATATTGAAAAAATACTGCTAGTATACGCTCTTAAAAGTTTTTGCTTAGAATACTATGTACACAAAAGAACAAGAGCATTATATGTATGTATTGTATGTACGCTGAGAGGAAACACGGAGTTATATGACATGTTATCAAGAACGCACTCATGTCTGTCGTTGAACAAGCATGAAGATATTGATGAGGGGCCGTATGGTGCTTATAGGATATTGAAGTTGACGTCAGATGGAGGTATCTATGTGTGAAAGATTATATGGACTTTTGTTTGGCTTTTAATATTTAATTTTAAGTATGCAGTGTTATTATAATCAAGCCAAAACTTTGCGCTGCGGCATGTTGCAAAAGAATACAGTTACTTCAAGAATTTTAAACTAAAGGCATATTTAACCTTATTGTAGCTACAAAAGTAATATGGTAATGATCATAACAAAGTATTCTGTTATTGAGACTGTCTGGTATTTCATGTCCCTCAATAGTTTTTGCTTAGAATGCTATGTATACAAAAGGAACGCTCCAAGGAAACACAGAGTCATGACATGTTAACAAGAACGCACTCATGTCGGTCGTTGAACAAGCATGAAGATATAGATGAGGGGCCGTATAGTGCTTATAGGACTTTGAAGTTGACATCAGACGGTGGTTTCTATGTGTGAAAGGTTATGGATTATTGATTGGCTTAAAATATCATTTTTTATAGGAATGCAGTGTTACTAAAATCAGGACAAAACCTATCAGCGCTGCGTCATGTTGCGGAAGTGTTCAGCTACTCACAGAAATTAAAATTATGAACATATTTGACCTCTTTATAACTACGAACGTAATATGGTTATGGTCGTAACAAAGTGTTTCTGGTATTAAGTCAGAGAAGTTTAGGGATAACTCTGTAAGAAAAAACTTCTTTTTCAGAGTCATCCCTACATACAATATTAAGTAACATAAATATGTCATACATATTCCTAGAAGTTTGATTTTTATACAGCTTCAAGTGATCACAAATTTGGGTTTTTGATATTAATTTCAATTTGATACGTCCAAGTGTTCCTAAGAAAAAGTGTCTTGACTCACAGACGGACAACAGAATGATCCTATATGCGTTCCTTTAAACCATTTGTGATCATACCCTAACAATATACCTTCTTATAAAATATAAAAAGACAAATATGTGTTTTAGTATTTGACTGTCAATAATGTTAAGCTAGATTTATCGGATGTAAATTAAAATCTCGACATTTCTGATATCTGTAAAGGTACGGCTTGGTGCGATAAAATGTATATTTTTTTTTTTTATGAAATCAATGCTTTGGACTAAAAATTTCAATTATGTTATCCAGCTAAGTACTTCAACCCTCTGAGGAAACTTCTAGGATTTACGCCCGTTATAACATATCCATAATATCATCATCATCATCATCTCAGCCACAGGAAGTCCACTGCTGGACATAAGCCTCCCCTAAGGATTTCCAGTACGACCGGGGACACATAGCGCGAAGAACCGATGGTCGAAGGGGCAGAAAGGTTCTTGAATGGTAGTATTGGAAATCCATAATATAAATTGATAAAATTACTTAAAAGTCTGTATGAGTAAACAAAGTTTCAGAAAGTTTTTAAGTGCTATTTGAGATACATCGATCGTATGCTATCTTGGTTTGTTTACTTGTTTCTTTGGTAAGAATACTCTTAAAACCGAAATATAACTGTGTAGGTAAATATTTCATGTGTATTTGAATTTCATAACAAGCATAAAGTATTTCTAATTCCTAAAAATGGACAAAGTTGTTTAAGCAAATGTGTAAGGATATAAATGCCTGCTTGTATATCTTGACTTAACGAATCATTCTTCCTTTTAATATTTTCTGACATTTCCGAGACCGTCAATCAAATGATTATTATAAAGCAAGGTAGCAACGTTTATGCAAATTCTATATAATTACGAATTTTAAAGCGTGAAATTATCAACTTAACTTTTTAGTTATGACAGTACAGACATGCGGAAGCTTTTTAGCTTCCGCATGTCAGTATTGTCAGTTTTTCTCCAAACGCTACATTTTTTTAATGATATACGATGGCAAATGAGGAAGTGGATCACTTGATGGTAAGTTACCACCGCTGCCCATCTTCTTCTTCTTATCGAGTCGAAATGGTTGCATACTATTAAATATCTTTTGACCAGTATTTGGCATCGCTAATTGCCCTATCGTTGGCCCCTTGCCGTGTGGTTCCCGGCAGAGTAGAATAGGACCACTCCAAGTCATCCCGTGGATGTCGTAAAAGGCGACTAAGGAAACACAAGCTAAACAAAGCTTATTAACATCAAAGAGACCTCTCCAACCCGCCTGGCCAGCGTGGAGAGTGTAGGCCAAATCCTCTGACTACTCAGGCTAGTATATGGCTCTGGTAGTACAGAGAGGGTCGTGCTCCTGCAGTGGAGGCTGGAAAGACCTAATGATGATGATGATGATGGCCTCTTTAAGGTCCTGTACGGTGCAAGTAATGGGGCAGTTTGGGCACGGCAAAAGGTGAGACATAGTCTGATCGGCACCGCAGTCACACAAATTGTTACTGCCTATGGACTTCTACAACGACAGGGGTGTGACAAGAGCATTCCCGGCCTTTTGCAAAAATATTATGCCTTTGGCTCTTGAAATGGCAGTCGTTAAGCAACATCAGCTGCTTTTAAGAGGGCCCTTCCCCGTCCGACTATCGTCAACGCGAGCATGGTCGAAAAGCTTGTTCCGTCCGGCGCAATGTCAGATAAATAGGCAAAGCGAAAAGAGTCCCTTGCCCTCGTCTCCCGCACACCTCTTACTGCCACATGGTAACAAGCTAGTGAGTACGCGAAGACATTGAACGAAAAATAGTGTGCGGAAATTTCATTACACTTGTTTCAAGAAATACGTGTTTATTAGTAAGCCTTACAAGTTTATGAAAAAAACATTAAACATCTAGAATCTCCATTACATTTGCAAGGTTTTTAAAGAAATATTTTCTTTACTGTTACAATTAATGAGTACATTATAAACGCCCAAAGTTCACATAAAATTTTTTTTAGTTAGATTTTAAATTTAAATTTTAATTAGATTTTTGGAGGCTAATACTGAAGTTGTTTCTTCAAATTTTGATTTCTCGTTTTGATAGAAACTTAGATATAATGCAAAAGATACCTATTAGTTGAAAAGCTTCAAAGAAAAATTTGTTACGACGCCATAATCACGTACGAGCGTTTGTATGAAAAGACAGGCGGGTTGGCCGCCCTTAAGTCAGCTTGGCGGCTTAAGTTAGCTTGGCGGCTTTAAAACGCTGACTCCAGTCTTGGCCTTTTTTACACACGAACATTGCACACGTAAAAAAAAGCCTAGATAGGTATACCTGTTTATTAAATATAGGTATTACAAATATAAATATTTTATAATTGCTATGTTACCTACTTGATGGTACACTTTATTGAGATACTCGTTAGTACTTAAAATTGTTTTGTATATCTTTAATGTAATAAGATAAGTGTGTTATGTTTATCTTAAAATAATAGTTTACTTTGTGTTCAAAATTTGGTTACCATTACTTTGAAATAGAAAATTAAGAATACATATTTATACTCGTATAAATCCATTGTTTTATTTTATGGAAGAGACGTTACCATGCCTACCGTTAGTTTTGAATCCCATACGTTATATTATAAACTGACAAAGTTCGCAACAATTTACTTGAAGAACACATATAACCTTGCAAGAATATATAGTAAACATCATAAATAACAACGATTGTTCTACGAATTTCGAAATAACTTTATAAAAACAATTTTTCAATTTTTTATTGTCTTTTCGTGACATTTCTATTTCTATTTCATTCGTACAAAATGATAATGTGAAACTGGTGCGTGCTTGTGCGCGGGAAGTGTTGTTAATATTTAACCAGGAAATATAATTTATATTTTTATATTAAAGTAAAATCTATCAAATTATCAAGAGTCTTACGTCGTAGTCGTACGTAGTAGATTTGGCCTACACGCTGGTCAGACAAATTGGAGAGGTACAAAATCATAAATTTGACGTTTAATCCATACTAATATTATAAATGCGTAAGTAACTCTATCTCGCTCTAACTTCACAACTATAGAACCGATTTTAATAGAATTTGGTACACAGATAGTCTAGAGCCGGAGAAAGAACTTAGGCTACTTTCTAATAACTCACTTTTCCACGTGGATGAAATCGCTGGCACAGCTAGTAAGTACTAGATAATGTGATATGTAGTATGTGTCAAATGTACATCATCATCATCATCAGGTCTTTCTAGTCTCCACTGCAGGAGCACGACCCTCTCTGTACTACCACAGCCATATACTAGCCTGAGTAGTCAGAAGATTTGGTCTACACTCTCCACGCTGGCCAGACGGGTTGGAGAGGTATCTTTGATGTTAATAAGCTTTGTTTAGCTTTTGTTTCCTTAGTCGCCTTTTACGACATCTACGGCATGACTTGGAGTGCTCCTATTCTACTCTGCCGGGAACTACACGGCAGAGTTTATTATTAATTTATAATTTACCCTGTACTATCAAGTTATTTTCTAGTCTACAATACTCATGGATTGGCAAATTGCCTCTGCCTTTGATTTATTATTCAAAATTACAGAATTGTGCAGTAAGCAACATATTTAATGTTCATTCTCATTTTCGCGAGATGCAACCGAGATAAGACAAAATGGCGCGCAATTTAGCCGACTGCAACGGGTGAAAGGCATCAGCCGATGCTACCACTAAGTGCACGGCTACGCGAAATAAATGTAGGTGCTTTTACATGGCACGATCCGTGTCAATGCAACAACCTATTTATAAATTTACTTACTCACTAAATCAGATAACTACAAGGGTAGGTACATCAACATCATCATCATTTTTGTGGTAAACACAGTTGCATTATTCTATTTACTCGTACTTATTTAATTCTCCGCTTCTTCTGACAAATCATTCGAACTAGCAACAACATTTAGAAGAGCAGATTAATTTTACACTCATATCTATGGCCAGGCTTTGCACGCGAAGACAAATTCAGATCATATGAAAATGATTGAAGACATGAAATACTGCTGCCCGCTGAGTAACTGCCTACGACTAAACTAGCGACAAAATGTGCCTAAAGTTTCTAGATAACATTAGTATTACATTGTCTTTGCGCATTGTAATATTATAGGTAGCGAGTGATTTACTCGAGCGTTGCGTTGACACTCCTTTATTTCATCATTTTACACAAACTTACAAATTTCAGGAATAAATTAAAATCTCTCTTCTAGTAATTTGTCATATATAAAAAGAAACACTGATGTGTAAAGCGTCCTCGCGAAACAGTGCCCGCTAAGATAATGAGCGGTGATCCACTAGCGACAGCGCTCGAGCTGTCCGCTTTCTAATCCGCACGTACAGTCGGCGAGAAAATATTCCTTATGTATCCACCAAGTTTTCCGTGGTGATGGCAAAATCTCAGAATGTAGGTTGTTACTAGACGTCTGCCCAAAAAGAAGTGTATCGGTTTTGCGAGTTATTCCACTATAACTTCTTCGAAATGTTAAAATACGTAACAACGGGTTACTCACGTGAATAGTCAGAGCTACTGGCCGACATGTTGTGACCTCATCCGGAGGTCTTCCTCAGAGCGAATGTGAATTGCCACGCGTGCATTATGTCATCCCAAACCGCAGTGAAGAATCGCGCAATCTTCGAAATGCCTTACGGGATTCGGATGATATATGAGGTGGTAAGGAAAGGCTCGCGTCCAGGCTCCAAGTCAAGATTGAACCGACACTGGTATGGACAGCATCAGGTCGTGATGTATGTACGTACATAAAGTTAGTATGTGAGTATTTTATTCCAAAATAATTTTAAAATGCGTTAGCTGATTTGAATGATTTATGAGCTGATGAAGAAAAAACTTGGTATTCAATCCTAGAATCAGAAATCGTCGTAGGCCTATCGATCCTATCTGGAAATGATTACCTACAATATATGCGTAAGTCGATAAGAGACACCACTGCAAAACTCTATGGAGACACTGGGTAAGAACAGCTCTAGATGGCACAAAAGCATCTGCTAATAAAGCAGAAAACCGACAAGTTTTGTAATGGTACTGGACTTTCCCTCACTGGATATTTCATAAATAACGGTCACAAATAGAAAATTGTCAAAAGCCAATTAGTTAGGGCATGTGAGGAATCGAACAAGACAATCAGGACATTTTGCGACTCTATCACTCGTTGGCTAGTAAGCGTTTGCACTACTTCGAGACAGTATATATGAAGCTAGAAGACTACAGGCACTACGCGCCAGGTGTTATCCTGACACTCATGTAGCCTTTTTCCGTATACACTTGTGGGCGAATAAAGTATGGTGTAAATGGTGTAAGTACAAAATGACCCAAACGTTAGACGTGCTTTCGATTTTTCATCGGCCCAGAGATACTTGATACATTTTTTTCATTATGACTGTACGGTTATATCTTAGGATTTAAAAATATGATGCAGTTGGTGGTTATGTAGGCTAAAAGCGTGACAAAGTTACATATGTATGAAATAATGATATCCTGTTCTGTTATGTAAAAAAAAAAAACAAAGTAATCTATTTTTTTCTTGAGATAGGTTCGATTGTTTTTTCGGACTAGTAGCATCGATCATGCCCAAATAGTATTGGGCTTCATTGAACTTCACTCACCAAGCCCGACCCGAGCTTTGATTCATTTAGTGTCATTTTCATCGACCATTGCCTGCTTTCAGTGAAGAAAAACTTGCGAACTTTAACGAAGCAATAGCAGCAGCCCACTTGTTCACTCTTTCCAAAAAATAGTCACTAATCATTATCATTTCTTTCCATACAAATACCGTGAAGTGCCCTGCTCTTAAATATGCTATTCTCGACAGATCAATCATTGCTTAATAGTCTAGTATGGGAGCAGTTACTTGCATCGGAAACCTTGATCCATATAACGTAAATAATTGTAATTATCACCTCACTCAAACGAATCTCTTGAGGTTGAGGCACTTGAGTTATGGTGCAATTATACTAGGCATACCCGCGCCCAAGTGTGATGAGTTTGGCTAAAACTCCCCAATGATGCAAATTCGTGTGTGTTACTTTGTCATTCCAAATCCATCCGTTTATCCCGTTCCACCAGTCCAAAAATCTCCTACCCTTTCGTCGCTTAAAAAACGTATTCAATGTGCACCAGCGTCAGAACATATATAGGCCAAACGAACTGTGCTCACCAACCCATTAGCTAAGCGTGGTGAGTATGGAAAAATTCCTTCGTGGTAGAAATCCTTGGGGGAAGCCTGTAGGGTTCTTACGGCTGAGATAATATAATACGACTAGGTGATAATTTCAGCGGCATGATGGATGGCAATCATTGTGAGAAGCATGTGACTGCCGCCAATGATGATGATGATGTAAGAGGGATATTTTATATAACGCATCAGTAGGAAATATATGTTGTTCTCTAAGTCTTCTAAAGCTTACAGAGCCAGAGTTATGTAGCAACACAAACAACAACGTGTACCTATCCGCAATTGGCCACTGGGCGTGAAAATAATACGACAAAATATTTCACAATAATCAGCTTACTGAAATCGTGTTTCTTCAAATTTTATGCTACCAAGCATGGCCTTTAATTGAAAATGGGTTTAATTACTGCTCAGTTAAGATGTACTTTCGCTTATGTTGGTATACAACGGTTAATTCGAACAACGAATCGGCATATGTGAGCCTCTGCTTCCACGCAATGCGTCGCGCACTAGTAAAGATGGGTAGGGTGACCATTATTTCGGTTTTGGGAGGCTACTGGCTAGCGTTTTAACGACTACTGATCAGGATCCACCGCCGCGCGTCCCGCACTCGCCTTGAAAATGGGCTCCTGACGAGTCCGAAACTATCCCGACAAATAGCAGGTGAGTGACCCGTTGTTATATGTCTTTATCTCACGTTAGTTTTAATAATATGACTACTGATCATTTTAGAAATCGGCATGAAGCTGCAAATCTTCATAGCATGCAATGTCATATCATATGACAGTGCATGCTATCAGTCCCCAGTCCGCCGAAATTGACCGATTGCCGATTCGTTTGTCCGTTTTGGAAACTCTCTTTTTAGTAGTCATCTAGCAGAATTGCTTTCGAATATCTAGGTTCTTAAACTAAAATTATCTTTCAGCAAAAAGGCAATTCTGATAGCGATTCAATAAAAATACAAGTACCCGTCGCCTCTAAATTTGATTGATAAGTAGCTATTTATATTTACAAAATGCTACTGCACCATAATACGGTCAAGAGCTTAGGCTGATATCTTGCTTTTAGCATTATTATCTTGCAGAAATAAAGAAGTAGCCAAACATAGAAGTTGGACAAACATGGAATAAATAAAAATCCATGGAAAAGGTAGTAGACTACTCTTACAAGATTATTTAATTACTTCTGTATAATCCTTCGGGGGAAGAATTACAGTATGTTACAGTTTACATATTACTTATTTTAGGAAACAAAAAGTAAAACTCTACTATTTATTTTAGAACATTGACAGAACAGTAGCTTTTTTCATATGTAAGTACTTTTAAAGTACCTACCTATAAAAAGGCCACATCGTTTCACCATTCCCCTGAAAAGATAATTCCGTTATTTTTCCACAAGAAACGTGGACACAAGGAGAAAAACTACAACGGAATATTTATTGCTGTATGTTCGCCAAATTTAGCAACTCTTACATAAGAAGTAAAATTCGATCGTACGATGCAGTAAAGAGGATGACTGATGCAAAATCCGTTCTAAATAAACTACTATGATTCCGGTGCATTGTTTTCTAAAGTGCACGTGCCATCATAAAACATGCTTAAATGAAAATGCGAAAGTGAGTTTGTTTATGCAGCGTGTAGATTGACCTCGACATACCCTTAAAGGGATGACTTAGACCGTCAATATCTTCGAGCAACACGGCCTTCGTACCGGACGGAGGGAGTGGGCAAAGCGAAAATTTACTATTACCATAGATATCAGAATATTTACCTACAATTTTTCTGGCGTATTTCGCGGGGCGAAATGTGCACACAAGTTTAGTTCCGCACACCTACATATAAAACTTAAACTGTCACTTGATAGTAATTATGACATTGTCTCAAAAAATGACATAAAAAAGAAACAATAATTTGTGTACAGATGAGTCACACACAACTAACACATAGACATGCATAGGTATATCTTGGCTTGTACCTTGACAGAGGGGGACGCAGCGTATGGCTACTCCCTTCCGGTACGGAAGGCCGTGTTGCTCGAAGGTCAATATGCACAACTTTTCCTATGGGTTTAATGCTGGGAACTCATAAAAAAATCGAAATTTTCATACGTAAGTATTGAGCCGCCTGGCTATTTTCCTGGGTCAAAATATTAATAATAAAATTAGACCGTCAGTTAGACAATCAAAAAATATTGGACACGTATTTTTTCTTTCGTTAATTAAACAATGAATGTCAAAGGTAAAGCGTGTCAAAGTTCATAAGTAGGGGCTTGTGACATCACAGGCCACCACAAAGTGTACTGGCTAGTGACGTCACACACAATTTTAACGGGCTATATTTTTGTCATTTTTGGTTTGATTGACAATAGAAAAAACACGTGTGAAATGTTTTTTGATAATTTAACTTACGGACTTATTATATTTTTTTAGGAAAATAGCCCATTAGTATGGGAAAGTTAACAAATTTTTCGTATTCCCAGCATTAATTCCATAAGAGAAATTGTTCATATAAACGTGCTGAGTCACCCTTTGCGAATATGACGAAAGTATACACGCTGTATAGTGCATGGGGAGTTTTGGTACCCTAAACATTGGTAATATTTCACCATCCAAACTAATATCTGTGTTCCAACCATTTTTTGTGGTAAATAGCAGAAACCTAAATACTACTGCTTAGGTCGGAAAGATGGCAAGAAACTAAACCGAATGATTCTAGGGGAGTCGACATGTAAATTCACATAGATGTAATTTAATAAGGAGAAGTTCTGTAAGAAAAATTTTACCGCTTTTCCGCTGACCGAATAATTGAAATTTTGCATTTATAACATGATGCCGTGTGGTTTCCAGCAGAGTAGAAAACGGCACTCCAAGTTCCCGTGGATATTGTAGAAGACGACTTAGGAAACACAAGTTAAACAAAGCTAAAAAACATCAAAGGGACATCTGTAGTGCACTCTCAGTTTAGGCCAAATCCTTTCACTGCTTTAGATAATATATGACTCTAGTCCTAATCCTAACTCCTAACTAATATTTTAAATGTGAAAGTGAGTTTGTTTGTTTGTTTCTTTTTTTGTTTGTTACGCTTTCACGCCGTATCTACTGAACCGATTATCGTGAAATTTTGCATACACATAGGTTAGGGTACAGAGAAGGACATAGGTTACATATCACGCGGGCAAAGCCGCGGGTAACAGCTAGTAGTACATAAAGGATAATGATCCTGCAGTGGAGACAAAGAAAGAACCTGATGATGATGATTCACAATATATAAATTAGAAAATAAACGAAAACGAAGTAGTTGGTACCAAAACGTAACAAGAAATTGTACTTTGTTAGGAGAAGAACTAAGTCACAAAAAACTTACAATTACAACACAACAAACAAACAAGCATAAACAATGACAAATCTATTTGAGCGCAGCTCAAGCACATCGATACGCTACCATTAAATCGGTCACGGTTTGATTCCCGGCCTCAATCGCCCATAAAATCGTGGATGTAGTCCATTTACCGATGAATTACTTGCCGATGACAACTGCTGTGCTTGCGTGGTTTATTTATATGTCTACATTAATCAATTTTATGCGATAAATAATTATACAGTCCATCCCCACACATCCGCGCCGTGTCCGGGACGTGGCAGGAGTGTAACAATGTCGAAACCGTGCTTTTGTGTTAAAAGGGCTGTCTGTTCACTCAAATCAGTGATGTGACCGGGTTGTGGTTATACTTTTCTTGTAAATCTATTATTACCAATAGAGAACATTTCAGCCGCAAAATGTCCACTGAAAATGCCTCCCTTAAGGATTTCCAATACAACCGATTGAAAGCGGTCTGCAGCGTGTTCCTGCGACCTTGGTCAAGTCGTCCGACCACTTGTTTGGTGGGTGTCCAACGCTGGGCTTGTCGGTACGTGGTGGTCATTCTAGAATCTCTCTGCCCCATCGGCCATCACATTCGCACTGAGGAAGACCCTCGGATAAGGTCGAAATATGTCGGCCAGTAGCTGACTATGTGAGTAACCCGTTGTTAAATAATATTTATATATCACGTTAGTTTTAATAAAAATAAATAAAATAAATTGAAGTAAAAGCAAGTCAGCCTCTTAACTACGTAATTAGAAATCACAATTTTTTGGAGCTTCGCTCATGAAAATAATTAATTGACACGCTCTGGTATAACCGCGCTTATTATGTTCATACTACTATTTTGTTACTCTGAAATTTTATTTTCGTGTATATCAGTTAGACACTTTGTTCAGAAAGAGAGCAGATGTGGCATATTATTTGGAAAATAACACTAAGATTTTGATATAGTAACAAGATTCGAAAGTTTGACCGATTAAATATTATTTCTTCGAATCTTGAATTTTTGAAGAATCGTGTCGCTTTATTGCATCCAAATTCTATCAAAGACCCAGGTCAATCTGAAAATTCCATCTTGACTTGACCAGGAATTGCACCCGGGACCATCCGTGTTGTAGACAAGTGTAATGACCGCTGCGCCACGGAGCTTGTCATAAAAAGTGAGCCAAGTTCAAAGCTTACTGTAGGGCTAGCTCTATTTATCTATTATGTTCTCAAAGACTTTCTTTTTAGGGTTCTGTAGTAAACTAGGAACCGTTTCAGGGTAGCTCCCATACAAGTAAAGAGGAAGAAATATTTTTTTTTCTTTACCAACCCATCATGTTGGGTATTGTTAAATAGGTCTTTAAAGAATATTGTGAGGTTGAGAACACCATTTTTCGATTTAGGGATCCGTTTGCTAAATATTTGGTTTAAAAGTGCAAATTTTTGTCAGAGGTAAGTCAGCGTCAGCTGTGTGTTAAGTGTCCCCCCCCCCCCCCTATATCTGCTAAACGGTTATATATGGATACGTGAAAAAAATTACAGCAGTAGTATATTTACTGAAGTTAAGAGGAAAACTATCAGAGCTAAGTACTAAGTACAAACTAAAAAGTTATAGGCAATCAACTTATAAAATATACTCGAAAATGTAAAATTTCATACAATTTTCATTGTTAGATGTTTTTAGTCGGTAAACTGTGAGGTGCGAGTGTGAACATTGTGAACTCATAGTTGTCATTCGCAACTACGGAACCCTACACTGCGCGTGGCTCGACACGCACTTGGCCGGTTTTTTATGTATGCAATGCCTGTAATAATCAGTTTGAGAACAAAATAAAAGTATTTTGTAGAAACATTATTAGCAAATTCATAAAAAAAATACTGATTGTATTAACAATACTTTTTCACAAAACAAATATTTTATAAAACATCTCTTTTATTTACGAGCCATTTCTAATGAAATGTTGAATATAAATTGAAAATTACGATATAAATAAGATTTCTATGCATGTAGTTAATTTTATTTTAAAGTTATTTTATGACCAATTCATAAAATAACTTTAAAATAAAATTAACAGTCAATACAATTGCAACAGTCTGTATTTATTGCTTTATATTTTTTAAGACATTATCCTTTCCGCCCATTTTCCTTCTATACCTCTCTTTGTTTCTCCCATCCATTTTTTAACAGAAATATTTATTATTCTTGTCAAAACTACCTTTATTTTGTATGTGATATGATTGCGATGATTAGTGTTTTCACATGCGACAGCATAGATACTCTCTGCAACAGAAAAGGCTCAGGATTGTGAACCTGCAGTATTCGTAGACATTGAAAAATATTTGTGATGGTGTAAATATCTATTCTATCATCTAATTCCCAAGAAGTCTGCTGGACATAGGTCTCCCCAAGGATTTCCAATACCACTGGTTAGAAGCGGTCTGCACCCAGCGTTTTCCTGTGACCTTAGCCTATTTGCTAACCGACGACAACCACTACTGTGGTCACTTCATTATCCTGAATAAACCGTAATGGATGTTAAAGTGACCATTGCCATATTTGCTAACTACGGTGACAAAACGTTGTATACTAATAGTTGGCAAAAGTCAGCAAACTGGCCAGCAGGGTGTCCAACATCTATTTAAAAAGACGTAGTACACATATTGGTATCTTTAAGTTTTGTTATTGGTAGTTGGGCAATTCCACTATGAACTTGAGAATAAAGCTAAAAAAATATGCCATATGATATCTTTGAAAAATTTACAGAAATTTTTGCCATGAGGCCATTTCTATTAACGAGATCCTTTGTCCCTTACAGGGTAGAAAGGCTTAGGGTCATAAACCTGATGGTGACATTAAACTTCGTGTATTCACTAAGCTTAATGCTAATGTTAAGAGGTTATCCGAAAGTTAAAATGATAACATATACACTATTTAACTATTTACATAAAAAGGAGCCAAAAACACTACAAATTTAAGTAGAATAATTCCTGCCATGGTGGCAAGAACGCTGGCTGCGTTCCCCCGTTGAACAGCTATGCTAATCCGATGGGCGAAAAAGCAGCTAGCCCTCTTATCACCGGAATATGAAATAAGCCGTGGGGTAATCTCTTTAAAAAAGCCCCTCGCGCTAGGACCCCATGGTCCCAAAGTTTCTACGCCAAACGGCACAAATATATAATCCTCAGCTAAGGTTGCATACTTGCGCCGTTTGGCAACCTCAGCGCCTTCAGCAGCTGACCCGGCTCTCATGACTGATCCCCTGAGACGATAAGGCGCTAGTGTGTCGACGCATGTGGCGTCCCACACCAGAGCCTTACCACGTTCCCAAGGGATCAGCGTCATACCATCAGGCCTCTAGCCATCATCACGCGCTACACCTCGAGGTTCGATGGTACAAGTTACATTGATGGTGGCAAGGGCCCTCTGATTATGTAGTTCAGAGAGCCATGGCGTGGGATTCTGCCTGCGCTGAGATGACAGCACAGACCTGGAGCTCAAATTTATAAACTTCAATGCCGCACGAGCAGGCGTGTGATATTCCATGTTAAGAGTAAAAAAATGGAACCAAATTAGTGATGACTGATGAGTGAACATGATTCCTCCGTTTTCCACCAGTTCGTTTCTCTACCGATTTTTACGATCTGCGAGGGAAGAAAAGATGTTCTACATTCATTTACTTTTTTCTCCCAGACTAGCATAGATGTAAATTGAGCAAAATATTGCAAGTGCAGATGATCATAATGACCCTGATGACAGTGATTTTCTATAGCGGTTGCAACATGAAATTATTATTTTTACTGTTCGCACGGTTTGTCCACTTTTGCGGTTTCGAATGAGCGTGACGAAGCTACCTGTATTCTAAAATGACGGAAAGAGAAGGAATTTTGCAAAAAGATGTAATTACGTTACAAAATGTCATACATTTTGGTTATCTTTACTCAATATACATACATTAGGCATTGACGTATTAGCTGTGTGGTTCCTGGTAGAGTAGAATAGGATCACTCCAAGTCTTCCCGTGGATGTCGTAGAAGGCGACGTAGGAACGCAAGCTAAACAAAGCTAATAAACATCAAAGAGACCTCTCCAACCCATTCGGCCAGCGTGGTGTAGGCCAAATCTTCTATCTGCTCTGGCTAATATTATGGCTCTTATAGTACAGAGGGTCGTGCTCCTGCAGTGCATTCATCAACCCGTCAAAATGAACAACTTTTTCCGCCAATGCCGGAAACTCAAACAAATGTTCGGCCGGCCAGGCTATTTGTATGGCTGGTTTCAGAGTGACGCGTTTGATCAGCGCCGGCGACACGCGCGCGCTTGCAATTACACTAGAATAGTAGCAGCGTTTCAAAGTCACACAGTTCACACGCGCCGTTCGTGAGACGCGCGCTGTCAGCGCTGGAGAAGCACGCGCGGTCCGAGCTCGTCTACTTAGCGTTCCGGTCAAACGCGCGCTGTTGAGACGCGTTGGCAACCGGCGCGTGCCGCCAGCGTCACTCTGAAACCAGCCTATGAAAGCATAAAACACATTTTGAATTTCTAGCATTGGTCCTATTGTAAAAGATGTTCATTTAATAAATTGTCAAGGGTAAATTGAGGTGCTGTATAGTACAAAATTAGTTCAATAGGCAGTTAATAAGATATTTAAATGAATAAGTACCTATGTTTCTAGATTTGTTGATACAATGATGAAAAATGTTTGAAAATTATACGCCTCTCAAGATTTCCATACAAATTTGAAAAGGCTTGTTATTCTCAAACCATTGGTATTTTAACCAAGCTGTATAGGAACGTACGTAGATTATAATGAGATTAATTGATTAAATGACTAATTTTACTCCAAAATTATCAAATATTGCCACAATTCCCTTTTGCCGTTTGTATGGAGACATGAGCTTCCAGGCGACTCTTAAAGCGATGTCTTCCAGGCAACCGCTATAAGAAAGAGCAAATAGCTAATAAAATAGGTGGCGCAGAATAGGTTGATTTTGGACACATATAAAACGGGACCCTAATCACGAGACATCGCTGCCCGTCTGTCTGTCACCAGCACAGAAATATCTATTTCTGTGGTCACCAGGCTGTATCTCATATACAGTAATAGCTAAACAGTTGAAATTTTCACAGATGATGTATTTCTGTTGTCGCTATAACAACAAATACTAAAACTAGAATAAAATGAATATTTAAGGGGGATCCCTGTATGGGATCCCCCTTAAATATCACGAGACATCGCTGTCCGTCTGTCTGTCTGTCACCAGCACAGAAATATCTATTTCTGTGGTCACCAGGCTTCTCATATACCGTAATAGCTAAACAGTTGAAATTTTCACAGATGATGTATTTCTGTTGTCGCTTTTGCAACAAATACTAAAACTAGAATAAAATGAATATTTAAGGGGGATCCCATACAACAAACATGTTTTTTGACATTTGCAAACGCTTGAAATATTTACAAAATATTTAATTGTATATTCGACTTCGACTCGAGTTAACCAATTTTTTTTTTTTAAGTAGTGAAAATTGCAATCAAAAATTTACGCTCACTACTCTGGCAAAACGCAAAACGCACTTTGCTTGTTTATCATACCGCTAATTAATAAGTAAAAATGTATGTAAATATTCTTAATTTACATTTATTTAATCATATAGCATACATAAACATTCTACAGTTATTAACATAAAAAGAACAAAAAATCTATAAATCCCACATTCATGGTTGTGAGCCACGAAATTATGTGTATGTGAATTTACATTAACCGCTAGAACTCGAGCAATGGAAACGGAGTTTAAGCTGGTCCGTCGTAAAATACCGCAAAACTAAGTAACTTTGTAACCATTTTATTCATAAAATACAGAACTTTTGGCAACAAAAAAATACATACAGTAGTCACCAAGATATGATTAGTGATTTGATTTTAATTAACATGAGAAAAAATATCAATTAGTATATTCTATCTTCTATATTCTATGTATATATAAATATCAATATTCAATTTTAATCACAACTTCCTTGTTTTGTAACCATTTTGCTACTTCAATGCTAATTACAACTTACTTAAAACTTTATTTTATCTTAAATCTATGAGAAATGATAAGGTTTTCTAATTTTTTTGAAAATAATTTAATATTATTTTATTTCTCAAAAATTTCAACTAATTTCCTACCGTCACCACGCTCTTATCCAAGAAGTGAGTGCGGCGCTGGCGGAAGAGCCTCAATATAAAATTAGCAACAAAGCTGACTCACTTTTAGCTCACTAATACTACGTTAGATTATGACGGTAAAAGTCGAAGTAATTTCCCGCCTCATTCATTTATTTTCGTGTAGGTGGCATGGTCAGTCGACCATGCACACCCTGGTGTCAGAGTTCTTCGGAACCGCCTCTCGGCATCTGACGTGGTTCCTTTAACGACTTCCAGATGGCAGCCTGGACCACCGGCTTAACGTGCCTTCCGAAGCACGGAATCATCTTTCTTATTAGACAATCAGGTGATTCATGCCTGCAATGTCCTAACCAAACTGGAAACAACTAAACAAAGTATGCTTCCCGTGGGAATTGAACCCACGACCCCCGGGTCAACAAGGCAAACGCTGTAACCACTGGACCACGGAGGCAGTGTCGCCTAATTTTAGTGCCACACCTTTTGATTCATAAGTACCACTTCCCAAAACATCCACTTCCCAACAGGTATATTCCCTAAAGGCCAATTCCCAAAATGTGACTACCTCTGTGGCTCAGTGCTACAAGTGCTAGTGCTAGTGCAAGTACATTTAAATCGCAGAGTCCCGGGTTCGATCCCCGGCCAGGTAAAGATGAAAAACGATCATTTTGTGATCGAATTGGGTGATGGATGTTTAAAGATTTAGATAACTATTATAAAATCTGATCGTGTTTCCTGTAGCATCCTCAGTTTGTGATTATTTGGACAGAGACAGGCTTCCCTAACATTCTTAATTTTCACAATGTTATTCGCACTATAACATGATTTGGCTAAGTTTTTACAACAGCCACCGTCTGCCTGGTATTGCTCATTTGACAAAATATTACAAACCGAAAGCACTTTGAAAAAGGATTCTTTAATTTGAAAATAATCACTGATTGTCGTCGAATAATACGCACGTCGCACACATATTTTTCCCATTTCCCAACAAACTGAAAATCGTTGCAAACATCAAAACCATTACACACAGCGCTCATTTAGCATCATAATTGCGCTGCCATCCTACAGTTTATACCCTAAACCACAATTTCGGCAATTTCGACAACGCAATAACCCAAATGAACGTTACATTGCCATAAAATTCCTCAACTTTATACAGACCGTAAACAACAAACTAAAATCTTACAGCGGTAAACTCAACAACACGTATACCGCAACATTTTACATGTAAAATAATCTCTATTACAACGTTTTAAGATGCATGGAATATTCAAATCATCAGTGGAAGACTGTACTTCGATGACGCATACATTTCTCGTTTAGTCTACTTATTTCACCCCCCATCCTCCCCCCAATTGCGACCTGCAACCGCGCGCAAGCCGCGTGACGAAATCATAAAAAGAGCGCACTGGCTGTATCGAACCCATTCCAGAGCGCGCGTTTGCCCGCGCTTCGAAATTCAAAATAAACCATAGATTTTTCTTTTTACTTTTTTCCCGACTAGTGCAAAAGACGCAAAGATTTTGCGTTCAAGTGACAGTGTTTGTATAGTTGAAAGTTTGGCGTGTGACTTGATATTCCATTTCAAAGGTGATTGTTATTTATTTATTTTAATTTAAAGGTGCTTTTAGTGTTGTGAATAAGGATGTGTTCTAGTGAGATAGCTTGGATGTAACTACGTGAAATAATAACGATGTTAAAGTTTAATTAAAGTTAACCGGTTAAGTAACTGCGTACGTTCCCCTCTGAGGAGAAATTGCGATGCATGTGCAGATTATGCATTTTATACATAACTCGAGAGAGCGCTAGAGCAAACTTAAATTAAAACAAATAATTCTGCTTCTAATTTGCAAAGACGATTCTCCGTCATTTAAACTTAACTTTTACTTTTTAATTACATATACCTAGATACGTAACTTGTGCAAATTATTACTTGTATAAAAATATAATAGATATGGAAAGTTTGTTATGACTTTGAAGTATTCTTTTAAGTTGAAAATATTAAAACAATATGGTTTGACTATTATAATTGATTATACTTATAAATTTTACTTAGGTTAGCATAAGTAAGTACACTGTCCAACAAAATAAACAAATAATTATTAGAACTTAACTTAGTGTACAATGGGCGGTCTTTTTGCTAAAAGCAATTTCTACCAGACTACCGGTAATATGTACCTTAAGCATATGTAACTTATTTGCTTTATAAGCGCAAATTAAGATTTCCATGTTACAAAGAAACGCTACCTTGTAAAGATAGTGAGGTTTTAAATCTGTTCATTAAGACCTATAATGACGGAATTTGTACAATAGAGCCATTGTGTGATACTTCAAATATGTATTTGCACAATACCGTGTCAAACAAACGAACAAGTAAAAAGTTCTTCTTCCTCAACTGAAAGTAAGTATTTTTAGTTCCAAAAGCAGCCGGGATGCTACGGAGCCCAGGTTCCGCTGTTATAACAGCCTTTATGCTGTGATATGATTTGATTTATTCTTTTTAAATTAAGATATAGAATCCAGCTCTCGTGGAATATTTTTCCATATTTTATTTCTTAATTCAATAAGAGTATATCAGAAAAGCTTCTCAGTTTTGCCGCGCGCCACCGAAGATAAATCCCGGTTCCCCTCGCGTAGCAAACCGCCTCGATAACCACTGCTACATGGAGGCCGTAATATAGATTTTTCTTATTTATAATTAGAATCTATTTTACACATTATAACACACTATATAACTATATATATATACTACTAGATATACAGGTCGATTCTGAACAACCCAGCAATATTTTAATGTCGGAATCAGAATACCCAATACAATATAAACGCAAGATAATTTCACACCAAAGCAACAATCAATTTACTATATTACCTAAACTGTAAAACGAAGTCTTAACTAGCAACGTTAAATTCATCTGAGTTCCACGTCAAATTAAATAAATAATAATAAAATAAAACTTACTCCAACTTGATGATCTATAAAAAAAATGTACTAAACATGTACTTGTATAAGTACATAAAATAACACTTCAGAAGATTATTTGAACCGTAAAATGGAGTGTTAAATAATTTATAATCTTTAATTTAGATAAAACCAACTTCAGTTTAACTACTGAATAGATGGTAAAATTTAAATGTTAATGAAGAAAATATAGAGTATTATAAAAAAAAAGTATTTTTCTTCGATCCAGGCGGCTTCGACAGTATATACTCGTATGACAGAAAAAAGAATCAGACGAATAGAGAACCTACTATTCTGAAGTCGGTTAATAATAAATTCGCATTCGCTCCGCTTCGAATTCTATTAAACGCTTAGTGACGGTAAATATTAGCTTACTGGACGGACCTTTCCAAACTTACGGTACATTTTACAGTACCACTTGAAAAAAAGATGAACATTTCGAATTGACCATGTAGCTATGAATGTAGTTAGTTTCGCTGTTTGAGATACGCGTGTTTATAAGTGGATTTAAATAACACCTTTATGGTGAAAGACTTTGATTGACGAGTGTTTTTGTTTTTAAGCTATCGTGATTTTTTAAATCACTGCTTTCACGCATTCATTTATACTAATATAATACAATGGAAAGATTTGATTGCTTTTATTGATTAGGCTCCGAAATTACCGGATGATTTTCAATAGTCTCTTATCTTTAGAAAGCTAATTTCTGTGCAAGTGACCTAAGATATAATAAACGTAGATGAGGTTGCCTGAAAATTGCTAGTAAATTAACAAAAGAATTGTGTAACATAACTGATTTGATCAGTCAACAATTAATGACTAAAACGGTATCAATCGAGGTTTTTTGTAAGAATCCTAAATATAAGATTACACTTTTTTTGGACAGTATTTTAATAAAAGAAGTCCAGTTAACAATTCACGATGGAACTGCGCACAGAACAAGCAAAAAAGGTAAAACGATAGCTCTCTTACAAGTCACGTACATCGGGACACAAAAAGGCAGTGGAGCGGACGGTTTACTGGCCACTTGGCACATAATATGGTTCAATAAACGGACGTGACGTCAAAATATAGTATTATATTAGACTCAATGTGCACTGTATTATATTCAAACTTTAGGTGACTCCATTTGAGGTACTGAAAATCAATTCTCTTTGAAGAATAACTATACCAAGTGAAATTTTTGTGATGATGTAAATTTATCATCATCATTATCTCAGATGTAAGAAGTCCACTGCTGGACATAGGCATCCCCAGAGTTACTCCTGAGTCAATTTAATAATTTAAATCTTTCTCGTCCATTATTGATGCAACGCAGCTTTTTATCAACTCAAAAGTCTGTAAATATCCATTTGGCCTGGCCGATTGGGCGACTCCACTATATTCACGTCAATTTAAATTTCATGAAACAAGTAGTGACTGATTTCCTGGTAAGTAATACTGGTCGAAAGATATTCAAAGAAACCATTTCGATTCGATAAGAAGATGAACTGGTAATGAGATTTTTTCAACGATTTCATCCAAATGCAACTTTCGAAAGCCTAGTCAGTCAGTCAAAAATTTTATTCATCTTAAGATATTTTCAATATCATTTGGTGAACGTCAGTGCATGAACGTCAATGGGCTAGAGTAACTTTAGAGTACTTTCTATACAAATGTTGAGAGGCTTAGGGTAAAACACGGATAGTTGCCACACTTTTCAAAAAGTTTAAATTATAAAAAAATGGGTCGTTATTAATAATACCTGATAATGTATACGAAAACATAGGTTCTTCGTCTTTTATAGAAGACCAATTTCGTTAACATAATTGATACTGGTTTTGAGTATATTAAGTTTTATTTGACCTCCTAAAAAAGGGATAGTCGCCTACTGCAGCGGATAGTTGCCAAATGTTAAAAAGAGTTAGGAGGATACTTGCCGCATAGTCATACATATAACACTTAGTTTCCGCTTATACTTGCGAGGCATTCTGTTTACCTAGAATGGGCACGTGCAAGCGGTTTATATTGTTTAATATGTAAAACAAGTAAGTTTAGCTTTATTTTTACTTGAAAAAAAAAATTGAAAATATGTGATGAAAAAGAATTCGCCACAGGTAGGTTTCGAATACATTCATCAATAATATACCGAGCATTGTAATGCTATTAAAAATAATAAAAAAATTCGTTGATTAAGGAATAAATGGTTATGGATAATTTCACTTAGAGCAACTATCCGCCACAATAAATAAGGCAACTATCCTTTTTGATACGGATAGTTGCCTTTTCGATTTAGAAAATAAATAAAATCTTTTCAACAATAAAACGCAATTAATAGGGCAATCAAAGGTCTAATGTAAGCAAAGAAACAAAATGTAGTCTGAAACCACAATCAATTATAAAGATATCCAACAAAAACAAGGCACCAATATAATTTCGACGTCCGTTAATGTTTCGCAGCGGAACACGGACCAAACGCGTGCACCCACTCCAACGGTTTACGTGGCAGTGAGGCCTGCAGGGGGAGCGCTTCTAACTATAATCAAGCAGTAATGCCACAAATGTACCTAACATAGAGAATTCGAAACCGACGCATGTATCCCCCCGACGCAACTATCCGGGTTTTACCCTATAATTCTCAAACCATTGATATTTAAACCAAGTAGCTGCTAGCTGAAGCTGAATAAATATCCTTTATATAGCGTGTAAATTAATTACCGACATTCCCTGGAACGGCTGCCTGAAACCCGTCAAAATGAACAACTTTTCCAATGGGATCAACGCTTTATTTTGACAGGATGAGTCACCGCATCAATTGTCAGTTGTTAATTTACATGCTGCTATATGTTTGTTTATTTAGGGTAGTCTGTCTATCTTAAATCAAGTTTCAGTCATACACTACCATGCTTATTCAATCCAGTATACAGTAAATTAAAGTCAATGTCAAACTGGAGATGTTTGACGTTTGCGAACTCCCTAAATGGGTTTTTGGGGCTCCATTATGAGATTTTATGAACACGTTTTTCCGCAGTGTTTGGATTCCTTACATAGGAGGGATGCTGAATTCAGTAAAATACTCAAGAAAAATCTTTGTCTGCAAAAAAGGATAATGTTTTCAATAGTTCAATTTCGACGCGGAAGGCCATGATATATTGATGGTAGATATCGTCATCAATAGCCATCATAATCACACTTCACATAAAATATTTAAAGATATCATTTTATTGTACTATTAAGGAACCACGTCAGAGGCCGAGAGGCGTTTCCGAAAAACTCTGACGCCAGAGTGTGCATAGTCGACTGACCGTGTCATCTACACGAAATGATGATGATGATGATTGCACTATAAATAAAAAACGTAACCTTTACGTAAAAACAAATATGTATCTATTCAGAAAATACGTTTTTGCAGACAGGTTTTCCCGTCAAATTATGTTTTCGTTACTCAGTCATAAAACTTCAAATTTAGGAAAAATACCATTGTAAGCATCAACTGCTAAAAACGAGACTGAGGTAACAAAAAATGAAATAATTTTCCTTGTTACTATTTATGGCATTAAATGCACGAAAAGAAAGCCTAGCAATAAAGTGTTATTATAATCAAATTACCGTTAACTATTCTTCTTCAACACGTTACATTTTACTCGTCTATAATCAGCCACGATCCAATCAAATTATGAGCATTTCCATCTCTTAAATTATAGATTTCAAATCTCACTTTCCAAATAATTGGCTTCAACTGGACCACTCTACTGGCAAAGTAGGTAATGATATTTGAGAAAGGCGTCGAATTGTATTGTTAAACATTGATAAGAAACGAAATGAACTAAATGAAGTGCCGTGTGGTTCCCGGTAAAATAGGACCACTCCAAGTCTTCCCGTGGATGTCGTAGAAGGTGACTTAGGAAACACAAGCTAAACAAAGCTTATAAACATCACAGAGACAGAGAGACACAGATCCAATATCTGGTCAGCATGAAGAGTGTAGGCCAAATCCTTTGGTAGTATAAAGAGAGTCAGGCTCCTGTAGTTAATATAATTTTAAAAATTGTAACAAATACTTGTGTCTAAGCATAGCCCTTCAGGTTTATGTAGGGACCAAAACTGGACCGAGTTTCTTTCGGCGTATTCTTCTCAGCAGTGGTCTTCCGAAACGCAAGTAGTTTTTCGATTTTGCAAATTTAAAAAAAAATGACGTTCAAAAAGCGATACATGATATCCAAATTTGAATAAAATTTCATTTCATTTCATAGTGGAGACTAAAAAGACCTGGTGACGATAATAATAAATAGATTATTGGATATTGGATACCTCGTCTTGTCTTTTTGCGCGACTGTCCAAAAAAAGGATCTTGTGTTGGGCTTCAAGATTTTACATCATTTTATGTTTTAAATAAAAAGAAAAATTGTGACCTTAATGCACATACGCGGTATTTAAGGAGTTGCACCGGATATGGGCAAACTCTTTGTTGATGTATGACAAACATGGAATAAATGTGAAACTCTTTGTTGTTTAACTTAGGTCAATAAACTGGGGAGTTTCTGAAGTACATTTTCCTTCAATACGTATAATGTCCCTGGCCAGTCCTGTCGATTTAATAAGCTTATTTCTACAATGTTTTCTTACTTTAGGGACAATAGAGCCAAGCGAATATTACAGTAAAATCAACTACCACACCAAGCCAACGACATACCGTTGAAGCGGTGGCTCAGGCCGTGAAAATGGACAACTTTTTTTTATGGGAAAAACACTAGAAAATAAAAAAAAGACATTTTGATACAAAAGTTTTGGCCGGTTTCGTAATTCGTATGAAATGTCGATAGTGATTTTGGGTTCCCAGCATTGGTATAGGAAAACAGAATTAATACAAACCATTCCAACTATCTTTAACAAAATATAACACAGCTTTACTACTGAATAGACATAAAAATATACGAATATAGTATCGTTGAGTTAGTATCCCATAACACTAGTCTTACTTAAGAACTTACTTTGGAGCTAGCTCAATCTGTTTGATGTTTGAAAAAAATTGTTTTCTGTGGTTCACAGAAGGACATATTATAACGTAACGGAAAATTGTACTGTTAACGCGAGAGAAACTAAACATAAATACTAATAGCTTTAGCTAGTTATTCTATAAAAATTGTACTTTTCATGACACTGCTGGTTGCAATTGTATATTAATTGCCTTTTCTCTTCGATGGGTACGCTCAAGTATCTGTGAAAGTCCTAAACGAGGCTTTGAGCATGAAATGCATATTGTTTATTTTCATTACAAGCACTCTTTAGACACATCGTATAACAATCGTCAATAAACTATAACGGCTTCACTCAACTTTGTCTCTTATTGCTCGTTTCAAATTCATAAAATAAATATGAAGCGAATAACTGTTATCCGCAAATTGCCCGAGAGGTGAAAGCAAAGTTAGAAAAACTCATTAAAACAACTTTTTTTTACAAAAAACCGTTACGGCGAACGAGTTGCGTGATTTCAGCAACGTTATTTTTTGATGTACCGCTGCTCACTTGGTCGAATATTGATTTTCCTAAACTCGCTCGGACTATGCATAATTTATACTATTTTAACCTGCATCAGAAGAGGTTCCGTATTCGATCTGTATTTATATTTATACGCAAATTTATAACTAAACTTATACAATATTTATGTTTATGTGAATTCGGAAAAACATTTTGCTTTACGTAACATTTATAAGTACATTTTCCACTTTTGTCATCCAACGAATGTTCCTTATAAGCACTTGTTTTATCTCTGACACACCAAATAATTAATATTTAACCAGCTGGTAATGTAGGTAGTTTTTTTATGTGTAAAATATTTTTTACAAGAATTTATGTAAATTTATCCAATACAAACAAACACATATTCAAACTTTTTCTATTTTATAATAGCAGTATAGAATATTTATTAATTTTCTATACTGCTACTAGATTTAGGTCGGTTTATAGGGTTTAATGGAGAGCTATGTGCTCTTTTACGTTCATTTATGCGTAATGAGTATATTTAGTTGAATAATTTTTAGTCCGATCGACATGAAACCAATGTTATTAAGAGAAATTTAAGAAGCGTTCGGGGTAATATCATTTCAGTGGTAATAAAAATTTATTTTGCTGCAGAATGTAATTACAAAAACTTGAAGATTTATTAGTTAAACGTTTGAAAGTTTGATACTCGTTTGCTTTCAATACGTTTTATATCTCGGTGAATCAGTAACGTGCGATGCGTATCCATATTTTTAAAATCGCTAGTAATTGGAATTAAATAATTTATTTACAAACATTGACCAAACGCAACATATGTACAAGTAAAACAAACATTCGGAATTAAAAGTTCAGAAATTTTAAAAATTCACATCACATACTTAAATAATGCACATGGCTTCGTGACGGTGCACAATTGCTATCGGCGAAGCCATGTTTTATCAACAGTACAGGAATAAACAAAACCGAGGCTATATATCATGGCATCCACCATGCAATTAAATTGCATGGTGGCATAGCTTGACATATATCTTTTATCTTATAAAAATAATGCCCAATTTCTTTTGCTTCAAGTAATATGCGCTCGTAATAGCGAAAATCATCCCACGAGGACTATTAATTGAAATAATTAATCTATACCAATATTATAAAGAAGAAAGATTTGATTATTCGTTTGCACTGAATAGGCTCCTAAACTACACCATCATCATCATCAGGTCCTTCCAGTCTCCACTGCAGGAGCACGACCAAAACCAAACCAATTTTAAAATTCTTTCACGTATAGCTAATTTATCTCCCGGTAACATAAGCTACAATTTACGCGTATGGAGTCGCGAGAAAATTGCTAGACCAAAATATTTATAGCTGCCACCATACTTCCAAGGCATCCTTAATGTGCGTCTATGCCTGACCATAGACAAGCCAAGGCTTCGTGTCGTAAGCAGCTCATTACCACACGTTTCGAAATGGTAGCACTACCAAAGCGGAGCGCCATAACTTGACACATTGTCGTTTAGTGTTATGTAATGCAATAATTTGCGCTATGGAATGTCTGATGAGAAACTAGAATAGGGAAAGGAAATTACAACACATTTATGTTACAGCTGCGTCCTTTCTTCGTCTTTATTCTATGAATCATGGAGGAAATTTTGAAATGTAAAATATAAATGCTCTTAAATACAATGATGTAAAGATACTTTAATATGCTTCTATAATCATGAAATTCCAGCTTTTTTTCATCCATTTTGTCCGCATAAATTATAGATATCTTTACACGCTGATAATGTATCTCTATGCTATAATATAAAATGTCAAGTTTTATGCTACAGCTTAGCTTCTTTATGATCTTTATTGTGAACTTGACTAATCAGAATCAAATTATAATCCTATCAATCTTGAAAGGATTTTAAATCAATTTAAGAACACACTCTTGCAAAAATACAAATTAAAAAAACTTAACGGTATTTTTTAAAGATATCTTCTTTAATTAATATATACAACAAAGTCGGGTTTGGTCGAACACTTTTAACTCGAGAATGGCTTGATCGATTTTGAATGGTTATTAATTTGTTACTTTTGCTATCATCTCGAATAGCAGAATAACATAAAAACACATTAAAAACATGTAAATATAAAAAACAGCGAAACGAAGTTTACTAGAAGAAGAAGTTTATAAGCAATTCTTAAACCTCAAAGTTAGTCACATACAAATTTAGAAAAAAAAACCGAACCTTACGTTAGAAAACATGATTGAATTTTTGCTTTTCGGCGGTTTCATTTTTGAATTAAAAAAGTTTATAATCTATGATAATATAAGCCTGTGATTGTCTGTGATCTGAAAGATATTGTGATGGTTTCCAGGACCAGTCCATACAGCCAAGATGACTCTAGAGCAGCCCACGGGAGAGATGTGGCAGAAGATCAGGGAGGAGCTGAACGAGAAGGCAGACACCAAGGATGCCGACCTCGCTCACATCAAGGAATGGCTGAAGAAAGAGCCACATCTACCTGACGAATGGGGTTAATATGCTTTTACCTTCATTTTTTTCATGGCTTTTCATGTCCCACTGCTGGGCAAAAGTCTCCCTTCTTTCCTTCCGTTGCACTCGGTTCTTTGTGGTATCCTCCCATTTGTTATCAAATGTCCTTAAATCATCTGACCATCATATTTTTGGTCTTCTTCTTTTTCTATGTCCATCAGATGGGAGCCAGTCAGCTATACCTTAATTTATTTGAACTTAAGAGCGTATACTAGCAGTATTTTTATAATATGGTTTCCATACAAATGTATTTCTCTATTTCCTCGCTAAAAACTGATTCGAGAGCCACAATTATTTTTTCTTCTACTAAAATAATCTAGTACTAAAAAAAGAATGCCCTTATTTTTTTTTTCCAAAAAAACTGTTTTTGTACAATTTTTTTTTCTTTTAAACAAGTTTTTAGAAAAAAATAAAACATAGGGACATACCTATTTTAGTAATAGATTGTACGTAAGAAGGATTGTGCCTCTAGAAGCAGTTTTCAGAGAGAAAATAGAGAAATACATTTGTACGGAAAACGCACTGCTAGTATATTCTTAATATCTACACAATTACACGTGTAAAAATATAGCACAAACTTATTTTAGATGTATTTGAAAGAATTCAAAGGTCAATCAAGAATCTTTTATAGAATTTAGAAAGCAAAGTAAAGAAACAAATTGCAATTACTGCTTCTTAAATATAAATATAATAAATAAACTAAGCGCCATGTTTGGCATATAAGTGCGCGTAAAGGTAAAGACGGAATAGTAACGGGCGGAAAGTCGCATCGCCTAGCGAGATTTGTAATATTTCAATTAATAATATAATTTCATTTAATTCCTTGACTGGGTTTAGTAAAGTAGCTAGTAAATATATTCTATGTTTTTCCTCTTCTCCCAAATCGGCATGGTAAAACTGCGTCTCTACATTTATAAAAACCAAATATGTATTTTATCAACAGATGACCAGCGCATCATGACCTTCCTCCGAGGCTGCAAGTTCTCCCTGGAGAAGACCAAGCGTAAGCTGGACATGTACTTCACCATGAGAACGGCCGTGCCTGAGTTCTTCACCGACCGCGACGTCAAACGGCCTGAGCTTCAAGAGATCCTCAATATGGTGTAAGTACATTTGTGGTATACATACCTAAATGCCTTTGACTATACTCAATGACAACGTCATGTCTTTATTTCAATAATTACAAAACGGGCAATCTGTCAATGTATGCCCTCGAAATCCGTCAAATTGGTAGCTGTGTGTGTGCGCGACCGACTATAAGTTGGACACTAGTTTTTTCTACGCTTTTAGGCTTATCCCTTGCGGGGTAAACAAAGCCTATTATAATAAAACCCGAAGGCCACGTTTAGCGTGTTATTGGGCGTTAAGTTGGAAAGTTGAATCAAAATTTTCGAGCTTGTCGAGCTCCGTGGCGCAGCGGTCATCACGCTAGCCTGCGACACGGGGGTCCCGGGTTCGATCCCCGGTCAGGTCACTATGGAAAAAAAAATCTTTTTCATGTTGTCCTGGGTCTTGGATATTGATCTATATAAGTATATATTATAAAATATAGTATCGTTGAGTTAGTATCCCGCGACACAAGTTCACAACTTACTGTGGGGCTAGCTCGATTTGTGTGATATTATGTCCCTATATATTTATTATTTATTTATAAAATGCGCGGGCAGAAAAGTAGCTAGTATATTCTATGTTTTTCCTCTTCTCCCAAACCAGCATAATATGTTTCTACCAAAATATTTATATTTTGGTAGAAACAAGTAGATCAACCAAAGTAGATCACAACAAGACACAAGTACTAATACAACGTGTAAATAAATTGTCCCTCGACATACCCTTAAAGGGGTGACTAACCTTGTCATTATGAACAACTTTTCCTATGGAACCAACTCTGGCAACGAGATTTTTTATTTACTGTCCCATACTAATTGCTAAGGCGGCTAAACACTTTTGTATGAAAATGTCGATTTTTTTTTTATTGCCAGCTTTGGTCCCGTTATAAAAGTTGATCATATTGACGGGCTAAGTCACCTTTTAAAGGTCAATTTACACGCTGTATATCGTGGACACAAGCATGCATTACCAAGGAACCAGGGATAGGACAAACAATTTCAAAACATGAGTGAAAAAAAATTGCTGTAGTCCTGTATGCAGGTATTTTATTCATTTCTAGACATGTAGATTTTGAAAAATGGTTCTGACTATTATAAATAAATAAATATACATGGCAAAATTTTGGTCGTTCTGGACCCTTAAAGGGTTGATTCAGCCCGTCGATATGAACCATTTTTCCTATGGGACCAATGCTGGAAACTCAAATTTTATTTCGACATTTTCATACAAAAGTGTTCAGCCGCCCGGGCAATTTGTATAGGAATGTCGAAATTTTTTTCGAGTTTACAGCATTTGTCCAATAGGCAAAGTTGTTTATATTTACAGGCTGAATCACCCCTTTAATGGTCCGGAACGATCAAAATTTCGCCATGTATACGGACAAATCCATAGGTTGAGCTAGCCCCAGAGTATGTGTGAACTTGTAGGATACTAACGTTGAGTTAGTATCCTACAGAAGATACATATTTATAATAGATACTTATTTACACTGATTTTCGGGTTGTAAGATGTTTGATAGCTAATTCACAGTTTCACTAGATCTTTAAAAAATATATATAATTATTATTTAATAAGATTAACATTATTAAATAAGAAATAACACTAACAAATGACTTTTATATATAGTGAGCATAATTACTGTCATAAAATTAGTTTTCACCAGTCAACACAGTCAAAGGAAAGCTGTGAGAGCTTGCTAACTCGATTGCAAAGCTCTAACGCAGCTTTTACCTGCCGCAAATGCTGATTAATCATGTTACTCCGCTCGTAGCAAATAGAATTTCAGTGCTAGATACTTCATTAAGTCCTTTTATTTTTATTTAACAAGCTTTAACTTGTTATGCATCATGTGTTTTGTGTGTTTATTATTTTTTGAATAAGGCATTTGTCTCCCATGTCACCTGATGGTAAGTGACGATGAAGGCGAAGATTTTACGTGCCCATCCAAGAGATACTCATTTATTCTACTTTTGTTTTTTTTTTGGGCTGTACTTGTCTGGGAATATAGACGCAGGCAGTTCATTCCACAATTAGCTAACTCGAACCAAAAAGGAACTGTCAAAGCGTTTAGTACGATTCTTTGGTATTTCAACGACAAAATGGTGAAATTTCTGCATCTTGTATAGGGGCATAGGTATAAGGGCATATACATGTTAGTGGAGTCAAATCTTGCTACTGGCTTATTAACTTAAGGAAAATTTCTAAGTACCTACGTCAAGAAATATATAAATTTGGAAACAATGTTATCTTTTATTTTCTTTAAAGTTTTATCCCGATTCTAGCATATGAAGATTCGTATCTGCCATTTGGAAGAAAATATCTATGCTGAAACTCTGATATTTTTCTTAAATGTGGGTTTGTGTGAGGGTGACAAAGAAACAGAATATTCATGGAATAAAATATTTGATGAATTTTCTTATTTATTCCAGGCAAATGCCGCCACTTCCCAAAATAACACCAGAAGGTCGTCGTGTCATCATCATGAGAGGTAAATATGTATTTTATTATAGTATGCAACTGGCTGACAATGTATCCAAAAAGTGGAGTAGAAACTGAATGCAAAGAGCCCAAGACACAACAAGAAGAAACTCACAGAATGTGTAGGTTTTGCCACTTGAAACAAAAATATTAAATATTATATGAATAACGGGCACATAGAGAGAATACGCCTTTTTTGGTCAAGCTATACGAATCGTTTAAGTCATGCACGTGTATGTGTGTATGCGCAAGCACAGCGAGCCAAATAATAAAGTAATTATACCTATATCTACTATTTGAATGAAAGAAAGAGGATCAAAGAAAGCCCGTCAAGTAAGTGGGCGACCAAAGTGATCGGTTCCGAAACGCTAGTAGACTGTAGCTATTGAACACTAACTTAAGAGTCGCCTGGACGTGCATGTCTCCATTCAAACGGAAAAAGGGAATTGTGGCAATATTTGATAATATTGGAGTCATATTAAGCATTTAATCAATTAATCTCATTATAATCTACGTACGTTTCTATACAGCTTGGTTAAAATACCAATGGTTTGGGAATTACAAGCCTTTTCGAATTTGTATGGAAATCTTGAGAGGCGTTTAATTCTCAAACTATTGATAATTTAACCAAACTGTATAGGAACGTACGTAGATTATAATGAAATTAATTGATTGGATGCTTAATTTTGCCCCAATATTGACAAATATTGCCACAATTCCCTTTTTCCGTTTGTTGGAGACATGCGCGTCCAGGCGACTCTTAATGATATAATTTATTTAGTATGAATAAAAATGTAATTCGACATCAAAAAGTGTCTGCAACGGACTATTTTTTGAATGAACACTTTGACTTTAAGAGATGCCATTTTTAGTTTAATTTTCTTTTACCAGGCCTCGACAAAGATGTCCAGACTCCCAATGTAGCGGACGCTTTCAAACTGGCCCTCATGATGGGTGACATCAGACTGGCTGAGGAAAAGGAAGGGGTAGCTGGTGATGTCTACATCCTGGACGCGTCCGTCGCCACCCCAACACACTTCTCCAAGTTCACCCCCACGTTGGTGAAGAAATTCCTAGTCTGTGTACAGGTAAGAACTAAAAAAAAAGCGGAACGCTCTTGTCACACCCCTGGTGTTGCAGTTGTTCATGGACAGCGGTGATCACTTACCATCAGGTGACCAACTTGCTCGTTTGCCGTCCTATATTATGAAAAAAACGAATAAGTACTTTTAGGGTTAGTACCTTACCTATAAATTAAGAGAAACGGTTCCACTCTCGTCCAGTCAGTAATCATGATCGCCTAATTTCTAAAAACTCCAAGGAGTTCCATCATTAGGGAGTTCTGTCATACTAACCCTGTTTGGCAAACGGGTTGGTGGGTACAATTTGTTGGCTTATCTCGGTTCCGACGCTGCTGCCCATCGAAACCATTTATTAAGGCCCCACACTAGGCACACTAGCGACGCCAATAATTTTATTTCTAATACTTTACAAATAGAAAGAAATTCAAGTATGTAAATCATATAAGCCTTAGTAAATAACCTGAAGTATTTTTGGAATCATGTTTTAATATTATGAGAATCAGTCACTAAGAGAACTTGTGATTACCGCCAAAAACGGCCGTTTTTGGCGGTAATCTGATTTTCATAATTCTTACTGATTCTGATAATAAAAATTACTAAGGCTTATAATTATTTACATTCTTGAATTTCTTTCTATTTGTAAAGTATTAGAAATAAAATTATTGACCTCATTAGTGTGCCTAGTGTGGGGCCTTAAGCAAGGGAAGGGTAGAAATTTGTTAGTCTAGGGGACCAGGATAAAAGTATTAAGGATGCTTCTTGCTCGGAAGGATTGGGGGTGAGTAAATAGCAGCTCAGAAGGCCGGGCGCGCGTACCCTATACCATACCAGCAACTACCGGACAGGCATTGCGGATGACACAAATGACACCCCTGACCATCGTCAGTTTAGTCAGTATTGCCAACAATTTCCAGTCTTTTAAGTAGTCCATCTTCAGGCCAACCCTCAAGGTTTTACGTTCGATTCCCACGGGAAGCATACTTTGTTTAGTTGTTTCCAGTTTGGTTAGGAGATTGCAGGCATGAATCATCTGATTGTCTGATAAGAAAGATGATTCCGTGTTTCGGAAGGAACGTTAAGCCGTTGGTCCCGGCTGCCATCTGGTAGTCGTTAAAGGAACAACGTCAGAGGCCGAGAGGCGGTTCCGAAGAACTCTGACACCAGGGTGTCCATGATCGACTGACCGTGTCACCTACTCGAAATGATGATGATTTTTGAAATACCGTCTATACTAACATAGCAAAAATGTAATCTTGCTACTTCTATAGTAACATTGCTTGTAATATTTTAAAAGAATCAACGACGCTAATGCTAATGTAATGTAGCGTTTTGGTAGCCTTACTCCTACACAAGGAGTGTTGGCGACAGGCAACAGGCCGTAAGAATTTTGCCAAATCAAATAAGGTCTTATAGACCCGAGCTCTGTGTACCCCGCAAGAGAGAAAGACGTAACAGTATGTATGTATAAAACCGAAACATATGTGAATGAACTCAACATCAAACAGCTTTATCGCTAAAGCCAATAAATATAATGTGCAATAAAAATACGTTCATTATAATACATATTATTAAGTTACAGTATGTACCTACTCCGTAGACATGATGGTGACAGCTCAATTAATAAAATCATTCGAGAATATTATTACTGATGTTTCATTGACGTCGTATTTCTGTCTATTAATGTCATCAGACGAGTAGGTACAGAAGTTGTCAAAACAGAGTTATTATTAGCTTGCAATAATTCGCTTTCAAGTAGATAAATGTACACATGTCTGGTCTTTACTAAAACGTAACAGCCTCCGTGATCCAGTAGTTAAGGCGTTTGCCTGTTTGACCCGGGGGTCGTGGGTTCGATTCCCACGGAAAGCATTTGTTAAGTTGTTTTCAGTTTGGTTAGGACATTGCAGGCATCACCTGATTTTTTGATAATAAAGATGATTCCGTACTTCGGAAGGCACGTTAAGCCGTTGATCCCGGATGCCATCTGGTAATCGATAAAGGAACCACGTCAGAGGCTGATAGGCGATTCCGAAGAACTGTGACACCAGGGTGTGCATGGTCGACTGACCGTGTCACCTACACGAAATGATGATGATGATGGCTAATGCTCTTTGGACTTTACTGTCAAATCACACAGTTTGAATTACCGCCACATAAGTGCAAAACTATAACATAAGTTTTGCACCTATTTGGCCCTAACAGTAGGGATACGATGTAACTCAATGCTACTATATTTTGTACGAAATACATATTATATATAGATAAAAACCCAAGACACAGGTCAATCTAAAAAGATCTTTTTCGATCTTGACCTGATCGGATATGGAACCCTAAACCACCAGCGTAACAGCCATGAGGGCCACTTTACAAAGCCTTCTTTAAAGAACCCCACGCGAGTTTTACCGTAAATCAATGGTGAAGATAGTGATTTCTTTAACGTTTTTCTAATGCATTTTATTATTGGGCCTCATAGATAGAGTGCGTTACACTGAGCTGCGTTCTCAGACACAAATAGCAGATGTGGGGCTAAGACTGCCAGACTGAAGTGGAACTGGGCCGGACATGTCTGTCGAATGCCACCTGAAAGATGGGCAAAATTGGCTTCATTTTGGATGCCGGATAGTCGTCGCAGTAGAGGCAGACCAAGGTCGAGATGGCGGTACGACCGACAAATTTTCAATAGACTGGCAAAATATCGCAACAGACAGGGACGTGTGGATAAATACAACTACAGGCTAATAATAGAAAAAAAAAATTGTTTGCACACAGGAGGCCTACCCAGTCAAACTAAAGGAGGTGCACGTCATCAACATCTCTCCTCTGGTCGACAAGATTGTCAACTTTGTCAAACCCTTCATCAAGGACAAGATCAAAGAAAGGGTATGTACAATATTTTATAGGTATTTTTCATCATCATCACCAGATCTTTTTTAGTCTCCACTGCAAGAGCACGACCCTCTCTGTGCTGCCAGAGTCATATATTAGCCAGAGCAGTCAACGATTTGGCCTAAACTCTCAACGCTGCGGCGAGACGAGTTGGAGGGCTCTCTTTGATGTTTATATGTTTAGTTTCGCTTTTGTTCGAGCTCGACCCTCTCTATACTACCGAGCCATATAGTGGCTAGAGCTGTCAGAGGATTTGGCCTGCACTCTCCACGCTGGCCAGACGTAATGGAGAGGTCTTTGATGTCTGAAAGCTTTGTTTAGCTTGTGTTTCCTAATCGCCTAATACGACACCCACGGGAAGACTTGGAGTGGTCCTATTCTACTCTGCAGGGAATCCAATAAAATCTGTTCGTACGGGGTCAGGTATATCTGCCCCTGACTTAGTCATTTCTATTAGTATGTTGGTGTGAGTCCAGTCCGAAAAAAACACCTGATCTCATGCTGATTTTAGGAACTTGAATGCTCATCAAACCGGTCACACAATTTTACAGTGTGATTTTTTTTGTACTAATATTACAAATCAAATACTAGTTGCAATAGTTATACCAAATACTAGTAAAAATATAATTAACCAGTAATTTTCACGCGATTTTCCGCGTTAATTATAGCTTATGTGACCCGCAGGTAAATTAATTTTCTATAGTCCAGTAGTTTAGAAGCCTATTTAATGCCAACAATATAATCTTTACTCATTATAATACTAGCTGACCCGGCAAATTTCGTACCGCCTAACAGTCAATGATCAAGTATTCATTACCCATATCGAGCTTTCATTGTTTTTAAGATGTATTCTGCTATTCGGGCCGGTGACAAATCCAACGAATCAAAAACCATGAAAATTGGTTCAGCAGATCTCGAGTTATAAGTGTTGTAACAAACCCGTCTTTGTTTTATATATATAGATTAGTATTATTGAATTTCGATACAATGAAACGAAAAAGAAGTCGTTGCTAATTAAACACAGTTAGGGTTTTCAAAATAATTATGTAATAGCATCTCAGAAAAATATAAAAATACAATTGGTATATTTATTCATCTTAACACATTTTGTTCGATACATCCTATAGGTACACGACCTTTCATGTTAGGTCATACATTCGCAACATAGCGTCAGGTCTGTTTATAAATATACTAAATTAAATAGTTGTCCGCGGCTTCGCCCGCGTGATATGTCTATGTCCTTCTCAGTACCCTAACCTATGTGTATGCGAAATTTCATGATGATCGGTTCAGTATATAGGGCGTGAAAGCGGAACAAACAAACAAACTCACTTTCGCAATTATAATATTAGTTAGGATAAGAAAATTTGGGTTAGTATCACAATAACTTAGACTACAAAGTGCTTTTTCACTAGAAAGACTAGATCTCAGAACGACCAAGTCTGTAAGAAGCCTTTTTATACGGAAAAGTGTGTTGTAGAATAACTTTTATACTGGAAATTCTAAATGAGATAAAAATTGGGATGGAAGTTAGTGTTGTACTTACTGTACATCAATCATGTCAATGTTAAATGGGATGTTAGACACATTATACTCAGACATCGTGGGTAAACACTATACAAGGTGAAATATTGTTTTGTTTTTTTTTAAGTGTTCGATTTGGACCCTTTAAGGGATGATTCAGACCGTCAATTTAAACAACTTTTTGGGATCAATGGATAAAAAGACTGATTTTTTTTGGTTCGCATGTCCTATACAAACTATCGGGCAGCTTATATTTATAGATGGAAATGTAAAAAAAATTGAGTAATTGTAAAAAGTAAAAAAATAAAAATTTAATTCTGATGTTTGGTATAAATTGATAATTTATCAATGAAATAAATAATAAATATATACGGACAAATCACACAGATTGAGCTAGCCCCAAAGTAAGTTCTTAAGTAAGACTTGTGTTATGGGATACTAACTCAACGATACTATATTTTATAACAAATACATATATAGATAAACATCCAAGACCCAGGTCAATCTGAAAAAGATCATTTTTCATCTTGACCTGACCGGGGATCGAACCCGGGACCATCCTTGTCACAGGCCGGCGTGTTGACCGCTGCGCCACGGAGCTCGTCAATGAAATGACTACTGAATCAAACTATAAGATTTTTAATTTAATACACCGTTGTAAATAAAACCAAAAGCTGCAGCAGAATAATTTTCACAAGATGGCGGTCATCAGATAATTCACACCTTCCTGGTCACAAAGTTAATTGGCTCGTTAGAATAATCGCGCTGACGTAAATGAAAATAAGTTTAAAGTCTATCTTCATCTTGATCTAAGTCTATTAACGTTGATAATTAAGCTAGGAAAGGTTTTAACGACAACTAATAATAGTTAAACTATTAATTGATATATGGGATTTATTTTGCATTCACAATGCTATTTTACCTTATTGTATACAATCAAAACGTTGTACACTGAGCTTTGATTAAAGACACTGAGTTAGCAAATCGGCCTGCACATCTCAATTTAAGGGTCAAAACCTAATCCTTCTTTCCTAATTGTGTTTATTTCTTTTTCTAGATCTTCCTTCACACTGACGCCAGTGAGCTATACAAGTACGTTCCTAAGGAAATGCTCCCCACCGAATATGGTGGCAACGCTGGCAGCATGGCTGATTTACATAGTAAGTTACCATAAACTTAAACCACTTATCCCTTAAAAATCTTTTTCCCTTCCCAAAGATCTCGTGCGAGGCCACTTAATTGCACATAAAAGACAATTATAGAGCACGACTATACTGGCAAATAATAAAAATGCCATTAAAACTAACGTGAGATAAAGACATTAGGTATATATAACAACGAGTTCTGACGAGTCCGAAACTATAGTCTGCAATCCCGACAAATAGCACACGAGTGACCCGTTGTAATATATAATGAAAATGTCACTTGTTTTTTTTTTTCGTGTGTGTAATTGGCCACCACTGGTGTCTGAATTTTCTAGTTCATATTCATCTGACGTAACTTAACATTAGCATGAGATATTTTTATGCCACGTGCCGTCACCCATCCAAATAGAGACTAAATATTGCTCATGCCCACTGGACAATTGAGTTCTTGCCGCCGTTGGCTCATGCTGCAGGATTATAAAAAGATTTTAACTATTCTGACTATGACGTCACAGACACTGATTAACTTACAATGAAGATTATGTATATGACATCATCGTTATAATATTAGAACTGTTTACCTAAAGTTCTAATACGTGTTTACTTTTTTCGGTAAATTTGATAATGTCGGTGGATTTTATGGATTCTTACGAAGTAGAGCCGACCTAAGTTCATAAAACCAAAAGACCATCTTCCTCAAGATGAAAATGCGTTCTGATCACTATAGTGTCATCGTTGATGGCAGTCGTTAAGTTATGTCAGATGCCTTAAAGCAGCTTGAAAAATCTGACACCAGTGTTGGCCACTTACACATATGAAAAACAAAAACAAACAAAAACTATAGTGTGAAATTAAGAATCCCGATTAGTTGCTTTCTACGTAGGGATATCAGATTCAAACAATAGATTATATTCGTCGTTTTTGCATTAATTATTTTTGTGCTGAAAAACGTGCAGTTTACTTTATCCCCATAGTTTTCTTCGAAACGTTAGTTAGCTGAAATATTAAAGTCCCACTCCATAACTAAGCATAATACTTCCATCTGTAACCAAACTGGAGGGTTTCACACCATGGGAAATAGGCGTGATAATATGTATGTATAATGATAATGATTGTTATTCCAGATGCGTGGGTCAAGAAAATGGAAGAATACACAGATTGGTTCAAGGAACAGGAGGACGTTAAATGTAACGAAGCCCTGAGACCAGGCAAACCAACCAACTACGATGAGCTCTTCGGCATCGACGGTTCCTTCCGTCAGTTGGTCATAGATTAGATCTAAGTTTAGTCTCACTAAGGAGATGATTCATGACAGGTAAAGCCCGTGGCTACACTACTGATATAGAAATCTATCCTATAACATAAATATCAGATATCAAAATTTGCAGATTCAATTTTACTGATAAGTAAAAGTTGTTGTTTAACTATTTTAATATCATGTTTTGTAGCGTCCCGTGCAATTTTTGATCATCTTAATTTAGTAGGATTATCTTCACCAAGATTCTCATTAATGTTTAGTCTAGCATCTTATACTGTCGCTTTTTCAGTTACCATTGTTGTGATTGGTGTATGCCAAATGTTATTGTCAACCAAAGTTATTGCTCAATTTATGTGTGTTGATGATTGAACGTTTGAATCTTTTGGTTGTTAAGCATTTTATTAATAAAATACTCTTTTTTTATTTTGTTGAGTTTTCTTTAGTCGTCTGTGTTCCTCAGTCAGTATATATTTAAGTATTGCATTTTGATTTACATACACAAATACTTAATATATTCTTTCGTTCATTTTGTATTTTGAATTTTTAAAATGGCGTCGTGTGTATCGATTTCCTTTTTTTATGTATCAGAAGATACTTGCATTTATGAATTGTTCTATCTTACTATATTTACTTAAGTAAGAATAATTACTGGAGGAAACTACCTGACATTCATTTACTTGTATTAACTGACTAATTTCTAAACTGATTTAATACAATATTGGCAGCCAAGACTAATAATAGTCTCAAAATATGTGGATCTTTACTTTCACTTTATATATTTTTATCTCTTATAATTTGCGGAAATAAGTGTAACAACAATATTTACAATTAGGTAAAAACTGTGTACTACCGAAAGTTATAGTGGCATTAGGTCAAACTCATTGTATTTCATATACATAGATATCTATGGCAATATTTAACAAGTCTTTTACTAAAGTTTAATTGTTTAGTCAAGTTTATCACAATGAAACCCATTGTGATAGAATGAAACCCAGTGTGATAGACTTGACAAAACAATGAACTTCTATAGCTTAAAAGTGCCAAATGTATAGCAAAAAAAAAGCAAATAGGACATAGACGAAGCGGTTTAATTTTAGGCACACTTTGTCTATGTGATGTTTCCATGTGCAGCATTTATCTAAAGTAATACCCAAGAATACTGCATTATTAACCTTCTCAATAGGTTCATTGTTAAGGGTCAATGTTACTGGGGTACCTTTACCGATTAGTCTCTCGTCAAATCAGGTAAAAAATATTGCGACTTACATAAAGTACTCAAAGTTTCGGCTCAATAGAATAAAAATTTGTTGTTCAAAATTAAATTGCAAAATTTATCCCTAACAAACAAATTTACGTATATTTCAAGTTAAATAGAAGCTTGTCAAACAAGGTAATTCACAGATAACTAAACATTTTCCAATTACTCAAATCGCTTACATAAGCCCGAAGAAATGCTGTTAGGTTCACTGCCATGTTACGTGATGCCAAACGGAGCATTTAGTCCACTTGCTCATGAAGTATGACTGCTTGCGAGACCAAGTAGGTACTAGTTTTGAAATATCGTAGACAATGGCTTCACTTTGAGTTTGTACATTAACAATGAGGATATGTACTTGGCTAGCATTTTACTTAGTAATTGTCTTTACTTGACGCGGTTGCTTAAAATTTGTCAGTTAGAGTTTACATGTATATTAGCCATCATGTCTTTATTCTTTACGAGGCTGACAAAGCTTCCTAGCTTGGTGTCGTAGTAAAAGTTGTTCACTTTGGCAGGCTAATTTGATGGGTTAAGGGACAACGGTGTTTACCCTAATCCTATATGGGTACTTACATTGAACTATCCTAGATAAAATAATTATTTCTAAATTCCGTTAAAAAGTAAATTACCTTTTATGTTCATTAAAATATCTAAATAAAATAAAATTAAAATATCGAAATAAAAGTGACAGCAAGAAAATACTTAAATACCTACATCTTCAGAGTTCTCATACTAATAACCAAAATTCGAAACTAATATGGTTAAAGGTATAAATAAACAAAGCTATGCGACTTAAAGCCTAAACCGTGACAGACATTAAAAGTAAGTTAGCCTGAAGTTTAAAAATAACCCATTAAGGGGATAAGTACATGAATTTAACGGAGTCCAGTGCTGTCCCGATTTATAATAAATAATTTGAAAGTAAACGGAGATATCACTTAAAAGTTTGTTCTGCGAGGCCTAGATAACACTTCAAACTATTTTTTGAACTACTGTTTATAATTTAAAGTGAGAACTTGAATCTTTCCTTTGCGTTTTTGTCAAAACCGGCCACTTTTGGCAGAAAGCGGTGAACGCTAAATAAAAGTTCACGTTTACACTTTAAACTGTAAACAGTTGTCCAAAAAATAGTCTGAAAGGATATTTGGGACTCCCCAAAATATTTTTTTTAATGTTGTCCCCGTTTTCTATCAAATTATTTCAGTAAGGGCAGCAATAAAACCTGAAAAAAAAAACATGCTTTAATGACTCGACGAGAAGAATACAGGCTGGACGCAAATAAACTAAGTTGCACAACCAAGCCTTGTAGGTACACAACTTACCCAGAACTGCAGACCCACCTTTGAAAATGAAATACCTAAAAGTATTTATTTGCTCGTTCTTAGAATTAATTTAAGAGCTTTAAACCAAAATGACGGGAAAATACACCCAATTGGTATGAAATAAATATTTGTACGCAATTACGTTCACGACCTCTTTCTTAAGGGCCTTTGTGGCGCAGTGATTAATACGACAGTCTGCGACACGGGTCGACCCAGGTTCGATCCCAAGTCAGGTCAAGATGGAAAAAGATCTTTTTTAGATTGGCCTGAGTCTTGGATTCGTCGTTTATGTATTTAATTATCATAAGTATCTATCTCAATCTCGACTAATATTATAAATGCGAAAGGGAGTTTGTTTGTTACGCTTTCACGCCCATCTACTGAACCGATCATCAAATTTTGCATACACGTTGTCGCGTTCATCTCAAAGAAAAGTACTGTTCCCGAGGGATCAACACTACTGCCAGCGAAGCCGCTGACGAAAGTTAGTTATAAAATATAGTATGGTTAAATAAGTATCCTACGATTACAAGTTCACAACTTACTGTAGAGCTAGCTTAATTTGTGTGATTTTTCTCGTCTTATGAACTCCGTTCAATCATATTCTTACTAGGACTTTGGACTACTAGAGTAGAAAAAAGTTGTAACAAAGTGAAATCATTAAATTCATTATAACTAAAATCTCTTATCTGTCTGTCTTGTTGTGTCATCACGGATGTACGTTGTGTTCGCTGTACTCTAATCTTGTCTAGATCTTAAACCTCAGATTAAAGGTAAACTGTATTTTGCTAAGAACGTGACAAGGATTACAAAATTTAGTACGTAATTGGTGACTTAGGAATTTTGAACTCTTTTTAAACTAACTTAAAAAGGAAGTTATCAATTCAACCCGATAGATACGAGTATGTATTATTGTCTGAATTACACCGCTTTTATGTAAATGTTAGTCTTTACCAGCTTCATAACACATATTCCATATTTCATAAGTATTTTTATGTTTTTCAATACAAATCTTAATAACTATAAGTTCGATCGTATAAATTTAGTCAGTACAAGTTTCATCATATTCAATCATATCTATAGTATAAAATAAAGGGTTTTGTGTGGAAATAAAATTAAAATATCAAAATAAAAGTGACAGCAAGAAAATACTTAAATACCTACATCTTCAGAGTTCTTATACTAATAACCAAAATTCGAAACTAATATGGTTAAAGGTATAAATAAACAAAGCTATGCGACTTAAAGCCTAAACCGTGACAGACATTAAAAGTAAGTTAGCCTGAAGTTTAAAAATAACCCATTAAGGGGATAAGTACATGAATTTAACGGAGTCCAGTGCTGTCCCGATTTATAATAAATAATTTGAAAGTAAACGGAGATATCACTTAAAATTTTGTTCTGCGAGGCCTAGATAACACTTCAAACTATTTTTTGAACTACTGTTTATAATTTAAAGTGAGAACTTGAATCTTTCCTTTGCGTTTTTGTCAAAACCGGCCACTTTTGGCAGAAAGCGGTGAACGCTAAATAAAAGTTCACGTTTACACTTTAAACTGTAAACAGTTGTCCAAAAAATAGTCTGAAAGGATATTTGGGACTCCCCAAAATATTTTTTTTAATGTTGTCCCCGTTTTCTATCAAATTATTTCAGTAAGGGCAGCAATAAAACCTGAAAAAAAAAACATGCTTCTCCTTAATGACTCGACGAGAAGAATACAGGCTGGACGCAAATAAACTAAGTTGCACAACCAAGCCTTGTAGGTACACAACTTACCCAAAACTGCAGACCCACCTTTGAAAATGAAATACCTAAAAGTATTTATTTGCTCGTTCTGAGAATTAATTTAAGAGCTTTAAACCAAAATGACGGGAAAATACACCCAATTGGTATGAAATAAATATTTGTACGCAATTACGTTCACGACCTCTTTCTTAAGGGCCTTTGTGGCGCAGTGATTAACACGACAGTCTGCGACACGGGTCGACCCAGGTTCGATCCCAAGTCAGGTCAAGATGGAAAAAGATCTTTTTTAGATTGGCCTGAGTCTTGGATTCGTCGTTTATGTATTTAATTATCATAAGTATCTATCTCAATCTCGACTAATATTATAAATGCGAAAGGGAGTTTGTTTGTTACGCTTTCACGCCCATCTACTGAACCGATCATCAAATTTTGCATACACGTTGTCGCGTTCATCTCAAAGAAAAGTACTGTTCCCGAGGGATCAACACAAATGCCAGCGAAGCCGCTGGCGAAAGTTAGTTATAAAATATAGTATGGTTAAATAAGTATCCTACGATTACAAGTTCACAACTTACTGTAGAGCTAGCTTAATTTGTGTGATTTTTCTCATCTTATGAACTCCGTTCAATCATATTCTTACTAGGACTTTGGACTACTAGAGTAGAAAAAAGTTGCAACAAAGTGAAATCATTAAATTCATTATAACTAAAATCTCTTATCTGTCTGTCTTGTTGTGTCATCACGGATGTACGTTGTGTTCGCTGTACTCTAATCTTGTCTAGATCTTAAACCTCAGATTAAAGGTAAACTGTATTTTGCTAAGAACGTGACAAGGATTATAATATTTAGTACGTAATTGGTGACTTAGGAATTTTGAACTCTTTTTAAACTAACTTAAAAAGGAAGTTATCAATTCAACCCGATAGATACGAGTATGTATTATTGTCTGAATTACACCGCATTTATGTAAATGTTAGTCTTTACCAGCTTCATAACACATATTCCATATTTCATAAGTATTTTTATGTTTTTCAATACAAATCTTAATAACTATAAGTTCGATCGTATAAATTTAGTCAGTACAAGTTTCATCATAATCAATCATATCTATAGTATAAAATAAAGGGTTTTGTGTGTATCCATCAACAAAGAAAAATTTAATCAGGTCTATTTTTATCATCATCATCATCATCAGGTCTTTTTAGTCTCCACTGCAGGAGCACGACCCTCTCTGTACTACCAGAGCCATATACTAGCGTGAGTAGTCAGAGGATATAGCCTGAGTAGTCTATTTTTATAATAACTCTTTATTCAATATTTGATGCGTTGCAAGCAATTAATTAAATTTTGAGCGTCTGTATGGCTGATTCAGAAGCATGATCTGCAGCAGCTAAAAGTAGGAAAATATAAACAACAAAAAATAAAAAGTTATATATATATTTTTTTAGGGTTCCGTAGTAAACACGGAACCCTTATAGTTTCGCCATGTCTGTCTGTCTGTCTGTCCGTCCGCGGTTTTACTCAGAGACTATAAGTACTAGAAAGCTGTAATTTGGTATGGGTATGTGTATTAATCATGCCAAAAAAGCAGTAGTAAAAAATATTGAATAAAAAAAATTTTTTAGGGTAGCTCCTATACAAGTATAGTAGGGGAGTAATTTTTTTTCTCTACTTACCCATCGTGTGGGGTATCGTTAAATAGGTCTTTAAAAAATATTGTGAGGTTGAGAACACCATTTTTCGATTTAAGGATCCGTTTCCGAAATATTTGGTTGCAAATCTTTGTTAGAGGTGAGTGTGAAAAATTGTAACGTTTTTTAATTTATTTTCTGAAGGAGAGATTCTCCATGAGATTAAAAGGCACCAATTTCGTTACGCAAATAAAATTATGACTACTTTTGTCTATTGGCAATCAAAATTGGTCAGCCCTTGGTTAGATGTAGTCCAATATTGGTGTCGCACCCATTCACTCTATAGATTTCATGTTCATAATAATTTTGATATAGGTGCTATGTTCTCTAGGTTTATTAACTTATAATATTAGTATCCTTAAGTGGATTTCAGATTAAAATATGTTCGATTTTAAAAAAAGAAAAGATTTAAAAATTCAGTGAGTTACACTTCGGGACTGCCGATAGAAGTGTATATAATTTAATCGTAAGAAAATATTATAACTATTGTGCAGAAAATGCTTATATATTTTTATATATGTATACTTATAGTAGACGTGTCGGTTCTTTGGTAACTGTGTCGTGATTTCAATAGTTTTTTCCCATCTCAAAAATACCCAACTTAGAAGGTTTCACTTCAAAAATTTATATTGAATAAACATCACGTCTTTATCCCTTAAGGGGTAGACAGAGCCCAAGGTCATTAATCCCAAAGGCCACGCTTAGCGAGTTAGTGGGCCTTTAGGTAGAAAGCGGAATACTGCAAAATATTGATGGGTTGCTAGCCGCATCGCCTATTGACGTAATTCCTTAAATTTTCGTCCAATCCCTTGACCGGCTTTTACGGGAAGAAAAGCAGCATGGAAAAGTTTTGATAATCGATATACAGAAAAGCAGTTTAGGCATTAAGTGCGAGCGGGGGCGATTCTCAAATATTGAGATTGGCCAGTAAGGCCCGTATTAATAAATCACACTCAATTCTAAGTTCGATCTTAAGTACGCACTTGAGTCGCTCTGCTAATTTATAAATCTTAGTTGAGTTATGACTTGAGTTCCGCGTATCAGCCGAGTGACAGACGTATTAATAAACAAATATCAGCACTTAAGAGTGCTCTCAAGATGAAACTCAAGAGCGTATTTGCTGAGTGCAGTACAACCCTCACTTGAGAGCGACTTGTGACAGTGGTTAGACGATAGTTTGTGTATTTGAACATGGATCTTGAAAATATTATTAACGAAATTATGATGAAATGGACTACTATGACAGTATCTTTTGGATGTATACTTACCGCTACACAAAAAAGTATATTAGGGACGCACAGAATCCATTCGATATGCGGGAAGAAGACTTTTCGAAAAGATACAGGTTTCACCAAAATAGTGTTTTATATATTACATCATTAATAAAAATTGATCCCGAAACGTGTGACCAGAGGGGCCTCCCAATATCTCCCGAAATAGCAGTGTTATTAACATTGCGATTTTATGCTACAGCATCGTTTCAGGTGAGTTAAACATAGGTACATACATACTATCACTATTATTTATTATACATTATCAAAATCAAAATCAAAAATCAAAACGTTTATTCAGAAAATAGGCCTTTGCAGGCACTTTTTCACGTCATATCATATTTAAAATTATCTTATTAGATAGTATGTATTTATTTATTGTTCAAAAGCTACAGACTACTAGTACTACATTACATTTATTCATCACGTCTGTATCCCTTGCGGGGTAGACAGAGCCTTGGGTTATGACCCAAAGGCCACGTTTAGTATATTGGTGGGCTCATAGGTGGAAAACGTAATCAAAATTAGTGATGGGTTGCTAGCCGCATCGCTTATTAACATGATTCCTTATGCCCTTTCCTTCGACCGTATTCCTTTCTTTTTTCCATATTTCTTTAAAAGATCCTTAAAAACATTTATTTCCATAGGGGTAAAAACGTGTTTTTTAGCCGACATAGTGGTGAAGTTTAAAATGACTCGAACGAAATACGAAATGAAATTAAAATTAACTAGGCACGCTGTACGTTGCTTTGTTTAATAACAAAGCCGTGACGCCACGCCACGAAATGTCAAATGCGCGTTTCGTTTCTCTTTTTTTTATTCAAAAAGTTAAGCTTTTTATTTTAATATTCAATGATAGCCATAAGAAACATTATAAATAATATTCTTTTTTTAACTTGAATATATTTTAAGTCGATTGTAGTCCATAATTATATCTAAAATTGCAAAATATCAATTGAACTAATAGCAACTGTACTAGCAATAACGAATCGTTAACTCATTCGTTCGATCCATTCCTAATCATTCACTCAAAAGTGACGTTTACTTGAGATCCTGATCTTGAGATCGATCTCAAGTGATACGCCGTTGATGCAAGTTTATTAATTAGCGACGATCTTAAGTGCGTGATCACAACTTGAGTGCGACTCAGCTGAGTTCGCACTTGAGAGCTGTCTTGAGCTAGGTTTATTAATACGGGCCTAAAAGTGTCATGTCGCAACGACAAGGTCGCGGGTTCTAATCTGTCGCAAGATGGCACTATCTCGGCTATCTCAGTTTGAGTTGAGACGCTGAGAGGTACGCCCGCGTCGCGAAGTTGATAGTTTACCTGTTTCGGAAAATTTGGAGCTTTCGTAAAGGTGAGATTTTAATTTTTATTGAGGAAATAATTTATTAACAGTAGCTAATTTCATCGCAACTTTAAAAGTATCTTTCTTTACATATGGCTAATATTAAATTTGAAAAAAAAAATTTAGTTTAAAAATACATTAATTTTTGTATTTTTTTTTTATTCTTAGTTATGGATTTTCGTTCAGTTTGTATATTTTGGTACATTATCTAGGTAGCTTAGAATAACTTATTTTAATTTTATCCATCTAAATTAAATAATGCATATTGTTAAATCTTATTGCAGGCTTTGAGCCACGTTTATTTTAAAAAAATTACAAAAAACATATGGGTTAAGTATTACATTAAGGTTAACATGTCGGCCAGTAGCTGACTATTTACGTGAGTAACCCGTTGTTACGTATTTTAATAATATTACATTAAGGTTCACACTTTCATATACTTTTTTTGTTTTTATCTGTATTTGTAAGTGGCCAACACTTGTGACAGATTTTTCAAAGCTGCCAAAATGCATATTGTACCTATAGCTTTACAACTGCCAATATTGATGACAGCCGGGACCACCTTCCCAAGCATGAAGGTGCTCAAAAAATTATTAATGATACTTGTGGTCACCCATCATAGTGGAAACCACGCCCGGGGTTGCTTACCATGCGTAAGACTCATCACACAAAATTTGTCATTTTAAATATACGGCTAATAATCCCTTGATAGTTTTAGTTATAATGTAAATTAAAATATATTTTTACTGGACTTAAGTTACAAAAATAATAGCCTAGAACTAATAATTTTATACAAAATGAGGAATAACATTTCTTCGTTCTGAATAGGCGGCAACTTGTCAGCGTTACCTACTAAAAGATGTTTGTTGTATTGACTTAAAATATAAATACTTACAATTTAATTACTTTCACATTTTGCTCAGAACTTAAGATTATATCTACATATTTATAAATAGAACTTAGCTTTAGCAGTTTTGCTCTCATAAATGTACTGAGATCCCTCGGGAACAGAATGTATTACTGGGATAAAGAAGTATATACTTATGTCCTTTTTGGACCTCAATCTCCACACCAAATTTTATTTAAATCGGACTAGTGAATGAAGCGTGAAAAGTAACAAACTAACAGACAGATCTCCCTTTGCTTTTGTAATATAAGTATATGCAGTATATAATTATAGCAAAATTGTGCTCGTTTCGGATCCTTAAAGGGGGATCGAGCCTATCTATATAAACATCTTACAATGCTGGAAAGTAAAAAAAATACATTTGCACACGAAATATATAATTGACTGGGCAGTCAATTTGATTGACTGGGCTATTTAACTGGCTGAACATTCATGTATAACATATTTTTTTGCTTCCCAGCATTGGTCCCTTGCAAAATTGTTCATATTGATGGGAGGACTGAATCACCTCTTTAACACTTAACAGGACAGTGAATGGCTATAGTAAGTAGTTATATTATAAAAATAAAACTTCTATTGTGTCTCGTTTCGTGTCCTGTAAAGCGTTAAAGGTCGAAAATTATCAAAATTTCTCAATATACATGGCGAAATTTTGATCGTTCTTTACCATTAAAGGGGTGATTCAGCCCGTCAATATAAACAACTTTTCCAATGGGACAAATGCTGTAAACTCGAAAAAAATTTCGACATTCCTATACAAATTGCCAAATTGCTGAACACTTTTGTATGAAAATGTCGAAATAAAATTTGAATTTTTTTAGCATTGGTCCCATAGGAAAAATGGTTCATATCGACGGGCTGAATCACCCCTTTAAGGGTCCAGAACGATCAAAATTTCGCCATGTATAGTAAAAACCCAGACTTTCCTAGACTACTATGAAATTGGACATCGAATCGCAAATATCCACCGCAATTTAATTATACATTGACCCACCAGACTGTTGACTCAGAACCGGTTGGTTTCACAATCAGCAATGTATCATGAACATGGGCCTATAATGCTAGAGTAGCTCGGACGTGTTGCAATTGCCATATCCTATGCTCTACTTTAATACAGTGGCACAATATTTTTCCATATTGCTCAAAGTTAAGGAGTTAAGTACTATCTACACAAATCTACATACTGATTAACAAGTTGTCAATTTACCAACGACATTGATATGAACTCTAAGTATAAAATTTTCGAACCGGGTGAAAATCCCAACTTCCCAACTACGTTCCCTACTTGTTTGTTACGCTTTCACGCCGAATCTACTGAACCGATCATCATGAAATTTTGTTAACACATAAGTTAGAATACCGAGAAGGACATAGGCTATATATAACGCGGCCAAAGCCGTGGGTAACAGCTAGTTGTTGTATAAAAATGACAAATTTAGTCCCCTCATTCCATTATAGGAAAAGTAGTACATTTTGACATCCTGAGTCACTTTTTTGGTACTGTGAAGTGAGAATGGAAGATAGTACCTTTGTAAGTAACTTAATCAATAATGAAGAAGTTCTGCACACTGTGTGTAGTTTGGTCAATCAAATCAAATCAAAACATTTATTCAATATGGGTTTCTTAACTAATTATTATTTTTTTATAACTGAAATGTTAGTAATTTGCTTATGGCTAAATTCCAAAGCGGAGTGCAGAAGAAGCGGCAACAAACTTCCACGCATTTTTTCCAACTTAAGAGTCGCCTGGACGCGCATGTCTCCATACAAACGGAAAAAGGGAATTGTGGCAATATTTGATAATTTTAAAGTAAAATTAATCATTTAATCAATTAATCTCATTATGATCTACGGACGTTCCTATACAGCTCGGTTAAAATACCAATGGTTTGAGAATTACAAGCCTTTTCAAATTTGTATGGAAATCTTGAGAGGCGTATAATTCTCAAACTATTGATAATTTAACCAAACTGTATAGGAACGTACGTAGATTATAATGAGATTAATTGATTGGATGCTTAATTTTGCCCTAAAATTGACAAATATTGCCACAATTCCCTTTTTCCGTTTGTATGGAGACATGGGCGTCCAGGCGACTCTTAAGAAAAATTTGGTACAGTTTTCAAGTGTGCGCCAAATTTTTCTATACATACTCTGCTTAAAGTGACTTACAAGCTTTGCCTAAAAGTTAATTCCGTTTTGTATTATCATCATCATCAGGTCTTTTTTAGTCTCTACTGCAGGAATACTACCCTCTCTGACTACCAGAGCCATCATATATTAGCTAGAGCAGAGGATTTGACCTACAATCACCACGCTGGCCAGACGGGTTGTTGCCTTTTTTCATATACCTATGTTTAAAAAAAAACATAATTTCATATACAGTGACTAATCGGATAAATAACGATTATCTTATTTTACAATGCAAAAAACACTCAAAAGACGCACGCAATGACGATACAAACAATTATTAACCTCTCTTAAAAATTAACTAATTAATCAGCTAATTTTCATCAATTACGTACATGTCACACGGTTATGACAGCATTTTCAAGATCATAATGATATGCGCATGCGCAAGTCATTAGTAGTAGGAAAACAATTAAGGCGGTACTTAATACTCATCATAATATGTTTAACTGCCAGTATGTTACACGGGGTGAAGTAAACGGACGAGTAATATGGTAGAGTATTAAAATAGAATTGATTTTTACAATTACAATAAATTATACATTTATTTAATTACTTAAGGACTTAACAATATAATTTCTTCACAATATTAATATAAACATTTATTACCATTTATTTTTCCAATCTAGCATAACGTTTGGCTGGGTCTCTGTAAAATTGTCTAAAATCACTAGATAAGTGTACGTATAAATAAAGCTATATTTTTCAGATTAACCTTGGTTTAGTGTTTAGCCGTGTATCAATAATATATTACTGGTACATGTTACTCGACCCGTGTAGTGAGATATTTAAGAATAATGAATTATGGAATATATTCTTGGAATATTCTCAACAATACATGTTGTCACAAACAACTCTACCCTGATACTGGTATTATAACAAAATTCATTACATTAACAAAATTTAACGCTTCTATTTTAAAACATCAAAATTTAAAAAATACAGTGAACTGTCTAACTCGGGGTGATGTAATTAAGGATACGAAATCGTCGGCGTCTTAACCACTGCGCCACGATAGCGCAGCACCATCTGCTGTTCATATGAAAAAAGCCGTGACCACTGAGGCAGGCAGACAGTATGGACAGCTAATTTTTAAATTTTCTGAGCCATAATGTATTTTATTATTGCGATTGAGAGCATGGGGAAAGTTAAAATATTTGCAACATAATTTACCTCATAATCCTAACTAATATTATAAATGCGAAAGTGAGTTTGTTTGTTTATTTGTTTGTTTGTTACGCTTTCACGCTCTATGTACTGAACCGATCATGATGAAATTTTGCATACACATAGGTAAGGGTACTGAGAAGGACATAGGCTATATGTCACGCGGGCGAAGCCGCGGGTAACAGCTAGTATAATATATTTAAAACTAGCTGTAACCCGCGTTTTTTTCCGCGCGGGCTTTAATTTTATCGCCCAATCTTTTTTACTCTTTTTAGTTGAAATATGCTTTTCCGGACTTCTGTGGTATATATTTAAAAGGATACAAATCATAGTATGATTTGATCAGAATTATTTTTCTATAGCGAAATTTAGTTTGTATAAAATACTTTACATAAAACACCAAAACCTTCTTCAAACGTTTAGATAAGTGTGCAAACTTTTTGATTATTTAATTGCTTCGAAAATCTCTAATAGTTGCATTGCTTTGACGAAGTATTTTTTGTGAAGCCCGCATCTTGAGTATTCTTTCACTCGCTTCTCATGATCTTATAGAGGATTCTAGTTTTTGGTAATAATCGGCCTTATTTATTTTTCTAATTAGGCATGTAAGAGTTTGGCAAAACCTGAATATATTAACGATTGTGGATTGTGGTGGTCTAATTCCTCATCTTCCTAAATTAAATACTTCATAAAGTGTTGTTGCATCAACGTCATAATATATGTAGGTATAAAAAAACTAACCACTATTCTACTCACGTGTCGGAGGCATAGATGCATTATTTTTGACCACGCCATCATAAAGACCTTGAATGAGATACCAGTTCGTTAACCTTGGCCCCGCTTCCAAACTAATGTACCAAGTATGAGGAAACACATTGCCTCATGAGACCAAATTTTGGGTTGGCCTATTGCAATCTGATTCACCTACGTTGTTTTAGAATTTAGCGAACAACCTCCTCTAATGCCATTAAGTTGAATTGACACAAGCTAAATAAATTTAAACATTAAGTTGAATCATTTTTAAGTGACATACATCTTCTTATATAAGAGCCAGGCTATTGTCAATGGATTGATTTCAAGACGTCCGCATCCTCGGCTTTTTTCTTCTAAGTTTTATTTTTTTATTTGCTATAAAATCTTACCCTTGGTTCTCCTCACCCTCGCTTTCCCTCTTACTTTTCGTCGACTATTGTTTTAAATAGGGCAATTCGAAATAAGTGAACGAGAATGTTTTCTCTTCTTTTTTCTATAGTCCTCTATTTTGTCTCTTCTCTTCTACTATCTATACTATTTTCCCGACTAATCCACCCAGAAGGAGGAAGGTTTATGTATCTATGTATGTAGGTAAATATGTGTGTATGTAAGTATATCTGTTCCATTGTTGCCTCCTGTATCCAAAACGGCTTAACCGATTTTGAAGTGTGTGATGTCATTAGATTTGTAGTGTTCCCGGGGTGTCATAGACTATTTACCGCACATTTAACGACAGCAAAAAACCTATATGGCGGGCATAAACTTAAGGGTTTTTTCATAGATATCAGAATATGGTTTTTTCAAATAATCCAACTTCATACTGATTCATTACTTATGCTTTATTGAGAAGCATTAGGAACTCTTATAATTCGACTCTATCTTTGTTCGCATTTATGACTCAACTCAAGTAAGAATTTCATAACCTCATCCACATTCACAATTAAAGTGATTATGGCCAAAGTTCATGGGAATATTGCAGACAGCAGCATTTGCAACAGCATTATAGAAATGGTATAATGTTGAATGCTTGGTTAGGAACATTTTATATCTTGATCATGGATCTTGATTAATTTTTTATTACTACGTTTTTATTTTTCAATTTTCGATTTCGCCGACATCGCATTATCAGATTTTGACTAAGAATGGGGAAATAAACTCTTTAAAGCAAATAAGAATTTGGAAAATTGGATCCCACGTTACCGAGAAATCGTAATAAAAACACAGTGAAACATAGAACCTCCTTTTAAATTCGGTTAAAAATGACAGTCTTTCTATGGTGCAATTTAAAACGTTATGAGAATTATTCGATGCTATGACTGTCTTCCTATCAAATTTTTGTAGTGACATTTTTCTCTATTATATTCCAGAAAGATGTCCGCATCCCTCGTTCAGCCGACTGGTGAGCTGTGGAAGCAAATCAGGGTGGAACTCAACGAGAACGTAGACACACGAGACCAGGACCTCGAGCACATCAAAGAGTGGCTGAAGAAGCAGCCACATCTGCCTGATGAGTGGGGTGAGTAAAAATAAGACCCTTATTGCATATATACATATTTTCACGTGGAGAGTGTAGACAACAAAGACCTGATGATGATCATGATGATATTATCACGTGAAAATAGGGGATAAAGATCCCCTGCGGGGTTGACAGGCCCAAGGTTATAAGACCTAAAGGCCACATTTAGCATCGTAGTGGGCGTAAAGGTGGAAAGCGGGAAAAAATTTGTGATGTTTCGCTAGCCGCGTCTATTGATGACTCCTTAGATTTCCACCCAATCCCTTGATTAGCTTTAACAGTCTGTGCGGGAAGAAAAGCAGGTGGTATATTCTATTTTTTTTTCTCGCAAACGAGCATAGAAGAGTAACTTTTAAATTGCACAAAGTTAATTTTACTAGCACGGAGAAAGGATTTCTGAAATCCCCTAACGTGTTAAATATATAGAAACAAGTTTGTTTGAAAGTCGGTAAATTTTGAAAATTAGTGTTATTTGTCAAGTAATTAATAATCTTACCTAAAAGCTAACTTTACAAAAGCTATTTTCCTATATTCCCTAAAGGGTCAAATGGGGGTTGTAAATTGGTGTGAAAATTATGTACTATTCAAAAGTACTGAGAAAAACGTAAGGTTAATTCAGTCCAAAAAAAGTGTTCCAGAGGGATCCTTAACAACGCAAGCAAAGTCATGGTATTAGTGAGATAATATGATCTTATTAGGCGCAGCAACTTAAAGTGAATCTTGTAATGATGAATACTCTATTGGCCTTTCAACACTTTATTGTTTCCACGACCTTAAACAATCAATGAATCTTCTTCATTCGCAAAATGAATTTAGAATGTAATATTTATATCTGATATATTTAGACAGGTAGTATTTTAACAAGTAGAATTATATCAAAAATTATTAAACCTGACTGCGTTTGTACAGTTTACGTCACATTTTTGATTTTTACAGTTACCATTTTGATTTTTTGCTGACGCCATAGCCTATAACTCTCTGAGGAAATATATGAATCTAATGACGACTCACACTTCAAAATCGGGCAAGCCATTAAGGCTAAAAGTTACAATAAAACAGACATTCTGTATGGGTCAGTCCGGTAAAATTATAGAGAATACTAGCGTCACTTATATTGAAAAGGGTTTTTATATACACTCATCATATTTTATATTCACTTCGACTAAAGAATGCCTTGACTTGACTAGACTAACCTCTATTAACTTTTTTAGCCTTTGGAAAATGATCGTTGTATAAAACCACATTGCTGCCATTTCTAGTAACCCTACAATACGTGTACATATAGCTATGGTAGCCAAATTTCTGCATTTTATAATCGCACGATCGTTTCACGTTTCAACGAAACAATTTGAAAAATAATCGAATATTAGAAAGTTTGCATTCACAAGCTGTAAAGTTTTTTAATGATTTGTTAATGTAGGTATATCGATTTACTTTGATATCGACCCTAAAGTCTTAACCTTCAAATTCCAGACGAAAGCCGCCTAATGACCTTCCTCCGCGGCTGCAGCTTCTCCCTGGAGAAGTGCAAGCGCAAACTGGACATGTACTTCACCATGAGGGCCGCCTGTCCAGAGTTCTTCACCAACAGGGACATTACCCGCCCGGAGGTCAAGGATTTATTGGAGAAAGCGTAAGAACATGTTCTTTTTAGGATTTTGTACTCAAAGGCTGCCAACAGGCCGTCCATCCGTCCATTTGTGTATCCGTCCAATTTTCCGTCTGTCACAGGCCCGTATCTTTTGAACATAACAGGTAGACACTTGATAATCTTAAATCTAACGCCGCTTAAACGAAAAATAATAAAAGGAAATTGTTTAGCGTTGTGCCAAAGGAACCTACTACTTATGATTTATTTCTGAAACCTCAAACTGCAGTTAGGTAATGCATGAAGAGTGGATTTTAAAAATGTTTCTGATTTTATTAAGCATTAATGAATAATACCGATAAGGATTCTTATAATCAGAACTCGAACTTAATGTCTCGTTATCAGATTAAAAGGGTCCTAAACTGTAATTTAGCTAAAAAATTACATGAACAGAAACATTTTTTTAAACCTGCTCCCCGTGTTCTCCCTATATGCGCTTGCGCATGCAACTTCCCCGTTATCTCTCATTGGCAAGCTCTATGGCTCAAAGGTACCGAAAGTGCCTTTGAATCCCAGTGTCCCGTGTTCGATCCCCAACCAGGTCATAATGTAAAAAAGATATTTTTCAAATTGGTCTGGACCTTGGATATTTACCAATATAAGTTCCTATTATACAATAAAGTATCGCTGAGTAAGTATCCCACAACTGAAGTTCACATCTTGCCGTGGGGCAAGCTCAACCTGTGCGATTTTACCCTACTTATTAAATTTTTTGAAGTAGCTCTAATATCTCTATTAGTTTGCTCTTTTAGTAAAGAAAGTATTTTTTATTAATATTTTAGGCAGGGGCCACCTTTGCCCGGTCTAACACCAAACGGACGCCGAGTTACTATCGCTAGAGGTATGTATTGTGTTATTCGTTTTTAAAACATTTAACTCTGTAGGTGTTATATTTTCTGGCCAAGATTTTAGTATATAGATCATAATGCTTTAGGGTTTTTTTTATATTTGTCTATAATATATAAAAAAATATAGATTTTATTTAAAATTGCCAAGTCGTTTGATTGAAATAACAGTTTTTCTTTACACACCTATTTTCGGTAATGCAATTAGCTATTCTCCTTAAAAATAATGTTTTCTTAAATGAATAGTAAAATACAGCATTAAATGTGCAGACTGCTGCGTTTATTTAGTACAGCAACATCGATTTATCTCAAACTTGCTGTGCAAAGTTGAGTTTTCAAAATATAAGTAATGTTTGAATTTCCAAGCAACGTTAACAAATATAAGTTCTAGTTCTAGCGAATTACTCATTCATATGATATCGTTCATGTTCCAGTCTATAAAATTTATCAATAAATTTCCAGCACTGGACCCAAACGTCGATGCAGCTCAACTGGTGAACGTCTTCAAAATCGCGCTCATGATCGGTGACATCAGATTGAAGGAAGAGAGAGAGGGTGTTGGTGGCGATGTGTACATCCTGGATGCATCCACTGCGATCTCTCCCAGCAACCTGGCCAAAGTCTCCCCCGCTCTGTTGAAGAAGTTCTTGATTTGTGTCCAGGTATAAATCGTTTTTATATAGATGACTTGCTACTAGGGAGGAGAGGGAGGGTGCTAGTGGCGACGTGTACATCTTGGATGCATCCACTGCCATATCTTCCAGCTACCTAGCTAAAGTCTTATGTCCGTGTCTGAAGAAGTTCGAGATATGTCCAGTTATGTATTGAGTTTATTAACAGCTATTCAGTCCATCTTCTAATTATCAAGTGGATAATTCTATCGATTAAGATTCTCCTCATGATTGGTGCTATTGGACTGAATGAGGAGGGGGACGGTGTCGTTGGTGATTTGAACATCTTAGATATGCATCCACTGCTGTATCTAAGAGCAACTTAGCTAAAGTGTCTCCAGCATTGTTGAAAAAATGTGTTATGTGGGTCTACTTAATCTTTAGAAAGATTACGTCTAGCTGCTTAGGCCGATCTGAATACTAAGTATATCAGAAACACCTTTGATAAATCAGTTTGAACTTTAAAATTTAGACGTTTAGCGTTCTGAGAAACTGAACTAGTACCGTCTCATCAAAAAAATATATAAAAAACATTTATACACGACTGATTTTTACCAATATGATAATTGTGATTTGACGAGGCTTCGGGTGCCATTTTACCCTCGACATAAAGTTATTCATATTGATGGGCTGGGTCACCCCCTTACGGCTTACGAGTATGTCAAGGATAATATGTTAAATATAACGTCATCACGGCGGACGGAAGTCGTAGAAGTTCCACTCTATCAAGGAAATAAGTTTTTGCCTTATACTTAAATTATATTGTAAATTTCCAGGAAGCGTACCCAGTAAAGCTGAAAGAAGTGCACGTGGTGAACGCGTCTCCGTTGGTTGATAAGATTGTGTCGTTGGTGAAGCCCTTCCTGAAACAGAAGCTGAGGGATAGAGTAAGTTCCATCCTATCATTGTAGAACGAAAAAAAAATGATTATGATTTAGGTACTATTAAAGCTAAGCTGACGTAGATTTGTAGACGAACAAACGTCACGGACATAGCTCAGTGGATTGGCTCTTTGAAGTGGCAGTAGGTGGGGCACATATCGGGTAGAACCGATGGCAGATGGAGCAAAAAGGTTCTAAAATTGCGACCACGTACGCGGCAGGTGCGGAGTTGTACATCCGCCAACCAGATCTAGGTATGGTCAACCGAGGTCGGAAGACCATACCTAGATCGCAAGAAGACACTGCAGGCAGCAGACCACTGCCAACCAAATGTTTCCTTAAGGGACCGTCTCTACGAGCGAGAGAATTGTGACGATTCTGCACTTCTGTCTTATATTATTATACATTTTATTTTATTCTATAGGCGATTGACATTCGCTTGCCCACTGCCACCCGTGGGATCGCCGCGATAATATCGCCGTGTGTAGACACGATTTAAGAGAGCGTATAGAAATCGACGTTAGGCCGAGATAAAAAGTTGTGACTTGTAACCCTTACATCTCAAAGAGTTTTAAGGTTATTAAGGCCCCACACTAGGCACACTAGCGACGCCAATTGTTTTATTCCGAATACTTTGAAAATAAAAAGAAATTCAAGAAAGCCGATTACCGCCAAAAACGGCGGTTTAGTAAAACAATTTGCGTCGCTAGTATGCCTAGTGTTCTTGTCCTTAAGGTGGTTCTTTTCTCTATTATTCCTACGTTTAAGTATTTTTTCTATATCAAGTTCATTCAAAAATAACTTGTCTTATAGGAAATATTTTTATTTTTCAGATCCACATCCACACAGATATGAACACTCTGTACGAGTACGTGCCAAAGGATATCCTCCCGGAGGAATATGGAGGCAACGGCGGATCCCTCGCTGAGCTATGCAGTGAGTATCCAACCCCATTACCTTCAAAGACCAAAACAAGATCCCTAAGAGAGGAATAGGAAAATATTTTTGACGGAGCGAAGCGAACTAGTCTTTAAGTCGAAAACTGTTTATTGTTTATCGAGTTCATTTATTCATGCATAAATTTGTGAATGTCAGTATATTATGTGAGTTTATTTTAACTTCTAAAGTATAAAGTGACGTTACGATCGTTACATACTCTCACGTGATTAAGGCTAGCTTCTTTGGCAAACAGTCGTGTTTTTTTTATAATGTATTAATTTACCTACTGAAAAACTGCCTTTATGAATATAGAGACATAGAACATGCGTCAATTGTGCTTGAATTTGTACCTCCCCTCACTAGAAATATGCTACTCTCATGTATTCTTATCTATACTTATATTATAAAGAGGAATGTTTTGAATTGTTTCCATTGACTAGTCTGCGAAACTAATGAACCAATTTTCAAAATTCTTTCACCCATATAAAGCTCTTTTATCTGCGGGTGATAAAGGCTATAATTAACGTGGACAAAGTCACGAGTAAAAGCTAGTTGTTAATATTTTGTCTTAACATTACAGAGGCCTGGATCAAAAAGCTTGAGGATTACGGAGACTGGTTCAAGGAGCAGGAAGCCATTAAGGCCAACGAAGCACTCAGACCGGGCAAGCCGACTAACTACGACGAGTTGTTCGGAATAGACGGCTCGTTTAGACAACTGTCTATCGATTAGGAAATAGTAGTAACTAGTAATAGTAGTATAGTGGTACCTAGGTACATAATAAGTAAACGTGAGTTTAGAAGAGATATTCAAGAATATTTCCTACTTATCTTCACAGGTACATTTTTTTGCTACCTCTTCCTTTTCTTACCTACTTAACTACTTACCTCCAAATCGTACATCTTTTTGGCAGTGGCACATACATAGATGACACTTATGGTAGCGTCACAACTGTATGTATCTACCATATAATGAGAAAATAAAAGCTTGTGTTGACAAATTGATAAATAAAAGTAATAATTTGAAAAGTACCACACTTTCTTCTACATCCTTTAAATTGAGGCATAGCAATGACTACCATACACGCAACCCTGTATATGTTCAAATCTACAACATTAAATATATTGTTTCTTTGAAAATATACAACTGTTTTGATAATCGATGATTCAATGATTCAAAGATTTTATTCCGAAAATAGGCCTGCACTTTTTCACGTCATTTCATAATTTAAATAATTCTAATTTACTTAGAAATATGATTTACTAAGACATATTTTAATATTATTAATTATTGTTCAAAAGCGACTACTAGCGTTTCGGAACCGACCACTGCAGAGAAGAAACGCTGAAAGAAACTCTTTTTCACAGTATTGGTCGCCTACTCGCCTGAAGGGCTTTGTATATTTTCCTTTTTCTTTTTCCACTCTTTTTTTTTAATATCATTTACATACAATTTCAAAATACATAATTTTGATGGACATGTTATGCTAGAGAGTAGAGATCGAGTGTACCTACAATAATAAATAGGTATAAAAAAACAAAAGGTTCAAAGAATTCGAGCAGACCAGTTGAAATAATGTTTTATCTTTCCTATTCCAAAATTATCATGATTAAAAATTCTATTATCTTATAAGTAGTTATAAGTTATCGAGTAAGTGTTTTCGGTATTCGGAACATATTTATGTTGAGGAATATCTCTTTGAGACTTAAGTTTTATAATAAGTTAGTAATTTAGTACTAAACCATACATACTTATAGGGGAATGTTCAATCACATCAAAATGTCTGTGATAATAATGGCAAATGATTTCATTTATTTTTTAGTTTTTGCATTTAGGGTTACCTGTAACTTAAGAGGGTAGGTCCGGTGCTTCCATATACGAGTGTGATATTGTACTTAAGTTTAAACCAGTTAAAAGGTATTTTGTACAAAAAATAAATAGTTTAATTTTTATACAAATTTGTTTTTCATTTTCTTTTTATTTAACTTTTCCTACTTCCTGACTTCGAGAGATTGTTGAATGACTTATAAAACAAACATTTAAAAAATCATACTTATAAAAAATCATACTAGTATATACCTGTGCTACGGCAAAAATTAAGTAAGCTTTTGTTTTGTGTGAGAAAAGATGTAAAGACCAAAGCTCTTTGTTTGTAATGAACTATTTGACTAGATTCTAGTGAGCTTTCGCTTCTTCACGGGACTTTTTGAGATTAGGTCAGAGTGCCATCAACCTGTAAGGCCAACTTCACCAAATGGCCCCCAGAAGGGACGGACCACGGTTTCAGGCGTTGCCAAGGCTTGGACAGACAGAAACTCTTACAATGCCTGATGGGCCGCGATTGCCTGCATAGCCTGAGGAACTGAACTGAAAAACAATGGCAAAGCTTATGGATAGCAGCAACTCTCATTTTTTGCTTAATAGGCCGAAAGCTATGTTGCTAGAAGGGCCTATCCTGGGTGCAAGCCACCCGGGATTTATACCTTTTATTATAGAAAATCCCAATCCCAACTAACATTATAAATTCGAAAGTGATTTTGTCTATTAGTTTGTTTGTTACGCTTTCAGCTCTATCTACTAAGCAGATTTTCATGAAATTTTCCAAAAACGTTGTCTGGAATATGGCAAAGGACATAGGCTACCTTTCATACCGGAGAAAAGTACTGTTCCTGAGGGATCGACACAAACGCGAGCAGAGCTGCGGGCAAAAGCTAATATACTCAAATGCATGTTCTCCGTTATGTATTTTATTTATTTACACATTTTTTATAGGTAATATATTTACAGAAGACTGAACATATAGCCTAATTATAAATAAAAAAGAGATTCCAGCCCGTCGCCGCGAGGAAGGGTGCCCAGTAGGCTGGCGACATTACCCCTCTGCACAGCGATGGTAATTCGCTGTGCAAAGTAACTACCAGCCCTTGGGTCCCCAGTGACTTCGCGGAGGCGCGCTGAAATCTCAGTCATTAAGGCTTTTGCTTCTGGGCCCCTCGACCCCATTTTGACCCCATTTTGACCCAACGCCTTTGCTGATATTGCTGCAAAGAGGCATAACAGTGTCTATTTATTTTTAGTAACTGTTTTAAGATCTATCCCCCTACGAAAAGGTAAGTGATAAGTGTCATCCAAGTCGTGTCAGCTGGTAGAAGCTGGATGCGAGCAGCCGAAGATAGATCTCGATGGCGTGCAATTGGAGAGGCCTATGTCCAGCAGTGGACAAGAATAGGCTAATGATGATGATGATGATGAAGTCGTGTCAGAGACGTGGTTGTAACGTGTTTCACCAGGAGACTTAAAAAAATTTTTTTTAGACATTTCGTTACTATGAGAATAAAGTAACAACAGGGCATATGCCTCGGTCTATCCACGGCCCAGTCACATCACTGACGTGCAGTGTTTTTTGCTGAGAGCTAGTCTTGAAAATCAATTTAAGACTGGAATACATTCATACATTTTATCATGTCTTAATCCCCTTACAGGTTTATATAGTTCCCCAGGTTTCTATTGTTGGAGAACGAACACATTATAGTGATTTATTGCTAGATGCATCGACTATTGGCAAGATTTTTTCTATTGCAGTTCAACGTGACAATGCTGCAAGTATTATCGGAACGTTTGCGCCAGGGACGATCCAAGTCGGTCCTTTATACTGAGAATTTTGACAAAGTTATATGTATATTTACAGTTACAGTTTTATGTGTATTTTGCAGAAGAGAAACTAGCAGTTTAGTCATTTTCTAATTCTAACTTGATCTAAGGAAAACTCTACAATCCTCGCGTCAGAATGGTAGAATTTGAATCAGTGGCAGCAAATAGTTTCTGTGGTTTCCTAACCACCACATTAAAGTCACTAAAATATTGTTGCTTGCACCAAGAAGGTCGTTAAAACAATGAAACAAGTGGATCAGCAAAAAGGAAGAGTTTACGTCATTTAATTTATTATTAGTGTTGTAAAACACTCGAGACTCTAAACATTGTACTTTAAGTTCGACTCGATTTGTAGGCCTCTAATCAAGATGCCGTGGTGTGACTCGAGTCGTGCACTTATTTGCATTAATAATATCCCAACAATTAGTTAAATTATTTTTGAAGTAAAAACTTCTTTGTATACGCGACACCGTTACCAAAAAACCAACATCTCTACCTCTTTTACATATAATAGTAATAAAGTAATAAATAAATATATAGGGACATATCACACAAATTGAGCTAGCCCTACATTAAGTTGTGAACTTGTGTCGCAGGATACTAACTCAACGATACTATATTTTATAATTAAAACTAAAACTAACTAAAATTAAAAAAGTAATAATTAAAGCTAAAAATAACAATAATATCTATTAAAAAAAAGAGAAGAGCTGCTGAAGAGTTGAGCAGCTACAATATTACATTTTATATCTCGGCTCAACTCTCGAGTCACAAGTCTCTCGTGGGCTCGAGTTTTTCCCAACACTATTTATTATCCCATTGTTTTGACATCGCTTCATCTGCAAAATCGCCAAGTCACGACTCCTTTGTTCGCATTGCACCAGTAAGCTAATTTATTTCTATTGTTTAAAAGACTATATTCGCATAATAAGTGTGGTACATGCGGAGGTCGTCTTAATCAGTTAGTACGTGATTTTCTAAGATATTCCGTTATCTGTTAGATTAATAGAGATTGCAATGATATCGAAAGATTATTGTGTGAATGAATCATGGATGAAATACGTCATTGTTAGGGAGATTCCCTAGAGTAGAAAATCCCATCTCTTCCTTTGTCATACGAGATAATCAAAGAAGAAAAATACGAACATTTTATACTCTTCCATACTGGGAGAAAAGGAAAAACTTAGAATATACCAGAATATAAAAACTTAGAATATAACTCAGAATAGCTTATTTTCCCGCGCAGACCGTAAAAGCCGGTCAAGAGATTGGGTGAAAATGTAAGCAATCATGTTATAGGCGATGCGGCTAGCAACCCATCACTATTTTAATTCCATTTTCCACCTTAACGCCTACTAACACGCTAGACGTGGCCTTTGGGTTTTATTATCATCCCACAGAGAACATACATATTATTACGTCTTTATTCCTTGCGAGGTAGACAAAACCCAAGGTCATAAAGGCCACGTTTAGCATGTAAGTGGGTGCAAAGGTGGAAAGCGGAATCAAAATAGTGATGGGTTGCTAGCCGCATCGCCTATATAGTGAATTTATTTCATCATCATCATCAGCAGGTCTTTGTTAGTTTCCACTGCAGAAGCATGACCCTCTCTGTACTACCAAAGCCATATATTAGCTACAGCAGTCAGAGGATGTGACCTACACTCTCCACGCTGGCGATACGGGTTGGAGAGGTAATTTATGTCCTTAATTTTAATTAGCCCAATCCCTTGACCGGTTTTTACGGTCTGTACGGTACTGTAACAGTACTTTATGTTCACAGGTAATTCTCTGCGGTTCTGGAAATACCCAAGTAGGGCTGGCGTCGGGTAGGCAGTCGGCCTTAAGAGCGTATACTAGCAGTTTTTTTTTAATATGGTTTCCATACAAATGTATTTCTCTATTTTCTCGCTGAAAACTGATTCTAGAGCCACAATGCCTCAATTTTTTTATTTTTTCAAAAAATACTGTTTTTGTTCAATTTTTTTTCTTTTAAACATGTTTTTAGAAAAAAATAAAACATAGGGACATACCTATTTTAGTAATAGATTGTATGTAAAAATAATTGTGCCTCTAAAAGCAGTTTTCAGCGAGAAAATAGAGAAATACATTTGTATGGAAAACGCACTGCTAGTATACCCTCTTAATACCTTTGCGAAGTCGTTATCATCATCATTAGGCCAGGGGTGTCATACTCAACTGCCTGGTTGCACGCATGGCATCGGATACGCGCGCCCAGACTCCCCGAGCGACTTTCTTATCCCAATCCTTCCGAGCAAGTAGCACATATTACCTTATCCCGCTCCCCCAGTTCAAAAAACTCCTACCCTTCCCTCGCTTAAAAACCGGCCAAGTGCGTGTCGGGCCACGCGCAGTGTAGGGTTCCGTAGTTGCGAATCACAACTTTGATTTCACACCGTTCACACTCGCACGCACCTCACAGTTTAACGACCAAAAACATCTAACAATGAAAATTGTACGAAATTGTTCATTTTCGAGTAAATTTTATAAGTTGGTTGCCTATTACTTTTTAGTTTGTACTTGGCACGCAGCTCAGTTTTCCTTTCAACTTCAGCATATATACTACTGCTATAATTTTTTTTACGTATCCATATATAACCATTTACCAGATAGAGTGGGGGGGGGACACTTACCTCTAACAAAAATTTGCACTTTAAAACTAAATATTTCGGATACGGATCCTTAAATCGAAAAATGGTGTTCTCAACCTCACAATATTTTTTAAAGAGCTACTTAACGATACTCAACACGATGGGTTTGTATAGAAAAAAAAATATTACTTACTCCCTTTTTCTCAAGATTATTTAAGACAGACAGACAGACATGGCGAAACTATAAGGGTTCCTAGTTTACTACGGAACCCTAAAAACGGTTTCAATGGGCAGCAGCATTGGAACCGAGATAAGCCAACCAAACTGCGCTCACCAACCCGTCCGCCAAGCGTGGTGAGTATGGCAAAACCCACTCTATGATATAGGCTGAATAAAAGATCAACTTTTTAGAGTTGGTTTTCTTCCCAATTGGACAAAAATTGTTTTCGTATGTC